>CM055271.1:80883621-81286400 GCA_029237695.1 Conchocele bisecta
TCAGGTGGGCTGATCTGGAATAGTATTCCAATCGACATAAAACGTTCCACGTCGTTAAATACATTTTCCCGTAATTGGCTTCACTGGATGAAGGAAGGGTCGATAGCAGCTGAAGTAGCGGTATTATCTATTAATATAAAATTGTTAATTGTGCCCCCGCTAGCGTCACTAATCATGAAATTACGATGTATGATATATAGTTTACAATGACCGCGTGTTTGATTTGCCATGATAAAATTGGTCTTCTGGAGCTTAGCGACCGTGTAACCCTATATCAGACGGACGAGAACCAATTTAGCGTAATATAGCAAACACTGAAAGTATCACTGAGAAATAAACGTATTAGACCCAGATCAAGCTGCTGCACCGATGCGCAGTCTGATATGGGACTGTTGGGAAACGGGGTAACATTTTTCGTCATGGCTCATCATTATTGTTTCTTCATGTTAAATTCACGTATGTATACACCATGTAATCATTGCAACATGTATTGTATATTTATGTATGTATATGAACTTCTTAAGAGGGCCTCGGGGAAGATTGGTTCCTTGCCTTTGCCTTTGCCTTGCCTTGCCTTGCCTTGCCTTGCCTTGCCTTGCCTTGCCTTGCCTTGCCTTGCCTTGCCTTGCCTTGCCTTGCCTTGCCTTGCCTTGCCTTGCCTTGCCTTGCCTTGCCTTGCCTTGCCTTGCCTTGCCTTGCCTTGCCTTGCCTTGCCTTGCCTTGCCTTGCCTTGCCTTGCCTTGCCTTGCCTTGCCTTGCCTTGCCTGCCTTGCCTTGCCTTGCCTTGCCTGCCTTGCCTTGCCTTGCCTTGCCTTGCCTTGCCTTGCCTTGCCTTGCCTTGCTTGCCTTGCCTTGCCTTGCCTTGCCTTGCCTTGCCTTGCCTTGCCTTGCCTTGCCTTGCCTTGCCTTGCCTTGCCTTGCCTTGCCTTGCCTTGCCTTGCCTTGCCTTGCCTTGCCTTGCCTTGCCTTGCCTTGCCTTGCCTTGCCTTGCCTTGCCTTGCCTTGCCTTGCCTTGCCTTGCCTTGCCTTGCCTTGCCTTGCCTTGCCTTGCCTTGCCTTGCCTTGCCTTGCATTGCCTTGCCTTGCCTTGCCTTGCCTTGCCTTGCCTTGCCTTGCCTTGCCTTGCCTTGCCTTGCCTTGCCTTGCCTTGCCTTGCCTTGCCTTGCCTTGCCTTGCCTTGCCTTGCCTTGCCTTGCCTTGCCTTGCCTTGCCTTGCCTTGCCTTGCCTTGCCTTGCCTTGCCTTGCCTTGCCTTGCCTTGCCTTGCCTTGCCTTGCCTTGCCTTGCCTTGCCTTGCCTTGCCTTGCCTTGCCTTGCCTTGCCTTGCCTTGCCTTGCCTTGCCTTGCCTTGCCTTGCCTTGCCTTGCCTTGCCTTGCCTTGCCTTGCCTTGCCTTGCCTTGCCTTGCCTTGCCTTGCCTTGCCTTGCCTTGCCTTGCCTTGCCTTGCCTTGCCTTGCCTTGCCTTGCCTTGCCTTGCCTTGCCTTGCCTTGCCTTGCCTTGCCTTGCCTTGCCTTGCCTTGCCTTGCCTTGCCTTGCCTTGCCTTGCCTTGCCTTGCCTTGCCTTGCCTTGCCTTGCCTTATCTTTCTATCTATCTATCTATCTATCTATCTATCTATAGAAATCTATCTATCTATCTATCTATCTAACCTGATCCAGTGCTACACTGGTTGCAAATGTTGTCTGCTACCTTCTTCCATGAACGAACTGATGTTCGACAGGAACACAGCAGTGAGAAAATAAGGTCTACCGTGACAATAATATATTAGCAACAGCATAGCCAAGTATGCTGTCTGCGCATTGGTTGTATACGCATAATTGCATTGTGACATAAACGTGTGTTATTGTATTTGTGGATCCGATGAATGTGGTGCACATATGATCTGTTTTATCATGTTTTGTTGGCTAAGTAAATGCACCGATTTTAATACTTTTAGTCATGGAGTAATGCACATGAGAATCGCCTCCATGTGGTTATCTGACGCACTGGAATTATTAGAATATTCTCATGATAATTATAATACATGTGATACTATTGTAATTCAATTTACTAGTGATATTATAATTATCCGCTAGGTATGATTGCCGGTGCATTGTGACGGTGACATGACGATCCGTTGATCCGGGTATAAACGTTTTTGGACAATATCACGGTAGGTTATCGTCATATTTTGTATTTGCTGCACAGGATGCACTATATGGCTACACAACGGTTAACGGTAAACAATTGCGTAATTTTATTTACTTTTCGCGCACCAAAATATAGGGAAAACATGCAGGGCGTTCATAATTCGCTATTATTTTGTTATTGAGAAACAATTCTACAATATTACACAAAGCTATTACCATAAACTTACATAAACTGTGTATTAGCAATATTGTTAGGTCATTCTCAACGAAGTAGAAATGAAACAAACGCCGACATAACGCTTATGTAATGCAGTGCAATTAAATTCAATTAGAGTTATGTACTCATAATGAATAGTGTATGTTTGTAAATAGAGTTTTAGTAGTACATATATGTACGTCTATTTATCCTATAATGATTGTTGGTTTAATCTGTCATTTCACTCGATCAATAGTTAGGTGAACTACTGTGCGAACATGTTTGGTTCATGATAATCGTCTCCTTTGCATTGCATTCTCCGCATGTTGTTGTATTTATCCGTGAAAGGAAGAGTCCCGAATATTGCGAACTGCAATATTTCACTAGGGGTTTGTTGGATCCATGTATTCTGAAATAATGTGTAAACGAGTAGAAATTATCGAGAATCGAGTTGAAATTATCGAGAATCGAGTTGGCGATGCCACAAGCCCCCTAATTACCATTACATCGAGTCGTTAAGAGACCGAATATAGAATGGGGAGAAGGTAAACATGGTTCGCGGTGTACCGCATACCTCCAAGTTACCTAGCCATCCTGTCTCCAAAAGAAGCACAATTACAATGACGAATAATTATAACTATTGACAACGAAGAATGCAACATTATAATGGTACGTCAGTACAAGTAACAGAGCAAAATTATACGAGAAAGAAGGCAAGAGTGTGTCACAATGCTGAGAAATAGAGATATAAACCCTACGGAGGTCAGTGAGCAAGCATAAACAGAAGGGTAGCAATACAACCATAGATAACTATGACCTGGGTACAGGAGTGATTGCAGTGTCGAGTTGGAATTATCGAGAATCGAGTTGTAATTATCAAGACTCGAGTAGGAATTATCGAGAATCGAGTTGCAATTATCGAGACTCAAGTTGCAATTATCGAGAATCGAGTTGGAATTATCGATACTCAAGTTGGAATTATTGAGACTCGAGTTGGTATTATCGAGACTCGAGTTGGTATTATCGAGATTCAAGTTGGAATTATTGAGAATCAAGTTGGAATTATCGAGAATGGAGTTGGAATCGATATCGGTATTGACTATCGTGAGATGTGTTGTCAGTCCTCGAGCTAGTTGCGAACCTCTTGCAAGGTCAAGGTCACAGTTGAATGTCAAGGGTCAAACCAATTGAAAATCCCTTCCGTTCTATATCTTCAAAACCGATGCATGGATTACCAAATGGCTTGGCACAAATGTTTGTCATAATGAGAAGGTGCGTACACGGTACACGAGGTCGGCATTCCGGTAAGATGAACGCTGATTGTTGATTTACTCTTCGCGTACTCCCAACCACCACTCAGGAGGGGGCCTATAAGTATGGCACGCTATTTTACTATTATCTGTTTGAATGAATAAGATATCTAAGATATCTATCTTAGTGACTCAAAGAGATATATTATTGACTCAACTAGATAGCTTATTGACTCAAACATATATCTTATTCACGGTAGAAGATATCTTATTGAACCTTAGAGATATCTTATTGAACAAAATAGATATCTTATTGATTGATTATTATTGATTATTGGTGTTTAATGGCCTATCAACAGCCAGGGTCATGTAAGGCCGGGCCAACATGATGGACTATCCCATATTCAATCTGTAAAAAATGAGGGAAATTCCCATAATTAGAGCTCAATATTTACATAAACTAGATTGACTGGAGAAGATATCTTACTGAGCCAAAGAGATATCTCTTTAACAATACAAGATATCTGTTTCATTGAACAACATATCTATTTGGTTCGATAAGATATCTTATTCACACAAACAGATATCTGTTTGAATTTCTATCATACTTGTGAAAGAGTATTGAACCAAAGAGATATCTTGAAGTGTCAAATAGATATCTTGTTGAGTCAAAGTGATATCCTTATTAAATTCTTAGATGGATATCTCTTTTGAAATACTAGATATCTACTTGACAATAAAAGATATCCCTTTCCTTCAGTGAGATATCTTAATAAGCCAAATAGATATCTCTTCTAGTATTGTCAAACAGATATATCTTTCAGAGAAGTAGATACAAATGTATATAGTATAATGTAAGATATCTTCTTCCGTCAATAATATATCTTAACCGTCAATAAGATATATTTTTGGTTCAATAAGATATATATTTAGTTCAATAAGATATCTTCTTCCGTCAATAAGATATCTATTTGGTTCAATACGATATATCTGTTACTTAGAGATATATTTTCATGCACTATATACCTTATTGACTGAAACAGATATCTGTTTGTCAGAAAGAGATATCTTGCTGATTGAAAGAGATATCTTATTGACTCAAAGAGATATCTTGTACTCAGAATAAATAATAAAACGGCGTGCTATATAGAAGTGAACCGTGAGGAAAGCCGCTAGTAATCTCCGACCACAAGCTTCACCGTCAATTATTCCGAGCTGCATATATTTAACTAGAACGACAGTCGTCCACGACCGCATTATATGCACATATAAGCAGCATGTTGAAGGCGCTTCAGGTAAGAATTTTCCCATACACCACATGTTAATTTGAAAGTTCCATATCGAATCTCGAAGATCACATTCGAATCTCGGTAATTCCAACTCGATTCTCGATAATTTTAACTCTAGTCTCGATAATTTCAACTCGATTCTCGATAATTCCAACTCGATTCTCGATAATTTCAACTCGATTCTCGATAATTCCAACTCGATTCTCGATAATTTCAACTCGATTCTCAATAATTTCAACTCGATTCTCGAAAATTCCAACTCGATTCTCGATAATTTCAACTCGATTCTCGATAATATAATTTTGTAATCATTCTACACGTTTCCAACATCAAAAGCGACCGTATTTACAAAATATCAACTAGTTTCTCACTACTGTGCACGGAGTCACGCGCGTCACTGTAAGTACAGTGAAGAAATGGTGACTACTTTTAAATATTTGAATTATTCAAATAAATTACGGATAAGAAAATAATTATGACTTATGTCGATATCTTATGAAGTATCATTATTGCAAACCAGAAAAAGCATTGTACGAATGAATATTGAATTCATTTGAATAAATATCGATTTTTGTTAATATTTTGAGACAACGTGCTTACTTCCCCTGTCCGCGTCACTCAATGCACAGCAGTGAGAAATTAGTTAGTATTATGTAAAAAACGGACGCTTTTGATATTTGGAAACGTGTTGAATGATTACAACATGACGTATCCGTTTGATTTCCGTAAATCTATTTTTTCGCGTAATGTGTGGTTATGCATCTTTAAGAGGAATTGGACTTAAATTACTCCCTGAAAATGCTGAAAATGACCAAAATTAATAATTTCCTGAAATTGGTACATTTCCTTCTTTGTCTATATAAAAAAAAATCCTGAAACTTTCAAAATAATAAAAAAAAATCCTGAAAATCAGTCTTAATGAAATCATCAGTGCCTCCGACCCGATAATTCCAACTCGAGTCTCGATAATTCCAGTGTCGATAATTCCAACTCGATTCTCGATAATCTCGACTCGATTCTCGATAATTCCAACTCGATTCTCGATAATTCCAACTATATTCTCGATAATCTCAACTCGATAATTCCAACTCGATTCTCGATAATCTCAATTCGATTCTCGATAATTCCAACTCGATTCTCGATAATTTCAACTCGATTCTCGATAATCTCAACTCGATTCTCGATAATTCCAACTCAATTCTCGATAATTTCAACTCGATTCTCGGTAATTCCAACTCGATTCTCGATAATTTCAACTCGATTCTCGATAATTTCAACTCGATTCTCGATAATTACACTCGATTCTCGAAGATTCTAACTCGAAACTCGAAGATTAGAAATCCTCATTTATTTGAATGGCAACCGACGGCACCGATATCTGCTAAAATAACAGCTTTTATGTTATTATTATTAAAATAACTTGAAAACTAATGGAGATAAGTGCATAAAACCGAGAATGTTATTGAATAAAATACAATTTTATACACATATGTTCCAAAAGGATATTTATGTTTTATGGAAAATAACTGATTTTGGGTGGTAAAATATGACGAAAATACAGTTTTTGCCACAAAAATGTGATTATTTTGAATATTTATCTTATTTGCAATACATTTCATTACCATGTCACATAAATCAATATATACCCACATTTTCTTGTAATTTCTACAATTTAAATGGTAAAAAAATACCATGTAAATGCTTTATTTTTGCCAAAATTGGTTACCATGGCAACGGTTTTGAAAAAAATGTGTTTCTGCACATAATTTTAACTTTTTAATAACAAAAAATGGACAGCGACATATAAACAGTTAATTAATATTAATTCAGTAACAAATCTACTATAACCATAGTAATCTGAGTTAATTAGTTACCATGGCAAAGGTTTAAAAACAACTAATGTAATTATGAATCTGATTTTACATTTTGAGCAATGTAAATATTTCTATGACAACATTAAAAACATATGTTACATGAAATTAATGTTACAGTCATTCTGTAACTTAACCTAATTTCTGTAGTAACCATGTAGTAACATGTAGTAATCAATCGGTAATTGGGGGGAGGGGGGGGGGGGGGGGGGGGTATGCAATTATAAAATTAGTAACTTAGTCTACGATATATGAAATTATATTTTCAGTACTAGTAGTGAAACACCATCCATTTTTATGTCGATCATAGTGCCAGATCATTATTTGATGTAAATAATAATATACCCCACCCACTATTTTACTTGTATTTACTAATAAAAATACATGTAATTAATAAGGACAATAGTCAATACATTATACTTGAAATTAAAGACAAAATACAGTGTAAAAACACATGTGATTAATTCTTGACAAACAGTAGTGTATCACAATGTATGGTAAAATCGAAGCGACGTTATTGAGTAAATGTGGGTGGGGTAATTTTCCCGAACGGCCGAAGTTTCGACGTCTGCGATTGGGTTGGGAATGTTGGTTTCCGCATAAGATGTGATGGGTTAGTGCCATGCCCTTTAGTTATTTATACGGAAAACATGTCAATAATTCCATTTATGATTGAATAATGAAGAATAACATTCATTTTACCTTAAAAAAAAACACAAATTTTCCTTTCGGTACGGATTGTCAACAGACGAACTCTTCAATGTTTGGAGGTTCACATACCAAAATGTTCAGCATTATGTTATCTTCATGTTGATTGGTCGAAAAAAATATCTCCAGGCGGAAACGGCTTGCGGAAAATCGATTATACCACACTGCACCGATCCAAATCGGCTAAATTCGCGTGCCGCGTTTAGACATCGTCGAATATTGAGCGCGAACATGGTGTAATGGTTTCAGCGATTTAAGTCATTTTATAGAAAGTAATTATAATATTTTTTGTATAAATCAAATGAATAATGATTAAATATAATTTTGGTTAAAAATTATTTACAAAAAATGTTTTTAATTCATAACGTTTTTACAGTTTAAAAAGAAGCGAATAATCGCTAAATTATCGATAATTTCACGTAAAACTGACGCAACTGAACACCCTATTTACATGTCGCGAATGTAGTCTCACCTGAAAGTCTACATCTCAAGTGCCTCAAACCCGAAGACCTGAACGAATTCTGACAACCGATGACATCAACAGAAACATGGTGTTGGAAGTAGTTTTACATGTTAAATCGAGTGGGTGGGGTAACGGTCCAACATTTTTGGTGAGATGCGAACATTTTTAAAATGTTGTCTCGTATGAAAGCCTGTATCTCAAGTACCTCAAATTCGAAGACCGTAACATAATCTGACCACTGCATCGACTACATCTATGGCGAGTTGAAGTTTTACATGCTAAAAAAATTGGGTGGGGTAAAAAAGCAAATGGCGGAGATGATTTTTTTGGTGGGGGGGGGGGGTGTGTACTATAGTAGATACTACTAACTACTATTCCTACTATGCATACTGCCTACTGTTCAGTAGTAAAAACATATTTATATTGAAACTCATTCGTATTTTAAACCTGTGAGTTTCAATATAAATATGTTACTACTGAACAGTAGGCAGTAGGCATAGTAGTATGTACTATAGTACGAAAACCCCCCCCCCCCCCCCAAACAAAAATAAATCTCCGCCATTTGCTTTTTTTTTTTTTTTTAAATGCTCTAACTTTGCATTGCGTCGACGGATCTTGATGAAATTTGCACCGTTGTGCTCAGCGAGACACCCGCCATCTGACTGACAATGCAACAGTCTCGCATGCTAACGCATTTCGCCACTCGGCAAGGGCCATTGTCAGTGACGTCACGGATTTAAAAAAAAAATAGGATTTAAAAAAAAAATAGTAGTCTTCTTGTTCAACGTCGATAAAATAAAAAAAAATATGTTTATCGCATACGCTAACGATGCCATCTACTCTGAGTACAACTTAGCGATAAACTTTCTTAGCCACCGAGCGAAGCAGGGTGGAACAAAGTTTGTCGCTGCTTCGAAGGAAAGGACGTATGTACATAGACACAAGCTACAAGGTTCAACATTTCAACAAATTTATTAATTTCAAAATACCATCACATTACAATGCAAATCTTCTCTTCCCATCGCATCGTCCCGTCTACTGAACCAGCGTCATCGCTCCGGTCACATCGCACACAAGGCACGCGATAACCACGCCGCGGTTAGATCTCGTCGTCTGCGAGTAGTTTCCCAGGCAGTCCAGACAACAGAACGGGTGGCCGCACGAACCACGCAAGACCAGCGGGTGAGCGAGCGGCGAGCGGCGGCACAGGCGACACGACACTTCCTCCATCTTCCTCTTCAGCTCTGCTCTCGTGCTATCCAGTAGCTGTCGCGACATGTCCACGTCGCTCGTCAGCCTGGCGTCTAGCGTCGATGGGGGCAGCTTCCCGAGTCACTCCAGCGACGCGCCGATGAATTTAATGCTCTCTCCCATCTCTTCGTAGCCGCTGTTGCCGCCACTGCCGCTAGAGGTTTGTGCACAAGTCGTCTCTCCCGATGGCGGATGCGACGACTTGTGCTTCTTCGCCGACGCGGTAGCTGCTTCTGGATTCGCCGTTCCGCGACCACCACTGCGCTTCCTCTGTGTCGACGACGATACTGCTTCCTCTTCTTCGGCTGAACTACCTTCGGCTCGGGCTGTTGCTCGGGCTGCTGTCACTCGTCATTCCTCCGATTGCTGAGCTCATGATCACGTAGACAAACACGCTTAAGCATTTACCTTAACACTCTTTGGACAATCGTCTTGCAATAGTTCAACCATTTGGGAACAAGGCGTCTTTCCGCCTTTATGGCGGGAGCTACAATCATACCTGTTCCCAAACAAGCTACAAGGTTCAACATTTCAACAAATTTATTAATTTCAAAATATCATCACATTACAATGCAAATCTTCTCTCCCCATCGCATCGTCCCGTCTACTGAACCAGCGTCATCGCTCCGGTCACATCGCACACAAGGCACGCGATAACCACGCCGCGGTTAGATCTCGTCGTCTGCGAGTAGTTTCCCAGGCAGTCCAGACAACAGAACGGGTGGCCGCACGAACCACGCAAGACCAGCGGGTGAGCGAGCGGCGAGCGGCGGCACAGGCGACACGACACTTCCTCCATCTTCCTCTTCAGCTCTGCCCTCGTGCTATCCAGTAGCTGTCGCGACATGTCCACGTCGCTCGTCAGCCTGGCGTCTAGCATCGATGAGGGCAGCTTCCCGAGTCACTCCCGCAGGTCACCCCTGACCTTGACGCGGTCTGCGGGCTTAATCTTGGAATTGCCATCGCAATTCCTAGGGATTGCGGTTGCAATTCCCAGAGAACTAACAAGGGGTGTGTTTCCTAAGGACTAACTGGGTTATATGCATGCACTAGCTATTGGTGCATGCACATATTACCTAAACACCCCTTGGTGACTCGTAGGTACTCTATGCATTCCCGCACAAAGGTAGGTACACTTACCTTTGGGCGTGTGTGTGTAGGGGAACCTGGCTGGCCGTTTGCCGTGGCCTGCGACCCGGACGTTTTGGAGGAAGGGATCCTGGTGGGTGAGTGTCTTGCGTGGCTGGCAGAATTTCTGGCCAAGATGTCACGCATTACTACAATACACCACTTCGGCCCTGACTTCAAGACAAACGGGAGGTCCTTGGGTGAGCACGCCCAATGGGATTAATCGGCTTCTGTGGCACCCGGTGCTGGAATCGTGACTGGAGCATATATTTTTTTTATTTTTGCTTTGTGATTATTTCATATATACGTGAGTACATTATCTTGTTCCTTTTACATTGTGTGACCAGTCCGCGGCTCTAGTAGGTGTCACGGTTTAGTGCTACACGAGTGAGTTATTTGTCTTGCTCGAGTATATCACTATGTATCCTCGGTGTGCGGTGCGGAGACCCGCACCATTTGCACATCCCCTTGTAGGGCTCCATGGAGGGTGGGGAACATAGTGATGAATATACCGGCCTACTGATATGAATCGCCAAAAAAACAAACCTCATCACAATTATCGATCAATCCAGTCGATTGGAAGGCTTCGGACTTCACAAAGTCGTCCAGCCAACCGTGTTCAGCTGGTCCGTCCAAGAAACGGACGCGACCTGCAGAATTCAATTTCCTACCAGATAACGAACCTGTTTTTCTAACACGACCAACCCAACAACAGTCCGAACATGAACATGTAGCCACATGGCCTCGATTCCTTGTGGTCCATGCAACTGATTCAGACAAACCCCTCACCAAATTGTCTGTCTTTGTTTTGTCAAAGATCCTGAATAGTGTGGCAGGAGAGCCAAAGAATTTGAAGCGTTTACGCTCTGGTGACCTTCTCATAGAAGTTGAGAGGAAGAGCCATGCAGAGAATTTACTTCTCTGCAACAAATTCTTGGACACTCCTGTCGACATTCAGCCACATAAATCATTGAACAGTTGCAAGGGGGTTGTCCGATCACCGGAGTTTGCTCATGTAACTGAGCAAGAGGTGATCGAGCAACTCAAACCGCAGGGAGTCGCTGATGTCAGAAGGATTAGTAGAAAAGTCAATGGACAACTAGTCCCTACCAATACCTTCGTTCTGACTTTCAACCTCACTGTACTACCGAAAGAACTCAAACTCACCAGATGGTTACTGATTACAGTTGATCCATATATACCAAACCCGTTGCGATGTTACAACTGCCAATTGTACGGCCACCACAAAGACAGATGTAAGAGAGATCTTGCATGTGCACGCTGTGGCATTGCCAAGCACAGTAATGAAAACTGTGTGGAGGCTGAACATTGTGTCAACTGTAATGGTAACCATTCGGCATATTCGAAAGACTGCCCGAAGTGGAAGATCGAGAAGGAGATAGTTCGCGTGAAACATACACGCAACATATTCCCTGAAGCCAGGAAGATTGTTGAAATACCAACAACTCCTATCCCTGGCTTTTCTTACGCTTCGGCTGCAGTCTCTCGCAAGCCCAGCAGAAGTATTTCAACCCAAACGGACGTTTCTTGGAAACCAGCTGAACACCCCACTATAACGTGGACCTATAATACGCCACACTACAAGCCTTCCACATCTAACTCATCTACACAATCTCCCGGAGGCCGGAGCCAAAGGCCTCAACATCAAAACCTTCTTCGGAAGGCAAAACCTCAAAGGTCACGCCTTCCAAAAGCCCTAAAGGTCGGGCTAAAATGACCTTAAAACAAATCACGGCCGTGTCTCCTCTGCGATCACGGCAAGGGCCGGATGACAGGTCGGCCTCTCCACTACCACTCAGGGGTAGGCCCACTGCCATGGAGAGGATCCCTACAAAACCGCCCAGGAAGGGTCTGATGACCCTGGATCACAGAAAGGGTCTGATGACCCTGGATCGCAGAAGGGGGCAGACGGCCCCATTCCACTAAAGAACAGGGTTTGAGTCGTTGGACTCGAGGAGACTGAAGAGTCTTCTGACACTCCAACTGCCAAACCTGTTCCACCCCGCAAACCCATACTTCCACCTACATAAAACATGGATACTATTATCCAATGGAACTGTCGAGGAATTAAAGCAAATCGTGATGAATTAAAAACAATTTTATTAACTCAACACAACCCCATTGCTGTTTGTCTTCAGGAAACATTCCTGAAAGTTGACGATACATTTTCTTTTAAATCACATGCATTATACAGTAAGTGTTCAGATAACGCTGAACGCGCATCTGGTGGAGTCTCAATCCTCGTTAATTTGAGCACCCCACATAGTCTCGTGAATCTTGACACTAATTCTTCAGGCTGTGGCCGTTAGTGTTACGATGCACAAGACTATTACGTTATGTTCTATCTACATTCCACCATCTGCAGTCCTGTCTTTAAAAATCAGAACTAGATAATCTTGTCTCTCAGCTCCCTTCGCCTTTCATTCTGCTTGGCGATTTTAACGGACATAACATGCTTTGGGGTTGTAAAGACACAAACAAAAAGGGGGAACTTATTGAAAATTTTCTTTCCGATCACAATCTCAGCATTTTTAATGATAAATCGAGCACATATTTACATCCCGCAACCGGTTCATATTCCTCTCTGGATTTAACTCTGTGTCATCCTTCTCTGTATTTAGACTTTACGTGGAAAGTTGGTGACGACCTATGTGGGAGTGACCACTTTCCGGTCTTCTTGCAGAGTAATGGACCACCATCCACTGACAGAGTCCAGAGGTGGAAATTACATAAAGCCGATTGGGACACATTTCGCAATATGTGCATGATTGAACTAGATTTTGATCGCTTTCGAGATGCGGAAGATCCACTAGAACACTACGTTTCCCTTTTACACGATATTGCAGAAAAGACAATACCAAAAACCTCGGCAAAGCCCAAACGTGTCAATAAACCATGGTTTGACGAAGAATGCAAAGAGGCAATGACTGCTCGTAAGCAGTCTATTCGTCAAATCAATAATAACGCAACACCAGCAAACTTAAATGCTCATAGAATTTTTAGAGCTAAAGCTCGACGCACTATCAAAGCTAGCAAGAGAAAGACTTGGAGATCTTTTGTCTCCAAGTTGAATTCGCGATCTAAAATGAAAACAACATGGGACATGATTCGTAAAATAAACGGTAAAGGTAAATCAACTTCTATCAATCACCTCAACAAAGCAGGACATAAAGTATCTTCCAAAACAGACATTTCAAACACATTAGCAGATACCTTCTCCAAGAACTCCTCATGTAATAACTATTCTGAGGAGTTCTTGAAGGTGAAATCTGAGCAAGAGAAAACTAAACTTAATTTTAATTCAGACAATTCAGAACATTACAACGCTCCTTTCTCTATGAGGGAATTAAAAGCTTCCCTCGAGAAAGCACATGATACATCTGCAGGCCCTGATGATATCCACTACCAACTGCTTAAACATTTACCTGAACACTCTTTAGACAACCTCCTTGAAATATTTAATTTAATACCATTTGGGAACAAGGCGTCTTTCCGCCTTCATGGCGGGAAGCTACAATCATACCTGTTCCCAAACCGGGCAAGGATCACACCGACCCATCCAGTTACCGTCCCATCGCACTTACTAGCTGCGTCTGTAAAACCATGGAACGAATGATTAACGACAGGCTTGTGTGGTTTCTGGAATCCAATGGACTGATATCTGAGTATCAATCTGGATTCCGTCGCCAGAGAAGCACTGCCGATAATCTGATTAGACTCGAAGCATTCATTCGAGACGGGTTTGTTAACAATGAGCATATAGTTGCCATATTTTTTGACCTAGAAAAGGCATATGACACGACGTGGAAGTATGGGATTATGAAGGACCTTCATGACCTCGGTCTGAAGGGTCATCTCCCTGATTTATTTCTAATTTTTTGAAAGACAGACAATTCCAAGTCCGAGTCGGTACAACCCTTTCTGATCCCCATGAACAGGAAATGGGTGTACCGCAGGGAAGTATATTGTCTGTTACCCTTTTTAGCATTAAACTGAATAATATTGTAAAATGCCTGCAACCAGGTGTTGACTGTTCTTTATATGTTGATGATTTTTTAATATGTTACAAATCAAAGAACATGCATACTATTGAGCGCCAATTACAACTGAGCCTCAATAGAATAAACAAGTGGACCACAGAAAACGGCTTTAAGTTTTCGAAATCGAAAACAAACTGCATGCATTTTTGCAAAAGACGCGGTCTTCACCCTGATCCCGAACTTAAACTGGGAACACATCCCATCCCAGTTGTTCGGGAGCAGAAATTTCTTGGTCTTATCTTTGATCCTAAACTCACTTTCAAACCCCATTTACGATACTTGAAAGCTAAATGCCAGAAAGCACTCAACTTAATGCGAGTGGTAGCAAATCATGACTGGGGTGCAGACCGAAAGGTGCTGCACCGCCTTTACATCGCACATGTTCGCTCAAAACTAGACTACGGATGCACTGTATATGGGTCTGCCAGTAAATCCGATCTTCGGACGCTCGATCCAATACATCACCAAGGCTTACGACTCTGCCTGGGTGTGCATTCCGTACGTCTAACTCACAGAGCTTATATGCCGAAGCAAATGAGCCTTCTCTCCACGACAGACGCACCAAATTATCTTTGCAATACGCCACTAAACTACATTCCAATCCATCTAATCCAGCTTATAACACTGTCTTTCATCGAACTACAGATGCTGTATTCGATAAGAAACCAAGCTTCAAGCCACCATTCGGCAAGAGAATGGATCCTTTGATACACGATGCTGGCTTGGATCTGGATCACATTGCCAAATACGCTGTTCCAGATACTCCACCGTGGCAGTTGGAGCAGCCCAAGGTGATCTTCGATCTTAGTCAGCACACGAAAGCAACAACTGATCCATCCATTTTTAAATCACTTTTTCTTGAGGTTAAAGACAGATACAATACGTACACTCCGCTTTTTACTGATGGCTCAAAGATCGGGGACCGGGTAGCATCTGCTGCCGCTGTCCCCGAGGGAGATCTTCAATCCAGACTCCCAGACAAATCTTCCATATTTTCTGCGGAATTGAGGGCGATTTTACTTGCTCTTGATTTCGCGAAAATATCTTGGAGAAAGCAATTCATTTTATTTTCCGATTCATTATCTTCGCTACAAGCTTTGTACAACATGAAGCTTGAACATCCACTTATCCGCCAAATCATGGAGCTACACCATATTTTACTTTCGTCTGGCAAGGACATTATTTTTTGTTGGCTACCCAGTCATACTGGTATCAAGGGCAATGACAGGGCAGATAGTGCTGCCAAGGCCGCCCTGGATCTACCAACTTCTCATTTTCCTGTTTGCTATCATGATTTTAAATCATCCATCAACTCATTCATCTCCGATACAATGCAGATCCAGTGGGATCTGCTCACAGATAATAAACTTCATGCTGTGAAATCGACTCTGGGCGAATGGACTCCTGGCTACAGACATGTACGCCGGGATGAAGTTGTCCTTAGTCGATTGCGCATTGGACATACACGGCTAACGCATTCGTATATGCTCAAAGGTGAGCCGCGTCCATGGTGTATTCCATGCCACAGCGCATTTACCGTGCAACACATCCTACTGGACTGTATCGATTTTGCCGATATTCGAGGCAAACACTTCAATGTTACTTCACTTGCGGAGCTATTCCAGGTGGAGAGCATTGAAGGTTTGCTTCACTTTCTACATGAAACTAACTTGTATCGGAAAATTTAATTTTATCATTGTATACATGTTACTCATTACTATAATTTTATAACTCTACACGTTTATCTTTTATATTGTTCATCATATTAATATTTTTACCTTAATCACATCTAGCATACTATTTTACTATTATTTTTATTCTTCATTTACATTGCTTGGCCCTAAATGATACTTTTTTGTGTTGATGGGCCGTTAAGCACCATTCCATTCCATTCCCGAGTCACTCCAGCGACGCGCCGATGAGTTTAACGCTCTCTCCCATCTCTTCGTAGCCGCTAGAGGTTTGTGCACAAGTCGTCTTTCCCGATGGCGGACTTGTGCTTCTTCGCCGACGCGGTAGCTGCTTCTGGATTCGCCGTTCCGCGACCACCACTGCGCTTCCTCTGTGTCGACGACGATACTGCTTCCTCTTCTTCAGCTGAACTACCTTCGGCTCGGGCTGTTGCTCGGGCTGCTGTTCGGGCTGTTGCTGCTGCTGCACGGGCTGTGCGTAGAGGTTCGTCGCAGGTCCAAGGTCTATTACCGACTCGAGATCCGTTAACAAATTTTGAGCGGCACTCGTCATCTCGTTGCAGTAGTCATCATACTCTGATGTTGTTGTCGCTTCTGTCGGGACGTATTCGGGATGGCGCGGGTCGTAAACTTTGTTGTTATCCATAATATATGCCATATTTATTTATTTCTCGATTTGTGATGATGGATTCTATCTGCTCTCGCTTTTATACCCGCTGGACGGATCGAACTCGCTCTCGTTCTGGGTTCACTAAACTCGCCGCCCATTGGACGACGCCCAACGCAGCTCGTAACGGCCGCTCCGATTGGCTGCTAAAAATAGCACTCGTTTTTCGCGAAGGTTCTTTGTCACATGACCGAACGTGACGTCACAGGCTCGTTCTTTCGAAGGTTCTTTATCACATGGCCGAACGTGACGTCACAGACTCGTTCTGTAGCAGGTTCATTATCACATGGCCGAACGTGACATCACTGATGCCTAACGAAGCTTTCCTTGGCGAATGCCGTGACTGCTCAAGCAGTTGTACAGCCACAGAAAGTCGTGTTTCTTCTTGTAGTCGCTCGTCATTCCTCCGATTGCTGAGCTCATGATCACGTAGACAAACACGCTTAAGCATTTACCTTAACACTCTTTGAACAATCGTCTTGCAATAGTTCATACCATTTGGGAACAAGGCGTCTTTCCGCCTTCATGGCGGGAGCTACAATCATACCTGTTCCCAAACCAGGCAAGGATCACACCGACCCATCAAGTTACCGTCCCATCGCACTTACTAGCTGCGTCTGTAAAACCATGGAACGAATGATTAATGACAGGCTGTCTGGTTTCTGGAATCCAATGGACTGATATCTGAATATCAGTCGGTATTTCGTCGCCAGAGAAGCACTGCCGATAATCTGGTTAGACTTGAAGCATTCATTCGAGACGGTTTTGTTAACAATGAGCATATAGCTGCCGTATTTATTGACCTAGAAAAGGCATATGACACGACGTGGAAGTAATTTTTTGAAAGACAGACAATTCCAAGTCCGAGTCTGAAAACCCTTTCCGATCTCCACGAACAGGAAATGGGTGCGCCGCATGGAAGACCGAAAGGTGCTGCACCGCCTTTACATCGCACATGTTCGCTTAAAACTACGGATGCACTGTATAACGAACTGACAGTAACTCCGATCTTCAGATGCTCGATCCAATACATCACCAAGGCTTAAGACTCTGCCTGTATGCATTCCGTACGTCTAACGTGCAGAGCTTATATGCCGAAGCAAATGAGCCTTCTCTCCACAACAGACGCACCAAATTATCTTTGGAATACGCCACTAAACTACATTCCAATCCGTCTAATCCAGCTTATGACACTGTCTTTCATCGAACTACAGACACTGTGTTCGATAAGAAACCAAGTTTCAAGCCACCATTCGGCAAGAGAATGGATCCTTTGATACACGATGCTGGCTTGGATCTGGATCATATTGCCAAAAACGCTGTCCCAGATACACCACCTAGGCAGTTGGAGCAGTCCAAGGTGATCTTCGATCTTAGTCGGCACACGAAAGCAACAACTGATCCATCCATTTTTAAATCACCTTTTCTTGAAGTTGAAGACAGATACAATACATACACTCCGCTTTTTACTGATGGCTCAAATGACGGGAACCGGGTAGAAGCTGCTCCCGCTGTCCCCGAGGGAGATCTTCAATCCAGACTCCCAGATAAATCTTCGATATTTTCTGCGGAATTGTGGGCAATTTTACTCGCCCTTGATTTTGCGAAAATATCTGGAGAAAGCAATTTATTTTATTTTCTGATTCACTATCTTCATCTTCATTTTGGATTTGAAAAACATTTGAAGACGCAATACAGTAATTGTGATGTTTCAAGGGGTCTTGATCCTCAAGAGATATGTGCCTACTGCAAATACATCTCAAATAATTATTGTCAAGGTGTTTCTTGAAACTTTTCATACTGCTAAAAATCTAACAGTAATTCTCAACAAAACTATAAATATTATTTGAGAAAAAACTATAAATACTGAAAGATTATTTGAGAGCTCTGCATGAATAGACATTGCAAACAATTTAACCCTTACAATGTTTTCATTTCCAATTTTATCAACAAAAACATAGTTTGGTAGCACTTTAGAATCATTTCCAATGGAAATGATTCTAAAGTGCTGCCAAATTATGGTGTTATTGAGAAAAATGACAAAATATGAAACAACAGCGGACTACAATTTTCGTTTCCCCCATTCTAAGGGTTAAAAATATTTGCAACACAGTAAGAAATTTGACATTTTATAACCAATAGCAAAATGGTCTATCTTTCATAAATGTGTCTATGACTGGAGAAATGGAGCCTATTGGATTTGTGACAAATGTACCTCCTGATCAAATAGCACACTCGATAACGATCTATATTGCTTCTTATAATAATGACGGGTGCTTCATTGATGGAATGGCAGACAGAGCAGATCCTGATCAGACTGCAAATGCACAGGCTGATCTGGATCAGGTCGCAAATGCCATAAGCCCCATTTCTCCAGTCATGGCCACATATTATCGATTGAGTGAATATAGTTTAACACGCATTAAACAAGGTCATATACCGAGACAGATGAAATGCATTTTATATCCACATACTTATCAATGCATCTATGATAGGGCAACTTTCTCTTGGAATATCCACGTCCACAATACACGTGAAATCAAAATACATACACTGAAATATAAATCAGTGCAAACATCAAGAGTGAAGGTTGGTAAAACTGTTTTGATTATCTCCAGTTTGAACTGTTCTACTTCGTGTAAAACTCATCGTATTGAAATATAGTGAACATACATCTCCGCTGGTAAGTTATATTTCTCTGTCATTGACACATTGTGGGCCAACATTCAGGGATGCTTGCCATGACATTCTGTGACACATAAAGTGTTTGTTTGTTTATTGCTCAAATGACATCATCGAAATACCATTATATGTTGGCAAAAATGTATGCCACCACAATAAGTCTCTCCGAAGGTATTCTGGAATAATATGTCTATTTCTCTTACTTTTATATATGAATTGAAGAAATTTTAGCAACCGTTGAACAAAAATTCGACCAGGCCTTACCACAGCACTAACACAACTTAATTTACCAATTAAAGAATGTAATCCCTTTTTTGAAGTGTCAGATTTTTGTAACCATTTCTCAATTAACAAACATATTTCATTTAGTCTGTCTGGTGTAATTTCTAAAGTTAATTTCTCTGTATCAAAAAGAACACCAACGAAACTCATTTTTGTTGCAGGAATGCATGCTTTTTCTTTGGACTCCTCAAAACCACATTTCTCCAGAATACCCCCACGGTACCAAAGGCGAATTCTGCCGATTCTGGCTTTTCACCTCCACACAAGTCATCCAAGTAGTTTAAGATACACAGTACTAACGATAACATAATAAATGCTATGGCATCTGTCACTCTGACATATTTGAGCGGCACTTCTGAGTCCCATTGTCAACACGGTATCAAACAACAAATGTCCGTTATGTTTATATCCCACTTTGTGGTATTCACCTGGGCAAATATTCAGTTGTCTATATGTCTTCCGCATATCCCTTTTGACAAGGAGACACTTTCTCCCTTTCTGTTTCACTATTTGAACAAGATCGTCCACTTTAGGATATATTAAGGCAACCGTATCACCCAAACACTGATTTTTCACAATAGAATCATTTAATGCATTATTTTTAGGAAAGCTCAAATCCAAAATGACCCGCCTTTCAATAGAATCTTTCTTAGGTACTGTAATTAGTGGCGAAATAATCATTGGTTTATTAAATGGATTTATTTTTAATTTCTTTTACCAAATATTCATTAATTTCATTGGAATATTCCCTTGCCCCTTCCTAGGACAAGGCTCCTCAACATATCCTAAAGGGAAACCATATTGTAATAAATCACACAAGCCTACGTTTTTATACCCAACTAGCATGTGTTTCAAAAAAAGAATATTCAATTTATTATTAATAACGATTTCAAAATTATGCCTACCTGATTCTACCACCTTATTGTGCATGTCAACCAAAAACTATGTTCTATCAATATCTAATTATGATGCATTACACGTGGGTCGTGGTCGGGCGAATGAGACGGCGTAAATTAACGGTATGGGTTCCTCCTTATAGGAATCACGATTTGCCTGGTTTGGTCCTCAAGATTATTACTGATCCTACTGCTTTTGGGAGGGGCCAAGTGATTCTGGTGTGGCGAGGACCTGGCATTAGATCAGGATTATTCTGATTTCAGGGCTGAATATATAGTTTTGTTATTGTAAATATTCAGTTCTGATTTTGGGATTTTCCCCCCATTTGTAGATGTACTTGGAACATGTACAGGTAATATATGGGATTAATTTAGTACTAAACCCATTGACCCGGCCTTAAATGACTTTAGCTGTTGATAGGCCGTTAAACCCCGTAATATATGGGATTTAGTACTAAATCCATTGACCCGGCCTTAAATGACATTAGCTGTTGATAGGCCGTTAAACCCCAACAAACAAACAAACAAAACTGATGCATTACACACTTTACATACTTTATGAACCCTAATGTAATACTATGTCCATGATTAGAATCGTAATTGCGTGCTGACAGTGTCTCATTCTCCCTCTAACCACATCAAAATGATCCCCAGATTGTGCACACTTATTCCGGTTGAATAATGCACAAACCCCTACTTGTTCGGAGGTATCGAACTCCTTTTTACTACCACTTGATAGCCCGTTTGAATCGAACTCTTTCTCCCTCTATAGATTTCCAAACGTGATTGGATGGGTAGATGGTTCACATATATGCATCCAAGCACCAGTTGAGGACGAGAAGAGGTATGTGAACCGCAAATGCTACCATAGCATTAATGTTGTTTGATCAGACTGGGTACTAGTTTAATTGGTATAAAATGGTATGGGCACGAAATGGTGTGGGTACGAATTGACCAGGTACCACCGTTTCAATGTTTGAAACGGGCTATGCCAGCCACAGGTGGAAGACTCTGACCTATGACACCAAAAAAATGCCTATTAAAAAAAAAATCCCATTACCCCACCCACTTGGTCTCGTACATTACCATCTTATATAAGGAAGGTGGATAACATTGTGGCCATTATAGAAAGTCACTATATATATCATAATAAAGTAGGCAACATATAGTTATATAAATTATAAGAATAGTTACACAATTACGTGTTTATTTTTCGAAGTAACATTGTAACACCATACATTTCATTTTTCATTTAACACAATGTGCGTACATCACGTGCGGATACTGAAACGTTCGCAAACTGATATTTACAGATGCACACATACGAGGGTAATCCAATATATATATAGTGAAAATGGCTCAGTATTATCATCACCGTGTCCATGACCCTTGACGTATGTGATTATAACGTCACATGACTTTGACGTCATGCAACGTAGTGACGTAATATAATGCGACATCATTGACGAAGTGTCAATATAGCGGTAGGCCAAATTTCATTCAGGTATATGCACAATATATCAACTTACATATTCGTTTTCACTATTTATTGGATGACCTTCGTATATGCACATACTTATATTTATAGATAAAATACGACCGTTTAATGATTATGGGTCCAGCTTGTGACAAATTTAACAAGCCCCAATTTCGCATGGTCAGCTGCACAGTAATATTCATTTCGGGTCAGGCTACAACTATGCATTGTTTGGCATTGTAGTTCGTAATTATCGATTATTTCGTTTGAATAACCATAGTAAAACTATTAAATGGATACACAAATAATAATTATTAAGAATAATAATAAATAAATAATGATTAATAATAATTAATAATATGTATAGACTATTAATAATAATAATGATTAATAATAATGAATAATAATAATAATACGGGTCGATTCATTCAGGTCTGGTTAAATAGCATGACAACAAGATGTATACATATATTTACATAATAGCTGGATGACACAATGGCGGTACCTGTAACAATCAAAATCTATTAACTTGAATAATTTGCATGTACAACTTATATTATAGCATTGTATGTTATTGTAAAAAAAATCATGCATTACGATCGATTGTTTGTGATTGCATTCCAATCTGTGGGATCATGTGGTTTCCGAACCCGATTTTCCGACGTGACGTAATCTGTAACGTCATTTTCACAGTAGCTTTTCTTTAAAAACTTTGTAACAAACGGACGGATTTTGACGATATGTAGCGCACCAAATACGATGGCTTAAGTGTTTGATGGGTGCTCTGAAAGTTATTTACAATAACTTATATCTTTCATAAAGAATTCAGTACCGTTTATTTAATTATTACATTCACGTGCTCTAATTTTTATTTACATCTACGGTAATCGATTCTTCGTCAAAACGACATAATTATTAGATTAAAGCCGTCTATACAATAAAGGGCAACGTGTACCGCATTTGCTACGGTACATTTCATAAAAATATGTAATTCCATTAGAAAGATATTAAAGGAAATCTAAACAAACATGACGTACGTCACACCGTACGGAAACACGTGATCCCACACAATCACAAAATGAAAACAATAGGATCGGCGCTGTTCATTCGTACTTTCCCATAGGCGTCGCCAGGGGGTTTGCGGGGGGTGCGAACGCAACCCCTTCTCATTTTGTCCTTTTTATATATATATATATATATAAACAAATCTATATATCACCCATATATATATATATATGTGCGCGTGTGTGTGTGTGTGTGTGTGTGTGTGTGTGTGTGTGCGCGCGCGCGCGTGCGCGTGCACGTGTGTGTGTGTGTGTGTTTGTGTACCAAATGCTGATTTGTATGTAAATGCATTGAAATGTATCGCCATTGTTGTTTATATAACTTGTTATGCTGATTAGGGTAAGGGCCGTAACTAATGTTGGTAGAACTTGTGGCCCAAGCCCATTGGAATTATTTGGCAGTAAACTATGTTTACACTAAAAGTCGTGGGCTAATCAGGTCGGGTTCGCTAGCTTTTGTTGGAGTAACTAAACATATCGCATCGGTAATATCCTTCTTAGAAATGTGATAGCTGGTAAAATAGGATATGAGGGTTGATGACCAGGTGTTTTTTCTTAATTGACACATATCTGCAATACGTTGCAGAATCATTACGAAATATCGGAGTCATTCTGTAACAAAACAAGACAATTTGTAACAAAATACCAATTAACATTCAATTCTTCATTTTTCTGATTATGGCTAGACTGTCTGTTTGAACACGAATTACAACCGACTGCCCCACAGATCATCATCGCCGACAATTGCAAACAGAGTATTATAAATAATCCAAGTATAACTAGGTGAATGAGTAAGCACTGTTAACGAATATATTAAACGATAGAAAGAAATGATGAAACAAATAAATGATGTCAGTAAAATGCACAAGTTATTCTATAAGAAAACTGTATCGACCAATCAAGGAAACTGTACTACTGCTACATCATAGCGGTAATGTAAGCAAGCCATTAAATTGAGGGGACGAATTGCTATTTCGTGGGAACGAATTGTTAATTCGAGGGAACGAATTGTCAATTCGAGGGAACGAATTGTTAAATTGAGGGAACGAATTGTTATTTCGTGGGAACGAATTAATAAAAAAAGAATTGTATGTCCCCTGCGGGGCTCCGTGTAAGACAGACGGAACTACTGTCTGTTTCACGAAAGTTGCCCAAATTTTACGGCTATATAAACAATGCAAAAACAAAATAGTTTTCAATAATATTAAATTAAAGGAAAATTTAAGAATGAGCCTTGAAGTTTCTCGTTATTTCGTGAAATTTGGTCAAATATTGATTTTATTGCGAAAAAACAATTTCCCCATGTTAAATCCCTGTAGACAACTCAGAGTGAAGATGTCTATGGGGGGGATTTAACATGGGGAAATGTTTTAGAATTTCAGAAATACTGGACCAATTTTTAAAATTCAACTTTTGTTTTCTTAGTTAGATCATTTCCAAGATATCTAGCTAGGTTTCGGAGTCAATTTCCAAAAGTTTTCGCTTTTTCCTCCATGTTAAATTCCCATAGAGAAATCTATTTTTCATAATAATACCAATATTTGACCAAATTTCCCGAAATAAAAAGAAGGCTCATTCTTAAATTTTCCTTTAATTTAATATTATCAAAACAAATATTGTTTTTGAATTGTTTATATGGCCGTAAAATTTGGGCAGCTTTCGTGAAACAGACAGTAAATACTTTTCTTAAATATTTAATCTGGTAAACTATATTAGAACAAGTCCCGACAAATGTCGTTGTGAATTTTGTTTCCAAACTCTGGTTTTGTCGTCTTCGACTATCACCTCGCACCTGCGAATGCTCCGTCTGGAAGCGAGTGATGAAACTCGATGTGTGTCGTGAATTTTGCGTAATAGTCGGTCATGTGGGATTTTTAAGACACATGTATTAAATGTAAGGTTTCGAAACATCTGACGTTCATACCGAAGTGAGATACCTTTGAATTTTCATTAATCTACCCGAAAGGGAGCACATTAAAATCAGGTTTAATTATTTTGCTCAAGAGCCACCATTTTGAATTGTAAACAACACGTCGCATGAACACATTTTAAAGAGGCTCAGCACGCGAGGGCATGATATCGGTTAACATCGAAATTTGCATTGGGAGTCATCTCTGCCCTCGTATCAGCCCCGGGCAGATATGGATAATAAACTGTTGGCTAACGGCACTCGTGAAATATGGACATTTCACACCACTCGATGAACATATATATCATTTCACACCACTCGATGAACATATATGTCATATTCGTTGCAAAAATATGAATATCCTCTATTTATTTATATTAAGTAATTTTTTCTCATTATTTTATTACATGAACTTGATAATTTATGATGAAATAAAATGAAAAATGAAAAAAATATTTTTATTTTTATTAATAATTTTTTATTGGGATTTACAAAATTGTGTTGGAATTTTTGTTTGCATACATTCGCATACGATGTACAATTATGAAAACTTGCATAACTTTTGATTGTATTATAATTTTAGCATGGGATTGTATCCATGTTGTTTGCATTGGCATTACATGTATCTACCAGTTTAGAAAATATATTTTAAATTGTATTGTTTTCTATTCATATGACCTATAATTTTATCAGGCAAGGCTATGAAACACGCCGCAGGAATTCCGAGGCTCGTCTGAGCCTGATAAACCTGATATCAAAAGACACTAGTGTGTTATGCTATTTATCAGGTATGTTCATGCTATAGACTGAGACTGATAAACCTGATATTAAAAGACACTAGTATGGTATGCTATTTATCAGGTATGTTCATGCTATAGACTGAGACTGATAACCCTGATATTAAAAGACACTAGTATGGTATGCTATTTATCAGGTACGTTCATGCTATAGACTGAGACTGATAAACCTGATATTAAAATACACTAGTATGGTATGCTATTTATCAGGTATGTTCATGCTATAGATCAGTCGGCCATCGCACCGGGACTAGTTTAGAACTTGATCAGTCGACCATCTCACCAGGACTAGTATAGCACTTGATCAGTCGGCCATCGCACCAGGACTAGTTTAGAACTTGATCAGTCGGCCATCGCACCAGGACTAGTATAGCACTTGATCAGTCGGCCATCGCACCGGGACTAGTTTAGCCCTTGATCAGTCGGCCATCGCACCAGGACAAGCATAGCACTCGATCAGTTGGCCATCGCATCAGGACTAGTTTAGAACTTGATCAGTCGGCCATCGCTCCAGGACTAGTTTAGAACTTGATCAGTCGGCCATTGCTCCAGGATTAGTTTAGAACTTAATCAGTCGGCCATCGCACCAGGACTAGTTTAGCACTTGATCAGTCGGACATCTCACCATGACTAGTATAGAACTTGATCAGTCGTCCATCACACCAGGACTAGTTTAGCCCTTGATCAGTCGGCCATCGCACCAGGACTAGTGTAGCCCTTGCTCAGTCAGCCATCACACCAGGACTAGTATAGAACTTGATCAGTCGGCCATCGCACCATGACTAGTTTAGCCCTTGATCAGTCGGACATCGCACCGGGACTAGTTTAGCCCTTGATCAGTCGGCCATCGCACCAGGACTAGTATAGCACTCGATCACTCGGCCATCGCACCAGGACTAGTTTAGAACTTGATCAGTCGGCCATCGCACCAGGAATAGTTTAGAACTTGATCAGTCGGCCATTGCACCAGGAATAGTTTAACCTTTGATCAGTCGGCCATCGCACCGGGACTAGTTTAGCCCTTGATCAGTTGGCCATCGCATCAGGACTAGTTTAGAACTAGATCAGTCGGCCATCGCACCAGGACTAGTTTAGAACTTGATCAGTCGGCCATCGCACCAGGAATAGTTTAGAACTTGATCAGTCGGCCATTGCACCAGGAATAGTTTAACCTTTGATCAGTCGGCCATCGCACCGGGACTAGTTTAGCCCTTGATCAGTTGGCCATCGCATCAGGACTAGTTTAGAACTAGATCAGTCGGCCATCGCACCAGGAATAGTTTAGAACTTGATCAGTCTGCCATCGCACCAAGAATAGTTTAGTCCTTGATCAGTCGGCCATAGCACCGAGACTAGTTTAGCCCTTGATCAGTTGGCCATCGCACCAGGACTAGTATAGCACTCGATCAGTCGGCCATCGCACCATGACTAGTTTAGAACTTGATCAGTCGGCCATCGCACCACGACTAGTTTAGAACTTGATCAGTCGGCAATCGCACCAAGATTAGTATAGCATTTGATCAGTCGGCCATCGCACCAGGACTAGTTTAGCACTTGATCAATCGGCCATCGCACCAGGACTAGTATAGCAACCATGACTAGTTTAGGACTGGATCAGTCGGCCATCGCACAACGACTAGTTTAGAACTTGATCAGTCGGCCATCGCACCAAGACTAGTATAGCACTTGATCAGTCGGCCATCGCTCCAGGACTAGTTTAGAACTTGATCAGTCGGCCATCGCTCCTGGACTAGTTTAGTACTTGATCAGTCGGCCATCGCTCCTGGACTAGTTTAGAACTTGATCAGTCGGCCATCGCTCCAGGACTAGTTTAGAACTTGATCAGTCGGCCATCGCTCCTGGACTAGTTTAGTACTTGATCAGTCGGCCATCGCTCCTGGACTAGTTTAGAACTTGATCAGTTGGCCATCGCACCAGGACTAGTTTAGAACTTGATCAGTCGACCATCTCATCAGGACTAGTATAGCACTTGATAAGTCGGCCATTGCTCTGTTGGCCATTGCTCGAGGACTAGTTTAGAACTTAATCAGTCGGCCATCGCACCAGGAATAGTTTAGCACTTGATCAGTCGGCCACGTCATCCTGCGTTACAGACAGAAGTGGTAGTCGGGGGGGGGGGGTGTAGTGTAGTAATAGACAAAAACTGGTGGTGGTGGTGATACACATTGTTCCCACTGTGGGATATAGACCGGAACTTTTAGGACGCCAAATGTAGATGGCTGGTGTGTGTGGGGGATCATTGTTTTGTGTCCCCGGCGGTGGTGCGGAGTACAATGATGAATTACTGATGAATTACTTTATTTAACACATATGATGTATATGCACTGTGATACCGTACTTCACAATCCTCAGTTTTAAATTGTTTCTGTATCGTAAAACTGAAAATTTATTCATTTTGAAAAACTTAAAATTGTGGCAGATGATCGAAATGAAAACCGGATGTTTACATGCGAAATGAACCGGTGCATCGGTATATTTTAACCGCACGATGACCCCACTGTATATTCATACCATATATATACGAACGGATGTCGTATGTTTGTATAATATTCGTATAGTACGTTTGTATAATGTAAACAAACTGTACTATACGATGATACGGTACAAACATACCAATATTATATGATCATACGATATGCTCATTAAATATACCAATGCTATACGATTACGATATGTAAACGATATTAGTATATATACAAATAGGTAAGGAGCAGAAAAGCGCTACTGTAGGTGTATATATACGAGTAACGCTACGTTTTTACCGCAAATAGCGAAAGAATGACCGCACAAACGGTATCGCGAAAGAATGACCGCACAAACTGGACCGCCAAAGAATCTTGCAATCGGCACCCTTCGTCTACTATGGTGCACCGAATACAAGTCAAATCGTCCGCAAGTCAAGTCGTCCGCAGATCAAATCGTTCGCCGGTCATTCCCGCCACGATGCCGGATGAGATGGGATTTGTCATGCGCTGCCGATTGTGTGGCTTATCCGAATAAAACGTTTTCGGTATATATCGCGATTTTTGTTTGATGAGCTATGGATTAGAAATTGCGGGTGGTATTTTTAACGGTGTCATGTTGTCTTGTTGTGTGGAACGCATGTGAACACATAGTCTCTGTATGCTGAAAGCATACGTTAATTAGCAGTAAATTTAAGTTGCGTTTGTAAAGCTTCAGATAGGTATATGAAATTAAAACATGTTTGTCTTTTGAACATGTTTTATTACATCATAATCAACACAATTTGAAACTAGGACGTAATAGTTGTAATTTTAAATATAATGCGTATATGACCGGCCTATATCCATTTAATCAATGGGTTTAATGCGACGATTTAGGGTACATGGGGATCAGAATACATTTTGTTATTACAAATGCCCTCATTTGTTAGCGGGAAGTCGATATGCAAATATACTAGCTGAAATTTAAATTATGCCATTTAACGCAATCAGCTTACTGACAAAATCATACAATACAAATAAATATTAAGGCATACACAACAAGTCAATGTTCACACTCAGATTTAATATGTAGTTTTTGTTCAGTGACTAAATTACTTGAACCCACCTGGTCCGATCGAGGGCATGTGCAATATATGACAAGCTTTTTTTTGTCAGCCGCGGCATTAGACTGATGCTGTAATTAAAATGATGGCTTATGTTATAAGTATGTGGCCAGTTTATGTACCTGTCTGCTAGCAGCCTTATAACAGGTCGCAAATGCAATGAGCCACTTTCTGACATATACAGCTGGAAAGTAAATGTCAGCCCCTACCCCCTCCTGCGGTTAAAGTGTTTGAATTTGCCACACAAGTAGCTAAATTTACCACATTAACAACTGAATATACGCGTGCCAGTCGTATGCAGTCATACAAGTCCAGTTAACGTCCGCGGGCTATTGACAATGTCCCCGTTTATAATCCTTAAAACAACAAATTCCACACATGCCGGGTTCTCGTTTGATTCCGCTGCAAATAATACAATTTGGATCGCATTGTTAAAACCTCATGTCAGAGACAGCCTCTGGGATGTTGGATAATGATAAATGTCATAAAAGGTATTTTTGATTGAATAAATGATTTTGCAACCATTATAGACTCAGAGTAGCATGCACATTCGCGTGGTATTATCAAGATATACACTGATTTACATTCAGCCATTTAATCACATTGCACGCTTCGAACACACACTAGATCTTTATCACTCGTAGGGGATGTCACTTGATCAGTCACTACACTGGTCGTAAATTTACTTACTAATTACTTATACATCATATAATAATATATCATTTGGATCAGGCTCATGGACAATTGAGGGAATGTTTGAATACATTAATATTGCAATTGGCTGCGGAAATATGTGACACATTTATACCTTCATGGACAAATGAACAAAGTATGTTAATAAACATGGCATGACATTGTTTACAAAATATCACAGAATTTGAGTTGAAACGAAATAATGAAATAATCAACATATTCTGCTAAAAATAAAAATAAATAAAACCTTGCCGAATTTTATCATGAGAATAGTTTTGTTTTTCCTGATCATGAACTTGGAAGTCTTTGGCAGCTGATCCGGCTGAGCCTATGCTGGTCATATCATTTTAGTTTCAGCTAACAGTTTACTTCACCTGTTAAAACGAAGTAATGTTTGCATGCGATTGCTATGGATTATTGCGGATTATTACAGGCGGCACATTCAAATGTGTCAGCCTTGCCAGTGTTACTGGATTACCTAGTCTTACATACCGGCTTCGTGCGATAGGAGAATGAACTAGCTAGGTTAAATTAACAGCCTCATTGCCTCCTTCATTTAATGCACATATTTCGATTGTATGGCAGATATTAGTAAATTCGGAAACAAACGGGCCAACGGTCATTGGCCTGCCACTTTTGGGTTCAAATGCCCGTGTTTGGAAGGTCCTCGTGCCAATTCCTACCCTTAAATATATATAATTTTTTTTTATAGAATACAGTGTACTTATGAACCAGGCTTATGGTATATAGGCTTTATCATGTATGTGGCAAGTTTAGTTGCTTGCATACTCCACGCAGCGATATAACAGTCGAAACTCTTTGTGAAAAACAAGACGGGTGTTTCGATAAATGAATACTGAACAGTGTAGACCATGATACAGGTCTAATCCGGTCGCAAATGCAATTAACCACACTTCTCAGAACACCACCATACGGTTAATTAACGTGTTTGAAGTTGTTTAATTGTATATGTGTCACGCGCCATATAAAGTACGTATTTATCATATCCAATTAACAACTGTGTATACATACTCGTGCCAGTCGTGTGGAGTCATGCGAATTCAGTTAATGTCTGCGGGCCGTGACATCGCCCGAAACTTATTAAATTCCACAAATGTCGGTTTTTGTGTTCTCGGAGATTTGGAGGTAATCAAATAAGAGTTGTATATGTCAACACCTCATGTCAGAGTATGCCGCTCGGTGAATATGCGGATGTTTCGCTGATTATAATATTCAAGTATTGCCTTAGCGGCCGGTGAAGTGAAACGTTCCCGAGGGCATCAACGTTATTTCGGGAAAGATTCAGTTACGTATATAATTAGTTTTTTTTCACAGATAAATAACAGACGTATATAAAATGAAAACCGGTATTCAATACAAATGGGTTTATGTGATTGGAAACCATCTTATCGCATATGAGATTTTCCTAAATCATTTCATATCTTATGTAAATTACATCAAAAGTTGGTCATTATTTTTTCCCCAATTTCGATGATCTGTTTCACAGTTTTCTGCTTACATACTATATTTTATTAATAACAAATCAATTTATCCTATACTGCCATCCCACAAATAGTAATAAAAAGTCACATATATAGGTAAAATATTTTTTTCCATTGTCAGATCAAATGATCTTGCATATTTATTGTTATATTATACAATGAAATTACTATTCAGTAACAAAGTTTTGTAACATTGTTTGCAAGATGATTTTATTATTTACAAACTAAAATTATTTTGCTTGGATTTAATATGTTACCGGGACAAATGTAGATATGGGGACGTGCAGCGCTGTGGCCGTTTTGATATGAATATTATTTTACTGGGTCCGTTTAGGACTGGTGCCGTTTGAGATGTTTGCAAGAGTTATCTTCCTTGTCCATGGAAGCACCAGCGGGAAATTTGTCTGTTTGTGATTTATTTCTGTTTCCCACCGACGCATCTTGACACGTTGCGGATTTAACCATATCCAGCTGATATGTGTTTGTAATTTTATTTATAATTTGTGTTCAGTACCTGCCCAGTACCCCAATTTGTCCATTTATAAGAAAAAATAAGCACGCTTACGAATGATGAATATAATCCCAGTAGTCGTCGGAGACCAGTTATCGGATACTTTTATGTGATGTCGTTTGAGGGACATCTTCAGGCTCTTAATGGCGTAAACATTGTTGCGACAATAATTATTATTGATGGCACAATCGTCACCAATAATGGCATTTTGCAGGGCGTGAATTTAAATCCTTAAATTGCTTAATTGTGTTCGCACCCCAGGTCGTTTTGCCCTAGTTGCGGGAAATAACTCTGCAGAATAGTCCCGTATCGTCCGTACCCAGAGCTATGGTGCACTCCATAGGTTTCTCCTGCAGAGTAGCAACTCTGATCTGATTTGCACTCTAACTGTTGATTATGGTACACTTTCTACACAGGCGATTCTAGCGTGTTTTGGATGGTCTATTATTGTTTGTATATACTTAAAACACCTTTCTAAACAATGTACAAAACAATTTAAAAGTACCCGGGTGTAAATATAATAGTACTTAGAAAGTACTCCCATTCGCCACCATTGTAACGAAAAGCCACGCAATGTAGACAATTGGAACTCGCCTATACAATGCATCACACAGGGGTGTAAAATTCCACTCGACCGCTCGCCATGGCGACTTGGTCATCGTCTCGGTCGAGTAGCTTTGTGTAGACGATCGTCCGACGGGTCGAGTGAATTTTGGATCATCCATGATTGATCGTGAATACATAAAAATATAGTTATGCACCGTTCTCCGTTTATTAAACCCGTTTAGTTATCAAATACCATTTATCATTTCATAAACGCTTTGAATTGAATAAAAGCGTTTGCGCCAACCGGAACAATTCTAATTATGGACGAGTTTAAATCGCGGCTCAAGCGGCGTGAATTGAAATTTTATCAATATTCAGAGCTCCAGATAAGGAATTAGTAATTGAGTATTGTCAGTTTGTCACTCCATCATTTCTGAAGTGATTGGGTATTTCAATGTTTTAATTGTGTAAAATAGAATCACACTACCGTTTACACATCAGCAGACCGCACTTATTGAGTAGTTTGCTTCTAAATGAAAATACATCTCGGTATTTCATTAGAATTGTCTCCTAGGATACAATTCTAATGAAATACCAAGATGTGTTTTCATGGAAAAATAAGAAAATATGCTATATTTGTGGTTTGTTTATTGTTTTCTGTAGCATGATAAAGATACCACAAATTTTTCATTGCTTTTTGATACTCATTACTTCTGATTTCAATTGAGTTTTTGGCAATTTTAATTGGGTATTTGCGCAAATACGCAGCTTATCTGGAGCTCTGATACTTACCTATTTACAATATAAATACGCAAATTCTCCGTCACATATGTCTGGCAAGACATCGCAGCCACGGTTTCATCTTCACTTAAGTTAGTGCAGCGAGTTATCGCGCAAGTGTCTCGATTTATGGGATGGTCGCCGGGCCTAGGCCACCTGTCGTCCGCGATTTAAACTCGCCCATTAATTAATTTATCACATTCTGTAACGTCAATGTTCGCTTCCGGTGTAAACACGCAATATTGCTAGCAGACAGCCAGAGTTAGCACATGCGAACATATCATTTTCTCCAAACTACACAGCATTCCGATGAGACGGATCGATTGATTTTCGTTAGAAAACAGTGCAGATCCTGATGAGATGGCTCGCGGATATACACTGTTTGGAAATATTGCTATAAATAACATACATATACAGTAGCATTATATAGTCTACTAAAGGCGAACATAGTGAATATTGAAATATCTGTATAAAATATAAGGGCGAGTGGCAAACCAGTGAGGACAAGTAAGATTTTGCATCTACTAGACATTAAGGGCAAGCGATATTTCTAATAATTTTACACCCCTGATTACAGCGTGTCGAAACCGCTGCTTGGGGTGGGTTTTCGGAATAGATTTTACAGATGCTAATACATTAACATAAATCTCAAAGATTTTGAGTGTAAACTGTACTAAAACGCGTCTCACTAACCTAAATTCGCTTTGTAAAATCATACACGTTCACTTCCGCATTCTCAATGACTATTAGCCGCCATCTTTGAAAATATTTCAATCACATGCACGCAGTGGTTTGGTTGGTTACTGGAGACGGACATAATTTCCATTAGCCGACCAAATCAGTGCGTGTCACGGGATTCGATATTATCAAAGATGGCGGCTAACATTCATTTTTAATCAGTAAGCGAAGGTGTATGATTTTGAAAAGCGGATTTAGGTTAGTTTTTAGTACAGTTTACACTCAAAATCATTGATAATTATTTTAATGTATTACTATTAGCAACTGTAAAATCTATGCCGAAAACCCACCCCAAGCAGCGGTTTCGACACGCTGTAATGCGTTGTATAGGCGAGTTCCAATTGTCTACATTGCGTGGGTTTTTGTTACAATGGTGGCGACTGGGAGTTGTGTACCTTTCTAAGTACTATTATATTTACACCCGGACACTTTTTAATTGTTTTGTACATTGTTTAGAAAGGTGTTTTATGTATATACAAACAATATTGACCATCCAAGACACGCTAGAATCGCCTGTGGACGTTTCTATAGTCGCTGTTCTCCACGGATCCGTGCCCCTAAGCAAATAAATCAATATTGTGTTATATAATTTCTGATTAATTCCTGAAAATGTATGCATCAACATGAAGTTCAAACACTTGACTAACTATGAGTGCACATAAGGAATTCGCCAAAATTGTTGTTTATGCAAGTCTTGGGAGTACGTCCCTAGCAATAACCCACCCAAGTCACCTAATTGATCTTGAAACTTCTCATCAGGTTCATACCCTACAACTTTTTGCACATTTGAGTGACATTCCTCGATCACTTATACAATAAAGAAGTGTAGCTGCCTAGATGCATCAAATTTAAATATGGTGAAGTTGTTGATTCCCCTAGAAATCAACAAATATCACATTGTATGCATAATTTGCGAATAGACCCTCTTCAGATTAAGGAAATACGTAGAAAAATCACAAAATAGACGATATATCACAATTGTATGTAACTGTAACTTAGAAATCCGTGGGAAACAACTTAAAATACCGTTTTCAAATAATTTTCAAGTAACACTATTCTTAGAATATGCATTATTTACTTGTTTTCTAGGGGCATGAATCAATGAGAAGGCATGAATCCATGAGAATTGGGTCTACTTATTCCACAGAAATGAAGGTTAGTATAATGAATAGTTGCGAAGGTAACTTGCAATCTACTCCTGTCTTACGATTCCACTCATAGGATTCCTCTGCAGAAAAGCGAATCGGATCTGATTCACACTTTGGCAGTTTATTGCGACGTATTTGAGATATTTTACATCTGGAAAAAATATTAGTGTTATAAAAGTAATACAAACCAATTATTCTGAAACAATTTTTAACATTGTAGAAAGTTTGAACAAAAATAATTTTTGCATTTGCAGAAAATGGACCCCACTTAAATTTTACATGTTGAATTTGGCTGCTACTGACTGGGTCACTTGTTTATTCCACAGGTGGAGGACTCGGACCTATGACACCAAAAAAATGCCTATTAAAAAAATCCCATTACCCCACCCACTTGGTCTCGTACAGTACCATCTTCTATATAGAAAGGTGATAAACAATATGGCTATTATAGAAAGAGCCCTCTCTTTTTCGACTCGCACAAACACAATAAACATCGATTAAATGTATGACTTCTGTCTCTGGCAATCGAAAAAGGTATTAGGTGTGTGAATATACTCGCTTCAAATCGTTTTTTCAGCATTTATTCAGTTATTCGCATTTTGCATACCCCATCCAAAGCGAAATTTTCGTGAACGAAAGAATCTCACACAGAATTAGAGGCTGTCGGGCGTGGATTATCGCTCATATTTGGCCGATAGCTGATCGTCAGCTCAAACTAATGTTGTGTACCATGACCCTATACATTAGAAACTCCAACCATACAAAGTTCGTCCAATTGTGATCGTTCACTATTCTGCAGAGGAAGCCTATGTGTGGAATCGTAACTGTGGCTACGGACGGTACATGTAGATTGTAAGTGACTGTTCTCAACTAGTAATTACCTAGCTAAAGGCTAGCTTAGATAATCTCGGCTGTATAGATGTCTTTTACTATTTCTGCAGTATTTTATTTGTGTTCTGAGCTGAGACACTTGCTGTGTACTTTTTGGTCACAATAACAGCACATTCTCAGTATTTATGTCCTCGCGTTTTGCGGTCTTAAACTGGGCAGTATTTTATAAAAACATCCATGAACCAAGGAGAAACATGCAAGTAAACATTTTTCACCTCGCTTGTCAGACCATGTCGCAAATCGCAAGGACAAAATCACTAAGAAGAGGCTGTTATTGTGACAAAAAAATTACACAGCAGGTGGTCTCTCAGCTAGAAGGATAGCAAAAATATAAGACAGATGAAATAGAAAAAGACATCGTCTAGCTAGTAATTACCAATGTTACAAATACTGATTCTACAAAAAAGTATCATAATGATCGGGCATAGAATACAGAAGTTATATTACGAAAATGTGCGCACATATAGCATACTTGAGGTTGAAACATAACACTATAACCTTATTATACCCGGCATACAAACTATAATTTTCAAATTTCCGTTCCTCCATATTTAAGATTTGTGTTTAAAGTTTTTGGGTACCCAATATCTCTGCAACCGTAAGTTGGATTGACTTGAAACTTTGTGTATTTTTATCTTCACTCATATTTCATTCAATAAGTAAGGTGGCGCTACTGGTAGCCACAATAGCCCTTTGGCTACCAATATTTCTGTTATGGAAATCTTGATTACCGGTACTAAAACATTAAAACATTATTTGAAATGGTAATATGTTTTAACAACTACATTATTATTGTCTTTTTTGTGTTATCAGTTCATTTTTGTCGAGCCTGCTTGCGGAAAGCGAGACATAGTCCGGGTATCCATGCGTGCGTGCGTCCGTCCATCCGTGCATCCGTCCGGCCGAATGAATGGATTTTCAAATGTTTTGCCTTGAGATGATGTGTCGATTTCAATACCCACATCTTTATGTCCAAGTTCAGGGTAACACTTAGAGGTCAAATGTCAAGAATGTGCATGCGCTTCTGTTTCTGCTATATACACTTTCAAAACCGATGAAATGATTTGCCATACATGTTTACCATGAGGAGACGATGTGTTGCTAACTGGCTATGTCTCAACGGGCGTATATATTGTGACCTTCAACACTTTTGTTTATGTGACCCATAGGGTCATATATATTCAGAAAACCATAAGAAGTATGGTAAGGTGTATATATTCTTTTTGTCATTTAATTCGTATGTTCGTCCATCCGTAAGATTTGCGTTAAAGTTTTTTTTTGTCGGTTCAGGCAGAGGTCGGGGGTATCTGTGAGACTGCTCACTTGCTCTAGTTACCAACTGTTGTGGTCACATTTCATCCACATCTGAGACACAGGGCCTTTAACAAAACACATATTATCCAATTTTATCGACCTATGTATTGCTGTGGTAAACATTCGTTAGTTTTACCATCTTTATAGTTGCTTATCAAGGCCCTAGATAATATGCATTATTACCTTTTCGGGTGTCATTGCAACCACAAGTCTGATGACATGGAACTGCAAGTGCTTTTTCAGCACATCTCATTTCATTCTATAGCCCACCCATGCCTAAAGGGCCAATTTTGTAATTTTAGCCAATCCTGGCAGCATTTAGATGCGTCTCTTGGCTATTTCACACTTGTTTTCACTTTAAGTGTTCTTGTTCAAAATTCAAGTGATTTGTAATTATTTTCAGGGTTGGCCACTCGCACCTCTGGAGGCCTGGAGAATGCCAGCCGTTCAGCAGTGTAGCCACATTTTCTTACGGGGATTCACACCTGAGACCAAGTGATATGGTGTACCAAAGATGTCTGACAGTACTGAAAGTTAGTGCCGTATGTACAATACTTTTGTGATACAGAAGTGTTCCCTATTGACAATTTTGTTTCAATTTATGACGATTATATGGAAACTGCAATCATCGAAAATTACCGTGATTTTTTCAAAGCGTAGTCGACTTCGCCCGACGGGAAATAAAAAGTGAAGTGAACGGAAAAAAAGGGACGATGTCGCTCACTTCGCCCTCAAAATTGAACCCTGATATTGTATATGATATTATGTTGGATGTACTTTATATATCCAATCAATCAGTGTCGTATTCTTTCTGTGAATTCAAGTAGCTAAGATGGGATTATTTAGTTTTGTCTAGTGTACATTTTTTGTGGCGCCTGCTTTAGCAGAGGCGCGACTATAGTCGACGCTTTTTCCGTCGGCATTGTCCGCGTCGTTCGTTTTTTTGTAAGGCAAATGCGTTAAAAATTATTGTTTTTTCACAATATCTCTTTAACCCCTTGCCAGACTTTCATAATATTTCACATCAATGTTTGTCTTGGGATGATGTTTCATTACGCACACCCCCACATCCAAATTCTCAAGGTCAAGGTAATTTATTTACTTGTAATGTTCATTGTCAAATGCCTCGTTCAGCAGTGTAGCCACATTTTCTTAAGGGGATTCACACCTGAGACCAAGTGATATGGTGTACCAAAGATGCCTGACAGTACTGAAAGTTAGTGCTGTATGTACAGTACTTCCGTGATACAGAAGTGTTCCCTATTGACAATTTTGTTTCAATTTATGACGATTATATGGAAAATGCAATCACCTAAAATTACCGGGATTTTTTCAAAGCGTAGTCGACTTCGCCCGACGGGAAATAAAAAGTGAAGTGAACGGAAAAACAGTGACGATGTCGCTCACTTCGCCCTCAAAATTGAACCCTGCTATTGTATATGATATTATGTTGGATGTACTTTATATATCCAATCAATCAGTGTCGTATTCTTTCTGTGAATTCAAGTAGCTAAGATGGGATTATTTAGTTTTGTCTAGTGTACATTTTTTGTCGCGCCTGCTTTAGCAGAGGCGCGACTATAGTCGGCGCTTTTTCCGTCGGCATTGTCCGCGTTGTCCGCGTCGTTCGGTTTTTTGTAAGGCAAATGCGTTAAAAATTATTGTTTTTTCACAATATCTCTTTAACCCCTTGCCAGACTTTCATAATATTTCACATCAATGTTTGTCTTGGGATGATGCTTCATTACGCACAACCCCCACATCCAAATTCTCAAGGTCAAGGTAATTTATTTACTTGTAATGTTCATGGTCAAATGCCTCGGCAGGCGCGATACCGCTTCCGTGGCGGAATTCTTGTTTGTATTTACTGATCAGCTAGCAGTCCGATACAGTACAGTTTTTATAGTGTGTGCTTTCTATCATGCTGTAGGCTAGCAAGTTGATGAACCTCCGGGCCTAAGCCCCAATGTCAAGCTCACAGACTCGGTGCTTTCACGTAGGGGCGGGTGGTAAAACTTCTTAATATTGCACACATGCATTCCTCTGATGATTGGCTAACATACTATAGCAAGTACACGAAGCTCCGAGTCCCAAGGTAAAGGTCAGAGAGTGACAGACTTGGTGCAATCAGTAAACTTAGCATTAGGGTAAATTTATTATTTCAAATTCACGGAACTTCTTGAATTTCTCACATGAAATCCTATGATGGTTCTGTATCGTGTTGCAACGAAACCGACGAGCCTCCAGGCCCTACTAGCCACAAGTCTAAATGTGATTGAATATATGTACATGTATCGATATATATGAACATTCCCTTGTTACTGAATCTTATACAGCGCATTGAGTGGCCAACTCGGCCATCTTAATGTGTTCAAGCCATCGGCCTGTTTCACCTCTTGTGACATTTGACAAAGAATGTAAACATACGATACGATACAACGTAGCTACATGTAACCATATAAACTTAAAAGCCAGGACAGCACACTCCTATAATTCTGGACAATACCTCCCGGCATACAAAGTATGTAGAAAAGCGAAGACAACACACTTCTATAAATTATATTAAACCAAACTGTAAAATATATCTGGTTTTCTGGACAGTTTTGTGCCTTATATACCCCGGCATACAACATATGTCGAGGGGTATATAGTTTTTGCCTTTCTGTCCGTCAGTCTATCCGTCCCTCTGTCCATCTGTAACATAGTGAAGTAAGTATGTAGGAAATGAATAATGCCAGACATGGCTGACACATGTTTTGGAATGTGAGTGACAACCCTTACTCCGATTTACAATCATTATCAGATCCAATCCATATTTTCATTATATAGCCCACGCATGTAAGCATGTTGCCCACATGCCCAAGGTCAAGGTCAAATGACTTCAGACTTCAAATACATCTTTATTATCATTCATATTTTAATTATATAGCCCACCCATGCGGCCCACATGCCAAATGTCAAGGTCAAATGACTTTCACGTTAAAAGTTTTTACATACAGTCGAGCACAAGTATCTCAAAGTCAAAGGGAGATCATCCATATAGTCGAGATAGGACTAGGTTCGCGATAGCGATGAAGCGACATGGTCAAATATTTTCAAATATGAAATCATGTTACATACATGTGCTGATTGCACCATAAGTAAACAATCACCAATTAACTAATGACCAAAGGTAGTTAGCTACTCAACATTGGAAGTCAACATGGCCAAGACTCCAAATTAAATTACAAGGTGATAGATAGATTGGCAAACACCCAACTATATCCAGGTGGACCAATTAAGCAAACAACCTGAGGTAGGTGTGAATTTATTTTGTTTTGTTTGATAATATGTTTTGAAAATTAGTTTCAACGAAATCGGTCTTGGCAACCATGCGCTTAGGTGATTTATCCAAGTGCTTGATATGTGATCGAGATAGCGAAGAGATTTTTAACGTATTTTCATATGGAGGGGACAGAATGAACAGTCGAGATAGAGAACATATACGAGATAGGGAATGGTCGAGATAGCCGAGGTAATTTATTGCCGCGCCCGCTTGCGGAAAGCACGATAAAGTCGGCACTTTGGCGTACTACGTACGTGTGTCCGGTTAAAGTTTTTGGTTAAAGTTTTCGGTTAGTTTTTAGTTAAAGTTTTTGGTTAAAGTCTTTTGTTATACAACATCTCTGCAACTGCTTTAACCATTACCTTGAAACTTCACATGGGTGTTTATCATCATCTATATTTTCATTCTACCCCCCTCCCGTGCGGCCCCTGTGCTTAATGTCAAGGTCAAATTACTTTGAAGTTTTTGGTTAAAGTTTTTGGTTAAAGTTTTTGGTTAAAGTTTTTTGGTTAAAGTTTTTTGTTATACTATATCTTTGCAACTGCTTTGCCCATGACCTTGAAACTTCACATGGGTGTTTATCATCATCTATCTTTTCATTCTACCCCCCTCCCGTGCGGCCCCTGTGCCCAATGTCAAGGTCTAATTACTTTGAAATTTTTGGTTAAAGTTTTTGGTTAAAGTTTTTTCATGTACTAGGCCGTCCTTAATAAATTGTTTGTTTCCTTTAACCCGACTCAGAATTTTAGAAGTGGGTCGGTCGGTAGGCAATTTCTTTTTTTTTCTGTCACGTGACATATTGAATTTAAAAATTATTAATATTAAAAAGGTACAATATTTTAACACTTGCATTGCAAGTGTTAAAATATTGTACCTTTCTAATATTAATAATTTTTAAATTCAATATTGCAAGTCTTGCAATAAAAGTATGTCAATTGCTGTATGTGTTGTTGTATGAACATGTATGCCATTTAGGGCCAGAGATTATATTAACCCTTTTAACCCACTCAAACAATTAAAAAAAAAAAAAAAAAAAAAATATACAAAACAAATTGTAAACGAAATTACAATAAAAAAAAATCGGGTCGCTCCGTTTTTAGCGGGTCGGTCGGGTTACAGGAAACGGAGATATAATTATGGATGGCCCTATATCTCTGCACCTGCTTTGCCCATTACCTTGAAACTTCACATGGGTGTTTATCATCATCTATATTTTCATTCTACACCCCCTCCCGTGCGGCCCCTGTGCCCAATGTCAAGGTCTAATTACTTTGAAATTTTTGGTTAAAGTTTTTGTCGCGCCCGCTTGCGGAAAGCGCGATATAGTCGGCACTTTGGCGTACGTCCGTCCGTACGTACATACGTGTGTCCGGTAAAGTATTTTGGTTAAAGTTTTTCCGTCTACTATATCTCTTTTTTTAGTGTCCATGCCTCGCCCCAAGGCGCGACATGCAGGCCGCGGCCATCTAGTATTAAACAAATAAGGATATAATTCGGGACTTTAGTGAATCATCGAGATAGGGGATATCATCGAGATACTGATATTCGAGATACTGGTGCTCAACTGTACTTTATATCTCCACATCTCTTACTCAGATTTACTTCAAACTTCAAATAAATACACTGACACCACCATTGACCAAATGCCTTTGTGGGCTTGACATGCGGGCCGTGGCCATCTGGTATTATATGAAACTGTTGAAAACAGTATATTTTATTGCTCAGGGCCGTCAACAGACACTATCCCCTATTATAATTAATTTATATTAACCAATTAATATATTTAAAACGATATAAAACAGTGAAATTATCATTTCTCACAAATTCATTTTTAGGTCCAAATCTGTGGGGGGCGACTTGCTCGGGTGTCAATCGATAAGACCATTATTCTTTCAGCTTAAAACTCACTTTCGATCGTAAATAAAGTAAATGTATTTTTTTTTGTGAAACACATTCTCAATTGAATATATTCAGTGTTTCTTGCCAGTTTTTGAAAGCGGGTTTTGGACGCTAAATATGCAAAACTATAACTTGGAAGTTCAATTTAAAAAACGTACGCATATTCGTTTCCGCGAAATCGCGTGTGGTTCTATTATTAGAAATAAACTTACTCGATTTCCTTATTAGGAATGTGTAGAAACCTTTGCGAATAAATTAATTATAAATGTCTGAAGTGTCCAATGAATGTCCGGACAGGTGTCGCTAGCTTGGGAAAACTGCCACACATTATATTGATAGGCGGTCATTACGGAAACAAACGTAAATTAATTATTTACTATTCGGACGCGTGTAGTTTAAAAACGCGATATTTGATTGGCTATTGGCATGCAGACCAATGATATTTGACTTTATGATTGCTATTCACCAATAGGGAAGCAGCTTACAACCATTTTCACCGACCCATTTGTATAAACAAACACAGCTCGATGACTTTCATTTCATGTTCTAAACTAGTAAAGGACGAGGAGAATTTGTCAATTCGTCACTGGCTGAGCTCGTCACCAACTTGAAAATTTCATCGGACACGAGGACCGAAGTTTCGAGAATATTTACTGGCCCTGGTCAATTTTTGTCGGCCAGGTCCGAGGTCCGACGGTCTTTCACGGAGACTGCCGATATACTGATACACTTGTTTTATTCAAGTACAATTGTGTTTAGAAATATAATGTGTATACACGTATATGTGTATACGTGTATACACTTAACATAAACTAATATTGTCTGCTGTGTTTCTTTTCAAATGTACAATCGGGTAAACATTATCGGAAATAAGAATGTCAACATTTCATTAACTGTTCATATATGTATGTACTTCGGTTCATTTTGTTGGTTGATTGTACATAATTTTTTATGTTTGAAAAGTTACTTTGTTTACTCAATGTACTGGTTGTATTAACTCGTATATAATATCTACTTGATCTGTTCATCCTTGGAAAAACTTCGGTGTTATGTTTGTTTGTATGACATTTCATACGATTGATAGTTATCTATAGTTACCTGTTGTATGTAAATGTGTTCATTGTGTTGTTGATTTTATGAAATATCACACTTTTAGTTTAACAAATCAGGATATGTATTTATCCATTAGATTTACATGTACTTCGTATTCCGACAATTCGCCAAGTTTATATAAACAACTGGAACACTGCTGTTTGCAAAAATATTTGTTAATTTCATATGTTCAGCAATACGTGTATTTGCAATTAGTTTATTAACACTTACCTGAAGTCACAGAGTGCAAAATTATTTATTTTGATCGTATATAATTTGATACAATCATCAATGGAAAAACTATTACATTTGATTGTATGAAATTTCATACGTTCGCAAATACTTGTTATTTGAGATTTAAAGTTTGGAATCCATTATGATTTTTTCGATCGTATGTCATTTCATACAATCACGAATGGAAAAACTGTCACTTTGACTGTTTGATTGCATGAAATTTCAGACGTTCGCAAATACTTGTTATTTGAGACTTAAACTTTGGAATCCATTATGATTTTTTCGATCGTATGTAATTTCATACAATCACCAATGGAAAAACAGTCACTTTGACTGTGTTTGATTGTATGAAATTTCATATGTTCGCAAATACTTGTTATTTGAGACTTAAACTTTGGAATCCATTATGATTTTTTCGATCGTATGTAATTTCATACAATCACCAATGGAAAAACTGTCACTTTGACTGTGTTTCATTGTATGAAATTTCATACGTTCACAAATACTTGTTATTTGAGACTTAAAGTTTGGAATCTATTATGATTTTTTCGATCGTATGTAATTTCATACAATTGTCACTTTGACTGAATTTGATTGTATGAAATTTCATACGTTCGCAAATACTTGTTATTTGAGATTTAAAGTTTGGAATCCGTTATGAATTTTTCGATTGTATGTAATTTCATACAATCATCAATGGAAAAACTGTCACATTGACTGTGTTTGATTGTATGAAATTTCATACGTTCGCAAATGCTTGTTAACTGAAACTCAAAGTTTTAGAATCCAGTATTATTTATTTTGTTCGTATGTAATTTCATACAATCATCAATGGAAAAACTGTCACATTGACTGTGTTTGATTGTATGAAATTTCATACGTTCGCAAATGCTTGTTAACTGAAACTCAAAGTTTTAGAATCCAGTATTATTTATTTCGTTCGTATGTAATTTGAGACGATCACAAATAGAAAAACTGTGAATTTTACTGAATTTGATTGTAGGAAATCTCATACGTTCGCAAATACTTATTATTTGAGACTTAAAGTTTGGAATCCGTAATGATTTTTTCGATCGTATGTAATTTCATACAATCATCAATGGAAAAAATATTATTTATTTTGATCGTATATAATTCATACAATCACCAATAATGGAAAAAACTGTCTCATTGACTGTTTTTGATTGTATGAAATGTCATACGTTCGCAAATATTTGTTTTCTGACACTTAGTTAAAGCTGTATATTGTCCAGTATTATTTATTTCGATGGTATGTAATTTCATACAATGGCCAATGATGGAAAAACTGTCTCATTGACTGTTTTTGATTGTTTGAAATTTCATACGTTCGCAAATATTTGTTTCCTGAGACTTAGTAAATGCTGCATAGTCCAGTATTATTTATTTCGGTCGTATGTAATTTCAAACAATCACCAATGATGGAAAAGCGACCAATGAGTTTGATTGTATGAAATTTCATACGTTCGCAAATGTTCGTTTTCTGAGATTTAGTTAAAGCTGTACATAGTCCAGTATTATTTATTTTGATCGTATGTAATTTCATACAATCACCAATAATGGAAAAACTGTCTCATTGACTGTTTTTCATTGTAAGAAATTTCATACGTTCGCAAATGCTTGTTTTATGAGACTTTGTTAAAGCTGTATATTGTCCAGTATTATTTATTTCGATCGTATGTAATTTCATACAATCACCAATAATGGAGAAACTGTCTGAGTGACTGTTTTTGATTGTATGAAATTTCATACGTTCGCAAATATTTGTTTTCTGAGACTTAGTTAAAGCTGTATATAGTCAAGTATTATTTATTTCGATCGTAATTTCAAACAATCACCAATGATGGAAAAGCGATCAATGAGTTTGATTGTATGAAATTTCATACGTTCGCAAATGTTTTGTGTTCATTGTATGAAACTGTATTATTTATTAAAAGAATACAAAATTGGCATGACTTGTGTATATATTCAGATAATGGTACTCATTCAAACCAAAACTATGTATATGGTTGGGTCTGATTTGAGAATATGGTCTTTCCGAATGTATTATATTTCATACAATTGTAAAAAAATGTACCAATAATGGAATTTGGTTGTATCCAAAACACTGATTTACATGTATGCTGTATAGAAGGGAATTTTTGAAAATATGGTCTTTACGAATGTATGATATTTCATACAATCGTAAAAAAAATGTACCAATAATGGAATTTGGTTGTATCCAAAACGCTGATTTATGCTGTATAAAAGAGAATTTTTGGGAAAATCCCTTTTTATTTGGGAAAGCGTTATATTGGACTTGAAGGAACTGAATGCTGCGGTCGCTAGCGCTCCCTCGCATTTAATTCCTTAAAATTCCAATATGTGAACAATAATTTATACATGTCTATATACGCACGGATTTGGATCCACGTTGAAGTAATTCAGTTTCTAGAGCTTAGATGTACGCGAGCTAACTGATTGACGCGAAAATCTGATGGAGTAAATAATGTGCAAAGTGCTATTTCATTTTGGCAGAAAACAACTATATATTTATATGACATTTGCCACATAATCGTACACTGAATTGATGAATTGTGTCATTAAAACAGTCGGTAATTCAAACAGTGTACGATTTTATTTGTCAGCCCTGAAATTAGAAGAACCCGACCTGGTGCAAGGTCCTCGATCACCACACCAGAGTCACTTAGCCCCACTCCCCAAAAGTAATATAAACATTATACGAACTCTTTCTATTGATTTTCTAGTTATCTCCTTTTGTATTTTCGCACACTGATTTCTTGTCCGGAGCATAACTGAGATATTGTTTTGGAATACTTTCATGAAACGTCAAGTAAGGTTTGGCCTCTGAAAAAGTCATTAAGCAAGTTAGCTTTTAGATATTCGTCAGACACAACGTCTTCGCCCGATTATAATGGAGGAATAGATGCAGATGAGTAAGGTTTAATGAACGCTTTTAAAGTGGTCCACCATGATTTGGAAGATTTATCATCAGATTTCAGAGATGTTCTAATTTAAATATTGGTAATGCTTTGGCTTTCTTTATCAACGAGGTTGCTTTATTTCTAAGCAGTTTGAAACTATGCCAGTCACTATCAAGGCCACTACGTTTTGCCTTTCTATATGATATGTTACGCTTCCTGATATACCTAGGAATTTCGGTAGTTATCCATGGTGGGTCATCCTGCCTAATTGTTACTTCTCTGTTTGGGATGCACATTTTAGATATATCGAGAATGGTCGATGTAATGTTGTCAGAATATATATCAAGGTCTTCGCTTTTCAATGAGTGCCAATCAATATCAGCTGTTTTCTCTCGAAGGAGGGGATAGTTACCTTTATCAAAGATCCACACATGTCTTTTAAACGATCTGTTTTTACGTTTATTCAGGTTAAATAGTCCATAATTAGGACAATGGTAACGGATATTTTGCTCTAAGAATGGGTCAGATACACCACATGATGAAATTATATCTGGATTCGATGTAAGAATGATATCGATTAACGAAGAAGAATTTTCTGTATAGTGTGTATGTTCTGTGATACATTGTAATAAAGAAAACATCTGAAACAAGTCATACATTTTCTTAGCTTGTAGAACAGTTAATATGGAAGTCGCCAGTAATGACAATGTTCCTAATTCCTGTATCAACTGCTAGATGAATCAAGTCAGTGATTTGCGAGTGCTGATATGGTGTCGTGTTTGGCGGGCGGTAATATACGCCAAACAAGATGCGTTTAGTTAAGAGAACAAGTTCAATCGAAATACATTCTGTACCGATTATTTCAAGGTCAGAACGTCGCTTATAATGAAGATTGTTGTCGCGTGACACGTGCATTCTTGTATATTTGTGAGGTGTGGTACTGTTTTGTATTGTTGTGCGTACTATTGATCTCACATACCTGTGATTCCACATACCTGTGATTTCACACACCTGTGATTTGTACATACCTGTGATTTAGCATGTACATTTGCCATGTACAATGTGCGTGTAATAACGGGGCTTATGTTGTATTGGTGGAAATACGTTTATGCGTGTCCTTTTTGCGGATTTAAATACACGTCCATTTTATGAGCAATGTTTTACTGATGTCACGCCATATTTGCCACAGACTATGCATGTGTGTGGTAGAGAACTCGTTGACTGCGTGTGCTGGTTTCACTAGGGAAAAGACCCCTTTTAGTATTACGGATGTCCACTATCCGTGCCAGCCGAGTTTATCCGCGTGTCAGTTGTTTACCAGATAAGGGACCTTCTGTAGGTGAAGCCAGTATATAGCGCAGACCATACCATGGTCTGCCCTGTTATGTATGCTACGTGTTAGTGTTTCAGCATAGCCTGGTACTGGCCAACACGGATATATCAGATCCCATACTGGTGATGCTTTGTGTCGTGATATTTCCGTAAATGACCACGATATTTGAGTTTAGTATGTGCTACACTCTCATTTGAGTGTACAGCCCGTAGGACCGATATGGAGGGGTTTGGCCGGGCCAAAAAGCGACCTTCGCATGTCGAGACCAGTCGAGTAGATTTCGCCTTATGAGATCTGGGTCTATAGTGTACAGATTTATGGTAGTGTGGGATATACCATGTTGGATGGTATTTATGCCGCGAGGGCTGTACACTAGTTTGGTTGAATTTATGGCATGGGAACATATATTTATGCCAAATATAACCCAAATGAAATGGCAAAAGCCATGGTTTTGTAATATTTATGTGAGATGTCGAACGAGGGGTAGGCATATTCTTTATTCCGTGCGTGGTTTCACTGGTGCGTATATAAGCGATGTCTCGCTATGTGTTGGTGGGACACATATTTTCTGGTAACAGAAGGATAGTACTGTATTCACCAGTGACACTGAGGATTTTGGTATGTACCTACAACATTTTATTTCAGCTGTGATTTGCCGTTGTTCGATTCCCGTTTTAGTCCATTGTGCATCCTGTCTGTCTGTCTGTGCTTATTCGTCCAGTAATTGGAGTCTCATTTCATTTTTGTAGCCTCTTGAGATCGCTCCAGCGAGCAACATTGGACGTTTTGGTCCACTCGTTGAGGGCAGACCCCAGTCAGTGCAGAGTATCAGGTCGTCCGAGTGTCCGTACGTCTGTCTGGCGCAGTGTGTGTAGCAGCTCCGGGTACAAGCCTGTATAGAGCAGTGTGTGATAGCTACATCGCGTTCAGCAGACAGTCACAGCCATAGATTAGTGAAGTGAAACGCCATACACACATATCATATCATTATACTACCGAGTTGAATGTCACCTAAGTGAAACTTTTCCCGGCGTCTTAGCCAACGTGATAATCGCCATTTGTAATATTTTATCGGAACTTTACATCCGGTCTACCACTTCCGGTATTACAACCCATTGATTCACCATGGATACTTTACATCCGGTCCACCACATCCGGGTTGCTACAGTCGAGTGATACCATAGGAACTTTACATCTGGTCCACCATTTCTGGAAATAATACTACCTGTGGAACGCTTCCGGTACTAGCTTCCGGAACATTATCGTTATTGACTATCATGTGATGTAACCACATCCGGCTTTGACTTTGACATTCATACTTTGGAAATATATTGCATAGGCAATACACATGTATACTTTGATAGTGTATGGTAATACTCCTATCATGGCATATCATGGCTAAAGGATTGTAGTAAGACTACATATATTGTTTATGGATTAATCAACTTGAAGTTGGATTATAGCCATATTGTTGACTAGACCTCATACTGCGTGTGAGGTAGACCTTGGACCTTGATACTCAGTTATTACCAATATATATGATTGAATACGCCAGCACTGGGGTTAGCTCAGATGATTGTCATTTGTCCTCCAATGTTCGTTCTGCCATGTTATACTTGTATGTTATTTCACTTTGATTAGCGATCATCAAAGTACTTGTGCATTCATACTATTGTCCACTACGGGACCATTGAGATACCACATACCGAGTTTATTCGTCTATAGCTTTTAAGTTGACGAATTAAGTATAACAGTCGATTGGCTTACAACCTTGTAATTGAATAGTATCATACACAGTACAGTGATGTTCGCATATCAATGTATCATGTATTCCTGTGTGTTCCCCATGTAATATAGTGTACATTATAAGTGATTAAGTGACTACGTGTACTTATCTACTCTAGCCTATCCCTTACACTTCAACTGCATTGTTACCACTTTTAGTTCGTCAGATCAAGCTATATTGGCCATAACGTCATAACAATTGAAGTATACTTGGTTCATATGATAATAGGGGAGACAATTTTGTCTCGATCATTCCTGACCTTGGTAATGACCTTGACAATTGTCTTTGACGTACGACATGACTGCTCCGTGACTATCGAAGAAGCACGACAAATAGCTGTTGAAATAAACAACATATCACCGAGCTGAAGTTGGCACCCAAAATAATTGCTAGCACGCATTTTGGTAGCACAATACTAAGTCACTGCAAGCGGTCGAATATGGCGATATTAACAACTTCCGGGAAGTATGTAACAAATTGTAGTAATAATTCTGGGACAATTTACAATGGGACGATATAAACGGGGTATGGCGGCACCGTCGGCTAAGCGCGAAAACCACCACGGGAGGGGCAAATCAAAAGGGTATGGCGGCTATCCCCCCCCCAGACGAAGGTGCCGGGTACCCACTAGTATGGCGACGTAAGGCATAGGCGCCGGTGTCCGGCGGCACCGTCGGCTAAAGGCCTGAAGTAACTTTGCGGGTATGGTGGCCAGTTTAAGTCATGGCAAATTCTCGAAAACCACCAAGGGAGGGGCAAGTGAAAAGGGCGCGACCGCTAGCCCCCAGAGGTGCCGGGCAGCAACTGGTATAGGGCGGTAGGGCAGAGGCGTCAGTGTACGACGGCACCGTCGGCTAAGGGCTAAGTAACTTTGCGGGTATGGTGGCCGGTTGATGCCATAGCATATTTCACGAAATCTGAAAATCGACCTTGGGCCGATTCAAAAGGGTATGGCGGCTAGCCTCCCGGAGGAAGGTGCCGGGTACCCACTAGTATGGCGACGTAGGGCATATGCACCGGTGTCCGGCGGCACCGTCGGCTAAGGGCCTGACGTAACTTTGCGGGTATGGTGACCAGTTGAAATCATGGCATCTTCTCAAAAACCACCACGGGAGGGGAAAGTGAAAAGGGCGCGACCGCTAGCCCCCAGAGGAAGGTGTCGGGCAGCGACTGGTACAGGGCGGTAGGGCAGAGGCCCCAGTGTACGACGGCACCGTCGACTAAGGGCCTGAAGCAACATTACGGGTATGGTGGCCGGTTGATGTCACGAAATCTGAAAATCGAGCTTGGGCCGATTCAAAATGGTATGGCGGCTAGCCCCCCCCCCCCCCCCCCCAGAGGAAGGTGCCGGGTACACACTAGTATGGCGACGTAGGGCATAGGTCCCGGTGTCCGACGGCATCGTCTGCTATGCGCCTGAAGTAACGTTGCGGGTATGGCGGTCAGTTGATGTCATAGCATATTTCACGAAATCTGAAAATCGAGCTTGGGTCGATTCAAAAGGGTATGGCGGCTAGCCCCCCAGAGGACATTGCCGGGTACCCACTAATATGGCGACGTACGGCATATGTCCCGGTGTCCGGCGGCACCGTCGGCTAAGGGCCTGACGTAACTTTGCGGGTATGGTGGCCAGTCGAAGTTATGGCATCTTCTCGAAAACCACCATGGCAGGGGCAAGTGAAAAGGGCGCGACCGCTAGCCGCCAGAGGAAGATGCCGGGCAGCGACTGGTATAGGGCGGTAGGGCAGAGGCCCCAGTGCACGACAGCACCGTCGGCTAAGCGCCTGAAGTAACTTTGCGGGTATGGTGTCCAGTTGAAATCATGGCATCTTCTCAAAAACCAACACGGGAGGGGAAAGTGAAAAGGGCGCGACCGCTAGCCGCCAGAGGAAGGTGCCGGGCAGCGACTGGTATAGGGCGGTAGGGCAGAGGCCCCAGTGCACGACAGCACCGTCGGCTAAGCGCCTGAAGTAACTTTGCGGGTATGGTGGCCAGTTGAAATCATGGCATCTTCTCGAAAACCACCACGGGAGGGGCAAGTGAAAAATGCGCGACCGCTAGCACCCAGAGGAAGGTGTCAGGCAGCGACTGGTATAGGGCGGTAGGGCAGAGGCCCCAGTGTACGACGGCACCGTCGGCTAAGGGCCTGACGTAATCTTGCGGGTATGGTGACCGGTTGATGCCATAGCATATTTCACGAATTCTGAAAATCGAGCTTGGGCCGATTCAAAAGGGTATGGCGGCTCGCCCCCCCCCCCCCCAGACGAAGGTGCAGGGTATTTTAATAGTCATTCTTTTAATTAAATTTTCGACGACTTGGCCATTATCAAAATAGTTAGAAACTGATTGGAACAGTCAAACCAATGTGTTATAATAATTAGTTCCGTCAATGGTGTCAAAATAGGTCACGATACAGTGACGAGGAACATATAGCATACTGACTTCTGTAGGTTACTGTTGTTATATATCTGCCGTGACATATAATAATAAATGAATAAATAGTATGACTCAATTAATTTTATTGTAAATGTATGTAGTAATAGTACAATGTTGTCAGAGGGCGACACAAATGTGCACCGGCCCTGTTTGCAGAATGTGACGCGGGAGGGAGGATATTTTAATATATTTCTGCTTGAGATGTTTTGTTTACTCTTTCAAGTCGTAGTATATATGTTCTATAACCTTGCTTTAACCTCTTTGGACATGAAAATTCACCAGAATTTCGTCAGATCTGATTGAATATACATGTACATATGTTTGCATGGTAGTGTTGTTATTGATCATGTGGCGAATTTATAGTACGATTATATTTCTCCACGAAGATAAAATGCTCGACGTGCAGGGATCCTTCTGCTTCTGCCGTGTGCAGGCCTCCTTCAACTGGTTGAATATTGTGCCCGGTTTGTAATGTTTACGCGTATTTCTGACGAAGCGATATGAGAATCAAATTTTTTTTATGGCATACTAGAACTACACATAAAAACATATTCTCATTTATTGTATAACACTATAAATTAAAAACATAGATATATGATTTATTTTCATCTCACTTGCGCCACTTGCGCCGAAATTGGGCCATTGTGCTATTTAGTCGGTGTCGGGTAGTTTCGCTCATGTTACCTGTTCGCCCCGGGTCGTTCCGCACCGGGTTGTTTCACCATGGTCGAAAATGTGGTATATGTGTGATTTGGTCGGGTCGGAAGATTTCGTGAATTAGTATGCCAGTATGTAGTTCCTGATCAAATAGCACACGTATTATAACGATCAATAGTTCTAATTAGCAGCATGGCGAACTGTGGATCAGTGGTTCTTATTAACAGCATGGCGAGCCGTGGATCGGATTGTGCGGATGCAAAACCAATAAACAAATTTAAAAAAAGCCTACTAATCCATATTTCAGTCAGCTGTTGGCCCTCCCGTTCCTGCCGGCGACCTACATCACTCCGACCTGCGCCGCCCTGAAGATCCGGGTCAACACCGAGCCGCTACAGAAGCTGGTGGATTACATCGAACGCGAATGGATCGTCAGCACCCAGTTCCGACCGGCGTCCTGGTCAGCCTTCCAGCTTCATGTCTGGACGAACAACCATGTTGAAGGTATGAGACACTATCAACAAGTGTAATTTGTAACAACTATGTAAAAACAATATAAATTATACATATAGCACAACTTTTAAGTCACAAACACAAATATCCTTTATGGTATGTACTCATATCAAATGTTGCAGGCTGGCACTACCGGATGAATCACCGCGCAGGCCAGGCAGGACTGGGGATCTACAGACTGGAGCAACTACTGTGGCGGGAGGCAGAACTTGTCGACGCGAACGTCATGGCGATGGACATTCAGCGAGACGTACGGACAGGCTCTTCACGGCTTGACGCTCGACTACAGGAGGCCTGGAGCCAGTACATGGACAACACCATCTCGATCACATCCTTTCTCCGCCGATGCTCCCATCTGTACCGTCCGTCAGTCACCGCCACCGCCGCACATTATCACATTAGAGGTAAATATATTAGCTGCATCCGAATCAATTATGACTTTTGTCGATGTCTTATAAATTATAAATATTGTACACCAGCAAAATGCACTGTACGAACAAACATTGATTTCCTGTAAATAATTATTTATTTTGTGTTATCATTTTATAGAAACTGCAGTTATCAAGGTATTACAAATTAAATGATAATTTTGTATACATGTATTTATTACATTAATGACATATCTAATGGTCTTATTTGTCCAATCTGATCTTTAACATCCCTTTTCAGGGACAATATATTTTTGGCTGGCTTATATGATGCTCATAAAATATTATATAATATAATATATATGATAAGTGTATGCTTATTGTATGTGCATCATACCTGTCACACCTGGTAACACGATTTCATATAATAATTTCTATCTATATGAAATCGTGGCTAACATGACAGGATATACTGTATCTGAGTAATACTAATGTGTTACCTATATATTTCTTTGTCACTGAATTATATTTGATAATGCATTACAATATTTCTATACATTATATATATAGGGGCGAAACGACCCGGGGCGAAAGGGACTAAGGGCGAAACGACCCGGGGCGAAAGGGACTAAGGGCGAAACGACCCGGGTGCGAACGGGATTATGTGATGTCACCTCTGTGTGTTTGCAACGTCATATTTTCTTCTGATAATTCTGCGCATTTCGCAGTGTGAACACAAATGCAGCGCTCTAGATAAGCAATTAGTAATTGAGTATTTTCACTCCATCATTTCTGAAGCAATTGGGTATTTCAAAAATTTAATTGGGTAAAATAAAACCACACTACTGTTTACACATCAACAGACAGCAATTATTGAATAGTTTGCCTTGAAATGAAAACATGTCTTTGCATGTCTCCTTGGAGACAATTCTCATGACATATCAAGATATGTTTTCATGGAAAATAATAACAATATGCTATATTTGTGGTCTGTTATCATTTTCTGCAGGATGTTAAAGGTACCACAAATGTTTTGTTGCTTTTTGATACTCGCTACTTCTGATTTCAATTGGGTTTTTGGCATTTTTAATTGGGTATTTAAGCAAATACGTAGCTTATCTGGAGCTCTTAAAATGAACAACGTACTGGATACCACATCAACATAGCAAAATTGGTACTAAACTTGAAACAGTATAGTTGCGAACTGTTACTCTTGCAATGTACTCCAGTACCGTTCGTAGCCAGAATTACGATTCCTCTCATCGGCTTCCTCTCAGTCTGCAGAATAGCGAATCAGATCTCATTTGCGCTTTCGTAGTTAAATGTGACATATTTTATATATTTTACATCTGAAAAAAATATTAATATTATAAAAATAATACAACAAGTACAAACTAATAATTCTGAAACAAATTTTACAGTACTTACAGTATTTTTCAGTATTATAGATGTTTTACAGTTGAAGGTTACTAAATTGTTTTATATAAATTAATTACACTAGCGTCTATACTTGGAACTATTTTCTAAATGTGGTAAAGTATTATCATTTCAGAACGTACTGGTACACGTATAGCGAACATGCCAAATTATGCCATGTCTGCCATGCTTATCACAGGTTCTAAAGACTTGAATGTATCGCATGTTTTGGGGAATGTGATGAAATAAAATTTGCGATTGATTGATAATATGTGGCTGTGACTTGAGAAATGGGGCTTATGGGATATTTGACCAGTGTACATGTAGCTTCTTCACACTCCTGTAGCCTGATAATGATCTACATTGCTTGTTAGAAGCATGACGGATGTTTCACTGATGAAATGGCGAGCAGAGTAGATCTTGATCAGAGTGCGGATGCGCAGGCTGATCTGGATCTACATTAGATGCCAAACCCATAAGCTCAATTTCTCCAGTCACAGCCATATATATGTTATTTACTGTGCATGAATTGGAATTATTGGATATTGCCGTTGTATCTGAGGCACAGTCAGTACTCATAGTTTTAAAGGAAATGGCGGTTATTCACTACATAAATTCATTTAAAAGCGGGAGAACATTATTTTGTATTGCAGACGTCCCTTAAAAGACACCATCACCTAATGAGTTTGCAACCAGTGTAGTCCCTGATCAACCTGCGCGTTTGTAGTCTATTCAGGGCATACACTGTTCGCTAATGAATTTGATCGAACATAATAATGTATATTTTTCTATATCTGTTTCAGTTTGATGTATATGTTTTGTTGAATCAGGACAATAAATGTCTTCAGTATGACCTGCCACTGCATCAATGTCATCACCTCGTTGGACACTTTCGTCACAGTCAAACTCAATCACAGAGACTCTGTGACATGCAAATATCTGACATCAAGTGTGAAATCTTGCATCACAACATTTGTGAATTCCTGTATCACGTAGAGAGAAAACCTGCGTCACAACATGTGTGGAAAACCTGCTGCGAACGGCAGAACATGTGAAACTGGCTGATGGCTGGAACTCACAAAGATGGCCGACTTGGCCACTCCATGTGTTTTATATGATACAGTAACGAGGTAGTATTCACAAATATGTTATACATATACATGTATTCTATCACATTTATGAAGCAATTATCTTTGAATCAAACGAAGAACGGGTCTTTAAAGCCCCAATACGGCTCAAGTTGCCGAATTTGGCCTCCTATTGGGTTTTCCCACACATAAATCCAACAGGTTTCTATTTACACACACTTTGAAATTGTTTGCATTCATTTTGGTACAAAAATGAGTTTGTAGTCGATGACAATATCAATATTTGTTGATAAACAAACAACAGGTGCGTGTTCAAAGTCCGATCGATTTTCCGATAGACGCTCGGGTCAACTGCTCAACTTCCTGATTCGCGGCCGATGAATTCCGATAGCCGGAGTTTATCGACTCGCTTCTGAGCCGAAGCCGTTGGGTTACGGAAATGAATTTGTCAATATTGACATTTTGCACTGAGTGGTACACAAAACAAGTTTTTGTTGTCTTCACATTGCGATTAAGATGTAAATCTCAAGACTTGAGATGTATCTATTAGGCAATATATGTTAGTTTTGTGTACTAAATCAGTTGCTAAACATGTTTTCGTGTTTGAAAAAATCGGAAAATTGTAATACTGAGCTATGGCAGTAGATTTGTGTCTATGTTCGATCGGCATATTTTCATTTGATTATCGCATAATTATATTCAATAATCAAATGAATATTGAAGATTATCGAACGTAAATACTATTGTTATTTTATGGTTGCATATATGTTCAATAATTAAATACATTATTGTAATTTCACAATAAACGGTTTATTTGTATGTTCAATAAATCAAACGTAAATATAAATTCGTTCAAACATATATTTACCCAATTGAATATAAATATGCACTGTCTGCAGATAACAGTTCTGCTATTTATTCGATAAATCGAACATAAAATAAACTGATATATTTACCTAATCAAACATAATATAGTTTGTTTAAACAATTATGTGTGCTACATTGAACACACATAGTGCGCTGCTGTATTGGTTCGATTATGTTTATTTTCAGTTAGCTCAATCGAACGTATATATGTGATGTCAATTGTTTTGTTAAACATATTGGTTCGATAAATTATACATATTGGTTCGATTAATGATACATACATATAGGTTCGATAAATGATACATACATATTGGTTCGATAAATGATACATATATTGGTTCGATAAATGATGCATATTGGTTCGATAAATAATACATACATATATTGGTTCGATAAACGTTATATATTGGTTCGATAAATGATACATATATTGATTCGATAAATTGTACATATTGGTTCGATAAATGAGACATATTGGTTCGATAAGTGGTAAATATATTGGTTCGATAAATGATACATACGTATATTGGTTCGATAAATGGTACATATATTGGTTCTATAAATGATACATATATTGGTCGATAAATGATGCAGATTCAGGGGCCGATCCAGGATTTTGGTTTAGGGTGTGTGTGAGTTGAGGTCCACGATTTTGACCGAAATGCTTCGAGGGTCCGGGGGCATGGTTCCCCCCTCCCTCCTCCCCCCCCCCCGGGAGATTTTTGAACGTAGATGCCCGCAGGTGCAATCTGGCATATGTCTGAGGACTATAGTGCTGAATATCACAACACAGGAGAAGTAAGAAAAAGAGAAACGAAATTTGACCATTTTCATTTTAAATTTGCATACCCAAGCATTACGCAAACATAATATTATTATATAGTTGCTCCACACCTTTCCAGCATCAAAAGCGTCCGTTTTTACACCGTGACTATTAACTAATTTCTTACTACTGTTCATTGAGTGATGCGCGTCACTGTCCGTATACTGGGAAATAAGCATATTGCCTCAAACTATTATGCTACGCGCAAGCTGAGCATCATCTCGGTGGTTAAACGGGGCACAGTGGAATATGCTACCCGCGGGCTGAGCATCAGCTCCCCACTGTTCTAGTGACATGAATTTTGTCGGTACTACGGGTGGTTAAACGGGGCACAGTGGAATATGCATGCTACCCGCGGGCTGAGCATCATCTCCCCACTGTGCTAGCGACATGAATTTTCGGTCTACGGGTGGTTAAACGGGGCACGGTGTGATATGCTTCCCGCGGGCTGAGCATCATCTCCCCACTGTGCTAGCGACATGAATTGTCCGTCTACGGGTGGTTAAACGGGACACGGTGTGATATGCTTCCCGCGGACTGAGCATCATCTCCCCACTGTTCTAGCGACATGAATTGTCGGTCTACGGGTGGTTAAACGGGGCACGGTGTGATATGCTTCCCGCGGGCTGAGCATCATCTCCCCACTGTGCTAGCGACATGAATTGTCGGTCTACGGGTGGCTAAACGGGGCACGGTGTGATATGCTTCCTGCGGGCTGAGCATCATCTCCCCACTGTTGTAGCGACATGAATTGTCGGTCTACGGGTGGTTAAACGGGGCAGGGGGGAGGGAGGGGGAACCATGCCCCCGGACCCTCGAAGCATTTCGGTCAAAATCGTGGACCTCAACTCACACCCTAAACCAAAATCCTGGATCCGCCCCTGAATATGCTTCACTTATCGAACCAATATATGTATCATTTATCGAACCAATATATGTACCATTTATCGAACCAATATACGTATGTATCATTTATCGAACCAATATATGTACCACTTATCGAACCAATATGTCTAATTTATCGAACCCACCAATATGTACGATTTATCGAACCAATATATGTATCATTTATCGAACCAATATATAACGTTTATCGAACCAATATATTGTATGTATTATTTATCGAACCAATATGCATCATTTATCGACAATATATGTATCATTTATCGAACCATTATGTATTGTATCATTTATCGAACCATATGTATGTATCATTAATCGAAACCAATATGTATAATTTATCGAACCAATATGTTTAACAAAACAATTGACATCACATATATACGTTCGATTGAGTTAACTGAAAATAAACATAATCGAACCAATACAGCAGTGCACTATGTGTGTTCAATGTAGCACACATAATTGTTTAAACAAACTATATTTATGTTTGATTAGGTAAATATATCAGTTTATTTTATGTTCGATTTATCGAATAAATAGCAGAACTGTTATCTGCAGACAGTGTATATTTATATTCAATTGGGTAAATATATGTTTGAACGAATTTATATTTACGTTTGATTTATTGAACATACAAATAAACCGTTTATTGTGAAATTACAATAATGTATTTAATTATTGAACATATATGCAACCATAAAATAACAATAGTATTTACGTTCGATAATCATCAATATTCATTTGATTATTGAATATAATTATGCGATAATCAAATGAAAATATGCCGATCGAACATAGACACAAATCTACTGCCATACTGAGCCGTTCAGGGCCTTTAACAGTATAGACCTTGAAATGACTGTGTAATTGTCCAGGTGGGTATCGTACACTATGTCCTATACTGTACTGTTCAAAGGCTGGCAGTCGGCGTTTGAAAGTTTAGATTAATTACTTCTACCTCAAATCATAATCATATTTTGGGGGCGCACAAATATGCAGAGACAACATATGCTTTGTAACTTTGATGTATAAAAGTTAAATCCTGAAGCCAGTGTGAAATTTCTAAGTATTAGAACTTGGCTGGCCCAAGACTTACTATTTAAATAACTTTATTCCCTTGCCCAATGTAGTTTACTAGATTAATGCTATCTCTATAAACCTGCCCTCAGCCTATGTTGATGTAAAATATGACAAAATATTGTTTTGTTCCATGAATAATTATTTATTTTAGCATATAATTTGAAAAGTTCTCCACATACATGTAGAAGGCGATATGTCGATAATATCATTATATGCTGTCTCAGCAGCTCTGTAATTTCTGCGGGAATCAGAAACGGTATTCTGCAGAATTCTGCTAAATCTGGCGTAAAAATTACTAAATTCAATGACACTAGTTCTGTTTTCACATGAATTGTGTAGAAAAGACAGTAATGAAGGAAAATACACTTGGCGAAACATATCTGAGCACAGAAAGTGTAATTATATGCTTTTGAAGTCGAGTGACAGCTGTCAAAATTAATAGCGTTCTGGCAGAATCGGGGGTTAACAGGAAACGAACTTTCAACTTCAAAACGAGGCTGCCCAGAAAATCCACATTTTGACATGTGAGATTTATGTCAATAAAACAGCTATTAATCACTAACTGGTGGTTCAGAGATGTTGCGATCGGCATGGCTAACAAGTATTAACTATGTTGATGATTATGGATAGCATAAGGTGAGGTGACATTTCATGAATTGCTGATAAACTATGTAATTACACTAACTTGGTACAAGCACCCCACCCACTATGATAACTGTAAGTGGCTGAAGACAGCATTTTATACCTCAATTACTGGGGTCTAACATTTGGACGAATGTGGCCATAAGTGGACGAATGTGGCCATATGTGTATGAATGGGGTCACATGTGGACGAATGGGGTCACATGTGGACGAACATGTGGATGAATGGGGTCATATATAGGACGAATGTGTCCATCTGTGGACGAGTGTGGTCGTATGTGGACGAATGTAGCCATATCTGGACGAGTGTGGCCGGATGTGGACGAATGTGTCCATCCATCTGTGGACGAATGGGGTCACACGTGGACGAATGGGGGAGGGGGGCATATGTGGACGAATGTGTCCATCTGTGGACGAGTGTGATCGTATGTGGACGAATGTGTCCATCTGTGGACGAGTGTGGTCGTATGTGGACGAATGTAGCCATATCTGGACGAGTGTGGCCGTATGTGGACGAATGTGTCCATCTGTGGACGAATGGAGTCACATGTAGACGAATGGGGGGGGGATATGTGGACGAATGTGTCCATCTGTGGACGAGTGTGGTCGTATGTGGACGAATGTGTCCATCTGTGGACGAGTGTGGTCGTATGTGGACGAATAGGGTCGTATGTGGACGAATGTGGCCGTATGTGGATGAATGTGGCCATATGTGGACGAATGTGGCCATAGGTGGACGAATGTGGCCGTATGTGGACGAATGTGGCTATTATTCAATAATGAATTAATCAATATTCCATTTGTAAGAATAAAATACGCATTGGGGGTACAATACTCTTTAGAAACAAAGCTTATCTGGAGGCCTGAGTTACGACTGATTTTAGAAATCAATACCGGAGAAATACGGTGTTGTGGCAAGGAAGTTAACTGAAAACAGACCCGATGATCTGTGTACATCTATTGAAACACACCATGCGATTATGTACCTTTGGACATTTGTGCAATCTCATGAAATACGTTTACACAATTTACAATATCATAAATGAAGACAAAAGTTGAAAAAATGTTTAGAGTACATGCGAAATTATAGTCCGGATGTACTCTGAAAGTTTTGTCAACGTTTGATTCAATTCACGGAAAATATTGTAATTTTTTGTAAACGTATTTCATGAAATTATTCACTTGTCAGAAGGTGCAAAATCGCATGGCGTGTTTCAATTATCATAACGGTGTACTCAGTACCGGGGCCGTTTCACTAAACTTCGTACGACAACAATATTCGTAAAGGCAAAATTATGATAGACTGTAAATTTCACATCAACAATATTTTCTTGTAAACAAGTATTGCATTTAAATTTATTGAGCATAGGCTGCATATGCAGCTTAAAATTCAAATATGTGGCTGTGACATGGCTTATGGGTTATGCGACCAATGTAGACCAGGGGACCGTTTCACTAAACTTCGCAAGACTAAAATGTTCGTAAGTGCAAAATTATGATAGTGTGTTATTCCACATTAACAACGTTTTCTTGTAAACAATTGTAGATTTACAATTGAGCATAGGCTGCATATGCAGCCTACGCTGAATAAAACATTTCACACCACGAGATGAACATATATGTCATATTCGTTGCAAAAATATGAATATTCTATTTATTATATACCGCTCCATGGAAATTAGCAGTTTTTTAGATTGTATACGGTAATGAATGTGTATTTGCAGCCTATTTGCGCTGTTTTCCCGAACATATCTTTTATGAATATAGATAGCGGAAGTAGTCGTATTTTCACCGGAAGTTGTTTATTACATCGATAAGAACATATAACCTTAGTAGTAATGGGTGGCACTATGGTACGGTTTTTTAACATGTGTTTTTTACATAGACGGATTTTACCCTTACACCGGTTGTCTATGTAAAAACCACATGTTAAAAAACCGTACCATAGGTGCCACCCCTTATTACTCCCATTATTGGGGCTGGAAACTTCTTGTATTACACTATAGTGGCTAAAAACCGTACCATAGTGCCACACTGAACCATTTTGATGGAGATTCGTGAATTTTATCCGGGGTGGAAACTTCTGGTATTACGTTATAGTGTCTAAAAACCGTACCATAGTGCCACCCTGAACCATTTTGATGGAGATTCGTGAATTTTATCCGGGGTGGAAACTTCTGGTATTACACTATAGTGGCTAAAAACCGTACCATAGTGCCACCCCCTGAACCATTTTGATGGAGATTCGTGAATTTTATCCGGGGTGGAAACTTCTGGTATTACACAATAGTGGCTAAAAACCGTACCATAGTGCCACCCCCTGAACCATTTTGATGGAGATTCGTGAATTTTATCCGGGGTGGAAACTTCCGGTATTACGTTATAGTGGTTAACAAACCAATCGTTTTTGTATTCAACACGAGCAGTATGTAAGGTATTCATTTCTTGAGAAAGTGTATAGCCCTGAAAAGGGCTGTTGTCTTTTAGTAAACTATGCAGTGTGCAGGTTATCCCACATATAGTCGACGACTAACTGACACGCCTCACAAATGTCGAGGTCTTTAATATCCTCTTCTTCGAAAAAGCCTTCGTCGAGCTCTGGACAATTGTGTTCTTCCCCGTGAGTGTGTAGTACTGCATAGCATTTCCTACACTGTATGTAACAGTGTTCACCGCACATAGAGCATTCACCGTTGCATTGTTATGTACAGTCAAACCTGTGCTAAAGACCACCTCCGAATAGCAATCACCTGGCTGTAAAGGCCACACTGTTGTTGTCCCAATGCCACAATTACTATATAAATGACCCTGTGAATAAAGACCACATGTGAACAAAGACCAGATTTTTCACTTCCGCTGGCTGGCCTTTATACACAGGTTTGACTGTAGTTGTTTGAACAGTTTAATGAGACTAATGAGATATAGCCGTGTGCTTTTACTTTTTATACACATCAGAAGGATTTACCTACTTTTGATAGCTTAGTCAAATTTCAGATTTTCGACCAATCAGAAAGCGTGTTGTAAACGCATTTTGTGATATCCTAGTGGGGTGTACTGTTCCTATATATAATTTTCAAATATTTTTGACAACTCCAATATTATCAAATACATATGAAAATGTCCTATAAATAATTTTCATCCACTTCTGACAACTCTAATGTTGACATAAGTTGATGAAAATAAATATTGATTGTAAATCAATATATTGGTATTTTTTCAATTTATGGTAAAATTGAATACGATATATGTAAAGTTTTAATAATATTTTATTGAACAATAACATATTTTACAACATGTATCATGATCACTGTCCATGAAGCGTGAACAATGGGGTCACGCACACATTGATTCAGCCTCACTCATCTGCACTATTTCCATTGGTACAATCTCTCTCTGTCCATGAAACGTGAGCAATGGGAGCCTTAGCCCAGATATTGTTCCAGTCTTTACACTATTCCGTAAGTTCGGTTTACATCGCTTAAATAAGAAATTCACAATATTGTCATTTTCAACAACTTCGTTTATCCATTGTTCAAATGTTAATTGTTCTACTTTAATCCTTGAATCTTTGAAGAACCCCGTTGTTATTAATAGGGCTTTCTTGAACTATTCAAACATCTCTATTTTTTCTCTAATTCATCCTTGATGATCCCTGTTGTAAGATATTGTTCATTTGATACTTTTAGTTTGAAAGCAAGTATCAATGCTTTCCTGTATGCTATGTGATTTAATAGATCTGTCAGAGGATTCATTGTTACTGGTTTCCTGATTGCTATATGATTTAATATATCTGTCAGAGGATTCATTGTTTCTTCAACTGTGTCTATTCCTAGAATGATTCAGTTATAATCCGTTCCTACTTTTATAGTCTTTAATATCAATCTATTTCCACGATTGTTTGACTTGTTTTTTCAACTGTTCCAACCACGATTCATTGGATCTAAAACGGATTTTGTTTTTAATTTGTATCCATAGTCTGTATGCTTCTAATTTCTCTTGATCGTCCAATGCCATATCTTTGAGAATTGGATACCATTCTTCCATAATTTTATAGGGATCCAATTTCCGTAGAGCTGTCAATATGAATAAATCTGTTTGTTCATCTTGATCTGTGAATAAGCACAGTTGATGTCGTAATTGACTTGGATGTTCAACCTGACATCTATAACAATTGTCATTTACTTCTTTTTTAATTAATGATTGAAGTTGTTCAACCATACATCTCTTGAATGTGTCATGTATTGTCTTTCTTTGTCGGGGTATTTCTCGGGATTTCTTTATCAGACAAACATCGTTTTGTAACCACAACTCATAATTATGCCCCATCATTTTTATTGTTTATTATCTAAAAGTACTGTATAATATTTGTTGTTTCTAGAGCGAATACCTAGAAGATAATGGCTTATGACAAAATGCAAAACGTTTATATAGGTACAACTGAGTATAAGGTTTATCTATTCTAAATATTTGTAATGGCCCTGAAAAGGGCCTTTTGTCTTGATCGTCTAATTCAAGTTTGCTGTTTATCATACTTGATCACTCTTTCAATGTATTTTTTATGATCACGACAGTCCCTGGATCTACAGCTTCTACATGTTAATAGAAATCTGTGTGTAGACTTTTTGCTGGGTTTTCCAGGAATCATAAATGATGGTGCTGGAGCTCGTCGGATCTCCTCATCCCAGTCTTCTTGCTGTGATTGTACATTTGCTCTCTCATCATTACCCCAGTTTTCTGTAGGCTTCGACATCGTGTTTGATGGGGATAAAAAACACATGCTTTTATACCCATCAAATGGATTGACCTACTTTTGGTAGTTTCGTCATTTTTCAGATTTTCGTCCAATCAGAAAGCGTGTTACAAAAGGTTTTCTTTTTTATCCAATATTCCATTTACAGTACTCTTTTCGTGTATTTAATTGAGGGATACTGTGATAACTCTTAATAATTTTAGTTTCTATGTTCAAATCCCCTGAAAAAGGAATGTTATGACTGTATAGATGAAGCAAAGGTTTAAGATCCTTATCGAAATAAATCTGACTATCCTCTCCGTATGTTCTAGAACTTACTAACCTATAAATCTTATTTGTTTCTATCACAGTTATCGTTGGACAAATACCAAAAGGTATAAATCTAGAATTGTTTGTTATGTACCCGATGAAAGGATAATATTGATATTTGGGTGATTTATAAATTTTTACAATATTAATTGCGTATTCTCCGTTTAATATGCCTATAGAACAATTGTTGAGGAAATTGAAACAATTACATTCTTCGGCTTTCGGATGCTGCTCACAATGTTTTCTTAGTTGATCCATTTTATTTTCAAAAAAAGTTTTTACAATCAAGCTTGTTTTATTTAACAATATTGTTATTGAACAACAATATATTTACAACATGTATTCATTTAACAAGACACATAAATCAATCAAAGTCTCAATGTGTTATAACCGTATGGTACAGTATTGAAATTGTCAACAATGACACGTTTTGTGTACACAGACCTAAATGTCTTGCTTTGACATTCACTCGTTACTGTTCTGTTTGCATGTCTCCGGATTTTACATGCATACACAACTTTCACTTCGGTACTTCGGTCCTCTGCACATTGAAGATACGTATCAAAGTTAACTACTTGACTTGTGTTGTAATCGAGTGTCAGTCCTTTAACTTTACATTTGGATTTTATTTCCCCAGCTTTTGTTAGCAACTTGTATGCATAACTATTTGGTCCTAAACCCCTAAAACTTATTATTTTATTTCCGTGTTCTTCATCAGTCCATTTACCAAGCCTACTATTGATTATGGGAGGGTTCCATACATTATGCTTGTGTATGTACATACAACTGTCTGTATCGAAATACAAGACACAGCTCATTTAACTTTTCCAAAACACTGTATAGTTCAAGTCTTGCATATGCTGTTACATATGATCCCACTACAAACGTTTGATGTTGCATGGGATTCAATGGTGTTCAAGCCTAGTTTCATAGTTAACCAATATGAATGGACATTCATTATAAACAAACATTTCTACGTGTTTTACCATTATACATGGATTTGAAATCAAATCAAAATATTTTGAAGGGTTATTGATGTATTCCGTTTGTGTCATGATTTCACGTTGTGCCAATTTACCCCATAAGCAATTTAACATAATCTTGGCAAATGCTCTACGACCAGTATTTGTTTTTATGTTTGATGGATCAAGACAAATACCTTCAGCTTCTTCATAGTCCTTAACAAATGTTTCTTTATCTTTTTCTGTTATACACCATCCTGGGTAGCCACTTGCTTCTTGTTTGATTTTAAGAAAATTGTCCACATACCCAGAGAAAAAATCATTAGATTTTTCCGAAAAATGCCGTACTTCATATACGTCTAACAACGTATAGCCACAGTCCAATGCTTTAAACAATTCTATTGACACCCATGTACCAACCAAAGCTCTTTCTTCAATTGTATGTGCACACTTTGTAGAACTTTCTTCTCCACATGTTCTACATAGCAAAAACATGAGTTTATTATTACAATGTGTTGGTAACACAGGATGAAATAGATTTGTCGGGGGGAGAACTTTACATTTTATCAAACCCTCATACTGTCGGATGTTTTCTACATCAAGATTTTCTTTTGTTAAAATATCGGGATGTCCTATCGGATATTCTTTGTGTTTACATACAAATGGATACAATGAACAAATATCAATATATTTGATTTCATCATCTGAAATTTCTTCAATATCATATTTAATTTGTATAGCATTACATCGGCCACCAAACAATCCTTCCCTAGGTTCAATCGGATCACAGTTTGGAAAGAATTGTTCGATCATCTTTTTGTATTCTTTTATCAGTTTTCATTTTCAAATCAAACTCATGCTCCCACTATGTGAATTTTGTAACCACTTACACTGAAATATTCCAATCTTTCAAATGTTTGTGAATATAAATGTTGCATTGTTTCACCATTTATAGGGTTTTTTAGATTACGATTTGGGTAACATTTAGGACAACCATGCCATAGGTCCCGAGAAACTCATAGATAGTATTTGATTCTTTGTGAAACCCATCTACAGTATAAGACCAATTTGATATTCACCACCTTTTTTGCATGTTGGATAACAATATTGTTTTCGTGTGCAATACTTTGTATCCATCGAATACCTTTCATTGAAAATTTGCGTTTAATCGGATCTCTGCTTGAAATAATACCGATCTGATTACTTGGCATATATTTGTTACGCCAAACTTTGTTACATGCCATCAGCGATTGTACTGGCTTCTAGAAACGGATCTATACCCCCATATTCCAAGAATACCTTCCTGAATTCTCCACAAACCACGTCTCAAAATATCTACATCCGATCGACAATATTTTTCCATTTCTTGTTTGAAATTGAAACAATCGTAGTTTTCCACACGTTCGTTATACCATGATAAAAACTTTTCCCTAACAGTTATCCCCATTGAATCTGGTTTATAATAAGAAACATCAACGTATGGGCCAACATAAGCGGCAAATTTATCAGTATTTGCCCAATGTGGAAAATATCCCTTGGCCATTTCTTTCAATTCAAAGGTTTCTGGAAATTTTGCCAATCCTGAAGTTATGAAATTATATGAATCAATCAATCGTATACCTCCAGCTTCCATAACCATGATGTTATTACCGTTCATTATTACCTTAGGTCGAAACATTCCCTTTTCAATGAGATGGTGAAGAATGAATTGGCCATCATATGCTTTGAAATTATGTGCAATAGCTGTAGCACCTTTATGTTGTTTTAAAAACAACCAATTACAAAATTCTGTCAAAGTATCTTTTCCTTCAAATACTACTTCTCTTCCTTCAGGAAACCGACTACAACATTCACAATTGAATTCTATTGGTTCATAGATACATTCATCACAAGCTCTGTGTGCAATACAATAGTTAGGAATGTGCACCCCCGTGTCTTGTTGTCATTCAAAATCATAAAATATGAAAAACGGTTTATGATCATCTTCTTCAGTTTTGCTTTTATACTGCTGAATATGACATTTGTGGTTAAAATTAACAATCTCTTTACAAAATTTACATTTCTTCTTTCCTTTGCATGTATGATTCTTCTTGGAATCGGCAAACTGACCTCCACATTTACCACAACATTTTAGGAGTTGACAAATTGATTTCCTTTCTCGTCCTTCAATTTGCTTATGATTTGCAAAACACGTTCCACTATAAAAGGTACTGAGACAATCTTTACACTTGATACAATCTATCACATGACATTTTGTTTTGGAACGACATGCCTTACACGAAGTAGGGCATATATGTGTTTCACGATTTTGGTAAGCAATATCGCACATCTCACAATAGTAAGAACATCCAAGAAATCCAACAATATTTGTAATACAATCATAGTGATCTTGATTATAGAATACATGTATTATTTTGGTGTATGACTGAATTTCTGGATATTCAAACAACAATTCTGTTTTCACATGTTGTTGATGAATCTTGATCACATATTCTGGATACATATATTGTTGTATTTTCTTATATTCTTCAAATCCACAAGCTTTTTGTGGTGAAATTCCAACTTCATTCAATAATTTCTCTGCTTCAGTACCTTGTAAAGGACGTGATGTCTGTCGAATTACATTCCACCGTCTATTCCAGGTTGAAGAAACTTCTCGATCAGCATGAAACAATAGCCCGGGCTAAACACATATTGTCTTTTTAATTTTCAATTTTCACAACTGTTTTCTTTTTTTTCGTGAAAACTCGAGAATCAATTTCAGAGGTCGTCTTCTTTCTTCCAGAACCTGTTGGCATTTTGGTAAACGTTGTTTCGATTGTCATCTCACCATCGTTCAAATTAAAATCCATATTCGATTGTATAACTTTTTCTATTTCTTGTAACAATATGTTCCCATTCAAATCTTCAACATTCAAGAATGGAATCGGTATCCCCATCTTTAATGCAGGATGATTTAATGTTACCCTGATTTTGTCGTGTGGATCGCCATCAATTCGTTCGATGATTTGATGAACGATATCATCAAATAATACCCGAACGAAATTTTGAGGGTGTTCGTCTACATCAAATTTCTTAAATGTTGTTTTAAAAACTGATGATTCAGTTCTGAATTTTCTTGATCTTCGACTTTTTCTTGTATAAGATCATAAAATATTCTAACATCTGATGACTCTTCGTTTTCACTCTCGGTGTCCGAGTATGGCACAAGTGGCATGTTGAATTTTATAATAAAGTATTAATCAATTTACAACAGCTTATATACTATCGTTACACCGTGACGGCTATAAAAGAAGACACAAATTCCATATGATCATCATTAGTCTACTGAACTCTGAAGCGACATGGACTCTCAAGTGATAGAACGTTCTTCAATTCAACTACAAAAACACGAGGAACATTTTGCTGACTATTTCGAAAGTATGAAATATTGGCACAAAGGATGTGAAATTAATTTATATGTAAATCCGTTTACTCATGAAGTTGAATTCAGCAACATACCGAAAACCTATCCGATAAAACATATTGGAAACTTTGTTGGATCTTTTACATCTTACAATTATTTGGGCGACTCTGAGTACCTGATTTTCTACATGGAAGAGGTTTACAAAATTCAGCATCGATGAGAAATATGGAGGGGACGAAATATCACCTAACAGATGTTACATCTGTCAATCAACGGAGCATTGGGCTAATAAATTTAGCCAGAAGCTACAAGGAAAGTACATGGATGTGTTTTTGTGAATCCATATTCTCATGAAGTTCAATTTTCGGATTCTCCTAGTATTACCCAAGACCTGTGTGTCGGAAAATTCATGTCTTATTACAACGAAGAGAGTCATCTGAAGCTACCAAGAAATGTTATGTACGCTGGATGTTTCATCTGTAAATCGAAATCACATTGGGCTGTGATTGTGACCAGAAACCCACGCCTAACACAGTGGATGTTAAGCCCAGAGAGAAACCAGTGAACAGTCGTAAACGTAAATACCAGGGTAAATCGAGTGTTGCAGTCAAGAAGAGGAAAATTGACTTTTAGATTTGATTGAATAGACACTATGTATTACATGTTGTAAATATATTGTTGTTCAATAAAATATTGTTAAATGAATACAAGTTGAAATGTATTTTCTTGTTTGTTATTTATCATTTTATAACTTCAATTCATATGATTTATAAAATGCAAGTGTTTCTTTCTGGAAAATATTGTGGTCCTGAAAAGGACCGTTTGGTTACTGTCTAATAGAATTCAGACATATCTGGATATAAGTTATTCATTGTAACTTTCCAAACAGTCTTTTGTTTGGAAGGCCAATGATATTCACGTCTTGCAAAGAATTGTTGTAATAATTCTTTATTTCTCTTCTTTTCTTCAATAGCATAATTTTTCCTAGAGAATACAATTTTTCGTAAACGGTGGAAGAATTTCTTGATCTGCATTCTGGTATGTAAGAATGAATAGAATGAATACTGTACGCTTTAGATCCTGAAATGATTTCATCCATCATTTCATTGGCTAAAATTTAGAGGATTTGATTGGCTACGGATTCTGTCCCTCTCATTGGATGAATTTCAATCCGTTTTTTACAGTCAAACTCTTGACTGTAAAAACGCGTTTACAACACGCTTTCTGATTGGACGAAAATCTGAAAAATAACTAAACTATCAAAAGTAGGTCAATCCGTTTGATGGGTATAAAAGCATGTGTTTTTTAACACATACTTCACATGTTTCATCCGAACACTCAAAAATGGATACTGATCGAAGCAATATGATGGCAAGAAGGATCTCAGAATTGATTGAAGTAGTAGGAACGATGAGGGAAGATACTACGGGTTTTGTCAGAGTTAAAACTCGAGAATCAAACAACAAATGACGACGCACTTACACTGAATATTAGTTTATACAGGTGTACACTCTAATAAAAAAACGGCCCTTTTCAGGGCCACCACACATTATTACGAAAAGATTACTTTACAATTTATATCATAATAACTTTGTATATGTACCGTTAGTTGTTAAACACAACTAAACCTTACAATTTTTACATTGTTAAAAATAAGAAAAATGAAATAACTTTAACAAAGCATCGTTTTGTAAGACGCCCTGTTATTGGTCACTTGATTTTTATCAATTTCTAAGTATGTCAATCCGTTTAATGGATATAAAAGACGATCATAAAATCAAAGCATTACATTGTCAGAGTACAACCCTGACTCTACACATCTAGGATGTTAACTTTAATATATTTATTTCACGAGTACGTGGTTAGGAATTTAATTCCTTACTATAATTTGAAAATTGAAGCAAGAGAAGCCGCGAATAGCTTCGTATATAACTGAAACAAGTTCTATGATTTGATGAACGATATCCTCAAATAATAACCCCACGACAAAAAAACGGCCCTTTTCAGGGCCACCACACATTATTACGAAAAGATTACTTTACAATTTATATCCTAATAACTTTGTATATGTACCGTTAGTTGTTAAACACAACTCAGGTAGAATATAAAAACATATCCTAAACCTTACAATTTTTACATTGTTAAAAATAAGTAAAAATGAAATAACTTTAACAAAGCATCGTTTTTTAAGACACACTGTGATTGGTCACTTGATTTTTATCAATTTCTAAGTAGGTCAATCCGTTTGATGGATATAAAATACGATCATAAAATCATTAATTTACATTCGATACGATGGCTGACAACAGAAGTTACGATTTTGCCGGTAAAGATTTTGATATATTAGCAGAGGCGATGAATGATATATATCAGCCAACCTTTCAACCACCACAACAACAACAACAACAACAGCCGCAACAGCCAAATGTTCCTGTATACATTTCATTAGAGAAAAAAAAGAAGATTCTATGATATTGAAAGAACTACAGAAACTGAACAACAATACAGAAATAATATTACAGAAACTAGAGAACATCGCATCACGACACCGTGTTCAATTGGACAGTATGACAGCCACATTATCAAGTAAACTAGAGAAACAGTCGGAAAATCGGAACTTGACATTTAACACAAAGCCCTTGAAAGTACCTATCAAGTTTGAATTGGACAAGAAAACAGTGGCACAGATCAGTCACAGATTATACCAGTACTCGTGTCTTTTTAAAAAATAAAAAATAACAGTACTCGCACCTTTAACCAAACGGCCCTTTTCAGGGCCATCCCAAACTATTCGAACATAATTCCTTTTCAAATAAAACATTGCTATACACATGATAGTATATCATAATACATGAGTACCTTGTACTGTAAACAATGGAGAACGAAGACCTATTGTCTTTGTTATTTCAACATCCCTGTAACATTTATATAGCAGGTCCAAGTGGATGTGGAAAAACTGAAATTGTACAAAAGATTATTGATTATCGCAAAGATTTATTTAATATTGTGCCCGAAAAAGTAATATGGTGTTACAAAGAATGGCAACACAGTTATACTATCATGCAAGAAAAGTTAAATTTCCTCAAATTTATTGAAGGTTTCCCAGATGATGAAAATGAAATTGTATGTACGATGTAACAATTCCACATCTTGTAGTATTTTGATGATATGTTAGGAGAAAAAGATGAAGAAAAAATAAAATTGTGGTTTACAAGAAAAGGTCATCATAGAATTCAAGTGTAATATATATTACACAAAATATGTTTCAACAAAATAAATCGAGTAGAACTATAAGTCTTAATTCTCGTTACATGATTTTATTTAGAAATGAACGTGATGGGTTACAAATTAAAACATTATCACGTCAAATGCAAAGTCCGCACTTAATTTCAGCCTACAATGATGCTACTACTCAGGAACATGGTTATTTATTAATTGATTTTCAATCACGAATTAAACAACAATTTCGTTTAAGAAGTGACATTTTTCATCGCTGGATTACAGATAAGGATGTTAGAGGACCTACTATTTATTCTCCAATATAGTAATATATCAGTATTGTACTTTCTACCAAGGTGCTAACATGGCTTTCTCATACACATCAGGAAATATTATTCATGCTTTAAGAAATTTGAGTGATGAACAACATAAACTTACAAGAGAAATAATATTGAAATCTGGATTAAAAGAGATATTGAAATGGTTTTCAATAGCTGCTCAAAATATAGTTGAAAATAAAATAAAATTACCAAAACAAACAGTGCGTTTTATAGAAAAAAATAAAAAAGATGTTAAACAATTAGCGGATCCTACAGTTGATGATGATACAAAGAAAAAAATAATATTAAAACCTCTTGGTGGAGGATTTTTAGGTGGTGTAATTATTAGAAGTTTACTTCGCTGGACAGGTACAAAAAAAGTGAAAAATAGAAAACTAACCTAAAAACAAACTAAAAGAAAACAATTAAAAAAAAAAAAACAAGAAAACACGAAATAAAAAATCTCAAAAGAAGACAACTAAAAAGAAAACAACTAAAAAGCAAAATGAATCTTCAAGATATTTTCTTCAATGGTCTAGTATGTCTACAAATCCTAGTCCTGTTAATTCGCATAGATCTATATCATCGTTTCATACACCCTCTTCGACTGGAAAACCTCAGTTCACATCGACACCAATTTCCTTTAGATCTCCACAATTACCATTTACATCAACTTCTAACAAATCTGGATCATCATACAATGCATCTTTCCCCAGTAATTCTGGTTCATTTGAGCGACAAACTCCAAAAAAAAAAGAAGTACAAGTATAGCCCTGAAATTGAAAATTGGTTTAGACTTGTTAATAAAGCAACAAAAGAACATGAAAAACTGTTACAGGAATATAATGCATTGGATGAACATCCAATAGCTAGGTTTTCACCGTTAAGAACACCTTTGAGATCTCCTAAAACCAAAGAAGCTGTCAAAAACAAACTTATTCAAAAAGAAAAGGAAATAAAACATCTAAAAGATTTTGCGTTTAAAAATCCAGAATTAAGAGTAAAAATTAAAAGGTACTTAGGTGTATAAAATACAGTTCTTAATTAATTGTGTATCATTCAATATAAAGTATTGTTAGTATAAAGATGGGTAAGGTCAAGAATAAAACCATTAAAAAGAAACCATTAATTAAAAAACATGGTGCTATGCTTTTGGCTATAGCTAATGAACCTAAAAAATATCGTGAAAAATTAATAAAAAATGCACCAAATCATATAATTAAGTGTATTTGTGAATGTTGTCACAATCTCTTCAAAGGCAATGTTACACTTACATCTGATCAGAAACATAAATTGTATCCTAAGCGTAAACATCTCAGACAACTTGTATCAAAATCAATTTCAATTAAGAAAAATAAAAATATTATAAATCAGACAGGAGGTCTTTTACCATTTTTACTTCCATTATTACCATTAATAGGTAAAGCTGTTCTAGGTGGTGCACTTGGTGTTGGTGCCAGAGCAGGTATTCGAGCTGTAGTTAAATAATGTCGGTCAGGAAAATGGCACTTGTTCCTTTTCATTTACTGGAAGAAATGAATAAATGGAAAATAGAACAAAGTCAAAAACCTCAGATTCCACCGGATCCACAAATTGCAAATACAGCTAAACTTAAAAAAAAAATATCTAACCTTTTAGAAAGAACAGATTTATCGGAAAGTGAAAAGGTAAAGCAGCTCGGAGAAACATTACATAAATTTCAGGAATCATTTAAAAAAGTTTTAGAACCTCAACATGTTACAGTAAATGAAAGTACAAAAAGACCACTTAATGATAGAACTTCTTTTAAGCATGCTGAAAGATAATCCAAAAATCAGTTGGGATGAAAATGGTTTAGTAACATATAAAGGAAAACGTATAAAGGGATCAAATATTATTGATTTAGTTAATGACACTTTACGTCAAAGAAAAGGATTTAATCCCAGAGGTTGCGAGACATTCAGTACAGCTTTACAGGAACTCAATATACCACAAAACGTAGTTGGTAATAGACAACGATGGCACTGGATGGATAAATATCAAACTGATACATCTGACATTGAGTCGGATTCAATATTTAGTACACCTAAAACAGTAATGAAACATCGTAAAACACTAAAATCAAAAAATTTCAGTCAGCCCAACTGGTATAAAAAGAAAGTCTGATTCAACATATCTTAAAACATGGGAGCCTTATTAAAGCATAAAGAGAAGAAACTTAATTCATTACTAAAGAAAATATATTATGATCCAAAAAGTTAAATTGCCTACACAAGTGCAAAACACTTGTATGATTCAATTAAACGAATAAACACATTTTCAGATGTTAGATTAAAACATATACAAGAATGGTTGAGCAGACAGAAAACATATACACTTCATAAACAAATTCAAAGACATTTTACACGTCGCAAGACAATAGTAGGAGGTATCGATCAACAATGGCAGGCTGATTTGGCAGATATGCAACAATTCTGAGGCGAAAATGAGAATCAAAGATATCTATTGTGTGTAATAGATGTATTTTCAAAATATGCATGGGTCATACCCCTTCCTAACAAAACGGGGAAAACATTGATTAACGCGTTTGATTTGATACTAAAAACATCAAAACGAAAGTCTTTACAAAGTGATAAAGGAACGGAATTTAAAAATAAAGAATTTTAACATTCCTTGAAATCTAAGCACATTCATTTTTTCACAACCGAAAACCCTGAAACTAAAGCAAGTATAGTTGAACGATTTCAAAGAACTTTAAAAACACTTATGTGGAAATATTTCACATATCATCAAACTAGAAAATATATTGATATTTTACAAAATATTGTTGATGGATACAATCGAACATACCATCGTAGTATTAAGAGGACCCCAATTTCTGTCAATACCTCAAATGAAATTGAGGTTGCACATGCATTGTATGGAATGAAACAAGCTATTCCAGCCAAAAACAAATTACATGTCGGTGATTTAGTTCGTATTAATAAAACAAAACGCACATTTGAAACGGGTTATCTACCAAACTGGACGAAAGAATTATTTAAAATATTTCATATTAATAAAAGTTTACCAGCAACTTATAAAATTGAAGATCTTGATGGTGAACAAATAATGGGTACATTTTATGGAAAGGAAATTCAAGGTATAAAAGATGATGAAATATATGAAATTGAATCAGTTCTTGCTCGACGTATAAGACGTGTAGGTAATAAAACAATCAACATCAAACATAATATGAATGAACAAGATGTAATTGAAAACGGAAAAATAGAAAAACAAGAGTTTTCATTTTGTGGTAAACGAATACCAAAAAATCAATTTCAATATATTTCTCAAGTAATTATAATATATGCAATTGTTACAACAGCCATCATTCATTTAAGTATCCAAAGTCCTAATCGTGAATTGTGGCTCGTTCTTTTAAGTAGTTCTCTTGGATACATTTTAACAAATCCAGGCTTAAAATTTACCAAAAAACCACAGGCAGGCTTCGATTTTCCAACGGTAAAAAATTAATTCATTTTACGTAACCTTACTGAGTGATAGTTCTATGGATATTTATCCATCAAATATACAATGTTGTTTCAAAGTTAAATTACCTGGAACAGTTAAAATCGATAAAGAAAACTGGGAAATAGCATTAGCGGAATTAATTATTCATTCACAGTTTTTAAATATCAACAAAGACGAAACAGAATTTAATATTATAACAAAAGATTTATCTTTCTACTCGGATGTTTCAGAAATAAAAAATAAAATATTTGATATAAATGAGATAGGCTTTGCTGAAGATGGTACTACTGTTAAATGGATTATCAAATTTAATTTTCAACCTGGATCCTATTGATCAATAGCTCATGTATTGGAAACAATTGATAATATCATTCCAGATTCTTTTGGCGATATATTTAAAAAAAAAAAAAGCAAGCGATTAACGTTTCATATTCTCCGGGTATGAAACGTCCACAATTTAGTTTCCATAACATGATATGAAAATGATATAGGTAGTCAACATATTAACCATGAAATTTTAAACTCACATTATATGCCTATATCAAAATCTGAATTTGATACAATTCATATAAATATAAGAGGAGATTCTGGCAATCCTGTTCATTTTGTTCTTGGAAAGTCTATGGTGAAGTTACATTTTAGGAAAAGAAAAATAGATTGAAAATGCATCCTGTATATCGAGGAGTTACACGTCAGTATGGGGCAGGTTTAGGATCCTTGTTCAAATCTGCAATTAGAACCGTTTCACCATTTATAAAAACTGGGGTAAATTCTTTTAAAAATGAAGGAATGAAACAAGGAATAGGTTTAGCTCAAGATATTTTTCTTCAACACAAAAATCCAAAGGATGTAATTATTTCACGAGGTAAACAAACAATGAATTCAATAGGAAAATCGTTTTTGAAGAAATTAGGTATAAAAACAAAGAAAAATAAAAGGAAACATCAGTCGCGTTCAATACATCGAAGAGTTAAGGTCCATAAATCAAGTAACAATCAAAAAGGTCTTGGTAAAAAAGGAGAAAAATATCTAACAGAAATTTAGATATTTTTGACTAAAATAAAAAATGATGCAAAACGGTTCTTGTGAATGTAGTAAGACTGAGTTGGATGTTCAATCAGTACCTCCAACCATGACTGCTATGCACGAAAGTCAGTGGGTTGAACATTTTCCGATTTCCTCTCTCAACAATAATGCTCCAATAAAATTTGTAATTCCACCACAAACTGATAAATGGACAGATTTATCTCAATCTTACATGTATTTGAAATTGAAAATTTTAAAAACAGATAATACTGTGTTAGACGCAGATGATAATATTGCTCCAGTTAACAATTTCTTTCATAGTATCTTCAGTAACATTGATGTATATCTAAACAATAAACTGATAACAAATAATTCTGATACATATCCTTTTCGGGCATATTTAGAAAATCTTTTGTCATATAACGCTGAATGTAAATCAACACAATTCGCTGCTAGTGAAATGTGGATTATAGATACCGCCGGTAAATATGAGATTGTTGATATTGCAGGTGCAAATTTAGGTCTTAATAAGAGGAATTCATTTATTTCTGGGAGTAAAGTAATCGAACTTCAAGCACGATTGGATTTGGATTTATTTTTACAAGAAAAATATTTACCCAATGGAATTGAAATTAGAATAAGACTCAATAGAGCATCGTCAAAGTTTTGTTTAATAGGAGGCACTAGCGCACCAGATGTAAAAATAGATTTTGAAAATGTTAGTTTCAATGTAAGAACTGTTGAGCTATTACCTGCTGTGTCCAATGACATGAAACAGACTCATAGCTCAAAAGAATATGAAATTCCTATTTACGTAGAGTAGAAGTCAAAAACATTCACAATTGCAACTGGAATGCGCTCAAAAATAGAAGATCATCTTTTTCAGGGGCAATTACCAAAACGGATATTCATTGGTATAGTTGTTAATGCTAGTTTCAATGGGGAATACGCAAAAAATACATTCAATTTTCATCATTTTAATCTATCAAAAATTGATGTAAATTGTAATGGTCATGGTATTTTCAACCGTCCATTTGAGCCGGATTTTGAACATAAATTATATCTTAAATCATTCATATCTTTGTATCAAGCTGTGTCTTCACTAGGTCAAAACAAATAATTTGATATTACTAGAGATGAATATGTAAACGGATATTGTTTGTGGGGATATGACTTGACACCTGACCAGGGCAGCGAAGAGGGACACCTACACCCTATAAGAACTGGAAATCTACGACTTGAACTTTAGTTTGCCAAGGCACTTGAAAAAGTCATCAATGTCATAGTGTTCTCAGAGTTTGATAACCAGATTGAAATAAATAGTCTTCGTGAAGTGATCACCGACTATTAATATTGGTCAATTATGAACAAAACCAATCCGGAAAGTAACATATTGGTGAAATCAACATCCAAAGATGGAAACCATCGAATTACAACACATACTGGATCGAGAAATATGGCTGAAGAGATTAAACGGAATAGTATGCCCAAAAGACAAGCTACCAAATCACAGACCATTAGACGTCCAAGCGTACATAGTCAACACGGATAATTCTGATCAACCTGGAAAACATTGGATAGCCATTGTATTTGACCAGAAGAATGAAGCAACCTACTTTGACTCCTATGGATTACCACCACTACATGAAGAAATATTGTCTTTCTTGACAAACAATTCTACGAAATGGACATTTAACAAACAGAGACTACAAAGTGTATTCAGTACAACATGTGGAAAATACTGTGTGTTTGTGTTGGTTGCGATTGCAAGAGGAAACACTCTGCGTCTCTGTATTGAACAAACATTCAGTTCATCAGATTACTTCAAGAATGATAGGACTATAACGATCTGGTTCAAACATTACTTCGGAACACTCTACGAAGGACCTCAACAAAGTTCAACATATTTCGGGTGTCAATGTTGTAAACCACAACAATATCATCATGCCATGTCTTTGCATTTTCCAAAATTACTTCATGTTACAAATATGTTAACATAATATTGCATGTACTTTTGTAAAGATCAAATATGAATATCATATCTGGTCTATAATTCCATGTTGTAAAATATGTTATTGTTCAATAAAATATTATTAAAACTTTACATATCTCGTATTCAATTTTACCATAAATTGAAAAAATACCAATATATTGATTTACAATCAATATTTATTTTCATCAACCTTATAATATTATTTGAGTTGTCAGAAGTGGATGAAAATTATTTATAGGACATTTTCATATGTATTTGATAATATTGGAGTTGTCAAAAATATTTGAAAATTATTCAGGGGTAACACTATAGCGTGACACCAGAAGTTTCCACCCCGGATAAAATTCATGAATCTCCAACAAAATGGTTCAGGGGTGGCACTATGGTACGGTTTTTAGCCACTATAGTGTAATACCAGAAGTTTCCACCCCGGATAAAATTCACGAATCTCCATCAAAATGGTTCAAGGGTGGCACTATGGTACGGTTTTTAGCCACTATAGTGTAATACCAGAAGATTCCACCCCGGATAAAATTCACAAATCTCCATCAAAATGGTTCAGTGTGGCACTATGGTACGGTTTTTAGCCACTATAACGTAATACCAGAAGTTTCCACCCCGGATAAAATCCACGAATCTCCATCAAAATGGTCCAAGGTGGCACTATGGTACGGTTTTTAGCCACTATAGTGTAATACAAGAAGTTTCCAGCCCCAATAATGGGAGTAATAAGGGGTGGCACCTATGGTACCGATTTTTAACATGTGGCTTTTACATAGACAACCGGTGTAAGGGTAAAATCCGTCTATGTAAAAAACACATGTTAAAAAACCGTACCATAGTGCCACCCATTACTACTCACCTTTATTTACATCTTATAACAATGTATTTCATGGGTAGGTATATAATAAATGTAAATCCATCAATTGAAATTTCCAAACGATCCTTAATTTGCACTTGCGAACATTTCAGTCGTATGAAGTTTAGTGAAACGGCCCCCAGATCAGCACATGGAGACCAAAGACCATGCACATGCAATTAGTCACACAGTGTAATCTCTCTAAACCGAACACCAAGCCAACATTTGTGATCCTATTTCTGATGGGTTTCTTGGTCATTTATCTCAGATCGTAATGTATGTTCATGATTGCAAAGCACTCACATGCGTATCAGAATGGTCATATGCCTGACTAACAGTGGAACATCTCTAAACCGGACGCCCTGGGCACATCCCACTCAAATATCGTAGTTTAAGGCTTTATTGCTTGAAACAAGGGCCAATGCAGGATGATTTATGATGAAAAGGAGAAATTATAATGATTTCGACTAGTGTTGATGCAGATCATCCTACATATCTGCGCAATCTGATCCGGGACTACATTATATGCTAGATTCATAAGTAGTAGTAAGGGAGTCAAAATGATACCAGTTACCGTGATATCATTTATAACCCTTTATAATACCCCCACCACCCCCGAAAAATCAAAAAATTGGTTAACGAGGAAATTGTCTCCCGACAGCAAATTTATGAATTTTCGGAGAAAATAATTTTGAAAAGAGGGAGTCAAAATGAGTCCCAATTATATTGGTAATTGACTTTTGAAAAAAGTTGAAATCATTAATGCAAGTACAATAGTATATTACCAACACCCCATTTTTCTTCTCCGATATAGCTAATTTATTTCGCAGATCAGCAACTAATTCTACCAGCTCTAGTCTACCACGTTCACCTTTAGCCACCTGACAGCGTAGTTGCTTATGTCTACAAAGAGTTTGGGCACTAACGAATTTACAAGGGCATCTTGGGCATTGAAATTGTGGGGGGACACAAGGAAACTTTCTATTTCTCGCTAGATGCGTTCGTAGATAGTCTTTACACGTAAACGTCTTACAACAAGTCACACACTCCATTATATATGTATATAACCTATGAAATTTATCTGTTGAATTGGACGTGAAAAAAACATGATGTAAATTTTTCACGTCCAATTGAACAGATAACTTGTATAGGTTATACAAAAGTATATATACAAAAGTATATACAGAAAATATGATAACGCCAGAAACTAGAGCAGAAATAGAAAGTTTGAGAAGAGAAGCCGAATCTCTAGGGATTACTTATAGTAAACGGTTGAGAGTTAGGGGGTTGACAAAGCTGATAAACGCCACAAAGACTAAGATGTTTATGAAGCGGTTTACCCGCGCCTATAAAAGAGGGGCATTTAATGATATATCCAAAGCGGAGGAAGTTGGTAACATAATTAAACAAGAAAGTATTGCAGAGTTAAGGGCTAGTGTAATAAAACCTTCAAGCACCAATAATTTGTCTCAAATTAGACGCACAGGTGACCAAATACCAAATAATAAGAAAAAATCAATAGTTCGCGTGATAGTGGAAAAAGGTGAAGAAATATTGAGGGATCACGATGAAACATTGGAAAAGGTAGAAAAAGGGTAGACGGGTAGTTACATTTTTCTTTCGTAAAAACATTGACATTAACGAGTCTGAACGCATGTCCGAGAAACTCGCTCCGTATCTAACAACCAATTTTTATTTTTGTTTGAGATATTCATATTCTTACAAGCTAGAACATATGGAGGAAACTAAAAATGGAAAACCTATAACTATAATAATGCACAAAAATCTCGGTGGTAGCGAACCACTATCATCAATGAAAACAGTTAAAAAATGGCTGTCAGATAAGGAGCAAACACGAATAATGTCCGAAAAAATAGACAGACCAAATACAAAGTGGAAGTTTGTAAGATGGGTAGAGGTTTTCGTAAAGCAGTACAGGGCAATAGGGGAATAGATTTGGGACTACAATCCAAAGAAGCGGCAGGAAGAGAACTTCCAGAATGGCTGAAGAATAAAAAAGGTATGTATTCTTTAGATAAGTATAATGACGACCTTTGTCTGTTCAGGGGTCTAGCTATGCATATGACAGATAAAAGACCTGACAGATGTACAGAAAAGGCGAAAGAACTTAGTAAGCAATATTTCGGTAGTAATGTGGTTTCACCAATTCCTTTTTCAGATCTGAAAAAAGGTTGAAGAGTTTTTTAAAATCGGTATAGAAGTATATCAACCCACCGAATGTAATGTATGGTGGTTGAAAAGGGTACCAGCGCACTATAAGGCAATAGGTAATAAACAATGACAATAGGACTGTTTATAATCACGCATTTCTGATAAAAAAAAAACAAACTAAAAACCTATCTAAAATTTACGCCTGCGATAATTGCAAGCAGAAATTCACGAAAGCGAGTAATATATGAAGAGGACACGGACCAAAATGTATGAAAGGTGAGACAAAAGTAGTATGTGATGGTAATTATTGAGAGCGCCCGCGTTCGTCGTTCGAGAAAGCGTTCTACCCAAAAAGTTATAACAGTTATGGGGCGATCGATTGGATGTACTCTGTGGAAAAGCAGGAGGGAATTCACATTCACCACGAACAGTGTGGACACGGGGGTGAAAGATGGGTTTTAGGAGCTCCAGTAGATGGATACTGTACAGAAACAAATACCGTATATTAATATCACGGCTGTTACTGGCATGGGTGTGAGACTCATGCAAAGCATAGAAAAGAAGAACGCGCATCCACTATGAGAAGAGATACATTTATTAGAAGAAGCAAAGAATTCAACCTAGTAGTTATGTGGGAATGCGAATTTCAAAGAACGGGTAAAGACATAAAGATCGGTTGCGACACTACTCTTTATCCATACAGATAGTATACGATTTTGAGGCATATCTCAACCCAGAATTTGAAACTCTCGGTAATAATCTAGAGTACGAAGCCGAGCACGTTCCGGTAAGCGTTAGTATAGGAGATAATTTCTCAGGAACAGTAACTCATATTTGTGATAAAGATCCCGCAAAACTTATAGAAAAATTCGTAGAAGATTTGAAAGTCAGGGGAAAAGCTATAAGAGAAGAAGTGTGGTCAAGATATGGGTTTAATACACAACATTTACGTAAAAACCAAATCGCCAAGATCGAACAGTGGATAGAGCAAATACAGATTATAGGTTTTCACAGCAGTAAGTACGATATAAACTTAATAAAGAAATACCTAGTAGGCGAACTGGCATCAACAACAAAGAAAGTAATGGTCGGAAAACGGGCAAACGCAACAATATTTCTATTTACTCCAGAGTTTAGATTTCTTGATGTAATACTTTATCTAGGACCTGGTGTAAGTTACGATAGTTGGATAAAAGCCTACGAATGCAAAGGACAGAAATCTTTCTTTCCTTATGAGTGGTTCGATTCTCCAGACAAACTGGATTACCCAGGACTACCGGATTATAGAGAATTGGTATTCCAAACTATCTTGGAAAATGTTAATAGATGAAACAGAATTAAGTAAATGTCGTAGAATTTTCGAAGAAAATAATATGAAAACTTTCAGAGATTGGTTGAAATATTATAACGATTTAGATGTAGCACCGTTCCTAGAAGCGGTGGAAAAAATGTGTGCATTTTATAAACACAGAGGTGTAGATATTTTCAAAGATGCGGTAACACTACCTGGAGTAGCTATACAATATTTATTGAGAGGAACCATTAAAAGAACAAAAATTATTCAAAGACGATTTATACCGGAGGATGCTCTATATGCACCAAAAGAAGAAACATACGAAATGATGAAGGACGCTCTAGTTGGCGGTCCATCAATAGTATTTACACGATATGCAGAAGCTGGTGTTTCAAATATTAGAGTGGGTTCCAAACCTTGCAAGGCTGTTTTGGTGTACGATGCAAACGCGTTATATTTATCTACGTTAAATAAAGAGATGCCGTGTGGGAGAGAAACTATACACCATATAGATACCCACATAACCCTAAATTTATTAAAAAGTTTTGTAAAACAGTTTTATCTGGAGACTGGTTTGGGTTTGCGGAGGTGGATATAGAAGTTCCACACAACTTAAAAGATAAGTTTTCTGAAATGTCCCCAATATTTATAAACAGAGAAGTAGAGGTTGATGAAGTTCCCACACACATGTTAAAATATTTAAAAGATACTAGGCCGAACAAGAGGAGAAAAAAAATTGGTGGGATCTATGACCGCCACTAAAGTATTGCTGTACGCGCCACTGTTGAAATGGTATTTAAAACACGGCCTAGAAATAACTCGAGTTCATCGTGTTATAGATTATATTAGCGGTAAAACCGTTCGAATGGTTCGCAAAAGAAGTTACAGCAGCCGCAAGACGAACAGGTGATGTAGAACCAAATAAGAAACCAGTAGCCGACATAATGAAATTATTAGGAAACTCGTGTTTTGGAAAAATGATAGAGGCAACGGAGAGACATTTAAATACGACATATACACAAAACGAAACCTGTGTTGACAAAGCGTTAAGATCTGCATTCTTTGACGATTTGGAAGAGATAGGAGATGCGTACGAAATATCTTCAAGAAAACCCAGGGTGTGCGTAAAGAGACCATTCCATTGTGGAATAGCGGTTTATCAACTAGCTAAATTGAGAATGTTGGAATTTTACTACGAATTTCTAGACAAATACGTAAAAAGAGAAGACTTTGAATTAATACAGATGGATACTGATAGTATGTATATAGGATGTTAGTGGAAAAACGATAGAGGAATTGATTAGACCTAACTTACTAGACGAGTTTGAAAAAGAAAAAAATAATTGGTTGGCTTGGGATAAATGGAGAGAAGAGAGCCCGGACTTTTCAAAATGGAATTTAGCGGAGATAGGGCGATAGCGTTATCTAGTAAGTGTTATTTCGTAGAAAAATTTAATTCCACTAAAGATAATTTGGAACAAATTAAAATTAAAATAATAAAAACTCTGCGAAAGGAATGTCCAAGAGAACTAACAATTTAAATTGGATAGATATAAACGAGTACTAAGTGAAACTACAGAAGATGGAAAACACATTATAGATGTAGCACAAAATAGAGGATTTAAAATGAAAGACGGCGTTATGAAAACGTACTGTCAACACAAATTAGGACTCTCGGCATACTACGATAAAAGACGCGTGTTACCAGACGGAATGCATACATAACCTCTCTAAAGACTCTGACGATCCGGGGGTAGCTGGGTGTCAGAAGGCACCATAAGAAGTTCTTCGCGAACAAACCCTCGAGATGGCCCATCATCCAAATAGTAGAGCACGGGCTCATCAGGTTTGGTAATAGATCGATCTAGATGATATACATTGAGAGACCACACGGGATCAGTCGCGCGGCGGCTGCCACCTTCGAGCCCTCCCGGTTGACAGAGGTACCGAACGTCAATATCTGATTGAAGCCGTTGCTCCTCTAAACCAACGGGTCGCCCGCGCGAGACGGCAGAGGGCTTGCTCGTCACCCTTTTAAACTTGATAGCATCTACAGGCTTCTTACCTATCAATCTGGTCACCTCTCCGTTCAGTGCGGAGACCACGGCGGGCAGTCTGGCCACCCACTCGGTCGATCGTGAATGGGGGTCTACAAGTTCTTTGTCGTATTGGTGTTCGAACAGTCTCTCAGCCAGGGTTCGATTGAAGCGCTCCACGATCCCCTGGTCCCGGTGGATGTTGACGCGGCCGCGTCTGACAGAAACGTTGTGCTTAGACAATATATGAGAGACCGCGCCCATGAACTCGCGGCCGGGATCGACCTGGAGAAGATTCGGCCATTTGAGAGGACTCCTCTTATATATTCGGGAAAGAGCCTCGGCCACCTCCTTAGACTCTTTAGTGGCCAACGGCTCAGCCCCCTTATAACGAATCGCTACGTCAACGATTGTCAGCGCGTACTTGTACGTCTTGCGACCGACGCGATCGTGAGGTAGAAACAGGAGATCCGCTTGGTGAACTTGGTTCGGCACCGGCACGTCGAATTTCGGGCGCGGAATATTGTGAGGCGCGGGTAAATAGATCTGCCAGATGGCCTGCTTCTTGAGCCATTCCTTGATAGCGTTTTCTGAAACCTTGGTCGCCGCCGCGAGGTTCTTGATGCCAGCGAGTCCCTTCCAGTAGCCGCGGGGGCTGTAGTATGTGTTTGCCAGCTTGCGCGCTAGGCGAACCGATAGTTTGGTATCAAGTGTTCATCGTATGCGAAGTATTCTAATATATCGGACAATCTCCAACATGCCCTCGCCAGTTCGTCCGGTAACTGCGTCGTTAATAATAAACCTTTGTTGGAAGTACAATCACATTTGGAGGTTAAGTTCTGAAGGAACTCGGAGGAATCTAATTCATCTATTGGAGTTGAGGAGGAATATAACATCCGCTTTGCGAAAAGGGTGGCCGCTTTTTTGTTTTTTGTCCTCGCGCCACGTCTCAAGAGAATCTCGGGCCAGATGAATCATACTCTTTGCACCGGGTAAACTGTATTTAAGGGCAGTGTAGCCTACATCGATCATAGCGTAATAAAGATCGTCAACTAACATCGTTCTATATATATATATTTATAATAAAAATGTTTTTTAAATAATTAATTAATTTAAAATCTCGATTGGATATAGTAGGTGACGATACCCACCACACCCATTCCCACGACGATGAGCGCGATCTCGCGGTCTTTTTGGGGCTCTGACGGTACATAGAAATCTGAAAGTTGGGGCTCGCGATCCATTGGATCTAGACTTTTCTGTGGATATGCCAGCGCGTACTCGCGGTTGGCTTCTTCAACGTTCTGGAAAGTTTGTGCGGCGTGATTCTCGCGGCGAAGCTCTTCGTTGACCCAGTCCAGATGGGCGGTTCGTTTTTTTGGACCACGATTCCTTTGCGCTATTGAGTTGTTCTACAGCTAAATCGTGACGCTTGCGCTCCTCATCCACGTTCGAGCTTCTCATTTTAGAGAATATAAAGTTGCTACCGCTGAACGCCAATGCATTTACAAGCGCACCACCTACTATTACTGCGATTGAAGCCATTTATTTCCATATATTAACGGGTAGAATTCCAGCTTTAATTAGATAATCTCGGGTCCAAACTGCGGACGCTACATCTAAGGTCGCGAGCCCTATGTCTCTCACAGTAAATCCAATTTGGGAGCGGACCCTCCTAGGGCCATCTTTGATAGTCGAGCATACCCGATACTGAAACCCGATATCACCACAGCGTGATAAAGCGCATTCACTATCATTTTACCATCTTGTTCAGCCATTGTTGATAATTATAATGATTGCATATAAAAGGGATCGCGATCAATTTTTAAATGGGGCACATCCAATCGCGATTGGTGTTTCGTAACTGTTTTTGGATGAATTGATGGGGGTTGTTTTCTCGATTGGTGTAATAGGGGGTATTTCCACACGCACAGGGCACCAACAACTGCCAGACCACCACCAACAACCCAACTCCAATTCGTGAATTGGGGTTCAATCGGATTCGTCCAACCTCGATTGGGTGTTGAGTGTGCTTCTAATTCGTGAATTGGGGGTGTTGTTGTACTCAACACTGTTGAACCCGATTGCTCTGTCTTCAGATGTTTTGCTGTCTCCGTCCCCGATTGCAACGACTGTTTAGCCTCTCGAAGCTCGGCGAGTATTTTATCTTGTTTAACTTTTCGGGTGGCAGCCGCCGCCCGCCCAGCTGCCTGTCTTTTGGGATTTTTTATATGCGGTATGTCATCCAGTGGCGGAGTAACACTCGGGTTCGATTGTGTTTGAGCAATCGGTTTCAACTCCGTCACTCTCGCAGGTGTGTCTTGTGTCATCATTTATGATATTAATATTAGGGCTTATAGTTCGTGGGCATATATGTCCAAATTGACAGTGTTTACCCGTGGTCAACGCGGTTGTCAGCGGAGCTAAGTACATTCCAAACTTGTGATAAATTGAGCAGCAGGCTGTTCTAAGAGTGTGTCCTATAAAAGGGTCAGTCTCTAGATCGCCAATCAATCCCGCGGTGTTTGGTATAGGGAGAAGTATACTAACGGCGGTAGCGTACAAATGAATAGCCGCCGATCCAAGAGTTTTTGTCATCTCTGCTCCCAATTTGGATTCGTATCGCGCATACATTTTATCGATCTCCGCATCTGACATCTTATCCACCTGAAAAACTGAGAGACGCCTACCGAGATAATGCTCCGATTGTCCCCCAGCAACCAGCGCAGCTAGCCGCTCTCGTCGCGCCGCATTTTCATTTTCATTCGGATTTGTTGCACTCAACCCAATACCAACTGCCGTTGGAGTTGAAGTTGATCCCGATTGCTTTGTCGGAGTGGATGTTTCATTATCTTTCAGGAAAGATACCGTGTCGGCAGTCGGAGTTGAGGTTTCTTCCATTAACTGATCGAGAATTTCGTCGCAGTTCATTATTGCTAATTTTCTTAAAATTAATTTAACTATTCTACCAAGTCTCATCACTTTAACATATTGCCAAGCGCACCACCCGATACTTATGATCACCATTATGCTCGCAACAAAGCTCGCAGCGGAGCACCAAATTGTTAACCATTGTTAAGCATTTGTTCAACATTTGTTAAGTATTTGTTCAGCATTGTTCAGCAATTGCTAAGCATTGTTAAGCAATTGCTAAGCATTGTTCAGCAATTGCTAAGCATTGTTAAGCATTGCAATAGCTTATTACTTTGCAATTTTCTTAAAATTAATTAATTGATAACTTTATAAGCAGTTGGTTGATCAGTCTTTGCAGAAGCTTGGCGTGCTTAGTTTCCGAAAGCATCTGTCGAACCTCCAGGCGCTCCTCGCGCGTTGGGATAACGTCATTCTCTCGAAGGCTGTCATCGAATGAGTCTCGGTCCTTGCAGTGAAAGAGGGCGACCCATTTAGTTTGCTCGCGCAGATCCTTGAGGACGGCGTTGTACTTTTGAGTGGATATCCAAACGCTTTGCCTAGCATGGCGGCCAGAAAATGCGAGCTCGGAGAGCATGTCCTTCTTTTCGGTCATCGCCGCCTTGGCCGAGCAATCGTCAATCACGTATAGGGTGGGCTCACCCTGGAATCTTTGGTATAAACCACGCAACCAATCGTGAAGCCTATCACCGGGATCAATAACGTATACCTCAGGGTCGGTCCATATCCACGGGCGCCGCTGATAAGTATCGTTGTGCCGCACAGTGGGACACAGGATCACAATGTGACGAAAGGCATCGCGGTAGGACTCCTCGAGCAAGTCGAGGATGAAAACCGTTTAGCCACATCCTGTCTGCCCACATATTATGGCAGAGTGAGCATCTCCAATCGCGAATTGGTATTGATTGCTAATTTTCTTAATTTTTTCAAAATTATTAATTAATAAATCGTTAGATGATTTTTTTATTAATAAATCGTTAGAATTAGTAGAGTGCTGAGACGTATCGACCATCTTCGATGTTGAGTTGTGCGTCTGTAATTATATATAAGTACACGTTCAATGGCCCGGCTCCGTCCGCCTCTTTGGTTATCTGGATCGTCACACCCTCACTAGCGTTCTCAACTTGGCGTCCGTCATCAACTTGGCGTCCGTCTCAACTTGGCGTCCGTCATCGTCGCTGGCTCGCATGTCTAGCCATAACGCGTATTTGGTATTCAGGAACTCCGCGAGGGAGACGGCCGAGAGATGTAGGTCTTTGGCAACTGCTGCAATCTCCGGAGAGCGCTTAGAGCCGGCAGCAAACTGCTTTCTTACTTCATCCCACTGCTGGTGCGCGCGAAGACCCGCGCTGTAGAGTTGATTGGGTACTCCCTCGATCGTCACCTCTACCTTCGTGATTTTGGGGTTATAGAATTTGTCGGTTTTTCTAGCACCGAACGCGAACCGAACATCCTCGAACAACATCAGTATACCTTTCATCGAGCGGGCGGGTACGTTGACATTAATATTCCACAATGTGTCGCCTTTGTCTTTCGTCATCTTGCGATGGCGAAGAACTCGGTCGTAAAGTATGGCAACGCGCCCGGCGTACTGGGTTCTGATCAATCGCGCGAGTTCGGGCATCGTGACCATGTCGTACTCCAGCGAAACATTATCGATCGTATACGTCGATAACATGTCGGTGGCTATGAGAACTCGGCCGTAGTCGTTGAACGTTAGTTCGTATTCGAGGCGGTCCGCCAAAGCACTCTGATAGTAGGGCATGTGACTCTCCAGCAACTCAAAGTCGAGCGGGATGTAGAAGCGGTTGCCGTAAACGCCCGCGACCGCGTTGTCGCTCGCGTTGTTATCTGCCTTGTTACCAGCCCCGATTCTAAGTTTGGTTACGTTCTTATTTTTGCTGGTGTCAATACCCTGATAGACAGCGTTTTCGCGCTCTTGCGCCGTCTTCCACAGGTCCTGATAACAATGGTAGACGTCGCTGTCGTCGATCGACATCACCTCATTACCAGAAATATTTATCATGGTCTTCTTGACGATGGCGCGACCCAGGTTCTGAACGACGGTTCGATCCTCGTCCGTCGACGTCAGCTAAATAGTGAAAGCGAGGCGAACAGTCCCCGGCACAATGACGTCGTTAGCTCCGAGGTTGGGGAAGCGGACCAAGAGCTGCTGGTTCTGGTCGATCGTCGATGGGTTGTTCGTAATAATGACACTCTGTCTCACGCCTTTTGCCCCGAGGGGCTCACGCAGTCTGCGGTATGGAGTTTGCGACCGTATTGACTCGAAGACATAATTTAGTGAAACTATATTAAACCCGTATGGTTTTGTCTTTAATACATAATTAATTTTAAGAAAATTATAAATATGGCTGATTACGATAATGAAATGTATGATATCGGCAGAAACGATTACCTCGATGCGGATGATGATGACATAGATGATGATAATGACGAAACACCCTTGATACAGCCTCTAGTTCCAATCCAATCGCAATCGGGGGAGTTAGGTGGCGCTACCACTAGTCAAAGTCGGGAATTACACGAGGGAGCTGTGGACGACTACTACAACAGTTTGGCAGAAAAAGGTCTGGTCCCATCTGTCGGTCGCGACTACTCCAAGTTCAAATTTGATCTGAACGGTAGATTGCAACTAAAAGCGGCATCAAATATCCCAATAGTCGACACGAGGACCGGTAAACCCCTAGCACTGAAAACCATTGCAGGAATCCCGGGCGGTGGCCAACTCATAAGAAACGAACTCGGATTCCCAGATTGGAAGAGGGGTAAACCAATTATGCCTACCCGCGCTGTAGAGGCCCTACAGTCTACCGACGAAACGATGGCGAAAACGGCCTCCGCGATAGAAACGGTCGAGCTCAGCGAGGTCCCTCAAGTAGCCACCGACGCTATTAACACGATGGAGACCACGTTCAGCGAAAACGAAATACTCAACGATGACCCACCGTTACCTCTTCGCGAACTCCGTGGACTCGATAAGACTCTGCAAACGGTCCGGGGCGAACTGGTCCTTAACCTCTCCAAACGTAAGGCGCTGGATGAACATATCGCGCTAGACGAAAGAAAACTGGAGGAAGCCGGTGGCGATAGAGAATCTACCGAGCGGATCACCGAACGCCTGCAGTCGTTGCGGGATGAAAGAGCAGCTCGTTTGGAGGCTGCCTCGACTAACCGTGAGGCCCTCCGCACCCAAATAAGTCGGATCCGCGAAACAATCTCGAGGGTCCTGCACGAGGAGACGACACTCGGTGAGCGTCTTCGCACTCTGTTCAGAGAACAGGGCATCACGATAGCAAGCATCCTCGCGGCTATCGGCATAACTATATCGACCATAGTTCTAGCTTTCACTGGTGGTGCGGCGCCACCACCCGCGCCAGCACCCACACAACCACCCGCGCCATCCGGTGGAGCCAAGGAGTGGGTACAAAAACAACTAAAAGCCCTCGCCAGTCTCCTGGCTAAATTAGCCGAAAAGGCGGCTGCGGCACTACCTGGACTGATCGGAAGTATCGTTTCTTACTTGCTATCTATATTATCAAAAACGGCCGGATGGCTAGCCAAAAATACTTGGGCTCTAATAGTGGCAATCGCCGGTCTCCTACTATTCTTCGCCAGAGAGTTCCTAAAACCAAAGCGCAAATAATCCGATCGCCACGAGGGCAACAACGAGCGCTAATTTCTCCTCCTCGTGTGTTGTGCTTCCAATCTCGATTGGTGTTTCCGCTCCTGTTCCAATTTCAACATTGTTGATGATTGGATTAGGGGGACTCGATGGTGCATCCAATTTACGAATTGTGGGTACTGGGTTCAACTTCAATCCCGATTGTGTTGAGGGAGGTGTATCCATTTTGTGTTTTGGGGGTTTTATGAAATCTTTTTCAAATTTATTTGAATTTTCAACTCCGCACCCGATCATGTTGGGGGTGCGCTTGATGATATCCGTGTTCACGTTACCGTTGTGGCCGATTTTTTGATTGACGGTGGCGATTACGATCTGATTATTGTAACCGTCAACCGGGTCGTCTCGTAGTATCATATTGCTCGGCGCCATATAAAGACCTATTCCAAATACATAGTCTACTGGAGTGCTGGCATTCTGCAAAACGTCTTGATAATTCTGGATCGCCTTCTCCAGGTCCACCCTAGCTGTGATGGCGTCCTCTACAAGTTCCAATAATTGTTTTTGCGCGTCAAACGCCGTTCCGACTCCTATTATAGAACTGCGAGTTTGCTTCTGTGCGCCTAGAATGGCCCAGACATATGTGCAAATGGAGTCGTTGATGCGGGTAACACCGGCCTGAGTAAATCCTAGACCGTCGTCCAATATAAAGGTTTCTATACCCTTCTGCACGTTTTTGTCTTGTAAAATATATTGTACGTGAGCCTTTGATGGTGATAACCATGTACAGTATTTGGAATCACACGTGTGCTCTCTAGCCACTTCAGCCCCGAATGTCATGTTGGAGGTATTAAAATTGTTGTCTGTCCAATTTACCGTGTTTCTGAATGGTGGTGGTGTTGGGTAACTCGGAGTATAACCCCCGACCGCCAAAGCTGTAAAAGCAGGTTTCGTTCTGGCATAGTATGTCCCGTGCTCTAAACCCCTAAGATGAACGGTTCCCAGGCTGTTGCTGTTCGGGTATACTTTTTGTCTCCAATCCGAATCTTTGGAAACGTTAAATTCGTTACACAGTCTTTTGAACGCCCTACGGTCGTATGTGTTGGAAGTGGGGTTCCAGCCATCGTCTTGAGGTAGTGGAATACCTAGTTCTTTGATAATCCTCCTAATAGTATAATACACATGAAAGTTGTAGAAGCTACTGCTCAGCATGCTGTTACTGGCTTTTATGTGGTCTCTGAAAGATACGCCACACCCGGTTGTGGCACACCACACGGTAAAATTTAGTTGGTTCTGCCAGAACTGCATATGGTTGTTGTTCCAGTTTGTTGTGACATCCTGTCTAGTAGTCTTGGGCAGCCTATATTGTTCAAACATGTTAGGGAAATTGGTGTCGAAACCCAGGCCCAAACTGACTCTTATTTTGGGGTGCACAAGCCCACCAATGGTGTTCTTTTGCGTGTATTTACCTCCGACCGCGTATTTTGCATTATAATTAAAGCTAAATGCTTTGGTATCCATTGAAAGATATTATTATGTTTGCTACTATCACTAATGTTCAAAAAGGGAGTTGTGAACTTCAAAAGATAATAGACAACTGCTGCGGACAACGCCGGGTAGGCCTTAGATGAATCACCTTCACGGTAGGCTGGAAAAACATCGAAACGCTCGAGTTTTTCACATTAGAAGTCGAGGGCGTAATCCCTGTGGCTTTCGGAAACTACGCCATAGATGCTCCAGATACCTCAGTATTTCGTAGAACTCCAGATGCTATAGTACCTAAGGGTCTTTGGAGTTTCAGAGATCTCCAGGCTTTTGTCGCGGCGAAGAATCCCTGTATAGTCACTCTCGCAATCTCGAAAGCCACGGGGCTCTGGACATTGACCGTTGAGAGGCGTTTAAGGATCTCACCGGGGTTGGGCTCACTGTTAGGATTTAAAATAACATACCCTTACAACGATGACGGAGTCTTTGATCCGGGCGAGCACGTCGGCACGACCCCAGTAAACTTCGCCGTCTCGAAAACTCTCGGGGTGCACCTGGATCGGGTGAACACATCGTACAACACGGTAGACGGCACTCCCAGCACATTACTGAAAACCGTGCCCGCCAGCGACTGTTTCTTTGGTGAGACCCTGACCTTAGACTTCCCACACCCCGAGATGAAAGTTTTGGAATCGGGACACATCCACGAGTTGAAGATTTCTATTCTTGATGATAAAGGGCGAGAGTTGAAGAACGATTACCCGATTTCGGTTGTCCTAGAAATTTCAAATTAATTAATTTTAAGAAAATTATTTAGAATTAAACGCATGTTCGTAATTTATATATATATATATATATATATATATTATTGAAATGAGTATATACGGACCAGGTAGTTCTTCCAATTCCAATCGGGATTGGGTGACAAATATAAATTCAAAGAATTTGGAACCGGCAGAAGGGGGATTCATCCCGACAGAGGGCGACTTTTCAACTACCCAAAAAACAAAGGCCTTGATCAATCTAACTATATCGGTGGCCACGGACGAGATTCACAAGAGTCTACTATCACAACTTAGAGAATATGCCCTGGTTGTAAATACACAAAGTCGTGAAGAAACGCATACGGAACTAAACGAACTAGGTGAAAAAATAACCAAATTTCGAAAAGAGGCCCGGTTGGGGATTGATAAAGTCCAAGAAGACCACCAGGCGGACCTTACGGAGGCTTATGATCCGCTTGAGTGTACTGATTGGGATAAATTTAGGGTAAAACTTGGAGATAAAGTCGGAGGAAATTAATATTTTTATTAAATAATTAATTTTATAATTTTCTTTAAATTAATTATAAAATAAATTAATTATAAAATTAATTATATTGGTGCAGCAAACAATTTATTAATTAATTTTAGGAAAATTATTAACATAAAAAAAAAAGAAAAAAGAAAAAAAAGTTTTAGGTCCACCGAGGCTCGAACCCGCGCCAGCAAACCCCTGACTTTTTGGTGAAAATAGTTGTGTTTTATTTGTTTTCTTATATTAATTAATTATTATGTTTTCTATGTAATTATAGGGGATGTTCAGCTTTAAGTTATTAATAATTTTATAATTAATTTAAAGAAAATTATAAAATTATTAATAAAATAATGAACCATCCCGTAAATTCGTTAACCTCTCTAAGTGTTTATAAATAACCTGTGTACACACGGCCTGTGTAAATCGATAATTGTACAACACAAGGTAATGTTTATCATAACAGCCTTCGTGGTCGTGTGGGTTAAGGCGATAATGTATAGAGACGAGGGTCGTGGGTTCGAGCCTCGGTGGGAGCTAAGTCATTTTTATTTCTATCCCTATAAATGTGGTCGCTATGGTAAACAACTGCATGACAACGGCGTTCCTATCCGACCGCTCGAGGTTGATAAAATTGATAAATTCAGATTGCCAGTTCACATACCATCGATACGGAAAAATACACTCAAAGTATGACAACGGTGTTCCTATAAGACCGCTCGAGGTTGATGAAAAATAATTCCAGATAGCCCGTTTACATACCTTCGATAAGGAAAATACACTCGGCTATAAATTAATTATTAGTTTTTTTTTTCTGTTCAATAATAATTTTTCAATATCTTTATAAGCGATATCGTAGAAATGTACATTTGTAAGCGAATGGTTGGGTTTTAACAATTTTAAATAATACACCTTAGTTTCATATCCGATACGCATTATCCGTCTTAATGTTTGTATTTCCCTCTTGTATAGTTGACATAATTGCCGGTATAATATTGTAAATGCAACGTTTTTATCGGAGCGTAATAAATTACGCTAGTATTTCATGTATTCGATATCGCCTAGTGTTCTCATTTTATAGAATTTATATATAGGACTATAACCCCCGTATTCTTCGTAAACTTCTTCAACACAGGCATTAAAAACTTTCAATTCCAATTGTATTGTATTGTCCATTTTCTCTAATAATATTTTATAACCTATGAAATGTATCTGTTCAATTGGACGTGAAAAAAACATGATGTATTTATGACACCAATATATTTTTTCAACAGTCAATTACCAATATAATTGGGACTCATTTTGACTCCCTCTTTTCAAAATTATTTTCTCAAAAAATTCATAAATTTGCTGTCGGGAGACAATTTCCTCGTTAACCAATTTTTTGATTTTTCGGGGGTTATAAATGATATCACGGTAAGTGGTATCATTTTGACTCCCTTACTACTACTTCATATGTTCACACTTAATCATGTTATTGCAATCAGTGTAGACTCAGATCAGACTGCACAAATGTGCGTTCTGATCTGGGTCTACTCTGTTCGCAGAATTCAAGTTTTATGCTATTCAGTAAGAAATAAACGCTGAGATACAGCATAGGACCGGATGTCTATAAATAGATTTGCGAAGGGAAATAAGTAGCTACGATCTCTCATTGGTATCTTATTTACTGACAACGTTTTCCTGCCGGTCTTGTGACTAATTTGTGACTTCTGGCTATTAAACACATTAAATTTGATCATTAAATAATGATGTAAGAAAACAAAGGTTATATTTTGAAAATCGGTCCACAAATACAAAATACTTTTTAAAAAAAGTCTATTTTTAGCCCCCATCTTAAATTCCCAAAGGAAAATTGTTTTTTCGCAAAAAATTCAATATTTTACGGATTTCATCAACTAATATTTTTGGGGAGGATGACTTTTTTGTTATTGATGAAAAAGTACTTACATTTAAATATTTTTTGGATTTAATGTGTTTAATGGCCAAAATTTCGTCGGCAGCAAACGTGGAACAGACAGTAGTTTATAGTACAGTGGAACCCCTCTAAACCGGACACTCGGGAAAATATAAATGTTTACCTTAGACGTGTTTCGCTGTTATATATCTCTGTTTACAATGACTGTTCATGATTGCAATGCATTAGAATGTGTCATGAAGTGTTCACTTGTCTGATTTACAGTGGACCATGTCTCAATCCGGACCTCCCAGGGTGTCCGCTTTGGAGAGGTTCCACTGTTAGTCCCAGCAAAGAAGGCTAAAAAATCACCGAGGTTAAACAAAAATGTTAACAAAGGTTTCTCACTAGAAATACATTCACTGGCAGTATATAATGACACAAAAAAAATCCGCCCGATTCCACCCATGGCAAATATCAGCACAAATCCAAGATGGCCGCTATATTTAAAGGTATAGTATTAAAATAGACATTTCTTTGGTACTAAGCAATATAAAAACATGTTTGATGTGTTCCAATTATCATTAGGATACCGATATGCTTTCAAATAATTTTCAGGATATCAGATGCCAATGTCATTCATTAAGGTCAAGGTCAAATGAAAAATTCACAAAAAATAAACCAAAATCCAGTGAATTTTATATATTTACAACATACAATAATGTTTTACAATCTTTTCACATGTTAGTTTTTCATTTACTGTCACTTTTTAGGTCAAGGTCATATCTCAGGTCAATGTAGATGTCAAATATACATCACGACTCAAGCCGAAACCGGGTGAATATTTTATATCCATAAGCAATGTTTATGTGTAACATATAATTCAAGAACAATTACAGCGAATTTACACTACTAGCTATTTAATACAATATTTCCGTCACGGAAGCGGTGTCGCGACGGCCCAGGCATTTGACCATAACATGATCATGGGCATGTGCTAAAGCAAGCATCACAAGAACCGTCAGAGAAGTGCATGCTTAAAACACGAAAAAGGTCAAGGTTGAAGAAACTTTTTGACATAAAAATATAGCTAAGTGGCTCCACAACCATGTGAAGGTACAACATGTCATTTTTTAATGGGGCATGCGTGTGTTCCAAACGCTCACATGTATCAAGTGTCCAAATATTGAAGCAATCCGTCAAGAAATTTTAAAGTTATACCATGACGACGAAGCTTGTACACACTTTTTGACATTTCGGACGACGACGGAAAAGCGGCGAATAAAGTCGTGTCTTCTGCTAAAGCAGGCGCGACAATATTACTATTTAGAGGTGCTCACAGGTTTTATAACATTCTGGTAATTCAATACGTGACTCCAAACAATAAACATGGGTGTTATGACCATCGCCAACAACAAAAACAGCTAATAACGACTGCATGAGATCCAGAAATGTGAAAATGGTTTCTCTGTTAATTCAAAGTCGGCAAACAATGCATTCTTTCATACACAGTTGAAAACAAGTAATTGTGATACCTTTTTAGTTAGACTTGAATATTAATATTCAAGCAATTTCCCCAGTAATTGTGTGCATGTTACTGTGTGGTAACATTCACTCGTCGCTTCATCGTATAATGAAGAGAGGGGTGAATGGGGACAGCTAACAGGGTAACACAAAATCAAATTTGCAAATGCATGTAACAGCATCTGTAAAAAGTGATAATAGTTAACAGATATATATATACATATCAAGTGCTGATGGCTGGCATCAGGTCATTTGGTGGTCTAGCGCATAATTGTGGATTCAATGAGATCACCTGTTTGCTTTTCCTTCTATCAAGCCATACATGTGCTGAGATTAGTCACCCCATATTCGATATTGCAGGTTCTACTTACGAATACAGGAGCTTGTCATCATGCCCTGACATCATCAACGTGTGACATGATATGGACGATACACGGATATTTCTGCATGTCTTTGTTCAGCTGGAATCATTCCAAACAACATCAGATGAGCGTGTGGGTCACTCAACAGAGTTAGCCACATACAAGGCAATGAATGCCGATGGGGCCCAACGTATTGCAGATTCTTGCTTCCATGGTAGGTCATTCTGTGTCAGAATATATGGATTCCCAGAAGAATCAAGTACATACTTTAGCCTCAGCTGTCTATGCGAATACATTGGCGGAATGAATTGATGGATCCCCAGCATCTTCCCCAGCATGAGTCTCTATTCGACAATCTCATGCACATGCAAACTGGCGACAAGCGGATCGACGTCATACACCATCATGTAAAGCTTGTCCTTGAATGCATTGTCACGGCTAGTCTAGAAATGGCCTTGCAGTGTTTTGTAGATATGGGAGCTTTCTTGTTCTCTAGTTTATATATCACAGCTCTGTCAGTTGTGCTGTGTGATGGCTGTAGAAAGTCTCCCCGTCTTTGTAACCAATGTTACTATTATTTCTAACACATTGGGGATCTCTGAGTATGGTTTTCATTTTCATTCAATATTATAGTATTGTAATATATTATTTTTATATTTATTATACATATATACATATATTGTGATAGTTTAGTTTGTTCATGGATATCCTGTGGGTGTCTTGTTCTCTATTTTGCTTCACAAGTTCTCCGAGCCTAATAATTCCTCCAGTTACTCAAAGATATGTGTGATGTATGTTCAGCATGTACGCATCAACTATGGTCGTGCATGTATTGTATTTGATGGATATCATGGCTCCATCACTAAGAACGAGGTCCATCACCATCAGACAGGATACTACGTTGGTGCATCAGTCACAGTTTCTGATGAAAAGCATTAAACGATTGGGGGAAAAGGACTTTTCTTGCTAAAATAGAGAACAAAATACCCAAAGGAGACCAATTAACCCATGTAAAGAAGAAACTAACACAATACATCATGATAAATACGGACAATGCGCACAGCGGTGGTCAAGGAGCCTTCAACGCCGGACAAACGTGCATTCCACGACCAGCAGTCGGACAAAACTAAAGAATTATCACAACGAAAAGCAACCCCAATATACATGAAAGATAATATTGTAAATATAACTACATGTATATAAGGAAATTTCACGACTCAAAAGGACTGAAGTCACAAAAGAACAGACGACATGGCTAAACTGTAGTAATATGACAGGCCCCGTCACGAGGACAATCCATCATAACAATACACTAAACAGCCACTTGGTATGCTTCCTGCAGTGGATATAGCCAAATCAGCCATTGATGTCGAGTATGCCTTCGGAGATGCAGGTTACACAATTGGCATGTTGGTATGAAAACAACAGTAGTTATTGCAGTAGATTGCGACATATTTCAGCTAATGTAATATCATGCAGGTTATAATGAAAATATATACATGGTTGCATCAAAACAGAGGCTATGCATCATAGCCTTAGAACACAAATCTGGATCCATTTATTGCAGAAGCTCAGCTCTTCATGCATGCTATTAACAGGTTTGGTACTGGCAAAGTGGCTTTACTGACAAAGTAAGCAGCTCTGAAACAACCCACTATCGTCTTCATGGATGCATCACGACGGCTGGAATGGATGCCCTGCTTGTTATATATGGGTGTGCATCCTCAAGTATTTGCGCCGCAAGATTGGCTACGTTTCAGATAAAGGTGGCTACCTCAGCTGATTAAGTGCAACCAGAGAAGTTTCCGCCGACGAAAGATGCTGCTGCTCTGCATAGTCATAGGACTTGCCACCGGATTCCGGTGTGGCTTGGTAATAATCTCTCTTCTATGAAATGGGATTGGACAACATCTACAGTTGGACGTGTGCCTCTCTACATTGCACTGCTACGGGTATTAGAAGACGGCTCAAAATTATAAGTTGCAATTGCAGTGGACAGTGTGACAAGCAAAAGTGCACATGTCACAATAATGGGTTGCACCCCCAGCGGCGTAGGAGGGTATTGAAAAGTGGTGCGGCCATACCGTCGAATGAGCAAAGTTCGTGATAATGCTACGGGGTCCGGGGAACGGTTACACGAAACACCCAATACTTGATATTTCTTCCAGAAGGCCATACAAACATCAATCAATGGTGTCATTCCTAAATGGAATGAAATCACTGACTTAGTGACTAGTATTTATTTTCTTTCCCTCGAACTACGCATGACTCGAACTTTTATTCGAGTCCGTTGCCGGCTCGAGAGATCGATCTTCCAATGTACACCCAAATACACACAAATATAGTCTAAATACATATAAATATATCACAAATACACCATAGATAGTGTCAGATAGTAGTGTGAAGCATATATTGACACAAAACACTTCATATAATTGACATATGTAGTAAAATAAATCTGTTACATTCGCCATATGTTCGATTTATGCACATTGAATCACCAATCATATGGGAAATACATGCAGATATAGTTTAATATATACAAATATACCACAAATACACCCTCAAACATATCAGTCTATGCTCTCCTTACGTTATCAGAATTTGTATAACCTATTTTATGTATCAGTGTAGACCCTGATCTTTATTATTGCCCGCCCTTTTTGGGATACGTGTATATTTTATTAAAATGCCCGACAAATATGCCACAACTACATCCTCAAACGTAGACTACCAATATGAACATTGGCTTACCTCATCAAACATTATATGAGCCGGCTCGTGCGAAAAGGTGCCTTATGGCGAAAATGACGCGAGTAAATGAGGTCGGAAATATCGCTTCCATTTACGCTTTTGACATAGCTGACGTCGTTGTTGACAGCTGGTAATGACAGACGATATAAGCGTATTATCGTGTGCTAGTCAGTGTACCATTAGCGAAACGAACCAATTGTATGTAGACCATTGACTATTTTAATTACCATTTTATGCCAAAATATAAATGTACGTTCTCGGGGTTGTTATGAAAATAAATGATCAGAAACGAGTAATGTTGAGTAGCATGTGAGCTGGTGATGTCGGCAGCCCAGTTCGCGTATGGACCCGATAAATGTTTTTATGTTTGTGTTAGTATATGGTTTACCGAGATTTTAAATACATGTATGTACAGTAGATATGTGATATTATATGTATACAATGTTATGTAATGCTAGTGTGAAAGTTACAGTACACGTTACATAGCATATATCTTGCTTTATACGCGAATCTGTTTCTGATTTAATTTCATGTATGTGTATCAGATTGCATTTAGTGAATACAATTTCGTATTTGGTAAACTGTTGCATGTATCAGTAACGAAGGAATTGTATTACACACAATGTGATAACCACCGTGAATCATCAAAACTGTAAACATAATATGTGACGCGCCAAGCGAAAACCTCCTTTATGGGTCAAAAATGCGAAATTGAGTTTTCAACATATTTAAATTATGTGATCTCTCTCGAACAATATGATATAAATGTATAAACCAATGTTGTATTTAGCTAATAAACCATCTTTCTAGACCAACAAAGATACACATATGACGTCACCTTGTCGCATTGACGTTGTTTTGACAATACCTACGTTACGTCGTCGTTAGCAATATTTGCGGACAGCGGACCGCACGAGTCGTGACGTTTTCGTGCTACAATTGTACTCACACAGAAACCTCTCTTTGGTTTATCACAATGCACATATTTATCCACTACATGTATATTATTATTAATATATACTTAGCGATATTTCAAAACATTTATATTTAATTTATAAATAGTATAAGAAACAATGACAATTCATTACAACAGCATACGTCGCCGGTAAATGATATTTCCGACGTGTATGTAAAGTCCACAGGTGGAAGACCTAGAACCCAATAAATGGCTCATTTGAAAAACGTTACTCCACCCACCCGTTTCCGGTGTCTATTGTACGGAAATTGTTTGGTGGGGTAACGGTTTGCAAATGAGCCATTTATCGGGTCCTAGGTCCCCGTCTTCCACCTTTGGTAAAGTCCTTGGAGATAGCATATTATGTCACGCAAATTTCTATGGGGGCAGCCATTGTCGTGCTGCGCCTAAACGGCGAGTACGACCGAGACAATAGTGCCCTATGCCAACTTACCCTATGGCGTTTTGGTCTGCCTTGCTTGTATCGAAAACTCTACATATACTATTCTCTATAGTGTTCACATGTTTAGGCTCAGTTTATCAGATACATTTTGGAAAACACGAACCAAGACATTTCGTGCGTATGAATACAGCAGCTATTATCTTTAGGTCTCACGGGACAGTACGTACGGAGCTAGCTACAAAATATCGCCTCCGATATGTTATCTACGGCTACAATTTAACTAGCAACTTGCCAAAAATAATAGAACAGGGAAATCATTTTCCCATGGAATCCATCTTTTCTCTAGTTGTTGTTCAACATAACGAAATGAAGCTTTCAAATTTACAAGATATACATGTAAATGTCAGATAAACACAATGTGTGGCGTTTGGCAAAGAACGGAAATGCCAACAAGAATAGATGCTATGCTGTAGCTACATGTAACCATATGTAGAAAAGCCAGGACAACACACAGCTTCTTTTTCGATAATTGTGTTCCTGTTTGTTTAACATCACGAATGACCATTTTAAATAGACTTATACACAGAAACAGCCACCGAGTGTCATTGTTACCTGGCTGACCACACAACACATACCGTATATAACCAATAATGTACTATATTATTAGACAGGTGGCCGGATTAGCTCAGTAGGTCGCGCCTGACTGCGAATCGGGACTCCCCGGGTTCGATTCCCACCGAGATAACTTCGTGCTAGCCTAGTCCATCGGATGTGGACTTAAATAGTCGGTCCCGACATGCAAGGTCATCGAGATAGTGCCGTCGTTAATTCCAAGCGTTTGCATTACTATTATTAAACACTATTGCAGTATCGGGAGAGTAAATATGACCCATGTGCATTTTACGATCCGTCAAGTGAAACTTGAGTTATGGCGTGAACAAGGATACAGAGTGCGAACATTACAAATGGCTGCCAAGGGGAGATAAGTCATCGATTTGTTTTAAAAATCAATATGGATCTTCGTCTTGCCCTGATAAATATGTATACCGAATGTGGTTATCATCCGTTAAGTAGTTACTGAGTGCACAAGCTGTGCCCGCCCGCCGCCCGTACAAGGTGAATACGTAATACAGTAGAACCCCTGTAAACTGGACAGCCTGGCGGCGTCATTTTGTTGAATTTAGATGGATTTCACTGTAATTTCGTTTATTATCGTAGCTGTAGATGATTGAAAATGAAAATTATTGTTCATAGAGTGCTTACTTACAGTGAAACCTCTCTAAACCGGACACCCCGATTTAGACAGTTTCCACTGTATGTCTCGTTTTTAATAAAAACGGCAGGAACATTTTAGTCACGGAATTCTTGGAAATGACCCTACTATAGAGTCACTGTGAAATTGCAACAGAAAACTGACGACCATACATGTATGACTATATGTTTATTAAGAAGATATATGATATAAACATTGATAAAGAAACACACTAATTTATGGAAGCGTCCTGGTGCCAATGCTAACATATTTTATCTCCTAATTAAAAGATACTAAGTCCTAATTAGGAGATAGTAACTCCTAATTAGGAGATATTAGTAACTCCTAAGTAGGAGATATTATTTCTTAAGTAGGAGTTAGTATTTCCTAATTAGGAGTTAGTATCTCCTAATTAGGACTTGCTATCTAGTAATTAGGACTTATTATCTCCTTATTAGGACTTAGTAGTCCTAATTAGGACTTAGTATCTCCTACTTAGGAGTTAGTATCTCCTAATTAGGACTTACCATCTGTGTCAATGCTAAAATGTTTTATCTCAAATTAGGAGATAAATAGATTTTAACATTGGCACCAGGACTTCCATACTAATTACATGCGATTATTTATAATGCACCCCTCCAATGCGTATTACGTTTGTGAACAGTGTACTGCCCTCCCAAGTCAAACTGATGATTGCACAGGGTCAGCATAGCATCATAGTGCAGATACTGCAGTTTAACAGATAATGCAGTTTGACTTGGGAGGGCAGTGTATACCCAGTATGTATCACATATTTCGGTATTCGCTCAATGCGCAGATGTTACCCGATAAAGACAACCAGTGTCCCGTTTATCCTTATGCAACGTTCTCAGTAAGATTGATTAGTCGAGGCTGAGCTGTGCCTGATTGGGGTAAATATTGGAGAATATGCTCTGAAATTAAGCATGTACGAATAAAACGTTCGTACATTCAAAACTAAAATTGACAAGGTTAACATTAAAAGTACATGCCCACTCAGTAGACACAAACTGTTCTTTATAGGAATTAAATAAGTGTTAATTGTGTCAGTATTCAACCTGTTCTAAAAATTACCCGAGTGCCCGCTATACAGATAATCATTTAGTAATATGTATGTTACTGATAGTGACTCGCTGTCCTATCAGGCTATTTTCATATGCAAATGAGGCATGCTATTTTTTTAATTATTTATACTAATTAAATGCGTCACATGAAAAAATAATATTTTCGACAGATTATAAAGTATGATCATTGCAAATCAAAAAATAAATACAGATACTAAATAGTAATGTCCGTTAACATTTTAAGGAAACACGTTTATCGCCCCTAATATCAGTGTGGCAATTTACGTCTGATATAAAACGTATAATAATGCCAATCAATACGTGGGGTAATGGTGAATGCATGTTTATTTCGCCAGAAAATGTCTCAGATGATGTCTCAGATATAAACAACATGTTGTGCATACTGATTGGGCATGTACCTTTAACATGAAATAGTCCATAAAGTAATACTTCTTTGGAGGGGGGTGGGGTGGCGTGGTATTAATATAATTACTGTAATGTATTAATGTACTAATTGGTTTAATAAGCCTTGTTTTGTCGTGATTGATTTTCTAAATGTGGCAGTGTATGGAGAAATGGAGCTTATGGGTGTTGCGACCAGTGTAGATCCAGATCAGCCTGTGCTCAACACAGTCTGATCAGGATCTGCACTGTTCGCCATTCCATAAAAGTAACACACTGCTTGTAACAAGATTGTCACCAGTCTACAGGAGTGTGATATTTGATCTGAAGATACACTGGTCACAAAACCGATCAGCCCCTTTTATCCAGTCACAGACACAAATAAGGCTTTTGTTTTTGTTTGTTTATTAGTGTTTAACGGCCTATCAACAGCTAAGGTCATGTACGGCCGGACAAACGGGTTCGATCCCGTTTTAACCTGCTGCATTGGGGGGTAAATCCCAAAATCAGAACGGAATATTTACATCGAGAAAAATATATTCAGCCCTGAAATTAGAATAACCTGACCTGGTGCCAGGTCCAATCCACACCAAAGTCACCTAAAGCAGGATTACGAATAATCGTATAATATATATATATATATAATTCCAAAGGTCTCCAGCGGGATTCCGGTACGGATGAACCCCGATCGTTAAATTACCATCGCATGCTCCCACCTGCCACCCACACACAAATAAGGTAATACATATGCACAGTTGCCATGCAATACACACTTATATGAGACGACGCACTTTCACTTTTGACAACACTGGTCACAAAACCGATAAGCCCCATTTATCCAGTCACAGACACAAATAAGGCTTTTGTTTTGTTTGTGTATTCGTGTTTAACGGCCTATCAACAGCTATGGTATTGTAAGGTCGGGCAAACGGGTTCGATCCCGTTGTAACCTGCTGCATTGTGGGGGGGGGGGGGGATCCCAAAATCAGAACGGAATATTGACATTGAGAAAAAATTAGAATAACCTGACCTAGTGCCAGGTCTAATCCACACCAAAGTCACTTGGCCCCTTCCCCTAAAATAGGATTACGAGTAATCGTAATACTCACATAAGAGGTATAACCAGATTCAACTGTCACATACAAAATGCCAAAGCCGTATGTGAGGGCAAAACCAGGTCTCCAGTCGGGATTCCGGTAAGGATGAACCCCGATCGTTAAATTACCATCGCATGCTCCCACCTGCCACCCACACACAAATAAGGTAATACATATGCACAGTTGCCATGCAATACAAAATTATAAGAGACGACGCCCTTTCACTTTTGACAACACCGTTTGAAATAACCTGTGTACAATACTAAAGTTCACAATAACCAGGGGGCCGTTTCACTAAACTAAGTACGACTAAAATGTTCGTACGTGCAACCTGATGATAGTCTGTAAATGTCACATTAACAATGTTTTCTTGTAAACAATTATTGAATTTACATTTATTGAGCATAGGCTGCATATGCAGCATATGCCCAATAAATGTAAATCCATCAACTGAACATTCCAGACGATCCTAAATTCGCACTTACGAACATATTAGTCGTACGAAGTCTCGTGAAAACGGGCCCCTTATGTACATGTTTCCAAAACAATAAAAGAGGATATAAGGCATTCGATATTTTACATACGTATTACAATATTTGTTGCGTAATACGGAGGTCGATGTAATGGCATATAAACTCTGGGCTATATATGAGACGCTTCGGACATCTGCGTAATTTCATTAAATATGTTTACAAAAGTTACATTATTTTTCATAAATAAAGTCAAAAGTTGACAACATTTTCAGAATACCGCATGTACTCTTGACAATTTTGTCAACTTTTGAGGCCATTTACGGAAAATCAGTATTCTATTTTTTTGTAAACGTATTTCATGAAATTACGCAGATGTCCGAATGTAAACAATCACGTGGCGTGTCTCAATTATACACATGTATATGTCTATGAATGAACAAGCATACTATACATGTCTAAACAAGAACATCAAACCATCATATCAACATGTAGACCACAAAACATGTGTTTGTTTGTTTGTTGGGGTTTAACTGCCTATCAACAGCTAAGGTCATTTAAGGCCTGGCCTGTACATGATTGAAAATGACAAAACAAATGTTCATACGGGCTTAATTACAGTGGAACCTCTCTGAACCGGACACCCTTGGGACCTCCCAGGGTGTCCGGTTTAGAGAGGTTCCGCTGTATAAAGCCTGTTTGTTAGTTTTTTTGTTGGGGTTTAACAGCCTATCAACAGCTAAGGTCATTTAAGGACGGGTCAATGGCTTTAGTACTAAATCACATATATTACCTGTACAAGTACATGTACATTTTCAAGTACATAATTATACAAATGGGGGGAAAATTCCAAAATCAGAACTGAATATTTACAATAACAAAACTACATATTCAGCCCTGAAATCAGAATAATCCTGATCTGATACCAGGTCCTCGCCACACCAGAATCACTTGGCCCTCCCAAAAGCAGTAGGATCAGTAATAATCTTACTACTGTTATAATGGGCAATAACCCAATTAAACTGCCAGGTAACAACAAACTGTATAAAGCCTGACGATGTCAATGTATGTTCATGATTGCAAAGCACACACATACGTATCAGAATGGTCATACGCCTGATTTACAATGGAACATCTCTAAACTGCGGACCTCCCAGGGTGTCCGGTTTAGAGAGGTTCCACTGTATAAAGCCTAACTAATGTTTAAACATGTACAGTATGCTATATCATCATAACATCATGTAAAACACACAAACAACATTAATATTGTAGACATAGTATGGTCAGGTCATATTTATACAAAGTAACTAAAATCTGAGTAAAAATAATGTGTTTGCATGTATACATGCATATGCAGCCTATGCTCAATAATTGTTTACAAGAAAACATTGTAAATGTGAAATTTAAAGACAATCATATTGTTGCACTTACGAACATTTTAGTCGTACGAAGTTTAGCTAAACGGCCCCCTGGACTTTGAGTAAACGAGTGCTGACTGTACTTGACTATTGTGCTTGAAGTCAAGCAGATTGATCGGCTGAGCCTGAGATGTTATGTTCTACAGCTCATGCTCAGCCAATCAGACTGCTTGATTTCGATTTGATATTATCAATAAATGTTCAGAAACATTGACATATTGGCAAGATTTACGGGCACCTGTACAATTAGGGATCCTTGTCAGTTATTTTCCTTTGGAAATCTATTTATAGAGATATTGTCCTGTGTTGTATTTAATTGTTTATTTCTTACTGAAATGTACTAAAATTGAGACTGCCAACAGAGTAGACCCATATCCGACTTCACAACTGTGCACTCTTATCATAGTATACACTGTTTTTAATAACATTAATAATAATTGTGAAAATATGAATATGACAAATAACACAGTCCCGGATCAGATTGCGCAAACATATAGGATGATCTGGATCAACGCCAGTGGAAAACACCATAAATGCTCATTTAAAGGACAAAACAAGATACAGTCGCCCTTTCTACAAAAAAAAAATGCGATAGAATTTTCATGTTGGGCAGGATGTCTATAAATAAGTTCAAAGATAACTATATAGGATCCCTCATGTAAATGTCATTAGCAACAGACAGAGCGCCATATAACCCTTGTGTCTAAAGAGTACATCATATTACTAAGGAGCCCCGCAGAGGACGTGGAATTCTTTTTTTTTATTAATTCGTTCCCATTAAATAACAATTCGTTCCCACGAATTAACAAATCGTTCCCTCGAATTGACAATTCGTTCCCACGAAATAACAATGCGTTCCCTCGAATTAACGAATTGTTATATCGTGGGAACGAATGAATTATCAATCAATACGTGGGGTAATGGTGAATGAATGTCTATATTGCCAGAAAATGTCTCAGATGAATGTTTATTTTGCCAGAAAAAGTTTTTTTAACGATTCCTTACATCTCACACTCGTGACAAACAAACTTAAACAGATACGTATCTACTACATAACATGTGTAAAACGGTATGAACATAGAGAATATTAGGTTAGTGCCGTGAATGGGAAAACATATCTGGCAAGGCTTAGGAAACGGGATGGGCGAGGCTCTGTCTCGCACATCCCGTTTCCAAGCCGCGCCAGATATTATTTCCCATTCACGGCACTAACCTACTGTTCTATTCTACAAATAGCTTTAAAATGCAAAATAAATAAGACGATATGACGATCTTAACATTTGACCAGCCGCTTTGGTGGAAAGCCATGGAAATACAACATGATGAACCCTCTGGCAGTATTAGCTACATACTATCGTTCTCCGACTTGGTGGCTCCATACGGAAATGAGCTATTTATGTTGCATTGGACATCTAATGGGGTGGGTCAGGACTCCGTGAAATGATGGAAACAATCTATGCAGAAACAGCAGTCTGGCATATATTAAGTGGTAAAGCCATTGCACGCGCAACGCGGGGACATATTCTTGTAGAAGTAGTGATCAACGCCATGCTTCTGTCAAAACTATATGTCATGCCATTACCTGATGAGAAACCAGATGGTGCTCCAGAGATGAAACCGGTAGTGGAAGTAGATCAGGATAATGAGGAGGGGCAACACATGGCCGCAACCGAAGATGCAAATATAGAAGATGACTCAGTTAAAGACCGTCTCGCTGATAATTCAGACGCAATTCTTAAAATGAAAGAAAATGCGGTTACGCTACTCACCAAAGAGGCAGTCAAGTGTGACAATGAGGAATTCCCCGTAGATCCACAGCTACTATTCCAGAGACTTGTATCTTCAGTTAGATACAATTTGACAGGAGGTGATTTAGAGCGGTTGTTCACATATGAGTTGTCTACGTCTTTGTTTACCATCGACGGGCTACTCCGTGAAGCAAATAAGCCACCACTGGCAGATGCTGTAGAAAAGATGCTCGATTCTTTACCCACAGAACCATCATCCACAGTCAAATATGTAATTGATGGCGGGTCATTGTTACAAAGAATTCCCTGGCCAAAAGGCACTTCATATGATGGACTGTGTGGAATTTATATCAACCATATCAAGCACAAATATGGTGACAATGACGCTGTTGTTTTTGCTGGATATACAGATGAAGCTACCAATAAGGACACAACCCACCTTAGACGGTCAAAGAGACAGATATGAAAGATTACGATTAGCATGATTATGAGCTTCAACAATTTTTTTTTATTGAAACCCCTATGAACAAACAAAGGTTTATATCCATGCTTAGTGACAAGATCGTGACTGCAGGCATCACGGCAAAACATGCAGAGGGAGATGGTGATTGTCTAATTGTACAGACTGCCGTTAGTGCTGCAGCTATGTTTGCAGTGGTGGTAGTGGGCGAAGGCACATCCTTGTTGGTCCTATTGTGCTTCCATGCCAACAAGCAGAATAACACAATTGTCTTGAAATCAGAAATCAAACCAAGCAGAACAAAGACTCAGCGTGCATGGAACATAACACGTACAAAGGAAAGCCTAGGTGAAGACGTGTATAAGAATATATTGTTCATACATGCCATATTAGGTTGTGACACCACCTCGCGCATATTTGGTCTAGGAAAGCCATCTTCATTAAAACGATTGAAGAACGACTCGGATTTTCTTAAACATGCATCCGTGTTTAATAACAAGGCATCCCCGAAAGACAGTATTGTAGAAGCCAGATAACGGGTATTGGTCACATTGTAAAATGGAAGAGCATCCGAAACACTTGATATGCTACGGCATACTCGCTTTTTCCAAAAAGTTGGATCGAGCAGTAAATTCGTAGGGCCAGAAAATATTAAACCAACGTCCGCAGCTGCCAAATATCACAGTAACTTATAGGGTAAATCATCAAGTGCCAGTATGGCAAGGCCGAGATGATATGCAGCCTGAAGAACGGGGATGGACCGTGACAGGAGGGTCCATGTTCGGAATCCAGACTGACAAACCTGCCGCTCCGGATAGCCTGTTGAATGTCATCCGATGCAAATGTAAAACTGATTGCCACACTAATCGTTGCTCATGCAAAAACATGGACTTGAGTGTTATGTTATGTGCGGGGAATGCAAAGGCGTGAGCTGTATAAATTATCATGCCGTCAGTTTAGATCTCAGTGACGAAGTTCTAGAATAAAGAAAAATAACCAGAAAATGTGGTCATCATCAAGCTCGCAACCAAAGATAAACAACAATATACATCAACAGCTCTAAATGCAGACATTATGTATATATTACATGTACAATAAATATGTGCTAAAAAATAAAGCGGGATATATTGGAATATACGCCGTTTTGCAAAGTTTCATATATTTTACAGCCTACACAAACATGTCGAAAAAGTATTTTTTTCCGATTTTTCCCATTGTCTGATTTTTTTCCTGTAACAGTCACATATATATACTATCAGAAAATGCACAGCGAAAAAATGTTTCAATTTGTCCTGGGTTCACCCTATATACATTTCAGATTGACTGGTCTAGGACTGGTGTGTGTACTTTTTATTGGCAGGAATGTCTGTATAAAGACTTAAAGATCACGTGTATGTGGTTTATTTATGTAAGTAGCTATTGCTTTATAAGTAGTTATTTTATTAGATTTACATAGACTTTACACGGAGCCACAATAAGGGTACAGGTACCATAAGAGAGCATTTCAACGTCGATTTGTATGTGTTTTCTGAACATCCTACACAGCGGAATACTATTGACGAATGGCGTCATTGTAATGACGCAATGTAAACAAGTATGTGTTCTTTTCATAGATAACTATATCATGCTTGCTCATTCTATAGCATGAATATACCTGATAAATGGCATACCATACTAGTGTCTTTTGATATCAGGTTTATCAGACTCAGTCTATAGCATGAACATACCTGATAAATAGCATACCATGCTAGTGTCTTTTGATATCAGGTTTATCAGGCTCAGTCTATAGCATGAACATACCTGATACATAGCATACCATACTAGTGTCTTGATATAAGGTTTATCAGGCTCAGTCTATAGCATGAACATACCTGATAAATAGCATATCATACCAGTGTCTTTTAATATCGGGTTTATCAGGCTCAGGCGAGCCTCGGAATTCCTGTGGCGCGTTTCATATTTTTGCGCGTTTCCTAGTCTTATAGGTCATATGAATAAAAAAAACAATATTTAAAATATATTTTGCAAACTGGTAGATACATGTAATGACAATACAAACAACGTGCATCAAATCACATGCAAAAATTATAATCCCATCAAAAGTTATGCAAGTTTTGATAATTGTACATCGTATGCAAATGTATGCATTTTTTTTTCCAACACAATTTTGTAAGTCCCAATAAAAAAGTTTCTTAACATTTTTCATTTCATCATAAATTATCAAGTTCATATAATAAAATAATGAGAAAAATCACTTTGTATTATTTACACCCAAACAAATGTTCATGTGACCTCTAATATCAAACGATTCTGCTGTCTATTAAACACATTAAATCTAAAAAAGATTTAAATGTAAGTACTTTTTCACCAATAACAAAAGAGTCACCCTCCCCAATTGTATTTGTTTGATGAAATTCCATCAAATATTGATGATTGACGATTTTCCTATGGGAATTTAAGATGGAGGGAAATAGGTGGAAGAGGTGTGGGTGGGGGGGGGGTCCACAAATAATATATTTAGCCCCAGGTTAAATTCCCATAGGAAAATAGTTTTTTTCGCAATAAAATCAATATTTGACGGAATTTCATCAAATAAAACAAAATAGGGAGGGAGACTTGTTATTTATTAAAAAGTATTGACATCTAACAAACAAGAAGATTTAATGTGCGTAATGGCCAAAAGATCGTCGGTAGCAAAACATGTAACAGACAGTAGACTCACTGTCTGGTAGACAGTAGACTCACTGTCTGGTATGCTCTAAGTACACTGGCCAGAAAGGGAATAATCGCTGCTATGCAAGATCCAAGGTACATGATCACGTGATTACAACAACAACAACAATTACTCAACCTTCCAGAAGCGCCTCAAATTCAAGGTACGTATTCTTTTATAGTGTCCTTATTATATAACGGATTTTTATGAAATATGGCGCATCAAAGGCGTCTTGTTAAGCTGCATTTGGTGGTCGCTGTACTTTGCCACCAAAGTCTGTCGTTTTTGCGAATAATCGATATCGATGTTTTGCAAAAACGACATAAGTATGTGCCGAAGTCCCGAGACCACCACCAAATGCAGCTCATAAAGACGCGTTTGCTGCGCCATATGTCATCACAATCTGTTGCATATTAAGGAAACTATCAAATAATACTTACCTTGGAGTGGGCGCGCTTGCTACACTTTCAGCCATTGTTGTTGATGTTCTAACCTCGTGAGTATGCACCTTGAAGATCGTGGCCTAGGAAATTTGACTTTTAGTTGCAAGCTATTACATATTATATGGCACCGTAGTGTACACTCCCAGTATTGTGCTTGTGATGATTTAATATGATATTTATTTAACGAGTTTACTGATTTAATAAGAAACGAGGCACAGCCGAGTTTCTTATGAAATCAGTCAACGAGTATAATACATATCATATTAAATCAACACATGGTGAATTAGATGTATTGCATACACAATAGTATACATTGAAGATGTACTGGTTATCTACCATGTTTTCTGCAGTGGCCTAATTTGCATATTTAGTATACTAGTGTATTTATAGTGATATTACACTGTGGTATTACACTGTGAAAAAACATTCGTGTAATAAATAATAATTATCGCGCTTCTTCATACACTACACATTCAAACGAGTCAAATTGGCTGACCTGCAATTTCGATGCAGGCTCCAACGGGGTCGTGATCAAACCACACGTGGTTGTTACCTAAACTTTCCTGCAAATGTTGTGTTTCTGTCAAACATATGTCATTTGTTGATAAGAAATAATCTATGAACTTGGAATTTTTTATCTGTTCACCTTTATATTTCCCTGTTCCTTTACCAGTTCGCTTTGCGGATGTTTCGTAGTCGTGTAGCGTAAAGTCAGTGTCTTCTCTAACCTTTTCATAACTAAAATTAAAATCCCCACCAACTAGCAGCGAAATATTCATAGTTTCCACCAAATGATCTAAAAAGGTTATTAATATATTAAGCTGATGTTCTTTTAATTCATCGCCAACCTTTTCTGTTTCATCGTAATCATTTTCATCGAATATATTGCGGCCATGCCAAGAAATTAAATAAAATGGAACGGAGTCGTTGTACGTAACCTCGGCCATATAAATGCGCTCCAACAACTTTGATTGTATCATCTTGTCTAGAATATCTTCGTTGTCGACAAGCGCCATTTCGACCGATTTTGTTTCAATAGTAACTACCGTGCTGTCATATATCAGGCCAACTTTGTCACTCGTTTCACAGCAAACCAGTGTGTAAGTTGGACATTTATTCATATCCAGTGTTCCTGAGTTGCATTCCTGAATTAATACTAGATGTGGTGTATGCTTCTGTATAACTGATGCGACACCTGCTTTGCTTTTTTCGACACATGATTTTCTTTTTTTAACACATGCTTTGCGTTTGTTAACACGCCTTGCGTCGACATTAAATATAATTATGTCATAGTGTACTTCCGTGTCACTATTGCCTGATTCGTCACTATTGCTATCAACATCACTATCGACTGATTCGTCACTATTGCTATCAACATCACTATCGACTGATTCGTCACTATTGCTATCAACATCACTATCGACTGATTCGTCACTATTGCTATCAACATCACTATCGACTAATTCGTCAATATTGCTATCAACATCACTATCGACTGATTCGTCACTATTGCTATCAACATCACTATCGACTGATTCGTCACTATTGCTATCAACATCACTATCGACTGATTCTTCACTATTGCTATCAACATCACTATCGACTGATTCGTCACTATTGCTATCAACATCACTATCGACTACTAAATCATCACCTGACGCTTCTGCCAAAGAGATACCACGAAATCGATGTTCTAAAGTGTCAGCGAGGTCTGCTTCCGTTCTATCTATATCCGAAAGCGGGGTTTCCAAACCCATTCTCCAAGCCATGTTTATATCTGTATTTTGTTATAGCACGTGTAACTATATCAATCGTGTGGCTAAAGTTATGTTACATGAGAGGCCAGCTTCAGTGTATACGTGTAACATGAAATACGGCGAACAATATCCAACATGTAACAGCAGAATTGTAATATGAACATAGAGAGAAAGAGATAGAGAGAGAGAGAGAGAGGGGGCGGGAGGGAGTGAGAGAGAGTCACACTTAATACAATTTAAATGTAAGTACGTACATGTAAAACTAATAATCTAGCATGTGTTCACCACTATAACTATATACGTCTCGTATGTTTGTGTTAGCTTGTTTGTATTGTTACTACCAATTGATTAATATTGTGTAATATACATATACCGGTATTTATAACAAACTTCACTACACGAATATAATATAAAATGATATGATATATATATATATATATTACATGTATGGGCATGAAACAAATATACAAATTCATACAATAGAATACATATCCTCACTTGCTAGCAGTGGCACATACCGAAATGCTTGGTTATGCCTTATTCGTTTCACACACTAACAACGTATCTGTGCCAGTGTGTAGTCTTGGAGTTCCGTGATTCTGTGAGAATTGTTTATATTAGCCGTTAGACACACCTGACAGACATGTATTACAGTAGTCTTTCAGTTGTTGAAAAGTATGTCAGTAGCGGCGAGCTAATACAAACAAGTCCAACCCCCATCTCGGTGTCTGCGGTTTTTTCTTTCTGCATGGAAACTATTCATCCACGATCAGTTCTCGGGTACTGCAAAATCAAATAGCTGTAGTCTATATTTAATAAAGTTATTGAATTCGCAAGAAACGAGGCTATGTCATGTAAACGCGTTTAATACAAACGATACTAAATCAACACGAATGTCAGATTCTAAATATTGCATAAGCAAAGAAGCATACATTCAATCACCCATAATGTTTGGGTTTTTTTTTTGTTATTAAATGGTTTATTTCCACTTTTAAATACAACATGTACATTTTATAAAGTTTGCAAGAGAATATAGCTAAATGAAATACAATGATTACATACTGTATTAAAAAGTGAAATGTATGGGAGAGTAAAGTAGTTAAGATATACAGAGCATGAAAAAGAAGGAAGAATGTAAGGGTTTCTTTCTCTGTGTTCACACCTGCTGGACCTGTGTAGTTGTGTAGTTTATATTTAATATAGAGATATGTTGTGCTTGATTTTTCGTGCGGTGCCTATAAGAACTTTATATATTAAACCTGCCCCACTTAATAATATGCTGTTCTCTTTTGTCTTTCATTGTCGCTATTTCTTCTATATGTATTCTATTTTTCAAGTAACTTACAAAAGATTCGAAAGTAATATCATGCTTTTCATATTTACATTTGAAAATATAGTATTTTGGTAAAAAAAATTATAAAATTAAATTGTTTTACCATCAGTGCCTTATTTGTTATTCCTAGATAAATACTTCGAAAATTTATTTCATATGTTAAGTCTTTTTCATTTAGATAATTTCGAAGCTGTGACCAAAAATGTTGCACATTCCCAGAACATATGTTTTATGCTCTCAACATACATAGAGCAAAAATCACATAGACTGCTATTTACTATATTACAACGATAGAGTAGTTTATTTGTCCCAATGATACGCATTAAATATCTATACTGGAAATTGCGTAATGTTGAGTCTATTGTACAATCGAAAGCTAATGTGTAAATTTGTTGCCAGCATAAATTATCATCAGAAAATTCATTTTTTTTTCAGATTTCTTTTCTTCTATATTTTGTTTGTGTGTTTGTCTTGTATATAGTAATTTGTTCACATATTTGCTATCTTGTACTCTCGATATAAGCGACGTAGATTGTGGAATTGTGTTGATGCTTTCTGTTTTTATTTTCTCGGCCCATAATGGACTTATGCTGTTCACAATACTTTGATATATAAAATCGTCCTGACGTATATTGAATATTGCTGTAAAATCAGTAAATCGTAGAAAATTCCTTACTCTGTAGTCATATAGATGTTCAACATATTTAATGCCTTTATTGTACCAAACTTTGAAAAAGATTGTTTTGTTTTGATGCTTTAAATTGGAATTATTCCAAAGTATTTCTTTTGATACTGTGTCATTTCTGGAGGAATAGTTAATATGTGACCAGGATTTTAAAACATTATTTAAAAACAAAAACTTATTTTCTTCCGCTATATGTTTTACATCTTCTGCTTTTATGTTACATTCAAAGAGCAAAAATCCATCATATCTTTCAAGTTTTTTTTCATAAAGTTGTTTCCATTTGCCTCTGTTTGATGTGTCACATATTCGTTTTACCTATGATGCTCTTATTGATGTTATAAAACTATCTATATCTAACATTTTTAATCCCCCTTTTTCGTAGGATTGGATGATTATGTTTGTTTTAATTTTATCAGGTTTACTGTCCCATAAAAAATCGAATAATTTTGTTTTAATTCTTTTGATCATGTTGTCTGGAGGGTCGTGTAAAACTGTTAATGGATATATTAATTTTGGAGCGGCAAACGTTTTAATAACTGTATTTTTTCCAAGTAAACTTAAGTTTCTATGTTTCCACTTATCAAGACACTGTTCAACCTCCACTATTTTAGGAAGGATGTTATATTCGTGGATATCTGTATTATTATTTAAGAACGTAATTCCTAACGTTTTTGCACTAACAGAAGTCCAAATGAATTTTTTATCCGGACAGAAAATCAGATCTACATTTTTTAAGGCACCAACGCGCATTACAGTGGATTTTTTTGTGTTAAGGTTGAGACCAGATATTTTACTAAATTCATCTATTATGTATATTAACTTTTCAAATGATTTTCTTGTACCATCTGTCACAAAAGTTGCATCATCGGCAAACATTGTGTTTTTAATTTCTGTACCATAAATTGTTACCCCTTTTATATCTTTTTCATTTATAATTGCTTTGGATAGTATTTCAATGGCGATAATAAAAAGGTAAGGTGATAAAGGACAGCCTTGACGTACGCCTCTGTTTATTGAAAAGAAATCCGCTAAGTAACCATTGTTTGTAATACAGCTTTTTGCATCAGAGTAAAAAAGCTTAATCCAATTTAGAATGTCGTTGCCAAAATTTAAATATTTCATAACTTTTAAGAGGTAAGAATGTTCAACAGTATCAAATGCCTTTGCAAAATCTGCGAAGAAAAATAAACCCGGTAATTCATTTTCATTCAAATGGTCCATTAATTCGTATAGAGTTCTAATATTTTCTCCGATGTACCTTCCCTTAAGAAATCCGGTTTGTGAATCATCTATTATATTTGGTAAAACCTTTTTAATTCTGTTTGCTATGGCCTTTGATGCAATTTTGTAATCCACATTAAGTAATGATATAGGTCTCCAATTCGTAAGTATAGATAAATCGCTATCCTTTTTTGGTATTAATGTTATTACACCCTGTTTTTGCAATTCACTTAGTGATCAATTTGCTAATGAAAATTTAAAAGAATCCATATAATATCTTTTTATGTCATTCCAAAATATTTTATAAAATTCCACAGTCAGACCAACTGAGCCTGGGCTCTTATTGTTTTTCATTTCCTTTAAAGAGTTACTGCATTCGTATTCTGAAAGGCTGCCTTCGCATAATTCTTTATTTTCTTCGGATAATCTGTTTACTCCATTATCATTTGAAAAAAAATTGTGATTTGTATTTTCAGCTTCTTTTTTCGTATATAATTTTTTATAATACTCTTTTTCTTCATTTAATATTTCACCATTGCTCGTAATATTTTGACCATTTACCGTTAATCTAGTTATTGTTATTGTCAATCCATTCGGCTTTTGATCTTAACATAATTCCTCTAACTTTATGTTCATATAAATACTGTAACATATCTTTTTTGGTGTTTAATTCTATTAAAATATCGTCCGATATTTTTTTTGAGTAGTCTGCTTCTAATTTATCTATTTCCTCTATTAATTTATTTTCCATTTTTAAATCTTTTTTCTTTTCAGTAGACGCAACTTTTATCGTTTCATTTCGTATTGTGCCTTTAATTATCTCCCAAAGCGTATTTGGATTAGCATGCTGGTTGATTTCGGCAATGGCAGAAATACTTCGTCTAATTAGTTGTTGGTATTCTGTTTTTAAAAGTAGACTATTATTTAGCTTAAAATATCCCGGACCCCTTTCATTAGATTGAGTCTGTAAACAAAAATATACTAACGAATGGTCAGACTTAAACCCTGTAGTAATTTTACTTTTTGTTACTCTGTTAATTACATTTTCAGATATTAGAAAATAGTCTAAACGACAGAATATTGGTGGTTTAGTATTTGAATGCCATGTGAATTTCCTTGTATTAGGATTAAGAATTCTCCAGATATCATGTAGTTCATATTTATTAATTATGACAATAGTTTCTCTCTTATATTCTTATTTGTGTCTCTTATGCCATTTTTCTTGTCTAAATCTGGATCTAAAATTATATTAAAATCGCCCCCTATTATTAAAGTATCTACTTCCACTGTTTCTATATATTTATCGAGATCTTGGTAAAATCTTAGACTGTTTTCGTTTGGACCATATATATTGATTAATGTATAATCTTTTTCAGAAATGCATATTTTAAGAGATTGAATTCTACCTGTTCATAATGTTTCATTCTATAATCAAGCCCCGGTTTTATTAAAATACATATACCTTCTTTATTGCTATATTCCCCACTAAAATACCCATCACCACCCCATTCCTTTTCCCACTGGGCTTTATCACTTGTTGTGAAATGCGCTTCTTGTATGAAACATATATCGTAATCATTGTCTTTTATCCATTGAAAAAGGTGTAGCCGTTTGTGTTTTGATCCCATACCCTTAACATTAAAGCTTCCTAGTTTTAATTCCATAAAGTAGTATTAGAAATCTGATCTATCTAAAGCAAGCACAATACATATTCGTCGCCGGTCCACGATGTTGAGTCCACCAAATGTGAACAGAAAGAAAGAAATGATAGAAGTAAGTGAGAGTTGCATCAACGATAACATGTGAAGACAATAATGACATGTGAAAAAAGAACGAGGGTCACCAATTCAGATATTGTGTACTATAAACACGTGGGCACCTGTTGACAAAATGGATCTTACTATTCATGCTATCAGCATACCCCCAGATCAGTTTACACATCCGCGCTGTCCGGTCAGGGCCTACCTTGATCGCCATTACATCAGTTAGAGCTCATACTACCTGCCGTTAACATCATTATTATATTCTGGTAATTTAATTCTATTCTCAATGCATAGCCTAAATGTGCAAAATAATTTAATAATTATTGCTAAAATAAGGTCCATTTTGTCACCCGGCGGCCCATGTATATTCGCACGTTACAATTTACAGTAGTGTGTATGTCTGCTTCCTCTATAACAGAACTAATTTTGAATTAGCATAGCAGTCATTGATATCATAACATAATCTCAAATCGGCTGCACAACGTGTATATGGGCCACCTACTGAGAAAAACGCACCCTCCGACGTGTGCGACCAGCGTAGCCCCAGACCAGTATGTGCATATGCGCAGTCACCCATAATGTTTTATGTAGTGATGTTATTCACATATCAGGATATGCACTGTTCTCTATTCCGTCAATAAAACACCTTCCATACTTCTAATACGTAATATAGATCTCTATCAGGCTACATGAGTGTGCTATTTGATCAAGCGTTAAACTGGTAACAAATCACATAAGCCCAATTTCTCCAGTCACAGCCACGAATATAAACAGGCGTTTTCTGTAAACAATTTCTACAGTCACATATCATTAAATCATTATTGTTACATGACTGCCGTTGTTCGACACCATTTACAGCGCGTGCTGTTTGACCATGGCTGTAGACAGTGATCATTCCTGGACCAAGCCAACACCTGCGTAATGCATGTTTCTCATGACGTTACCAGAACGCGCCATTACGTCACCAACCTAGTTCACAACGGTCGTGCTAAAACTTTGAAATTGATACGGCTGCATCACGCGACGTGTACTGCGGCCCCAGAATATGTATGTGTAAATCAGCTGTTTGAATGGAGCAGATTATCAAAGTACCGAAACTACTATATATATGCTCAAATTGATATTTCCGGCGGAAATGCAACAATAACGTTCGACCATGTGCAGCCGTGTGTAAACGTTTGCCGTGGCACTCGTGAACTGTTTGAAACTCGCGGCCTATGGCCTTGGGGTTCAAACAGTTCCCTCGTGACGCAGCAAACATTACACACATGCATGACCCTCTGGTTTTGGCATAGTACAAACTCCGACGGGGACATGCTTCTTGTCGGCTGCTGGACTATTCTGTAACTGCTTGGATTCTTGTCAGATGGTGTGTATTTGTGTAACTTGAACAAATCTCCAAATTCATTATCAATCACGTTTTCTATTTTATTCATGCTGATATTGAATTTCCCACCGACCAACAGTGGAAGATGCAGCTGAGTGGATACCACAGATACAAAATGCAGTAAATAACAGACGTGTTCCGTTTTGATGACGTCCGTAAGGCGTCCACTTACACCTAGCTTATCCCATAACCCATATAAATTCATATGGGCATGGATCGGTGTCTGTGTGGATAATAACCTTGGCCATTTGCAGCTGTTTTGTTAATCCATTTTGTATACAGTAAAAGGAATGTCTTCGATTCTAACTGTCCTACTGTCATATATCAGACCAGTGGTCGTGTTCAATACATGATTACATTGCTGTACATGCTCATGTACATTTTCCATGACAGTTGCGGAACATTGTTGAACCAATAATAAGTGTGGGGTATGGTTGCTTATTAATGCATCAATTGCTTTTTCGGAAGTTACAACGTTTGCCTTTATGTCGAATATAATTGTGTCAAAATGTTCCCCCTCGGGTTCAGTATCTGAAGAGCGGTTAGTGGACCAGAAGCCGTAATGGGTGAACCCCCATTTGATCCTCCTGCCACAGCGACTTCCGTGTTTTCTTCATCATATGGTCCAACATATTTTAAACAATCCACACCTCCAGTGGCAATGCCATGACAACTTTCCTCTGTTTCTATTTTAATTTGTGGTGATGTAATTCTGTCTCTCTCAGCTGCAACGTTCAAATGGGGGTTTACGGGCGCTTATGCTTATGTTTAATGTGAAGTTTCGAAATCCTCCTCCAGTTGTGCGAATCTGTCATTTTGTCTCCTCTCCCATATTCGTAATTCCTCCACCACGGCTTCTAGTTCCAGTATCCGTTTTTATAACCTTTTCACTCTTTCGGCAATTACATTTTCTTGTGCCTGAGACGACATGATCCTATCAATCAAGCCCTGAACGAGTGAGAATGTGTGACGTGTTACTTATAGTATTATTCCTACTATATGGTGACTAAGTGTGTATTACATTAGTCGACACGTGTCATCAAATAACGGAATTGTACTACTAGTAACATGAAAATGAAAGCATTTTATAAATGCTAAATATCCTCTGCACGTATACGTATGTAGATAGTATACTATCATTTCAAATATAATCACGGAGCTAAGATACATCGATATCTTAACCGTATACGTTATAACATAGAGAACAGTTTACTGAACACAAACAAATATAAAAGTGACAACGTAACGTTATTGTAAAATGTATTAAATAGTGTGGTTGACATTTACGTTACAAGTAGTCCGTTGATATGAAAAGCTGAATAGGAATGTGTATATGTCTATATTTCTTTTTAAAAAAGTGACATACTTTATATGTATCATTATATTAAACTAACATGTACTGATGTCAATAAAAAATGGAACATTTAAGTACGAATCACAGTGTAGTAACGTAGAGATAGTAAACCGATAAACAGAATACAACAATAAAATGAATTATAACATAATATTTAATAGACATTAAACTGAAATGAAAATTGAAATTTATTACGCATGCACAACATAAATTGTCATCTCACGTGTTAGTGTAAGATGCTATAATATTCATTATTTCTGCTATTTATTGTGCAATGAAAATAGTTCTGTAATGCTGTGACGTTGACACTTGTACTAGGACACACCCCGCAGACACATAGTACTCTGTATATTAATCAACCGTATGTCAGTTCGTACACTCTGTAGACAATATAGTTAACCGGACAACACGAAATCTATGTGATCATAATTTTGATGGGTTTATTGGCATTAGTCTCGGGTGATAATGCCTGTTCATGATCGTACATCACACAACAATATCTCGGAATAATCAAATGCCTGATTTGCAGTGAAACTTCGCTAAACCGGAAACCCTGGGAACCTCTTAGGGTGTCAAATTTAGCGCGGTTCCAATGGAGCAGCAGTTTCGTTAATTAAGTAAATTTAAGCTATAATCAACAAGTGATCCAGTCAGTGGCAGCAAAATTCAACATGTAAAAGTGTACATGGGGTCCATTTTCTGTAAAGGCAAAACATAATTTTCAAACCTTGTACAATGGTAAAATTTGTTTCAGAAATATTAGTTTGTGTTACGCTTATAATATTAATCTTTTTTCAAATGGAAAATATCTCAAATATATTTAACTGTCTCATAAGTAAAAACAGGCTGGTCCTTCCATTAGTGGTGACACAATACACAGTAGAACCTCTCTTAACCGGACACCCATTGTGATTAATTTAGACGGGTTTCATTGTCATTTATGTCATTGTCGTGTCTGTTCATGATTGAAAATGACAAAAACTGTTCACGGACTGCCTAATTATAGTGGAGCCTCTCTCAACCGGACACCCTGGCGACGTCATTGTGATTAATATAGATGGGTTTCACTGTCATTTATGTCATTATCGTGTCTGTTCATGATTGAAATTGACAAGTTAATGAATTGCTTAATTACAGTGGAGCCTCTCTCAACCGGACACCCTGGCGACGCCATTGTGATTAATATATATTGGTTTCACTGTCTTTTATGTCATTATCGTGTATGTTCATGATTGAAAATGACAAGTTAATGAATTGCTTAATTACAGTGGAGCCTCTCTCAACCGGACACCCTGGCGACGCCATTGTGATTAATATATATTGGTTTCACTGTCTTTTATGTCATTATCGTGTCTGTTCATGATTGAAAATGACAAGTTAATGGATTGCTTAATTACAGTGGAGCCTCTCTCAACCGGACACCCTGGCGACGCCATTGTGATTAATATAGATGGATTTCACTGTCATTTATGTCATTGTCGTGTCTGTTCATGATTGAAAATGACAAAAACTGTTCATGGATTGCTTAATTACAATGGAGCGTCTCTAAACCGGACACCCTGGCGACGTCATTGTGATTAATATAGAAGGGTTGTACTGTCATTTATGTCATTGTCGTGTCTGTTCAGTTTGTGCCTACTGTGTGGGCATGTACCTTTAAAGGTACATGTCCACTCAGTAGGCACAAATTGTTCTTTTAAGAATAAGTGTATAATTGTGTCACTATTCCACCAGTTCTAAAAAATACAGATTGTAAAGTATGATCATTGCACATCAAAAAAAATAAATACAGAGAATAAATAGTAATGTCCGTTAACATATTAAGAAAACACGGTTATCGCACCTGATACCAGTGTGGAAATGTACGTCCGATATAAAATGTATAATCATGTCAATCAATACATGAGGTAATGATGAATGAATGTTTATTTTGCCAGAATATGTTTCAGATGATGTCTCTGAGATAAAGAACACGTTGTGCCTACTGAGTGGGCATGTACATTTAAGGACCTGTGGGGCCCCTGATCACCCAATGATTCATGCATACTTGCATCGCAAATGTGATGAGATATAAGCATTACATACATGTGAACATTCTCTTCTTACGATATCCTACACGGTGTATGGAGTCCCCATGTCGGCCATCTTAGTGTGTAAAAGTCATCGCCCAGTTTTACCTCTTATTTCGTTTGACACATACCACTAATAAAATGACAAACACATTAATAAACGTTGGTGCAACACGATGGGAGACATCAGACTACAGCGTGCTATGCTTTGTTTTCATCAAATTGATATACAAAGTCTGATATGTGAAGCGTTTGTTGACCCTTTGTTAAAATGTTTGAGAATTCAATAAAGACTGTGTCACAGTAAGAACAATACACAGTGCTGTAGATATATACCTGTAGTATTACTATTAACATACATACTGTATCGATTCCAGTGACTTGTAATCAGTTATCTGAGTGTATTGTGTCAAACGCTCCAAGTGGTGAAACTGTCTGATAGCATGTACACAGTAAAAAGGTGTAGATGGCAACTCAAAGATCTGTATAATATACTCTAAGAAGAACAGGGTCAGATATACTTTATACGGACATTCAGTCACATGTATGATCTACTACATTTGAAACAAGAGGTCATATTCTATAAAGTCAGTCCTTAATTAATCGCAGTTATGACAGAAGTAACATACAGAAGGTACATATTTTTGAAATCAGAAAAGTATGGCAATTCAGAAAAGACAAAATCTCAAAATCCGTATCTTTCATACACAGTGTTAACTGGTCACGTTTCGTTTGACGCGTCATACATGGACACAACCGCCTGCGCTAATCTTGCCCAGCCGCCAACGTTTCTGAACATCTATTGGCAATCTCAACTCGCAATCAAGTAGTTTGATTTGCTGAGCCTGATATGTAGCACAGCTCAGGCTCAGCCAATCAAACTACTTGATTTCAAGCACAATATTTAGGTATTTTAATAAAACAATTGACAAATATTGGCAAGATTAGCGCAGGTGGTGGTGTACAGGTGCATTGAACAAAACTCACTTTCAAACTCGGCTATCTTGCTATTTGTTGTTTCTTCTCGATTCCAGAGGTGTAATCCTGACCACAATCTGGAGTGGTACAATCTGCTAGTACTGTCTCTTCCACAATTTTTCTGCTGACCAACTGTTGGCTATTAAAGACATAAAGTAAAATATATTTAAATGTGAGTAGCTTTAAATCAATAACAAAAAGCCACCATCCCATTTTGTTTGCATGATCAACTATTGATTTTATTGGGGGCGGGGAGGGGGGAACAACCAATTTCCGATATTTTTTTTAAATAGTTTTGGAATTTAAGGACCGATTTTCAAAATCCAACTTTTGTTTTCTTAGTTACATCATTTCCTATCTGTCTGGGCAGGTTTCAGAGTCAATTTCTTTTTTTCCCCGACCCTCCTCCTTTTTTGCCCCATGTTAAATTCCCATAGATCTTTCTTTTTTTCGCAATAAAACCAATACTTGATTGAATTTCGTGAACTAAGGAAAGGGGGAGGGGGATTTTTGTGTGTTATTCTGATATCGGGTTTATCAGGCAAGGCTAGCGCTTCACTAAACTTCGTACGACTAATATGTTCGTAAGTGCAAATTTAGGATCGTCTGGAAATTTCAAATAATGTATTTACATATATTGAATTTAGGCTGTACATGCAGTCTATGCTCAATAAATGTAAGTACGATACTTGTTTACAAGAACACAGTGTTAGTGTGAGATTTAAAGGTACATACCCACTCAGTAGACACAAAGTAAACATTTGTTATCCCGTCAACACAGTGCGTATGTGCCGTGAAACACGGTGCCGTGAAACATTTTTGATATCCAGTCAATACTATTATTGCATTTTACAGCCATTTGTAGGTGTTGATGGGATAAATAGAATAGTAGGTTAGTGCCGTGAATGGGAAAACATATCTGGCGCGGCACGGAAACGGGATGTGCTCGGCAGAGCCTCGCCCATCCCGTTTCCTGTGCCTTGCCAGATATGTTTTCCAATTCACGGCACTAACCTACTATTCTCTATCTATTTTCCTTATTTCTGAACCAAAGTATATGTTGTGACCACTCATTTGAACCGTCTCGGCGAGACGGTTCAAATGGTGGTCACTACATATACTTATGATGAGAAATAAAGAAATTCTATTTTCCGTTTCTTAAGCCTTGCCAGATATTTGTTCTCTATAAGTTTTGATGAAACTATATTTTTGTAGAAAGCTACAATAATGTACAAAACCCCCAATGGACTAGTTCCCGCATATTTAAGTGACATGTTTATTATGCAATCAACACGACTGGAGAACACTAACATAAAACTACGATATGTGACAAACGAGGCCCTGCATGTTCCTAGACCTAAACAGAATTATTTAAAGGTAGTATGTCTTACTCTGGTGCAATTATATGTAACAGCATTCCATTAAACATTCGAAATGCGAGCAGAATAAATGTATTCACAGTTCAATGTTCATCATGGATGAAATGTCAGTAGATGTCATTAAATGGACCCACCACCACCATTAGTATCATAAAAATGCAGTCCATAAATTACATGCAAAACAGCCGTAATAACCCTATTTATTGTGACGTCGTTTGTTTTAGTAAATCTCAATGAAATATGGAGATTGCCGGAAAGGAATGATATCCCAATGTGTATGGTTATTATATGACGAGTTACAGAAATAATAGACTAATTGTATTTTATCCCGTCAACACAGTGCGTATGTGCCGTGAAACACGGTGCCGTGAACCATTTTTGATATCCTGTCAATACGACCTAATCACAGCGTATGCATATGTGCGGTGGCTGGGATTATTCTTCTGCATTTTAAGGCCATTAGTAGGCGTTGACGGGATAAATAGAATAGTAGGTTAGTGCCGTAAATGGGAAAAATATCTGGCGCGGCTCGGAAACGGGATGTGCTCGGCAGAGCCTCGCCCATCCCGTTTCCTAAGCCTTGCCAGATATTTTTTCCCATTCACGGCACTAACCTACTATTCTCTATGTGATATCCTTCACTTAGAGAGTTGCCGGTTTAAAGCTGTGTCGACAGACGAGTCTCCCGGTATTTAGGGATATTACGATTTGGTATGGTCTTATTGTCTCGACGAATTGATGTAGACTCTGACCGTCCTTCGCATACGCACAATCTGATCTGGGTCATTATTGTTCGTTATCCAGTTACTTACTTACTTACTTACTTACTTACTTACTATATATATATGTAATATATATCTTACTGATAGTGACTCGCGATGGTATCAGGCTATTTTCCTTTGCAAATGAGGCAAGCTATTTTTTATTTATTTATACTAATTAAATGCGTCACCTGAAACAATCATTTGTTCGACAGATTATAAAGTATGATCATTGCACATCAAAAAATAAATACAGAGAATAAATAGTAATGTCCGTTAACATTTTAAGGAAACACGCTTATCGCCCCTGATTTTAGTGTGGACATTTACGTCTGATATAAGATGTATGATAATGCCAATCAATACGTGGGGTAATGGTGTGAATGAATGTCTATTGTGCCAGAAATTGTCAGATGATGTCTCTGATATAAAGAACAGTTTGTGCCTACTGAGTGGGCATGTACCTGTAAAGACTATCATACTTTTGCACTTACGAACAGTTTAGTCGTGCGTTTAGTGAAACGGATCTTGATAACTATTTGATAGCTCATACACAGAGAATGCCTGGGGCCGTTTCACTAAACTTCGTACTACTAAAATGTTCGTAAGTGCAAATTTAGGATCGTCTGGAAACTTCAATTGATGGATTTACATTTATTGAGCATAGGCTGCTTATGCATGCTCAATAAATTTAAAATTAATAAGCATTTACAAGAAAATAGAGTAAATATGAAATAAGTTTTAACTTACGAACATTTTAGTCGTACGACGTTTAGTGAAACGGCCCCCAGGTAGCTATGCATTACCCATGATTCATGTACACGCTATTTCTTGAAGCTTTCCAATGGAGGATTGTAGCTAGTTATTTCCTGTTGAATGTATTTATAGAAATCCGGTCCAGCTTGTATATTGTATGGCCTAATTGCTTGTAATAAAACCTAATATCGCATGCTTTATTGTGCAAAGAAGCCATTATAGTGTTTGTGGCAAGTGTTGATCCAGATCATCCTACATATCTGCGCAATCTGATCCGGAACTGCATTATTTGCCAGATCCATATTATCACACTTATGGCCGCCGTCCAACATCTTAAAATGTATAATACTCTATATTGTTAGTGGGTACTAAGCTAAAAGTAAAACTAATGTGTATATGTTAACTAATTTTAGTATGCAATGCCTGTTGGAGGGGTTGTGTGTTGATTTGAAAGTCACTAAGCCCTATAAGTCCAAGATGGCCGCCGCCCGCCATCTTGGACAATATAAAACACAATATTTCTGAGGAAAATTAAGCTCAAAGTGCACATGATGTGACCGTTTCGCTAATTTGAACAGACCACACCTACTGGAAGGGCTGTTTGTTAGATTGGATGTTATCAGGGTTTGGAAATCCAAGATGGCCACCATCTTACATCTCAAAAAGACAAAATACAACATGTTCACAAGATGCTATATGGGCTAAAAGTCACGAGTATTTCACAAAGTTACAATTACACAACAAATCGGCTTTCTTACAAATAAGATATAACCTTGAGAACTTGTTATTGCTTGGCTGTATATTATACTTAGTTTTAAATCCAAGAATGCCTCTGTATGCCATCTTGAAAGAAAACATAAACTCCAATATATCCTAGGCCAAACAAGATGGAGAATCACATTGTGTGGCTGTTCTCAATGATAGAAGATGGGAAAAAGCACAGGATTAATTATTATTGTTTAATTTCAGGGTTAGATATATTGATTGTGATGATGGCCTTCCAAGGATAACATAATTTAGACTATCAGCTGTGTTCAAAAGCATAAAGTAATCTACTATTAGGACTAGTTAAGGCAGAAGTACACAGTTTTTTGTCCAATCGTGGGCAAATCATGACTTCAAAACGGTGACATTATGCCATCTTTAAAGTTATACAAATTGCTACTAGTGTTATGTTATTATGACTTCTAAGGTTACTATATGAGTCCCACTAAGTTCACGAAAGTGGAAGCTGTGTTGCATGTTGGTCTTCACTTATACCGATACGTATCCGTCAACTGTCTATCAACTCATCACTGACTGACCGTGATACTGGGTGTTTGCTAGATGCTAGATATTGCTCGCAGGTCATCCATCATATTTCTGCAAAATGATTAAGATGAATCGAATCTACAAGGGGCCTAACTTGTGGCCACCTCTAGTGATATATTTAGTTTCATTATAAATCAATTATAAATTCTTGATTAATCCATTTTATATGGCGGCTTACCTCTACAAGCACATAGGTGACATGTATGTACGACGTGATTTGTAGAACTACCATGAATGAAGAATCAGTTATGAGCTAACTACTAATACATGCAAAAAAAGTCTGACCCGGTTCACCATTAAACATATAAACTGTATACGTTTATCAGCATAAACTGTTGCGGAAATATATCTTGATCACTGATGGATGCTTATCAAATATAAAATTGTTACATCACAGACAATGTGACCACAACTCAAATTAACTAATATCGGATAGGAAACCCAACCCGAATTCTAAATAGGAAATATGATTGCACTATATGGTTGACAAGCGATAACACCACACGTAATGCATATTGTCATATATGTATCATCCATCCCCAGAGCCTCAACTAAGCATAAACTATCAGGAACAGAATGCCAATGATAATACTGATAAGAAGTGTAATTCTGACAACTGCTGTAGTACAAACAATTACTGATGCAGTAACTGCACAATTTAGCCCATATGATCGTATAGTTACTGAATATGTTTTACCATGAGTTTGGAATCATCAGCTAAAGTCTCATATTCAATATCATATCATTGTATACAATCAGAGAACTATATGTATGTGTTCGGTTGGATGATCATTATCTACAATTATATAAAGGCATGCATCTGATGCATGTAGTCACTGGAGTTGCACTCCTTATATAATTCACATACATCAAAAGGACGCATGCTGCTGGTTATGATGACTTCTAACACCAACACATTGAAGAAGTGAGGATAGCATATACACTATCACACACACATGTCACAGACTGTTACTCATATATTAAGTGTGATAATATACATATGTATAATTGTGTTTATATACAATTGGAAATAGTTGGTTAGCAGCCACACATTCCACTAAGTATCGTGTTTAAAAGTACTGATTGTTATGATAGGATATACAGGACAACTTTGACTCCTAAATTATGATAACAGGAAAATCATAAATAGTTATTCAAGTAGTTATGAAACAAGACAGTTCATGTCCGCTTGTACTTTATTGACTTCCTGTACCAGTGACAACAACGTCCCAATTTGGCATTCAGTTTATTCAGACTTAAAATATATGATCAGCCTTTGATCACTTTGTGGCTTTGTGTTTTTCTTTTCAATATGGCAAATACCAAAGAGTAACCATTTTGGATTTCACAGTAAGTTTAATATATACAGCCAACATTTTTGCGGAGTTGTCGTGCATAATTAATCATCCACCATACTCAATGAGCAACTTTTAATGCGCAATATATAGTACGTTGTATATGGTTGCCATCTTGAAATCGGCTTAAAATTCGGCAGTCATGATAATCGCTAAGGTAACAAAACATCCCTTAACGCCAATATAGAATGATAGAATTAGTGATAAATCACACTGCCTGTACATTGTACTTGTACCCAGTCTCAAAACTATTTATTTTCAGTTTTGCTAGATGGCATATGGTGGGCATCTTGGATTTCCTGATCCTTATAGAATCCAACCCTTCCAGTAGGTGTGGTTTGCTAAACTTAGCAAAAAATGTCACACCATTTACACATTTAGCTTACACCCCCCCCCCCCCGCGCCCCCATATAGCTATTGTGTTTTATATTGACAGCGGCAATCTTGGATTTCAAGGACTTAGTGACTTTCAAACCAACATACAGGCGTGGCATGCTAAATTAGTGAATATATACAGATTAGTGTTACTTTTAGCTTAGCTCCCACTAACTATATGGAGTGTATTATATATTTTCGATGATGGATCTGAAAGTCCAAACTAAAAATTAACCATACCAGCAGTCTTTGCATAATGTAATTATTTGGAAACGACACCTCATTTGTGTTTCTTTTATATATTTCGTTATATATTTATCATGTTTATATTATGTCGTTGGCGGCCATTTAGAAGTGTGTGCTCTAAAAAGTATTCCCATCATTTTTGAAAAATGCATAGGGGCTCATTTGTTGCTCAAATGGTTGACAAATCAACACTAAAAAGGTAGTAACAATATGGTCACGGACTTGGGGTATAACCATATTCAACTGTCACATACAACATGTTAAAGACGTAGTATGTGACGGCCAAACCAGGTCTCGAGTCGGAATTCCGGTAAGGATGAACCCCGATCGTTGAATTACCCATCGCGTGCTCCCACCTGCCACCCACTCCGGCAAGGATAAAACCCGATCACATAGAACAAGGATGAACCCCGATCGTTAAGTTACCCATCGCGTGCTCCCACCCGCCACCCACAAGTTGTGGCGTTCACATTAGACGGACAGAAAGTAAAGTACATGTACATACATGTACAGTGAAACCTCTCTAAACCGGACACCAAGAAACACATGTGATCTTATTGTTGATGCGTTTCTTGGCCATTTATCTCAGGTTTTGAGCTGGTTATGACTCCGCTTTGAAATCATTTTCAGAAAATGGTGTGGTGTTACAAGTGATAGAACAAGACATAGCAAAGTATCTGTGCCTCATATTTTCATGAAAACAATTCCAACAAATTCAGTCGTGTTGAAATTTCTGGCCAAAAATGCGTGGGTGGGGTAACTTTGTAAAATATTAAATGAACAGATCTGATGCGGTTCCTGCATTTTTATTGTGGCGCGCGATTTGTACTTCATTTGCGAGTATTTTTCAATACTTGTCGCAAGAGCCTCCTTAACTGATTGTGAGAGGCGGTGATTTTTATTTTCAACCGTCCCGTGATGCCTCAGGTGACAATGTATGTTCTGATCGCTCAGAATAATCAAATGCCTGATTTACTGTGAAATCTCTCTAAGCATGACACACTGGGGACCTCCCAGGGTGTCCGGTTTAGACAGGTTCCACTGTAATTACATTCTCACAGAATCCTTAGCGATGACCCTACTATTAGTAATTGTATTGCAATCAGTGTAGACCCAGATCAGACTGTACATTATGTGCAGTCTGATCTGGGTCTACCCTGTTTGCAGTCTTTATTTTTGGAAGTTATTCAGTAAGAAATAAACGCTAAAATAAACCAAAGGACCGGATCTCTATAAATAGATTTGCAAAGGGAAATAACTAGCTACGATTCCCCATTGTTCACATTGGCTGAAACAATATACCTCATGTTGTCATATGTATGGATTGGGTGAATACAGGAATAGTGTATTGCATTGTAATTGTGTTCTGTGGTGTTGTTTGGTGTGTTGTGTAATTATAGGTTATTTGATTTATATGAATATGAATAACACGAATATTGCTGTAACTGTTCTATACGTGTTTTGGCCATGAACTAATTATGGACCTGCATTGTACTCACATAATGGTGCAGTAAAATAATGTATGCCAAATTAAAATGTATTAGAAAATTATGGCAAATATTTTCAACAGGACAAAAGTCGCCTCTTTGTCCGTCCATGTGTGTGTCCATCTGTCCAAATCTTGCAATGTCTAGTTGGAATTTCACGAAACTTGCGGAGAAGGTTCATTGTCACTGCAGATCATTGTCACTGTGTTCCGGTTCTTTTATTGCCAATTGATATTTTTTCTGCATCCAAAGAAGCGTACAGAGTAAGTTTAGGATTAAGTCGGGTAACTTCGGACAGCGGGTAAATTAAGACATATACCATATGCATATGGATGGGGGAAAATCCCAAAATCAGAACTGAATATTTACAATAATATATATTCAGCCCTGAAATTAGAATAACATGACCTGGTGCCAGGTAATACCAAGGTATTAGGTAGGGCTGTGACGATATGATTGAATGATTGATTGATGGTGTTTAACGGCTTGTCAACAGCCAAGGTCATTTTTGGCCGTGTCAACGGGGTCAAGTCTCGTATGTCACCTGTTGTGATATAGGAGGGGGGGGGGGTCCCAAAATCAGAACTGAATATTTACAATAATATATATTCAATCCTGAAATTAGAATAACCTGACTTGTTGTCAGGTCCTAAACACACCAGAGTCACTTAGCCCTGGCCCCTAAAAGTAATAGGATTAGTACTAATCCTACTACTCTTAAAATTGGGTATAACCGGATTCAACAAGTACAAAAACGTACATGAGGGTCACACCAGGTAGATCGGGATTCCGGAAAGCATGAATCCTGCTGTTAATTTTACCCTTCGCATGCTCCCAACCAACCACCCATTGGGATGATACGATACATATCGCGATCATACATACATAATATGTGGCTGTGACTGGAGAAATGGGGTTTATGCGTTCTGCAACCAGTGTAGATCCAGATCAGCCTGTGTATCCGCAAGTCTTATCAGGATCTGCACTGTTCGCCATTCCACCAATGAAATATTCGTCGTCATGCTTCTAACAAAGAATATATAGATGGTTATCAGGCTATATGAATGTTGATCAGGAGCTGCACTGGTCATAAATCCCATAAGCCCCATTTCTCCAGTCACAGTCTGAAGAACGAACGCTACATCCACAGTACATCTTGTTTGAACACGTGACTAATTTAACGGCGAGATATTTCCGTTGAGTAGGAACACTGAATCTGCTCTACGTAAAAATCAATAGTGGTCAATCGAATGAACAATGTGCTTAACAGCATAACAATAGTCAACGAAACTTACCAGCCGAAAACGTCCATTGTACATAAAGTACGAAGCCCCGCAGGGGACATGGATTTTTTATTATTAATGAGTTCCCACGAAATAACAATTCGTTCCCACAATTTAACAATTCGTTCCTACGATATAACAATTCGATCCCTCGAATTAACAATTTCTTCCCACGATATAACAATTCGTTACAACGAATTAACAATTCGTTCCCGATGGAACGAATTGTTATTTCGTGGGAACGAATTGTTAAATTGAGGGAACGAATTGTTAATTCATGGGAACGAATTGTTATTCCGCGGGAACGAATTAATAAAAAAAAGGAAGAAGTCTACGTCCCCTGCGGGGCTCCGTAATAAACACCACCATCGTTATCATTAATATATATTAGGGAATGGGTGGGTTGTTCCAGAGGGTAGGTAAATAAGTTTTGTACTTGTGTTGTGCTGTGATCCAGAATGCCCATTATATATATATAACAATATACATATCATTAAGTTATACAAACTACGGATAGCCTGGTGTCAACACTGTATGTTAACATAATGCTATACACATCGTATATTTGCCATAATTTATTATTAAATACATAATACAGTCGAACCTCCACGAACGGCCACCTTTCTACAACAACACCCTCTCTATAACAGCCGCTATTGTATATCCCAAATGGATGATTACCTCTATATCTAACCCTTAGACTGATGAACACGAAACTTGTCGTCTGCCGTTGCTTTTGCCTTCTTTCTCAATAAAAACATGTTTTGTCAGCATTTTAGAATCATTTCCAAAGGGAAATGATTCTATAATGTTGCCAAATCATGTTTTTGTTAAGAATTATCGAAGAAAATTAATAAACAGCGGATGACAAAATTTATTTCAGCATTAACCTCCCTTTGCGTCTTCCCATGGGTGGCTGTTGTAGAGAGGTTGCACTGTACTATGGAGTCCCACAGGGGACGTAGAATATTTATTTATATTAATTCGTTCCCACGAAATAACAAGTTCGTTCCCTCAATTTAACAAAACAAAAGTTCCCACGAATTAACAAATTCGTTCCCTCAGTTTAACAATTGGTTTTCCTCGAATTAACAATTCGTTTCTCAATTTTAACAATTCGTTCCCACGGGAACGAATTGTTAATTCGTTGGAACGAATTGTTATATCGTGGGAACGAATAGTTAATTCGAGTGAACTAACTGTTAAATTGAGCGAACGAATTGTCATTTTGTGGGAACGAATTGTTAATTCGAGGGAATGAATTGTTAAATTGACGGAACGAATTTTTATTTCGTATGAACGAATTGATAAAGATTATTCCATGTCCCCTGCGGGACTCAGTAGGGTGTTGTGGTGTGGTCGAGAACGCCCATTACAATATACATATCATTAAGTTATACAAACTACGGATAGCCTGATGTGAAACACTGTGTGTTAACATAAAACTATAAACATCGTACATTTGCCATATTATTAAATACTTAGTACAGCATGTGAAACAGCGCGATATTAGTAAATCACTTACCCTGCCAGAAAGTCCTCGTATGATGTACAAAACTAAACATGGAATGAACAGATGAAAGGTTTAACTTGTACAGACTGGTTACGATAACACCCACAGTAACCATGGATTCCATGTTTATTTTTAGACTTCATTTGATCGGGGAAGGAACGTGTGGTTGTGTTTGAAAATTTAGAATGCAATGGGGTAGCCAGGGGGGAGTAAGGGATTGGAATGCACCCCCCATAAAATGAGACACGCTATGCTATTTTGTACCTAAGAACATGTGCGATATTTTATGAAATACGTTTACAAAATTACATTGTTTTCCGCATGTACATGTACTCTGAATATTTTGTCAACTTTTGACTTTATTTATGAAAAATATTTCAAATTTTGTAAATGTACTTAAGGATGTCCGAACGAATTGTCATTTTGTGGGAACGAATTGTTAATTCGATGGAACGAATTGTTATATCGTGGGAACGAATTGTTAATTCGAGGGAACGAATTGTTAAATTGAGGGAACAAATTGTTATTTCGTGGGAACGAATTAATCAAAATAAATCCATGTCCGCTGTAAAATACAGTTTTTAGCCCACAAGAAGAGACATGCAAGCTCACTCACAGGTCCTAATAAAGTTGCGTCCACAGGCAAAAATGCATGTACTGCACATTCGCCAATCTGCGGAGCCCTGCAGAGGACATGGATTTGTTTTTATTAATTCGTTCCCACGAAATAACAATTCGTTCCCTCAATTTAACAATTCGTTCCCTCAATTTAACATTTCGTTCCCACGATTCCATCTACGTCATTCACCCAAGAATCGGCGTCAGAAATAATTTTATCAGATGATCTATCTCACCACCTGTCATTCGTACATTGTAACGTTCAAAGCATGTACTCAAAACTAGACATATTACGCACTAAGCTCAAACACTTTGACCTAATAGCTTTTACAGAGACATGGCTTGGCGATGAAAATAAAACAGATGATATGCTGTTTTACAATTTTAAATCTCCAGAAAGGAAAGATAGACAATGCGATAGGCACGGAGGTGTAATTCTATATGTTAGAAACACACTATTCGATAAGCGTAGGCGAGCTCTCGGGCTCCCTAACATTGAATCAATTTGGATTGAAGTTGTGTCAGATAAGAAACATTTCTTATTTAGCGTCTTTTACAGGCCCCCGACGTTTAATGCTGTATATGGTAATAGTATCGAAGACTCTATTCATATGGCAATAGATACTGGCCATGTGTTTGATTATCCACTTCATGTCGCTAGTCAACCGACTTGTGTGTTTGATCAACCACTTCATGTTTGTAGTCAACCGCCTCATGTGTTTGATCTACCACCTGATGTCACTAGTCAACCACATCATGTGTCTAGTCAACCGCCTCATGTGTTTTATCAACCACCTCATGTGTCTAGTCAACCGCCTCATGTCACTAGTCAACCGCCTCATGTTGCTGGTCAAACACCTCATATGACTGACCAGCCATCTTACTTGTGTGTGAGTGGTCGGCCGTCTCATGTTGCTGGTGTGCCATTTGTATCTGATTTCTCGAAATATTTAATTAAAAATGAATTGCTGGTAGCACGCGTTAACGTTTTCAGCGATCGATCAGAGTCGTATCCAGCATAGAAGCGCAACTTCCAAGGAATTGTTACAAAGCTCAGGGTTGGAGATTATGAACAACTGGATCTTCTTGTAAAATACTTAGGCCCGACTTCGAGTGTCCAGGCAAATAGTCTACGGAATGCAAGTACTAATAATTATGGATTGGCTAATAGTCGTATATGGGCGCGATTGAACGAAAGGTACGGTTGACCTGAGATGATTGACTCTTCTATAAAGCAAAAAAATAACTTTCCCAAGAATAGGAATGGATTATCACCGTTTATATGAACTGTCCGACATCATGGGCGAGATAGAATCATTAAAGGAGGACTCGCGTTGTCAAGCCCTAATGGCACTTTACGATACATCGGCTGGAGTGAATCAAGTACTGGCTAAATTACCATTCAATCTTCAACATAAATGGATTGACAGAGCGTCTAGTTACAAACAATCACATGACACTGCGTATCCGCCGTTCCGTGAGTTTACTGAATTTCTGAGGGAGATGTGAACACGGTTTAATGACCCTGGGCTCATTATCGGTTTAAGCGCCACTGATAACAAAGCTTATAACTCTGGCAAAATACGGAGTCTGGCTCCTGGCCAGACACGCGACCAGAACCATGGTCATCCTTTCAGTTCGAAACCAGCCATGAATGTTAAGAAGATTGATATTGCAGAAGGGACAACCTACAAGAAACAACCACCTTGTCTACTGCATGGACCTGGTCATCCGCTTAACGCATGTACACTCTTCCGCTAGAAGACACTGGACGAGCGAAAACAAATATTGAAGGAAAATAAGATGTGTTTCCGGTGCTGCGAAACCGGTTCCCATTTTTCCCGCAACTGCAGGGTGGGGATTATTTGCAGGTTGTGCAACGCAACTAGCCATCCGACTGCGATGCATCCACCAAGTAACGCACCTAACACTGGCACAAATGGTCAAACTGTTGGCAGCTCATGGCGGGGAGAAGTCACGCCATTCGCCTGCGGCTACACAGGGGTCGCCTACCAGCATCTCCACCACATGCAACACACTGTGTGGAGAGGGATTCACAGGACGTTCATGTGCTAAGACTATTTTGGTAAAATTTTTCCCCTCCGGGCAGCCAGACAAATCTGTGATGGTGTACGCGGTCCATGACGATCAAAGTAACAGAACGTTTGGAAGTCCGGCATTATTTGATAAACTTGGTTTAATGGGGAATCACCTTTTGCTCAGAAACTTCCACTCGGTTGGGTGATAGTTTGAGAGGTATGCCTTGGGAAGTTCCATAAACCAGCCAGTATTAACACCTTTAAGACTTACCTTACCAAGGGCGAACGACCATCCATGTTCACTGGCTGTGAGAATGACCTGCTAGTAAAAGACAGTGATGATACTCCGGAAAACAATATTGGCAGTGACATTGACGAATGTCAATGGAAGGCCCCGCTACCTTTTAAGGATCCAAGGCCAAGAACTTGTCTTTGAAGAAAAATCCAAAAAACAACGTCATATGATTGAGTTCATTCAGCAGGTCCTGGAGTCGGGCGCCGCAGAGGTAGCGCCTCATTATCTCCTGGTAAGGAGGCCTGGTACTTGCCGTTGTTTGGCGTTTACCACCCATGTAAACCTGACAAGATACGTGAAGTGCTTGACTCATCATAGAGTGTGATGGTTATTCCCTCAACAGTGTATTCTATCTGGCCCTAACTTAACAACTTGCTTGAAGTCCTGTTACGTTTTCGCACAGAGGAAGTAGCTGTTACCACGGATGTGAAAACCAACAAATGTTCTACTCAGTTTTGGTGGATGAAGATCACCGGGACTTTCTTAGATTCTTCTGGTACAAAGACAATGACCATGATAAGAACCTCATTGAGTATCGGATGAGAGTCCATGTATTCGGCAATACCCCTTCTCCATCTGTCGCAACCTATGGTTCACGCAAAACTGTTGAATATGCCGATGAAGAAGTGAAACGCTTTGTGGAAAGGGACTTCTGCGTGGATGACGGACTGGTTTCATCCAAAACCGCAGCCGAAGCAGTAAGTCTGGTCAAAAAGACACAACAAACACTGTCTACAGCCAAGATTAATTTACACAAGATCGCATCCAACTCCAAAGCTGTTATGTGTGCGTTCCCAGCGGAAGATCTGACCAAGAACATAACATCTTTGGACATCTTCACAGAAGAACTCCCGAACCAAGCCAGCTTAGGGCTGACATGGAACATTAACGCGGACTTGTTCACATTTAACCTTAACATTCATGAAAAACCATTCACAAGACGGGGTGTAGTTTCGGCAGTAAGCAGTATTTTCGATCCCCTTGGTTTTCTGAGACCAGTGACCATCGAAGGAAGGATGTTGGTCCGAGAAATGACATCCCAATCATCGTCGTTACAATGGGATCAGCCACTTCTAGAACAGATGAGGGACGACAGGATGAGATGGAAGGAATCTCTGCCGAATCTCAGGGGTGCTACCATTCCCAGGATGTTCACTCGTAGAGCTTTGAGCCTCGCTGATTCCACAAGTGTGTATATTTTACTCTAACGCTCAGAGAAGGAAATTTCTGCTGTAGCCTACCTGAGGGCTTCTTACGGATCAAACATAGGCTCGAACTCTGTGCTGCTGTCCACGCCACTGAGTTAGCGGACACTATAACCGAACATCTAGATGTTTCGCCAGAGGATTTTGTCTATCACACCGACATCACGGTTGTCCTTGGTTATCTTAACAATCGCAGTAGACGCTTTTATATATATATGTTGCTAACCGTGTGTACTCCATTTTTAGGCGATCCAGACCAAGACAGCGGCGGTACGTGTCAACGCAACCTAATCCAGCTAACCTGGGTACTAGACCTCTTACACGAGCGATTGGATTACTGGCCCACTTTCTCTGAGAGAAGATACAGCGGTGAAATCGGATGAATCTATATTTGAATTGGTCAGGTGGACCAGGAGGGAGATTGTGATATCTACCCCATAGTACAGGCGATGAAGACTGAGGTCTAGAGATATATTACTGTCAAATTTGAAAAGTTTTCCAAATGGAGAAACCTGTAGCCTATTTCACCAACATTGCAAAGTATACTTATCTAGCAAAGTATACGTTGAGGGAGAAATTTTCAATTTAAAGATAAATACATAAAATTACATACATTTTTATTATACTAAATTTATTACATTATCGCAGCCATTTTGACTGTGAAAATGTAATAAATTCATTATAATAATTCTGCACGCTTTTAATCATCAAATATATGCAGTCGTTAGTTCTATATAAACATAATGCTTTCTGGAAAAATAAATGATTGCTCCCTCAAAGTATACTTTGTTAGATAAGAATACTTTGCAATTTTGATGAAATCGGCTACCGGTACAAGCGTTTTCGTTACTCAAGAGAGTAAGCAAATTTTGCAAGGACAAGAAATATACATCATCGTACAATGTAACGGCCAGCCAGGAAGCAGCAAACTTTATCATACTGTGCGAATGGATCTAAGCTGGTCGTAAACCCCTAAGCCCCATTTATCCAGTCACAACCACATACAGGATAACACTGTGACAGGGGGGCTATCTAGTTATTCGCAAGCTGAGGATCCGTGGGACCCCTAATCAACATATGATTCAAACATAATTGCGTCCTAAATGTAATGGGATATACGGGTAACATATACATGCATGTGAACATTGCCTCGTTACTGTATACGATATGGCTCATGGAATGGCCATCTCGGCCATTTATGTGTGCCAGTTACATATTTTGTGGTGTTTGACAAAGAACGGAAAATACCAACAAGAATAGATGATATACTGTAGCTACATGTAACCATACGTAGAAAAGCCAGGACAACACACAGCCTTTTTTCGATAGTTGTGTGCCTGTTTGTTTAGCATCACGAATGAGCATTGCAAATAGACTTGTACACAGAAACAGCCACAGAGTGACATTTTTATCTGACTGACCACACAACACATACCGTATATAACCAATAATGTACTATATTATTAGACAGGTGGCCGGATTAGCTCAATAGTCAAATCGTCTAACTGCGAATCTGGAGTCCACGGGTTCGATTCCCACCCGACCTGCTGCGAATGGCTTATTCGATGTGTCCGAATACGCAGCCTATGCTCAGTAAATGTAATTCAATCAATTTAAATTTCATATATGGCTGATGGTTCCAGGATTGTTCAAGTTCACTAATTAACAGAGACCCGTTTCACCAAATTTCGTACGACTGAACTGTCAAGTGCAACATTATGATAGTCTGTAAATTTCACATTAACGTTTTCTTGTAAACAATTATTGAATATACATTTATTGAGCATAGGCTGCATATGCTCAGTAAATGTAAATCCATGAATTGGAATTTCCAGACGATCCTAAATTTGCCATTATGAACATCTTAGTCGTACGAAGTTTAGTGAAACGGGCCCCAGTAAACAGGATTACTTGTAGGTCACACAATAAGCCCACCGAAACATGGCCAGTCAACAAGGGGAGACAACTCACTGACAACAAATAGTGTTTTGTCATCTTGACATAGTAAATATGTGTGCCATATTTGGTTATGATCCGTCCAAATTAAAAATGGCCGGATGTAAGGTTATGATCCGTCCAAATTAAAAATGGCCGGAGGTAAGGTCTCCGACAAATTTGAAAATGAATAGTGTTCTTCGTTTTCCCAAGATAAACATGTGTACCAAATTTAGTTAAACATTGTGAAGTAGAATTTGAGTTATTGCGTGGACAATGATACAGAGTGCGAAATTAAAAATGGCCGCTAAGAGGAGATACGTCATGGATTTGTTTTGAAAATCAATAGGGTTCTTCGTCGTACCGTGATAAACATTGATAAACATGTATAGCGAATTTGATTACCATGCGTCAAGTAAAACCTGAGTTATTGCGTGAACAAGGATACAGAGTGTGAAAATTAAAAATGGCCGCCAAGGGGAGATAAGTCATCGATTGTGTTCGAAAATCAATTGGGTTCTTCGTCTTGCCCTGATAAATATGTATACCGAATGTGGTTATGATCTGCCAAGTAGTTATTACGTGTACAAGCTGTGCCCGCCCGGCGACCGTACAAGGTGAATGTGTAATACAGTAGAACCTCTGTAAATTGGACAGCCTGGCTACACCATTTTATTGAATTTAGATGGATTTCACTGTAATTTCTTTTGTCGTGTATGTACATGTACATGATTGAAAATGAAAACTACTGTTCATAGAGTGCTTAATTATAGTGAAACCTCTCTAAACCGGACACCATAGGGCCAGGGTGTCCGGTTTAGAGAGTTTCCACTGTATGCCCCGTTTTTAATAAAAACGACAGAAACAGTTTAGTGACGGAATCCTCGGAAATGACCCTGCTATAGCGTCACCGTGAAATTGCAACAGAAAACTGACGACCATGATACATGTATGACTATTAGTTGGGGGGCAAGCACCCATAAAATAAATTCTGTTCAACCCGAGAGAGCAAAAGCATCGACTACTTTAAATCAATGCATTATATCATCCTGAACACGAATCCGGTGTCGGTCAATCAAATCAGGTGGGACAAGATCATTTTGGGGTCATTACATGTAAGTGCACATGGGTCAAATGAGTGCACAACTCACTCTATTTTGATAATACAATATGTACTTGCACAACGTTACAGAACAATATGTTTCATTGGTGATTATTGTTTTATGGGGCATTTACGAAGCAATTCGGTTTGCTCGGACGTCTTTATCGTTGAGAGTATCAACATATTCAAGATGGCCGCCAAGCATCAATAGTTAGCTTGAAATGTGTACTTATTTGATGAATGAAAACAAATAGGCACTTGGATCTTGATCGGACGGATGCAGAAAAACCTTTCGATACCATGCATTAATTTTAAACATAGATGGAGGCTACCAAATCCATATGAATCCAAGATGGACGCCAAATATTCATCAAGACCAGGCAACATTATATACACTGTGGTGGACCATATCTTGGTACTAAGCTAGATATGAACATATTAGTTTGATTTTCATCTGATATACGATATTAAACGTATAGATCAATGTTTATGCTCTTCTTAAAGAGCGTGTTTAATTAAAAATGGCCGCCATATTTTCCAAAAACTCGAAAGTTATTGAATATAATGTTTACTTTTGCTTTACGTATATATACTACTGCATTCTGTTAGGCGGTTGAATCAGTACGTTGGACACACTTGATTTTTACGTCATTTGTCATTTTGTGTTCAGACTAGTAGATCGCTGATAATACACTTGGTAATGCTCGAATTAGATTACACTCGTTTTAGAGTCAGAATATTAAAATAAATGTATTGTTTGTTTTACATATTGTATTTTATTTAGTCTTACGTTATCATATACATTGCAAATTGCACTATAATGCCATATATGTATACACTATGTATTGCGATTGGTACATATGCTATAGTTCGGCCATGTTCGCATTACAGTCAGATATTAAACTGTTATATGCTGGTGTGCGGCTAAGTGACATGACATTTTAATCACTTTAGACTTAATTATAACCAAGAGTAAACAATTCATGTAAAATATAACACTTATCAAATAGTATGTATTACAGTGTCTGTTTCCGTGAATATCCATACATTCACAAGTGGATATACCCATATGCAAGTGGATATACCCATATGCATACATTTAAATTACACTGAAATATTGAATAATTGTCCCAGATAACCATACGTCTGTATAAGGCAGATCAGCATATTCTATTTCAGAAAAACTTTCCGCATGACTGCTTGTATAATAATCATCGCTGATAAATGGAAATATATTCTCAATTAACATATATTCTCATCAACAAAAGTCCCGTCTCCTGCACTGACAGCAATATTCACAGTGTCTATGCGTGTCACATATATAGAACATAATATGGTGTAACGAATGCTCATGATTTACAGGCCTCAGATCAGCTATGTGTCAATGTTTAGCTTTATACGTTTCGCTTCCAGGTTAGCTCAAACCTAGTTAGTTGAAAATCCAGTCACGGGAATTTTGGTTTTGTACTGAAAAGTGGTTGTTTGGTTGATTTGTGTTCATTATTTATCCATGAATCGCAATTTCAACTACACAAATACGTGCATGTGAAAATAAGCGTCTCTGTTTGGTCTCTAACGATCTTAATTATATGTCGTATGTTGGTGTGTATAGTCACGGATGATGACACTTTCTGATATACATTTAATGCATTTAAAGTATTATATATTATATTACACATATGCTTGTGATATTATAATACACAGTTATGAGAATTACACATACCATGTAAGGATATTATATGACTACAACATATATGATTACAGTGAATGGTATTTCCCAGAAACAGTGCCCTTCATAACTGTGATACACATACATACATATGTATTCAATATAGATTGCATTATGATAGCATAATACATTTTATAACTTTTATTCTTTCTATGTACCAAACAATCTCATGAATGACCTCAACATATGTTCCATCATGAATTCTCAACATATTGATCTCGATCGCATCATAGTTTAATATCCATACTTATGTGACTCACAAATACTGAATCATTAAATCCTTCCTATTTACATAGTAGATGCATACCTGTATATGACTTTTTGATATCATAGGTCATCCAAACGCGATGCTATTGTTAATAAACACAGCATATGCCGTTTATGAATTGAGATGTAATGGTCTGGATGACACCATGCATTGAATGCACATGGCTACCGGCATATGACTACTTAAAGGATACGTCATCCAATAGGCAATAACATCATCATATGTTGTATATAAACTGAGATTCGATGACCATGAACACACCATTGACCCATCATATATACGATATGTAAATATATGTTATATCATTCCCAAATGTTCAAGTAATTGATTATGTCTCTTGCTACACCGACAAGCACACTCGCACGTCCATGTGCAGTGTTTCCAAGTTATTGTTATTCCATGTTCATGTTATCGTCGTCAATATTACCACTTTGTTAAAATAATAAATGTGTCGATAAATACATTTGAAGTATAAATGGTGGAAATATAACGTATGCAAATGCATATCAGTGTCTTCTATAGCGCACTAATGGGGAGATTCGCATACTACTTATATGGCTCAAGATGCGATGGCGTGGTTTTCGTTTTCATATCCAAAAAGCTAAGCATGCTTCTTCGCTAGGGAAAACAAACGCTGCTTTCATTATGTGGGAAGTGAATAATCGTAGTTGTTTCGTAGCCAGTCAAGTTCAAAATTCGTCAACTTCCCTTTGATATGTCAATCGCTTTGCCTACCCTGTCGTGTACCGCATTAATACATTGATTATCGTTTTTCATAGATAGTTAGTAGGCTTCGTTATAATGGAAAATGACACAATATCCTCATCCGCATGTAATACGACTCTCCTGCTTACATCAATATTATAAAATGACTACGTATTGACAATATTTCTTATTTTAGTGCATGCAAGAGTGGACATCAAGGCACGACGAGGGAGGTTGGGAAAGGGGTCGTCCAATCGCACCGACCCCTGGTTACAGATATGTTGCAAAAATAAAATGCAACATTGGTGTTCATGATCGTGTTAAAGATAACATGATAGAGTTCCGGTTTAATGTTTAATGGCTTTAAACGGGCTATCGACAGCTCATTCCATCTACATGGATGGGGGCGGGTAACTTAATATTTGCATCCAGCCCTGACATTAGACAAACCGGATCTACTGTCAGGTCTTCACCACACGATAGTAACTTCCTCCCTCCCCACAAACGTAGTACGATTACCACTGATCGTATTAATCTTATAGCGGGATTAGCGGGATTAGCCGGATTCAACTCTCGCCTACAAGAGAGTTGAACATGCGAATAAGGGCCAAGCCAGGGATATCGCGCTCCCCGGAAATTATCAACTCACCATCGTTAATGATATAATAAATTACCATTCACATGCTCCCGACATGCCACTGTATTTTATTTCTATCCGAATACAGGTATTAGACACGGGCATTATGTTGATTCACTCAACTGCATGAATACCTAGATGTAATTGTAAATATGTTCCTGTTTCCTTTGACATTGTCAACATGTATTCAGAATTATGTTCCACTTGAAATCCAAGATCGTGACTATGTAGTCGTTTACTAACCATTACCATGTTACAGCTAGGATCTATTGTTATCCATGAGTTGCACCAATTTTTGTTGATAGCTCATATTATAAAACTACGCAATATAGTAGCCATCTTGGCAACTAAAATGGCGTTCATTACATATTATTATTTATGTTGTCATCGGAAACACAAAAACAATGATTTTATGGTGTGGCATATGCTATGTCGTTGATGACTACCCTACTTAATATAGATGTGTCAGAATTATATCCATGTTGGCGGCCATCTTTGATTTACCTTTGTTTGCGGCGACAGATAATTCGGTACAGTTTGGAACATAAGCCTCGCACTTTTAAAATATTAAAAATATGATTTCCAATTATGTTTCATTTCTTTACTACTTTGTCGATCAACAGCGCATAAGAGCTTAAACGATACTTAGCGGCCATCTTGAATAATCCAACATAGTCCAATACTAAGTATATTAGATGGCTCATTCATTTTTGCAAAGAACACATTCAATAATAACAAAAAAGGCAAACAACTGAAATATAAATGTGCATGAAAGTGTAGCTATATATTTTTGTTATTCCACACACATTTGCTGCACGTTTGTCTGAATATTTGGCGGCCATATTATATGTATATGAATTTGTCAGTGTGAATTGTTTTTATAAGTTATCAAAACGTATTTCTATGTATGTAAACGCATAATGTAAGTACCAAACGCCATATAATAATCAAGTCAGAATATATTTAAGACAAAATGTTGAAACCTGGCGGCCATCTTGAAAATCGCAAAATACACACCGGTCTTAACCACCATAAAATCGAATCGTCTCATATATATATCCTAACATCCTAATTTTTGTTTACTGCAGTACCTTTACATCCCTGGTCACACCGCCTCAGTTGATGTATCCATACTTCTAATATTGCTTCATTTTGAATAAAAAAACATACACTAAATAAATATTGCTTCATTTTAAATAATAAAAAAATAAACCAAACACGTCTGGATTATTTCCTACCAGACTATGTTTGTCTAATATTGCTTCGTTTTAAATAAAAAATAAAAATGTTAACATGACTCCGGTAACCCGAGACAAACAGACCCACCTATTCACAGGGACACATACATAACATATACAATCTTAATATATGATTTACAAGCACGCGAAATTAACCGCAACAAACAGATATATAGGTCACACTGGAGCCTGTATTGTAAGTACACACATTCACAAACATATGTGAATCGCCATGTGATTTTGTACCTGATAGAACATGTGCGATATCTCATGGAAAATATTTACAAAATTTACAATATTTTCCGTAAATGACGTCAAAAGTTGACCAATTTTACAAAGCTACTGCAGGATATAATTTCGCATTTGTTATGAAAATTTCGTAATGTTTCGACATCAGTTATAGAAAATATTACAGTTTCTGTAAATATATTTCACGAAAAGTCGCACATGTTCTTAGGAACCAAATCGTATGGCGTGTCTCCTGTGTGATTCGCCTCAACATCAAGGGACTTATTGATATTGCGACCAGTCTAGCCCCAGATCAGCCGCGTAGTCTGATCAGGATCTAGTCTGTTCGATGACACGATATAGAAACACTGTTTCTAAATGTTTGGATCGGGCATTATGCCGCGTGATTGTGCTATTTGATATTTAGCTACACTGGTCTCAATCGCAATAATCCCCTTTCCTCGTGTCGGGTCTCATAAAAGAGTCTGGTGTTACCTCCCTTGTCGCATCTCCGTTTTTCGCCGATATTTATTTCGAAAACAAGCCAATAATTTTCGTAAATGACGTCAAAAGTTGACACAAAATTCAGAGCTCACGCGGAATTAAATTCCGTGTGAGTTCTGATTTTTTTGTCAAAATTCGACGTTATTTACGGAAAATATGACGAATTTTCGAAATGAATATCGGAAAAATACGTCGACAAGGGAGGTAATTCCAGATCAAAACACATTATCATAATAATGTTATACAGAGATCGTATCATGCTAGTTCAGAAGATAATTATTCAGTTTTATCCCAGTCTCCATATTTCTCCGATCTAGATTTAGCTTTACGTTTAACTATGCAAGGGCGGATTCCGGTGGGGGGAGGGGGATCCGACACTCCCCACCACTCTAAAATTTGGCGGTTAAAGTTGTTTACTGTAAAATTCGCCAGAACACATGAAATTTGATGTAGATATAAAAAGGAGCTGTGGTGCGGCATGCCCCGAACCCCCTAGCAGTCTCCCGAACTATAGGTCCCCCCTAACCGAAATCCTGGATCCGCGCCTGATATATATATACTATGTGTTTAACAGCAGATAGTAGCTGGGTAGAAAAAAGTGGAAGAGACAGGCCTGAAAAAGTATTGTGGTGTTGGCAACCCGACCCTACCTATGGACTGGGTCACTGTCGCGTGACACGTGCATTCTTGTACATTCCGGATTTCCGTATAATTGTATATTTGTGATGTGTGGTACTGTTTTGTATTGTGCGTACTATTGATTTCACATACCTGTGATTCCACATACCTGTGATTTCACACACCTGTGATTTTTACATACCTGAGATTTAGCATGTACATTTGCCATGTACAATGTGCGTGTAATAAGGGGGCTTATGTTGTATTGGTGGAAATACGTTTATGCGTGTCCTTTTTGCGGATTTAAATACACGTCCATTTTATGAGCAATGTATTACTGATGTCACGCCATATTTGCCACAGACTATGCATGTGTGTGGTAGAGAACTCGTTGATTGCGTGTACTGGTTTCGCTAGGGAAAATACCCCTTTTAGTATTACGGATGTGCACTATCCGTGCCGGCCGAGTTTGTCCGGGTGTCAGTTGTTCACCAGATAAGGGACCTTCTGTAGGTGAAGCCAGTATATAGCGCAGACCATACCATGGTCTGCCCTGTTATGTATGCTACGGGTTAGTGTGTCAGCATAGCCTGGTACTGGCCAACACGGATATATCAGATCCCATAATGGTGATGCTTTGTGTCGTGATATTTCCGTAAATGATTATAAGTGATTAAGTGACTACGTGTACTTATCTACTCTAGCCTATCCCTTACACTTCAACTGCATTGTTACCACTTTTCGTTCGTCAGATCAAGCTATATTGGCCATAACGTCATAGCAATTGAAGGATACTTGGTTCATATGATAATAGGGGAGACAATTTGTCTCGATCATTCCTGACCTTGGTAATGACCTTGACAGTGTACATGTATTCTTATGACCCAGCCACATGTGGCGGAATACAAATCACCTGACGATGACTAAGTTCCCAACAAAAAGTATATTAGAGACAATAATGACGTGCAAGCACCTGTGCACCCAGCTACTAGTATGCCGCCGACGATAAACTTTTTAAACCATTTAAAAAATAATTTAAGAAGAATCCATTGGTATGTATGTACATGTACTGGCACAAATCATTCTTCCTCAGCAGTATCATTATATATTGACACCATCTACAAGCTGATTTGCTATTTATTATATACGGAGCCCCGCAGGGGACATGGATTTATTTTATTAATTCGTTCCCTCAATTTAACAATTCGTTCCCACGATATAACAATTCGTTCCCACGATATAACAATTTGTTCCCTATAATTAACAATTTAACAATTCGTTCTCACGAAATGACAATTCATTCCCTCAATTTAACAATTCGTTCCCACGATATAACAATTCGTTTCCTCAAATTAACAATTCGTTCACACGAATTAACAATTCGTTCTCGTAGTGCATAAGTGTATATATAGTCCGGAGTGTATATGCATGCAGCTCCATACTATGCAACAAGTACATGTAATGTTGTATATGCATTTGTTGAAATATATTACTGTTTCCTCAATGTTTAAGCGAGCCGTCTCTGGTAATTCTTTTAGAATGGCAATTGTAATGTGTGCCTGTGTTGTACTATTGTTCTTTGTTTTATGATGTACAGTTGATGAGATGTAAATAAACAATTTAACAACTGTGTTGGCTAGGAACATGCAAAGGGTAAATTTGACAATGGGTTTCATCCTTGTCTGAATCCTATATCCGTGTTTTGCCCCTCATGTACATTTTTTACTTTCTTGCTACTTGAGAGTTGAATCCAATTATACAGATTATCAAAGTAATACATATGTGTACTAATCATATTACTTTTACGGAGTCTGGCTAAGTGAATCTGATGTTGCGGGGACCTTGCAGCAGGTCAGGTTATGCTACTGTCTGGCCTGAATATATATTTTTAGGATATGTCAGTCCGTTCGTACGTTTATTTTTTGGAAGTTTTTGTAAGAGTTTCTTAAATCACCTAGGGGCACTAAGTGCGTTGACATACCACATTTTCTAGTTTTCTGTAAGTATTCAGTTCTCAATTTGCGTTTCGACCCTCTTATGTTAACCCGGCCTAAAATGACCATAGTTCAATACCATTAAATAAATAAATAAATAAATAATTGATTGTATGTAATTTCACTATGTAATTTCATGCAATCGACAAGGAAAACAGTCACAACAACTGTGTTTGATTGCATGACATTTCATACGTTCACAAATATTTGTTTTTCTTGGACTTAATCATGTTCATTAAAGCTGTAGACTCAAGTATTATTTATTTTGATCATAATTTCATACAGCCATTAATAGACGAACCGTCACTGAATTTGATTCTATTAAATTTCATTCGTTCAGCAAGATGTGTGTGCAATGAGTTATTGAGCCTTAATTGAAGTCTCAGAGTGCAGTATTATATATTTTGATTCTATATAATTTCATACAATCACCAGTGGAAAAAACATTTGTTAACCGAGGCTTACGGTTGTAGAATCCAGTATTATTTTTTTTGATTGTATGTATGTAATTTATTTCGAACACATGTAATTTCATACAATCACCAATTGAAAAACAATAACTTTGACTGTGTTTGATTTTATGAAATTTTATATGTTCGCAAATACTTGTTAACTTTGACTCTAAGTTTTAGATCCAGTATTATTTATTTTGATCGTATGTAATTTCATACAATCAATGAAAAAACTGTCACTTTGACTGTGTTTGATTGTATGAAATTTCATACGTTCGCAAATACTTGTTATTTGAGATTTAAAGTTTGGAATCAATTGTGATTTTTTCCATCGTATGTAATTTCATACAATTGTCACTAATACTGACTTTGACTGTATGAATGTTCATACGTTAGCAAATACATGTACTTGTTATTTGGGATTTAATATATATTATGATTTTTTTTATCGTATGTAATTTCATACAATTGTCACTTTGACTGAATTTGATTGTATGAAATTTCATGCGTTCGCAAGTACTTGTTATTTGAGACTTAAAGTTTGGAATCCATTATGATTTTTTCGATCGTATGTAATTTTATACAATTGTCACTTTGACTGAATTTGATTGTATGAAATTTCATACGTTCACTTGAGACTTAAATTTGGAATCCGTTATGATTTTTTTCGATCGTATGTAATTTCATACAATCACCAATCACATTGACTGTGTTTGATTGTATGAAATTGCATACGTTCGCAAATGCTTGTTAACTGAAACGCGACGTTTTAGAATCCAGTATTATTTATTTCGTTCGTATGTAATTTCAGACGATCACAAATGGAACAACTGTGACTTTGACTGTTTGAGTGTATGCAATTTCATACGCTCGCAAATACTTGTTACTTGAGACTTAAAGTTTCGTATATATTATGATTTCTTCGATCGTATGTAAATTCATACAATTGTCACTTTGACTGTTTGATTGTATGAAATTGGATACGTTCGCAAATACTTGTTATTTGAGATTTAAAGTTTGGAATCAATTGTGATTTTTTCGATCGTATGTAATTTCATACAATTGTCACTTTGACTGACTTTGACTGTATGAATTTTCATACGTTAGCAAATACATGTACTTGTTATTTGGGATTTAATATCTATTATGATTTGTTTGATCGTATGTAATTTCATACAATTGTCATTTTGACTGAATTTGATTGTATGAAATTTCATGCGTTCGCAAGTACTTGTTATTTGAGACTTAAAGTTTGGAATCCATTATGATTTTTTCGATCGTATGTAATTTTATACAATTGTCACTTTGCCTGAATTTGATTGTATGAAATTTCATACGTTCACAAATACTTATTATTTGAGACTTAAATTTAGAATCCGTTATGATTTTTTTCGATCTTATGTAATTTCATACAATCACCAATCACATTGACTGTATTGGATTCCCCCACCCCTCCACTTGTTGGTTTCTGCTACTTTTTGTTGTTGATTGTATACTATGTGAATATTATGTGAAAAGCATCAAAATTGTGATATGTTTATAACAGCGGGGGGAAATTCCCCCTCCACTGGTTGGTTTCTGCTACTTTTTGTCGTTGATTGTATACTATGTGAATATTATGTGAAAAGCATCAGAATTGTGATATGTTTCTCACATATGTTTCTCACATGGGGGGGGGGATTCCACCCCCCACCCCCCTCCGCTGGTTGATTTCTGCTACTTTTTGTCGTTGATTGCATGTTATGTCAATATTATGTGAAAAGCATCAAAATTGTGATATTTTTCCTACAGAGGGGGGAGGGGGGGGATTTCAATCCCCCCCCCCCCCGCCACTGGTTGGTTTCTGCTATTTTTTGTCGTTGATTGTATGTTATGTGAATATTGTGTGAGAAGCATCAAAATTGTGATATCTTTCTCACATATGTTTCTCACAGGGGGGGGGGGGAATTCCTCCCCACCTCAGCTGGTTGGTTTCTGCTACTTTTTGTCGTTGATTGTATGTTATGTGAATATTATGTGAAAAGCAGCAAAATTGTGATATTTTTCTCTAGGGGGGGGGGGGGTAGGGGGGGGGGGGGAATTTCCTCCCCTAAACTGGTTGGTTTCAGCTACTTTTTGTCGTTGATTGTATTTTATGTGAATATTATGTGATAAGCATCAACATTGTGATATTTTTCTAACCGGGGGGGATCTGGTTGTTCGTTTCTGCTACTTTTTGTCGTTGATTGTATGTTATGTGAATATTATGTGAAAATCATCAAAATTGTGATATTTTTCTCACAGGGGGGAGGGGGGGGGGTTGAAGTTCCACCTCCCCCGCCCCTCCTCTGGTTGGTTTCTTCTACATTTTGTCGTTAATTGTATGTATATTATGTGAACATTTGATAGTTCGTGTTCGTACATTATATATAGACCCATATTAATATATTTATTTAATTAAATGATTTTTCTTATCACTTTTTTTTCTTTAAACTCTGTACGTTATTCCGAATGAATGCGGATGGATTGGTCCCCCCCCCCTCCTTATATCTAAAAGTGTAATTTTTGTGTTGATAAAATCACTACATATAGGTGGAAATCTCCACCCTTTGGGTCGAGAAATGGAACAAATAGAACATTAAAAAATGCAAATCAGCCTCCGAAAAAGAGGAATATTAGTATAATTTCCTCTTTTGTAATGGAGCCAATTTTATATGAATTCTGAATATAAATGCCAACACCCTCGGTAAACACTAGTACTATTAGTATATATGTGGTGTACTAGTTCACATGGTAATGTTGTTGAGTATTGAACATACGTTTAGTCAGAGGTAGAAAGGAACGCATAATTGAATCAAACACAATGTTCTGCAGTCTTGGGTAAAATGTAGAGACACTGACTGCAAAGCATTGATACATGTGTGTGGCATGTTGGAAGTACTTGGTGATATATGTCATTTCATGTAAATTGCTATATGTTTTTATACAAATTGGTGACATTCAGGATGTGCAGCATGTATTAAATCATCTTATTTTTTTCACGAGTTCGAGGACGAACTCTGGTCGAACAGGCGGGGTAAGGAAGCGACCCAGCCAGCGAAGCATCGCTATACACGGCTGTGTATTGCGTAGTCATCGCTTCGAATTTATCGCTCATTTTGGACAACAAAACACGTCTGTCACTTTGTGCACACAACTTACCACGATCTGCGATGCATGCCTGGATGTTCACAATCGTTAATAGTTTATGATCGTCATCTGCATACACCAGGAAACTTGTTTAGTTTTGTTACAATTCACAATAGTTTGTTGACATTTCCTGTGTGTGTTGAACACAGCCGCCATTTTATACTGCGTAAACATGTTTAAGCTCGGTAATTTCCGCCAAACCTCTCCGACCAATCAACGATGCGGGATAACTTTCACATTTCGTCAAAATGGGAAAGTCCTGGTATCCGATTACACATTCCAACCAATCCACTGTGCGGAATCAGGGACAACTTTCAATTGTTGTCCGCGGATTCCAAATATGGTCCTCATTGTCCGAATGTTGTCCTCGGAGTCTTTACGAGGCAATCAAATGGCTGGATTCGCGGACAACATTAGCACCGAAGGTTATAAATAGGAGGGAAATCTGTCAGTTGTCGACTTTGTCATGAGAGACGCAACCCGAGACGCAACTCGCGTCTCGGAACTCCCAAAGTCCAAATATCCACCACCTTAACCATTTCTCACCGATGATGATACCAATGGTTCGTTAGACATTATGTGATAATTTAAACGTGGTTTTAGCACTACTCATTATTAATATAGGCTGGAACAATGATAATGCCAATATCCCATTACCCCACCCACTTTTTCCCCAGTGCGGTACGATTCCCGACCCAACCTTCGTGACCCACTGCTGTGTGATACAGTAACCCATCCTAGCGCAGTGCCCCCCTCCCATCCATGCTGTGTTATTCCCACCCCATCATCATTAACCCTAGCTGCTGTGTGGCCCCCACTCAGCTAGTGTCGTGATCCCACCCAGCTGCTTCGTGAATCCCCCCTTCTGCGTGACTACACATCCCATGCTGTGTGACTCCCCACCTAGCTTCGTGCCCCCTACCATACCTGCTGTGTGATTCCCACCCCATTGTCATGAGTCCTAGCTGCTGTGTGTCCCTCACACAGCTAGTGTCATGATTCCCTCCCCCCAGCTTCGTGACCCTCGGCTGTGTGAGTTCCCCATCCCCTTCGTGCCCCCTCCCTCCCTGCTGTGTGATTTCCACCCTGCTTTGTGACCACCTGCTATGTGACTCCCCATCCTCGCTTCGTGCCCCCTCCAATCCCTGCTGTGTGACCCCCCTCCCCACTAAGTAGTGCCCACCTGCTGTGCGACTCGCAACTCTAGCATCGCGTCCCCTCCACGCCCGCTGTGTGACTCCCACACCCAGCATGATTTCACACCCCAACTTCGTGATTCCCGCTGTGTGACTCCCCCACCTGGCATTAGTCCTACCCCAGTTTCCTGACCCCCAACTGTGTGATTCCCCTCCCTAGCTTCGTGATTCCCGCTGTGTGACTTCCCCACCCAGCATTAGTCCCCACCCCAGCTTCGTGAATCCCGCTGTGTGAATCATACGCCCAGCATTATTGCCAACCCCAGCTTCGTGATTCCCAGTGTGACTCCCCCACTCGGTAGTTGCTCGTGTCTAGTTGCTCCCATAGTCGCCTATGTTAGTTAGTCTCGACTCGCAGACATGTACTACGAATACTAACTGTTGATTTATATATTGTGTATCATCCCGGTACCATTATTGTTACCATGAATTGTCACCCTCATACAGTTGTATGTGTTGCATAATATTGTGTTTTATGTGTTAGCAAAATATCAGTTATTAATACTGAATTCGCTACTGTCGTTCTTTCATTGTCAAGTAGCTAGTTATTCCCATTTCCATATCCCGATTCACAAGGGCCCGCTACCAAACTCCCTTTCGTGAACAGGAAACTATGGTACCCCGTATTCTTGAAGGCAGACGCAACGAAGGGTCGTTACAATATAAATTCATTGTGAGTATATACACACCATAAGAAAGCCACACACAAAATATGAAGTGCCCATGTATTACGGGTATTACGGGTTTAAAAGCTTTATTTATTCCAAGGCAAAATTGCTAAATTCAATGTAAACAAGAGTGCCGCAAGTCACAAAATACGCCCGTCGAATATGGGCCAGCCAGCAAAGATGCAGAAATGTGAAGCTGTCACCAAGGCAAGAAACATTAATGAGAATTTGAAAGTCGATAGCATTATTTCTTCATCTCGTTGTGCTAAACATGTATACTAATTTAAGCAGAGATAGAAAAGTAGAGTGTAAAGTAGAAATGATAGGGAATTGGATACAATAATGTAGAAAAAATGGCTAAGTTAAAAAGATGATATATTTGTTAAAAAATATTTTTTCGACATAAAAACACAAAGGTGCACATCTTCAATATGTGTAGAAGACGTGTGTGTAGTTTCAGAACGATTGACAGAACGGTTTCGGAGGAGTTGTGTACACAAACTCTGTACCGTATATAGAATTGTATAGAAAAATGTAGAACAAATGGCTTAGTTTTTCATTTGACATCAGGGTCGTGGAATTTCTCCCACTTTTCATACGACATATTAAAGATGTGCACCTTGGTATTTTTATGCCGAACAAATATTTTTTAACAAAAATATCACCTTTTTAACTTAGCCATTTTTTCTACATTTTTCTATACAATTCTATATACGGTACAGAGCTTGTGTACACAACTCCTCCGAAACTGTTCGGTAGATCGTTCTGAAATTTAGGATCGCCTGGAAATTTAAATTGATGGATTTACATTTATTGAGCATAGGCTCAATAAATGTAAAACTAATAATTGTTTACAAGAACATAGTGTGTATTACCCATGATGCATGTACACGCTATTTCTTGAAGCTTTTCAATGGAGTATGTTAGCTAGTTATTTCCCTTTGAATGTATTTATAGAAATCCAGTCCAGCTTGTATATTTTATGGCCTAATTGCTTGTAAAATATCGCATTATTTATTCTGTAAAGAAGCCATTATAATGGTTGTGGCAAGTGTTGATCCAGATCATCCTACAAATCTGCGCAATTTGATCCGGAACTACATTATTTGCCAGATTCATATGATCACACTTATGACCGCCTTCCAACATCTTAAAATATATAATACTCCATGTTAGTGGGTGCGAAGCTAAAAGTAAAACTAATGTGCATATGTTAACTAATTTTAGCATGCCGTACCTGCTGGAGGGGTTGTGTGTTTGTTTGAAAGTCACTAAGCCGTTTAAGTCCAAGATGGCCGCAGCACGCCATCTTGGACAATATAAAACATAATATTTCTGAGGAAAATTAAGCTGAAGGTGCACATGGTGTGACCGTTTCGCTAATTTCAACAGACCACACCTACTGGAAGGGCTGTTTGTTAGGTAGGATGTTATCAGGGTTTGGAAATCCAAGATGGCCACCATCTTCAAAAGACAAAATACAACATTTCCAAGATGCTATATGGGCTAAAAGTACCAAGTCATGAGTATTTCACAAAGTTACAATTACGCAACAAATATGTTTTCTTATAAATAAGTTATAACCTTGCGAACTTGTTATTGTTTGGCTGTATGTTATACTTAGTTTTAAATCCAAGATTGTCTATGTATGCCATCGTGAAAGAAAAAATAAACTGCAATATATCCGAGGCCAAATAAGATGGAGAATCAAATTGTGTGGCTGTTGTTAATGATAGAAGATGGGAAAAAGCGCAGCATCAATTATTATTGTTTAATTTTAGGGTAAGATATATTGATTGTGATGTGATTACATGTATAACAAAATCGGAATACAGCATAGCATACAGACTATCCCACATACATGTCACAGACTGTAACTCATATATTATATTAAGTGTGATAATAGACATATGTATACTTTTGTTTATATATTATTGGAAATAGTTGGTTAGCAGCCACACATTCAACAACGTATCAAGTTTAAATGTACTGAGTGTTATACATTCAAGATAGGAATATACAGGACAACATTGACTCCTAAATTATGATAACAGGAAAATCAGAAATAGGTATTCAAGTAGTTATGAAACAAGACTGTTCATTTCCGCTTGTACTTTATCGACTTGCTGTACCAGTGAGAACAACGTCCCAATTTGACATTCAGTTTATTCAGACACTACATATATTATCAACCTTTGATCGCTTTGTAACTGTGTGTGTTTCTTTTCAATATGGCAAATACAAAAGAGTAACCATTTTGGATTTTACAGTAAGATTAATATATGCAGGTTGACTAAAATGAAATCCAACATTGTTGCGAGATTGTCGTGCATAATTAATCATCCAACGTTGTATATGGTTGCCATCTTGAAATTCGGCAGTCATGATAATCGCTAAGGTAACAAAACATCCCATAAAGCCAATATAGAATGATAAAATTAGTGAGAAATCACACTGTCTGTACATTGTACTTATACCCAGTCTCAAAACTATTTATTTTCAGTTTTGCAAGATGGCATATGGTGGGCATCTTGGATTTCCTGATACTTATAGAATCCAACCTAATAAACAAACCCTTCCAGTAGGTGTGGTCTGCTAAACAGGCGTGGCATGCTAACATTAGTGAATATATATAGATTAGTTATACGTTTAGCTTAGCTCCCACTAACAGTATGGAGTATTATATATTTTAGATGATGAATGGCAGCGATCTTGGATCTGAAAGTCCAAACTAAAAAGTTGCCATACCAGCAGTTTTGGCATGATATCATTATTTGGAAACGACACCTCATTTGTGTTTCTTGCTCATTTCGTTACGGAGATAAGGCATTATATATATTTAAAAATGTCGTTGGCGGCCATTTTGAAGGTTGTGCTCTAAAAAGTATTAACATCATTTTCGAAAAATGCATTAGAGCTCATTTTTGTTCTCAAATGGTTGACAAATCAACAATAAAAAAGGTAGGAACATTATGGTCACGGACTCCTCAGAAATGACCCTACTATAAGGGGTATTACCAGATTCAACTGTCAAATACAAAATGCCAAAGACGTAGTATGTGCGGGCCAAACCAGGTCTCGAGTCTGAATTCCGGTAAGGATGAACCCCGATCGTTAAATTACCCATCGCGTGCTCCCACCTGCCACCCACTCCGACAAGGATGAAACCCGATCACATAGAACTAGGATGAACCCCGATCATTAAATTATCCATCGCATGCTCCCACCTGCCACCCACAAGTAGTGTCGTTGACATTAGACGGACAGAAAGTAAAGTACATGTACATACATGTACAGTGGGACCTCTCTAAACCGGACACCAAGAAAACACATGTGATATTATTGTTGATGAGTTTGTTGGTCATTTATCTCAGGTGACAATGTATGTTCGTGATTGCAATGCACACAGTGATGGCTCAGAATAATCAAATGCCTGATTTAGTGTTAAATCTCCCAGGGTGTCCGGTTTAGACAGGTTCCACTGTAATTACATTCTCACAGAATCCTTAGCGATGACCATACTATTAGTAATTGTATTGCAATCAGTGTAGACCCAGATCAGACTGCACATTATGTGCAGTCTGATCTTGGTCTACCCTGTTTGCAGTCTTTAATTTTGGAAGTTATTCAGTAAGAAATAAACGCTAAAATAAACCAAAGGACCGGATCTCTATAAAAAGATGGCGCTTTTGCATGTTGGGAAAGTGAGACACTATTGTTATGCTTAACAATGGACTTAATTGGAGATAATTGGTCAAAATTGCTATTCTGCACAGCAGAAAGTTACATAACACAATTTGGGTTAAAGTAAACGTGTGTATAAACATGACTTTATTAGCTATTAAATGTTTTAAATATGTTTTGTTTGTTTGTTTGTTTGTTGGGTTTTAACGGCCTATCAACAGGTAAGAACATTTAATGGGTTTAGTACTAAATCCCATATATTACCTGTACAAGTACATCTACATGTTCGAGTACATGTACAAATGGGGGGAAAATCCGAAAATCAGAACTGAATATTTACAATAACAAAACTATATATTCAGCCCTGAAATGAGAATAATCCTGATCTGATGCCAGGTCATCGCCACACCAGAATCACTTGGCCCCTCCCAAAAGCAGTAGGACCAGTAATAATCTTACTACTTTCATAATGGGCAATAACCCAATTCAACTCCTAGGTAACTAAAGAGCCAAAGATAAAAACGTACCTGAGGGTTAAACCAGGCAAATCGTGATTCCTATAAGGAGGAACCCATACTTTAAATATGTACATGTAATTAATGATTAAATCAAGCAGGAAACAAAAACGTCACAATTTGTAGTATATAGATCCTGATCAGCTATAACTACTAAAGTTAACTTAGCACATTTTTACACTATATTCTATTAAATTACAGTGTATTTCCTGATCAAAAGCAACTTTTATTTAACATACATATGTAATTTAAAATTTGTAGATCCTGATCAGCTATGAGTTTTAACACAACAGTGTAGATCATGATGGACACCATTAAAACAATTCATATTTTTTTACTCAGCACATTTGCGATTGAAACAATATATTTCCTCATAAAATGAAACACCACCTATTTGTGTTTGTTGTCCTAATTTAATCAGATGTGACGCTGCATCGGCATACTCCATTGTTCAGCTGTACCATGTGGTCTTCAATGCCACGGTACTGTAGATGTTTGGATGTGGATGTGTCAGTAGATCATTGAACTTGTTGTGACAACATTCCACGTGGTTTGTCGTTCGTGGTCCCAAGTTGTCAAAGTGGTTGCACATCGCCTTGTCGCCGTCCACCCACCCAATGCTCAGTGACATAGTCTTGAACGTGACTACGGATGCTGTGTGTCGTCATTGTTCTCTAGGGCATGTAGCCATGCGTCTTCGACAATAACCTTCCTACAGACGCCGTGAGTGTAATTATTTATTTGATATTGTCCGATACTGGGGCCCGTTTCATTAAAGTTCATACGACTAAAATGTTCGTAAGTGCAAATTTAGGAACGTCTGGACATTTCAATAGATGGTTTTACATGTATTGAGCAGAGGCTGCATATGCAGCCTCTGCTCAATAAATGTAAATCCAATAATGGTTTACAAGAAAACATTGTTAGTGTGAAATTTACAGACTATCATATTGCATTACGAACATTTTAGTCGTACGAAGTTGAGTGAAACGGCCCCCAGGACACATGTTAAAATTGTTAATTTATAATTAAATATGTGTGTAACGCAACTTTAAGCCCAGCAGTATACCCAACATACAGGTAAGTCGAAGGTGTGAAAGTCAAATGTTGGGAAATTGAGACAGTCTAGACAGGCCAAAAATCAAAATGTTGGGAAAGTGAGATACAACCAAAAAGATTTGCAAAGGTAAATAACTAGCTACGATCCCCCATTGTTCACATTGGCTGAAACAATATACCTCATGTTGCCATATGTATGGATTGAGTGAATACAGGAATAATGTATTGCATTGTAATTGTGTTGTGTGGTGTTGTGTGGTGTGGTGTGTTGTGTAATTATAGGTTATTTGATGTGTATGAATAAATGCAAGAGTTCCGCAGCGTGCAATATTGCCACCTTAGGAGCGCAATGTCGTTACGCGGCGGAACGAGTCGCATATATCTACCGTTTTATTATATACGCACGGGGCGCCAAGTGGGACATGGCTCAATTTTGTGCCACAAAATTCATTTTTGTGCCACAAAATTCAATTCTGTGTCACAAAATTCACTTTTGTGCCACAGAATTCAATTCTGTGTCACAAAATTCAATTCTGTGCCACAGAATTCAATTCTCTGTCACAAATTCACTTTTGTGCCACAAAATTCAATTCTGTGTCACAAAATTCAATTCTGTGCCACAGAATTCAATTCTGTGTCACAAAATTCACTTTTGTGCCACAAAATTCAATTCTGTATCACAAAATTCAATTCTGTCAATTCTGCACACGCATGTAAGAAGGACTACCATTGGTCAGAAACTGCACTGGAGAAATGGGTCACGGTCGCCGATCTACACATTCAATGTCGATGATTCATTTCTCATTCTGCCGATGATTCATTTCTCATTCTGCCATTTTGCTTCAACTATCTCCAAACAGTCAAACGTTGACAAACCCATTCGTATTTAAACTCTATTGCGTTATACTTGTACACATAATTCATGTACATGTAGATCTCCCGCGAGTACTGACGTCATTTATTGTGTTTCGCAAGGTATATCTGCCCCAGTTAAATCAATAATACACGCGCTGTGGCCTGTGTTCTGACTGCTGTCTGTGTTATAAACATAATGTGTGTATTGGGCCATTTGAGGAAACCATTTGTAGTATTTGTGTAGATACCATGAATACTAAGATGGTGTATACTGTAAATAATGCATGTAGACACATAGTTGCGAACACGTAACTTCACAACTAGTAGACACAGATCCAATACCATTTGTTTCACAAGGTTAGATCTACTGTTAGAATACAACGTCATCTAACGTCATTTTCGAGCATAACACGTTACCTGATAAATAGAATACCAGGCTAGTGTATTTTAATATCAAGTTTATCAAGCTCGGCTCGGAAACGGTAGGAATTCCTCGGCAAGCCTCGGAATTCCTAGCCTTGCCTGATAAACTTGATATCAAAATACACTATCCTGGTATTCTCTATATATGGGCATGCTCTCAGGTCTAGCTATGTCCCGGCTACTTTATGTTTGACCCTGTTTACATAATTGAGGGAAAATTCTGAATATTTTTCTTATTTCTCCTTCAAAGTATACATGTATATGCTTATATGGTGTGACCACTCATTTGTAATCATAATATAACCAAAATAACTGTCCATAAAGAAGTATAATATTGATATATTGGGTTATATTTTCGCATTGAAATATTTAAACCTGCAAGTGTACTCCACCATCTAGTAAAATGGACTAAGACCGATCTCAAACCAATCAACGTAGAGATGACATAGACTATCCTACGCAAACTAATTTTTGTGGACAAAAATGAATTCTGTCACAAAACTGAATTTTCTTCACAAAACTCAATTCGTCTTACAAAATTGAATCCTTTATAACAAAAATGAATTTTGTATACGAAACGTATGCAGAATTGAATTTTGTGACACAGAATTGAATTTTGTGACACAGAATTGACAGAATTGAATTTTGTGACACAGAATTGAATTTTGTGACACAGAATTGAATTTTGTGACTTTTAGTGTTACAAAACTCAATTTTGTGCACATAATTAACCTGTCCTGCATGGCGCCCCGTATATACGTACATCACTCTTACTTTATATGTTGCTCACAAAATATACAAAACAAACAAATTGGTTGTGATTTAGAAGAAAATATTTTGCGAGGTTAAAAGTAAATATTGACGGCTTGCGTTCCATTGTATTTCAAATGTACGCATATAATAACATTTTCGAGCTCCGCGGAGTGAAGCGAGTATGATAGGGTGTCCGGGGGACTGACCCCCCCCCCCCCCCCCCGGAAAAGAATTGAATTTTAGATGTCCGGAAATGTACTTTCCTGTGTTTTACCAGTCTGGATACCATATGACTTGTTCAAAGCAGTTTAGATCTATGTAAACTCAGTGGCTGAACGGGGGTGGGGATTGCAACCCCGGAACACCCCTCCAGGTGTGCCCCTGAAAAACCTATACTTATTCCCACTAAGATGGCTGACATCACTACAGACACAACAAAACCGGGAAAAAGGCGTTAAATTTGGATAAAAAGCCATACTTAAACACGTATGTTTATTTAACACATGTTTTATTTGCCGACGATATCAATGAATATTGTTAATACCCCAAAACTTTTATATAATCGTCCGGCAAAAATATGAAGCACATCCATCAGCATCGGATCGACTGTCAATAATTTCGACACGTTCAACAACTGCTGAATTTAATTTTGTTCTGAAGACAAAATAACAACATAATACACAATATTGAATTATCGCATGTATCGGTACTACGGTAGTAAACTTCACGGCAACATTTTCAATTCCATTGGCCAACAAAGCAAAAATGAACAAAATTCATAAATAAATTATCATAAAGACAATATTTTGCGTTTGCCTTGAAAATCTGCTTACTATCCCTCAAAAAACACCATCACCCTCCATATCTCATTTCTACGTGTGTTTTACACCAATTACATGATATTCAGTACAATACAGATCACTACAATTAGTTGCGAACAGTAACTTGCATTCTACCATCCGTATCCAGTAGCGATTCCACTCATAGGCTGCAGAATAATTAGCTGCTAAAGTTTGAATAAAATCTGATTCGCTATTCTGCAAAGGAAGCCTATGTTTGGAATTGTAACTCAGACTACGGGCGGTACGGCAGTAGATTGCAAGAGTTACTGTTCGCAACTAGCATACCATAAGGTGATTTTCGTACAACTAAATTGTATTGACATTTATCACATTTAAATTTCAGATGTGATTTGGTACAGCTCCAAAGTTTTCCGAAACCGTGGAATGTATTGCCAGACAAGAATGTTGCAGGAAATGGATTTTGGGCAGAGAAAGTGTTCGCTGACGAGGTGACATTTTCGATCTCCTGTAGCGGCAGAACATTCACACTACTGAGGGACAGATACAGTGGCCGTGCTCGGTGGGGCGATTAATTGACCCACTTGTACTGTGCTCGGTGGGGCGATATTCTGACCAGATTGTAATATATTTGATATCTGACGATGTTCTCCGATAGACAGTTCGGCGTCATAGTGTGTGATGGATTGTATATTTTTATGTCCAGTAATTTTCATTATTTTTTTGTGGGGGAACTCCTGCTTTCGATAAAGTGGTGACTGTTGACTTTCTAATACTGTAATTTGTCAACCGTGACGAGATTCCAGCTTGCTCTGCAGCATTCTTCATCAGACTGCCAAGTGTAACCTCTCCCATGGACCATGGGTAATACCTGAAAATAAATATTTTTGAGAAAATGTATAATAATTATCAAAAAATTGTCGTATTTATAACTATTTTACTTTTCTAACTAAATATTAATGTCACTTTCTATAAAACTTCATTTGATCTTCAGCCTTGTCCGTAATGATTTTCAGTGTCATATGATAATGTTTAAATAACATTTAAAACAAAATGGAAAAAGATCATAGTGCATTATTTCACATAATAAATGTCATACCATGGCTCATTTTCTGTGCCTTTCAATCGTTGTTCTGGTACTGCTGTCAGGTAAAATGGACTGTCAGCAGCCAACATCTCGGAAGGTCGGCGACTTCTGAAGATCTCAAAAATCTTGACAGGGTGACTCGGTCTCTGAAATGGAAATATTGGTCCATACAAAATGTTATGTTTCTCATATATTGTCATGCAAGACGGCCGATATTGATTTCAAACAAAAATATAATAGTTTTTCCAACAAATTTCACAGTACATTGTATTCACAGAATTATATCTCAAATTCAACTTCAGATGTATTTATGGATTTAAGTCGATATCAACAAAATACAGTGATAAGAAACAATATTTGTTTCACATGCTGGCCCAGATATATTTGCGAGCGGTAACTCTTGCAATTTGCTCCCATACCGTCCACGAGTAGATTGCAAGTTATCGTTGGAAACAAGCTTTACTCGCTGATGTTTCCATGCCAATTCAGACCAATTTATCCTATTAACAACAATGGTATAGTAAACTTTCTGTACTGAATGTATGAAAAGCAAAATACTTTTTATGGACTACAAGTAGTAGTGATCACAATACATCGGACCTCCGCTCGTATGCACCTAACTTTATTGTGTCTTGAGATATTTGAATTAATAAAAAATGTATAACTAAACAAATATTTATATTTGAATGCTGATATATTGTGGATCGATTAACATTACGCTCGTGAACATTTGATCGATTCTCCAAGTATCGTCATGACAACCGTGATAGTTTTCAAGTTGTTCAATTTTCTATCGACAATATCTCGCGACTCGAACAAGTTTTGCGCTTACAAGGCCAGCAAACATACCTGGTGTTGTCTGTTGCAAATATCTTCGGTGTGGTCTCTCGTGTATTCGACAGATTCGCCCCATCCCTGGTCTTGCTTGCCCTCTCATTGAACTAGAGAAAATTTTCCTCATTGGATATCGTTTTCATCTCTATATCACCGAATTTCAATTGTCTTGCTTCATCTCGTCCACGCAGACCGAACATTTATTTTTCCGAAATAGTAAAATATCGTGAATTGAAGGCTTTTTGGTGTACTTGTACCTAGAGACCCAGATGAATACATTTTCTCTTCTTCTTCAGGTGTAATGTTCATGCACTTTTTAGGTTTATTGCCCTTCCCAAGTTTCTTCAGCTCCATTTTCTTGGCCGTTAATGCTCTGATACACTGCCCAAATACTCTGTCTCGATAAATATTGTTTTTGCAGCATTGATAATGTATACTGATTCGACGAATATATTGATTTTAAATGGAGCATATATGATTTTTTTTGTGAAATATTAACTAAAAATGGTTGAGCACGTACTGCGAAGGATTTCAGGACTTTCAGTCCTTTGATTAAATACGTAGTAGAGCATGTGAAACAGCGCGATATTAGTAAATCACTTACCCTGCCAGAAAACCCTCGTATGAAGTATAAAACTAAACGTGGAAAAGTCCTACAGGTTTAACTTGTACAGACTGGTTCACATAACACTCATAGTAACCATGGACACTTCCATGTTTATTTTTAGACGGGGAAGGAACGTGTGGTTGTGTTTGAAAATATAGAATGCAGTGGGGTAACCAGGGGGGTGGGGGGGGGGTAAGGGGTTGGTGACGTCACATCTATATGTCACATCTTATATATGAGTGTTCGCTCCCTGTGGATATAATTGTGTGGTGACTTATACGTGTACTCATAACTCGGTGACGTTTTCAACAGTAATAGATGCAATTGTTTACATCGCAAAATGTATCGGGTTTCCCCAAATACTAGTTGCGGCAAGAACCTCTGCAAAACTCCAGTACCGTCCAGAGCATATGGAGTTTTGCAGAGTTACTTCCCGCAACTACCAAAATACATGTCTTAAACTGACTTAAAGGTACATGCCCACTACACTCAGTAGGAACACAGTGTTCTTTATAGGAACTAAATAAGTGTATAATTGTGTCACTATTCCACCAGTTCTAACAATTACGAGTGCCCGCTATACAGATATAACCATTTAGTAATGTTTATTTTACTGATAGTGACTCGCGGTGGTATTAGGCTATTTTCATATGCAAATGAGGTATGATAGTTTTTAACTATTTATACTAATTAACCTGAAAAAAATAATATTTTCGACAGTATATAATTCCGCATGTACTCTGAAAATGTTGTCATCTGTTGACGCCATATACGGAAAATATTGTACATTTTATAAACGTAATTAATGAAATTACGCAGATGTCCGAAGCTACAAAATCAGATGGCGAGTCTCGTATGTGGTTGTGAGTGGGGAAATGTGCCTTATGTTTTTTTGCGACCAGTGTAGATCCAGATCAGCCTTGCTACCACCCAGTCTGATCAGGATCTGCACTGTTCGCCACTACATCAATGAAACACCCGCTACCCGTTTACACGAGTGTGCCAGCCGTATATGGACTTACCAGAACCAAGGCCGTTGGCGACATCTTGACAGTCGCCATCGATCTCCTTGCACAAATACAGAATCAGAAGTACAGTGCAGCCTTTCTACAACAGTTACCCACAAGAAGACACACAACTGGCTGCATATGAATATAGCCTGATACCATCGCGAGTCACTATCAGTAAAATAAATATTATTAAATGAGCATAGCTGTATAGCGGGCACTTGTAATGTTTAGAACTGGCGGAATAGTGACACAATTATATACTTGTTTAATTCCTATAAAGAACAGTTTGTGCCTACTGAGTGGGCATGTACCGGGACAAATAACCAGCCAGTTCAATATTACTGTTATCAGTGACTCATTTGCATATTCAAATAGCCTGATACAAACGCACGTCTCTGTCAGAACATTAAAGATAACTAAATGGCTATACAGTGGAACCTCTCTAAACCGGACACCCTGGGAGGTCCCCAGGGTGTCCGGTTTAGAGAGGTTCCGCTGTAAATTAGACATATGAATATGTCAATGCATGCTGGTGTGTTTTGCCGATCTGGGGCCAGTTTCACTAAACTTCGTATGACTAACATGTTCGTAAGTGCAAAATTATCATTGTCTGTAAATTTCAAATTAACAACGTTTTCTTGTAAACAATTATTGGATTGATATTTAGTGAGCATAGGCTGCATATGCAGTCTACGCTCAATAAATGTAAATCCATCAATTGAAATTTCGAGACGATCCTAAATTTACACTTACGAAAATGTTAGTGGTAAGAAGTTTAGTGAAACGGGACCCTGGACAGGCATTATCATCAGCGATAGGTGACAAGGAAACTCATTAAAGCTAAGATACAGACACTGTCTGCGTGTCCGGTTTAGAGGGGTTATACTGTATCTGCATAGCGGGCATTCATAATTTTTTTTAAAAATGCTGGAATAATCAGTTAGTTAGTTCAATAAAGAACAGTTTGTGCTTAATCAATGGGAAACCAACTCTAGTCCCAGAATCATACTCGATATACGTACGTTATTCTAATTCTGTATCCAGTGTTTATATCCGTATATCTCTCCCAAAAACAAAATATAATGCATGTGTAATAATAAAAAAGAATCCAAGTTTTAAAGGTGTAACAACTTTTGTGAAATCGGGTAAGACGAATACACCCATGTGCAGTCGACCATGAATAGAGATGCCTGGAGAAATTGGGCCGATGGGCTATGCGACCAGTGTAGTCCCAGATCAGCCTGCGCATCCGCGCAGTCTGATCTGGGCCGACACTGTTCGCCTGTCAGTCGATAACGAACCCATAAAGCTACTACTATCTTTTGATCCTGACCAGGCGTCCCGATTACGTTAGAAGATCATAAGTTTGAATATCAAGACATCCACAAAGCCCAATTTCTACAGTACACCCACATATGTACCCGAATCCGGAACCCCCAGCCTAATCGCATCAACATAGCTGTATGATTATATAACACAAATATTGGAAACGTTGAATTATTTCCTTTAAGTGGTTGAACATACGGAACTATCTTCCACATTCGCTCGGGTATTCGGGATAACTTTCAAATTTACCATATCTGGTAAATATTCAAATGTTCGAAAGCAAACGCCACAATACACGCAGCTGCGATAAGGTTGATAATGATACAATCAAGTTCAGTGATAATGATACAATCAAGTTCAGTCAGGAAATCTAAGAAAATATACATGTTCGTGTTTGAATTCACCCACACCATCAGCAACTAAACAGGCAGGAAGTTTCGTCGGCGGTTTGGTATTTACACGTTAATTATCATCGAACAAAGCTTGATTTCCAAGCATATTAGACTCATAGCTCATGGAGATGATTCTCTTGTGTTGATACAACTTGTTATATTGAGATAAATGTACAATACAATAAAACAGCAGACGACACGCTTCAAATCACTGTTGAGATGGTTAACTGGAATGAATCTGCATACAATAGTTAATATGACGCACAGTGTAGACCCTGATCACATAGGATCAGGCATATGTGTGACTGAGCTGGAGAAATGTGACTTATAGAATGTGTTACCAATGTAGATCCTGATCAAATAACACAGTCACAATGTAGATCCTGATCAATTATTATGACTGTGACTGTATTATTTGCTCAGGATCTACACTGGAAACAAATCCCAGCCAAAGAAAGTAATGTTAAAAGGGTTAACTGTCACAGCCGAGTTTATTACAGCTAAGTGTTTGTAAAGGCTGATCAACATACACAAATACACAAAGAAATACAACACCAAGAGAGGAAATTGTCATTCTGACCAAGAATTGTAAGAGACTATATAAACAATATAGTAATATAATAACCACAGGTTACTGAAACAAATCAAATGTCAGTATCGTTAATAGGATACTTTACATTAGATCAGTAGGTGATTTGTATTCTGGTACCTGTGATAACAACACCTATTATGTTTGTTGCTAAACCATCATTAGAATTTGGAATACATCAATTCTGGTTGAAATATCCAAGTGCGGCGTTTTGTATGTATGCAGACTCTGGTGTACCCATTCAACGGAATCGGAGACCGTGGACAGTAATGAAAGCAAGTGAAGCGACGAATAGTCACTGGACCGTGTCACAGAGTGCATAATTGTTACTTTACGTATTCCGTGGACATCACTGGAGAAACGGGCGCTATGACATTTGCGATGAGTCTACCTGCGAAAAAACATTTCCCCCATGTTAAATCCCATGGCATAGACATCTTCACAGACTATGGGGATCATAGTTAGATCATTTCCTCATCCCACAGCTCCTCTACCTCCTTTTCCCCCATGTTAAATTCCCATAGACAAATCAATTTTCCGCGACAAAATCAATATTTGACAAAATTTCACGAAAATTTAATATTATCGAAAGATATATTGTTTTCGCATTGTTTATATGGCTGTAAATTGTGGGCAGCTTTCGTGAAACAGTAATCTATATCGGCCAATCCGTCATCTACACAATAAATGTTGAAGATACCTGCCCACTCAGTAGGTACGGAATGTTTTTTTTATATCACAGACATCATCTGAGACATTTACTGGCAAAATAAACATTCATTCACCATTACCCCACGTTGATTGTCATTAGTATACATATTATAGCAGACGTACATTTCCACACTAATATCAGGTGCGATAACCGTGTGTATTTATTGCTTGATGTGCAATGATCATACTTTATAATCTGTCGAAAATATTATTTTTTTCAGGTGACGCATTTAAGTATAAATAATTAACAAATATCATACCTCGTTTGCATATGAAAATAGCCTAATACCACCGCGAGTCACTATCAGTAAAATAGATATTAGTAAATGATTATATCTGTATAGCGGGCACAATGTGCAAGTCCATAAAGTCAGTGCCGTCGTTAAAGTAAGAATCAGGTCAAGTCAATCGGGCACTCGTAAATTTTAGAACTGGTGAAATAGTGACACAATTATACACTTATTTAATTGAAAACAGTTTGTGCCTCTTAAGTGGGCATGTACCTTTAAGGAATATATGAGCGGCGTATCGCGAAAAGTTACCTTATGGCGAAAATGACGTTGTCGAGTAAATGACGTCGGAAACGTCGCTTCCATGTACGCTTTTTACATATCTGACGTCGTTGTTGACAACTGGTAACGACAAACGATATAAGTGTATTATCGTGTGCTAGTCTGTGTAGCATGTGAACAGATTGTGTCGGCAGCCCAGTTCGCGTATGCACCCGATAAATAGAGAATAGTAGGTTAGTGCCGTGAATCTGTAAACATATCTGGCAAGTCTCAGGAAACGGGATGGGCAAGGCTCTGCCGAGCACATCCCGTTTCCGTGCCGCGCCAGGTATGTTTTCCCATTCACGGCACTAACCTAATATTCTATTTATCCCGTCAACACCTACAAATGGCTGTAAAATACAAAGAATATAACCCCAGCCACCGCACATATTCATACGCAGTGATTATGTCGTATTGACAGGATATCAAAAATGTTTCACGGCACTGTATTTCACGGCACATACGCACTGTGTTGACGGGATAAATTATTTATTTGTGTAGTATTATATCGTTTACCGAGACTATACATATGTACAGCAAATATGTGATATTTAAGGATAAAATGTTAATAAATGTTAGTGTGAAAGTACAAAAAGGTACATGTAGTTTGTGGGTTGCAGGTGTCAGCTTTTTTGAAGATGAGGATGACGTTTGCCAACTTCCATGATGCCGGGAAATGTGCTTTCGCCAGTAGTTTATTAAATGAAGTAGAAAGGGGCCGGGGCTGACAGCTCTTGGAAATATGTAGCCTATTTCACCAACATTGCAAAGTATACTTATCCAGCAAAGTATACTTTGAGAGAGATATTTTCAATTCAGAGATAAATTTATTATTTAGTTATTATACTGAATGTATTACATTATCACAGCCATTTTGGCTGTGATAATGCAATAAATTCACTATAATAATTATGCATACTTTTAATCATCAAATATGTGCAGTCGTTAGTTCTATATGAAATAATGCATTTTGGGGAAAATAAATTATTTCTCCCTCGAATTATACTTTGCTAGATAAGTATACTTTGCAATTTTGATGAAATCGGCTACTGCTCTCAAATGTCGTGTGCGTGCGTGCGTGCGTGCGTGCGTGTGTGTGTGTGTGTGCGTGTGCCAAATGCTGATGTGTATGTAAATGCATTGAAATGTATTGCCATTGTTGTTTATATAACTTGTTATGCTGATTAGGGTAAGGGTCGTAACTAATGTTGGTAGAACTTGTGGCCCAAGCCCATTGTAATTATTTGGCAGTAAACTATGTTTACACTAAAAGTCGCGGGCTAATCAGGTCGGGTTCGCTAGCTTTTGTTGGAGTAACTAAACATATCGCATCGGTAATATCCTTCTTAGAAATTGTGATAGCTGGTAAAATAGGATATGAGGGTTGATGACCAGGTGTTTTTTCTTAATTGACACATATTTGCAATACGTTGCAGAATCAATACGAAATATCGGAGTCATTCTGTAACAAAACAAGACAATTTGTAACAAAATACCAATTAACATTCAATTCTTCATTTTTCTGATTATGGCTAGACTGTCTGTTTGAACGCGAATTACAACCGACTGCCCCACAGATCATCATCGCCGACAATTGCAAACAGAGTATTATAAATAATCCAAGTATAACTAGGTGAATGAGTAAGCACTGTTAACGAATATATTAAACGATAGAAAGAAATGATGAAACAAATAAATGATGTCAGTAAAATGCACAAGTTATTCTATAAGAAAACTGTATCGACCAATCAAGGAAACTGTACTACTGCTACATCATAACGGTAATGTAAGCAAGCCATTTTAGCAGAATTTATACTCGTAAGACTACGGAGCCCCGCAGGGGACATATAATTATTTGTTATTAATTTGTTTGTGCGCGCGCAGCTAGGCGCCATAACAATTCGTGGCAACGGATTGTTAATTCGAGGGAAACGAATTGTTAAAATTGAGGGGACGAATTGCTATTTTCGTGGGAACGAATTGTTAATTCGAGGGAACGAATTGTCAATTCGAGGGAACGAATTGTTAAATTGAGGGAACGAATTGTTATTTCGTGGGAGGGAACGAATTAATTAATAAAAAAAGAATTGTATGTCCCCTGCGGGGCTCCGTGTAAGACAGACGGAACTACTGTCTGTTTCACGAAAGTTGCCCAAATTTTACGGCTATATAAACAATGCAAAAACAAAATAGTTTTCAATAATATTAAATTAAAGGAAAATTTAAGAATGAGCCTTGAAGTTTCTCGTTATTTCGTGAAATTTGGTCAAATATTGATTTTATTGCGAAAAAACAATTTCCCCATGTTAAATCCCTGTAGACAACTCAGAGTGAAGATGTCTATGGGGATTTAACATGGGGAAATGTTTTAGAATTTCAGAAATACTGGACCAATTTTTAAAATTCAACTTTTGTTTTCTTAGTTAGATCATTTCCAAGATATCTAGCTAGGTTTCGGAGTCAATTTCCAAACGTTTTCGCTTTTTCCTCCATGTTAAATTCCCATAGAGAAATCTATTTTTCATAATAATACCAATATTTGACCAAATTTCCCGAAATAAAAAGAAGGCTCATTCTTAAATTTTCCTTTAATTTAATATTATCAAAACAAATATTGTTTTTGAATTGTTTATATGGCCGTAAAATTTGGGCAGCTTTCGTGAAACAGACAGTAAATACTTTTCTTAAATATTTAATCTCGTAAACTATATTAGAACAAGTCCCGACAAATGTCGTTGTGAATTTTGTTTCCAAACTCTGGTTTTGTCGTCTTCGACTATCACCTCGCACCTGCGAATGCTCCGTCTGGAAGCGAGTGATGAAACTCGATGTGTGTCGTGAATTTTGCGTAATAGTCGGTCATGTGGGATTTTTAAGACACATGTATTAAATGTAAGGTTTCGAAACATCTGACGTTCATGCCGAAGTGCGATACCTTTGAATTTTCACTAATCTACCCGAAAGGGAGCAGATTAAAATCAGGTTTAAATATTTTGCTCAAGAGCCACCATTTTGAATTGTAAACAACACGTCGCATGAACACATTTTAAAGAGGCTCAGCACGCGAGGGCATGATATCGGTTAACATCGAAATTTGCATTGGGAGTCATCTCTGCCCTCGTATCAGCCCCGGGCAGATATGGATAATAAACTGTTGGCTGGAGAGTTGTGTTATATAAGCGGGCAGAAATGCGGTTATGCTCGGCAAGGGCGTGATAATAATTGTTATTTGACGTTACGTCACATATTTTGACGCAAAACGTCATAAAAAGAGTATGTAAGTATGACAAAAATATTTCTATTTTTTTTATATTATGGGAATACCAGACATACGCCACGTGTGTCGATGTAAAAATAAAATAAAATTTGTGATTGATTTATGCATATAGATGCCATTTATGAAGCGAAAATCCACACATTGGCTATATGAGACACCAGGGGCCCGTTTCACTAAACTTCTTACCACTAAAATGTTCGTAAGTGCAAATTTAGGATCGTCTGGAAATTACAATTGATGGATTTACATGTATTGAGCATATGCTGCATATGCAGCCTATGCTCAATAAATGTAAATCCAATAATTGTTTACAAGAAAATAGTGTTAATGCGAAATCTACAGACTATCATAATTTTGCACTTACGAACAGTTAAGTCGTACGAAGTTTAGTGAAACTGGCCCCCTGATGTGTTGCTGGCTCCACACATTTTGACACTGTTTTCGTTTTTATAATTAAAAAACGATGAATATGTGACACGTTTAAGCCAACGAAAACATTCACGATAATTAAAGATAGAGAAAACGATGTCAAAACGATGTGTTGAAAGAAACGACAGGCGTTTAAATAGTTGATATATGCATATCGTTGTACCAAATAATGCTGATTTTGTTTTCTTTTGGGAACCATCACCAAATTTTCGCTGTATTTATACAATGTATTTACATACGATAAATAGTTGTCTATGTTCACCATAATTGAGACACGGCATGTTTTGTACCTTCGGACATCGGCGTAATTTTAAGGGAAATACGTTTACAAAATTGACAATATTTTCTTTAAATAGTCAAAAGTTGACAAAATTTTCAGAGTATCTGAAAATTTTGTCAACAGTTTACTTTATTTATGAAAAATACTGTAAATTTGTAAACGTATTTAATGAAATTACGCAGATGTCTGTAGGTAAATACTGGCATGGCGGGTTTTATATGTATGTTATTTCTGCCACAGCGCTGACCAGTATGTTAGTGGTCGAGCCTCGTTGTGGACAGGGGTTCTGTATCACTACGTTTCCAACGCAGGTTACTACCATCCATAAAAACTCTTCCATACCGCTTGTCGTTCCCAATATAATTATTGGCATTGTTCCGCTTTCCAAATAGTCCAGTCGAACCCATGAAAAGGCGACCGTATCTCTTATCTAGAGGTCTTAGTAGATAATCCACAATATCAGACTGACCTCGATATTCAAATGCTGAGTCACGGTCAACGTATAACCTGCCGTATTGTTTACTCAAGTCTTCGTCATCTGGAACGATCGGTCCACCAAGGTTTCCGTCACGTGCACGCTTTACAAACACGTGTTGCCTATATAACTTCGGATGATTGATCAATACAGTTCCAAATCGTTTACCTTTTCCCAAATAGTCATTTCTGTGCCCGTTCATGAAAAGCGCTACGAACCGTTTTTCAAAATTGTTCCGTTTACCGGAACTACTTTTATCTAAATATGCGTATCCATGCGCATCGGTATTGATTGTTGACATCTCGCTTCCGCCATGGTTGGCTATTTTCTGACACGACAGTTCGGTGTTGATACACGTCAGACACATCGATAAAGCAGATTGGTCCGTACAGCACTCGACGAGAGAAACCTGGATACCGACCGGAAGTGACATACACATCAGACAAGAGTCTGCCACACTCTGATCGCTGTCACACCGGCTTCCTTGACCTTCGTCAATAACGGGGATTTCTTGTTCTTTCTTAGCGACTATCGTTGACAAGAAACGCCAAGGTCATTTGTAGTCGGTACATGTTGTACTTCGTCTGCAAATAGATACAGTTTACACAGCCGCCGTTTCTAATCTATATTGACAACGGTAACTTGCAGTCGAGCAATTTGATTGTCTGAGCCTGAGCCTGAGCCTGAGCTGTAGCACAGCTCAGACTCTGACAATCAATCTGCTCGATGTCAAGCACAATATTCAAGTATTTTGAAATGATCAAATGTACAAATATTGGCAAGGTTATCTCAGGTGATAGTGTAAAGGCACGGTATTTCAGATTATGTTTCAGATCTATCCAATATGAAACACGCCTTGGGATTTTGTACCTTCGGACATTGCGTAATTTCATTAAATACGTTTACAAAATTTACAATATTTTTCATAAATTAAGTCAAAAGTTGACAAAAAATTCAGAGTACATGCATATGTACTCTGAAGATTTTGTCAAATTTTGACGCCATTTACGGGAATTATTCTAAAATGTGTAAACGTATTTCATGAAGTTACGCAGATGTCCGAAAGTACAAAATAACATGGCGTGTTTCATATGTATTTGTTTTTCAATTTATGCTCAGTAAATGACAAAATCAATAGCAACGATTTTATTTGACCACATTCCTAAAGACATGTGTTATATTCAAGTGCATGCTTTCAGAAACTGCGATAGACAGGGGAGAGAATTTGATTTGGCATAATTTCGCTACAGAAGCACCAGTACCGGTAAGGAAAAGGGAAAAGTTGTGAAATTTATTTATACAGTGGAACCTCTCTAAACCGGAGGTCCCCAGGGTGTCCGATTTAGATATGTTCCACTGTAAATCAGACATATGTGTATGCCAAGGTATGCGGCTGTGCTTTGTGAACTTGAACAGGCATTATCATAATAAATATACACCAATAATTCCAGCACAAAAATATTTACACAATTCCCTAACATTTGATTGGTCCGTAGCAAGTCTCTGTCCAAAATTTATATCCCAGTAAACTCCCATGCCGAACTACTTTTCGTAACCGTCAGGCGCAGTTAAAATAATTCTTAAGAAAACGGAAAATAAACACATTTTCTTGATGAATTTATTTCAAATCATCGGCTGGAATTATAAGGAATGAATGGCCTTTTTGTGGAATTTATCGGGGATATAAACTTGGAAAAGTCGCGGGAATACTGGACGAGGCCTTCCGGCCTTCGTCAAGTATTCCCGCGACTTTTCCAAGTTTATACCCCGATAAATTCCACAAAAAGGCCATTCATTCCTATAATTAAATTAAGAATACACAGGCAGCCAGAGTGTCCGGTTCGACTCTATATGCATTTGTTGTGAAAGGATAATACTCCACCACATTTTGAATGACGCTCCCATTATAGACGTTTTAAATCGAAATAATTTAGTAACCGCCGATGGCAAAACAAGTTTATAATACTAAACAATAACTGTTATTTTTCAGTATTATAAACATATACTTTTACAAATCCCCACATTTTAAAGGAGAAATGCAACATCATTGTTGATTTTTTATCTTTTAATATAGCCATTTTCTTCATGATATAAAGTCGAATGGAAGTTATTGTATAAAACAGATGCGTGCTTTACCGGTATATTCGCACCTGCGTAAAATGAAACCGAAAAATGACCCAAACCGGAAGTGACGTCAATGAGGTGATTCAGTCGCGAGAAACAATGGAAGATATAGAACAATTTGACGCTAATGACGGATACGTTTTGCTGCATTCTCCGCCAATTCAAGCACATGGATATTTGTACGAACCTACAGCACATGATGGGTTTGCTGTATCCGATGATTCATCGTCAGACGAGTTGGACAGCGGCGAATTAGAGATCGACTGGCACGAACGACGTGGACATGCGAACTGGTATAAATTTCAACATTTTTTTTTACAAAACACGTCAGTATTTGACGGAGATTAACTCAGAAATTACGATGTGGTTTGCGGGGAATATATTGGCATACCCCACATGGTTTGCGGAGTCATAATAAGTAATATTCACGTACCGTCCGTTTACGGCTAACAGACTAACCACACCCACTTTGTCAGACTGCATTAGTTCCAGCATTGTGAAAATAAGATACCACCAGATGTTGTGTTTCATCAAATTATAATTATTCAACTTATTGTAGTACTTGAACATTGTCCAATATAATAGCTTAGATAAACACAGCTTTACATATAACTTTTACTGTTTCATCTGTCTTCTGTACAGAGACATGTGCTGTGTAAATTGTATAATCTTTTTGTCACAATAATAGCCCATTCTCAGTGATTATTTCCTCGTGTTTTGCGGTCGTAAACATGGCAGCATTTTATAAAAACATCCATAAACCAATGAGAAACATTTATACATATTTTCACCTCGCTCATTAGTTGCGAACAGTAACTTGCAATGTACTCAACCATAGCTGATTTTATTGCGAAAATAATAATTATATTTGGACAGGTTTCGTAAAACAGACAGTAGGTATCGACCAACATTTGGTGTATTTGATATATTGGTGTTTAACGGCCTATCAACAGCTAAGGTTATTTAATGCCTGGCCAATAGGTTCGATCCCCTGTTTAACCTACTGCATTGTGGAGAAATCCCACCAACATTTGGTGTGAAATTGATCGGAGAACTGGGACTGCGATGCATCACGGAACACCCCGGGTTTCATGGCAACTGCATCAACCAGTATGTCGTGGAAACTTCGTTTTACGAATTTCTGGATGGATATGGCCATGTCGGTGATGATGAACCAATACACAAGTAAGTAGTTATTGGTGTAAAGTAAATGTAGAGTTGCTTACAATTATCATCAACACTTATATGTGGCTTTGACTGGAGAAATAGGGCTTATGGGTTTTGACACCAGTGTAGATCCAGACATCCGCAGTCTGATCAGGATCTGCACTGTTCCTCATTGCATCAATGAAAAACATGGCATGCTTGGAACACCGAATATAGATTGTTATGCTACAGGATAGCTGCATGTTTTCCGCTTTATAGGCAACAAGTTGCACTATATCGCTACACCACACTAACAGAATTTACGACGTTCATACTTCGCTATATTGTTGAGAGACAATTCTACAATATGACATAAACTTACCTATTAAAGTGTGTATTAGCAAAATTCTTAGGTGACTCTCCACAAAGTAGAAAGTAAACAAAGAACGCTTCAAACGCACATTCGGAAAGGATACTTCGTCATAACTCTTATCATATCTAATGCAGTTTAATGAAATGCAGTTAGAGTTATGTACCCAGAACTAGCTACAGGAGTGTGCTGTTCGATCAGGAGCTACACTGGTCAGAAATCTGACAAGCTCTTTTCTCCAGTCACAGCCACACACATATATGAGACGAGCCACGTGATTTTACACCAAAGAATATGCGCCATATTTTTCACAAATGACATCGAAAATATATGAAATTTTCAGACTTGCTATGAAATTTTCGCCAACTTTCGGCCTCATTTGCGGAAAATATTCTTGGGTACAAAACCATGTGGCTCGTCTAATATATGTTTCATACAACAAAGCAAAAACAGAAAACACAATTTCATAAAATGTGGTAAATACTTTATTGCAAATAGTTCAGTTTATATCACAATGAGCCACTACTTGTTGCTTAGGCCATATAAAGTTAATTTACGTATTAACATCCAAATTTTGGAGAAAAAAAATGAGTCAGGTGGGTGAATTTTTTTAGTAAAATTGATTGTATTGTTTAAAGAAATGATAATTTTTCTTCAAATAAATAAATTCAAATATAGTACTAAAAATAATCTGACATTATTTTTTAGATACAGGTGGGAATGATATTCAGAACATTTTATATTGCCTAGGTTGTATTTGTAAGTGATTCAATTTCTGAACACTGCATATTTCAAACCCACTACTTATAGTTCAACTGCTTGGTTGCTCCATACACCATTGTACAAGGTTGTAAAATAAGTATGTTTGTTTGTTTGTTTATTAGTGTTTAACGGCCTGTCAACAGCTAAGGTCATGTAAGGCCGGGCAAACGGGTTCGATCCCATTTTAACCTGCTGCATTGGGAGGGGGGGGGGGGGGGGTAGGGGGGATCCCAAAATCAGAACGGAATATTTACATCGAGAAAAAATATATTCAGCGAATCATAGGGCACCAAACATGAAATTAAAATATAAAGATATATACATGTAATATCAAGGATTAGTCATTGTTATCATTAATAGTGGATCCATTTAAAAAAATTATATTATTTATTTACAGGCTCTACAGACATGTATCGTACAGACGGTTTACACGATGGGTGTGGCATATACTCGGCAAGGGTGTTCGGAAAGTCATTCCATCCTGCGCCGTGAAGAAGATAAGAGACAGTTGGCCATCCGAGGAATTCACAGGATTCCGATACAAGAGACGTTGAATAGATACCACCATAAATGTGTACAAAACATGTATATTAAAATACAATTAACTACTAAAACTGTCTTGTATACTTGACTATTCACTGAACATCTAAGTTGTGAGTTAAGTGAAGGTTTGGCAGAACTATATTTAGTGAATGGGCCATATGTTAGACCGAGCACAAATGCTAGACAACCATTTATCCAGCCATAGACACCGACTGGGTGATAGACCAGCCACAAATCACAAAATATTCTGCCAAACATCCAGTTAAATCACAACTTGCATTTTTTACCATTTCGGACCTAAATATATACATGCATGTAGACTCGACACCAGTTAATTTTCTAATCTCCGTTAACCTGTCTTCAAACCCATGACCATATTGCTGTTTTAACGGGGTTGAATCAACAGAGCCTGATCTGGTGCCGTGTCACCGCCACACATACACATAGCCATTATCCCTAAAAGATTAGTGAGGAGTAGCAATCTTATTACTTTCATAATGCATTTTTCCCAAATTCAACTCTGAAGTAGTGGGTGGGAGCATTCTTCTAACAAATATCATGTGGAATACCCATAACTGGGGCCAATCTGACGTGAAATGCTAACTAAGAATGTATGACTGTCATGGAAACAAGAAGACGTACATTGTCGGGCCTTCCCCCCAGAAAAAAATTAAAGCGCTGCTGTGGTCGACCTCGCGGAGCGCGGGAAGTAGCTAGGTGGGTCCAGTTGCATGCTCCCCTGGAATTTTTTTATCACGTACATGTGATTTGGTGCATTCTGGCTCATTCTAGAAGAGGTACGGCTGTACTGAAAACGCATTAAAATAACGATCTTTACTAACACAAATAAGATATTACCTGTTGAAAGTGCAATTTCTGTAGAAAAAAAATGATGTTCACTTTTGCGCCAAATGAATCACGTAATTCTAGTCAAATGATCGTCCTTTCAATCAGGTAAGCGTTAAAGTCACTTGGCCCCTTCCCCTAAAATAGGATTACAAATAATCGTAATACTCACATAACATTATAGTATACCGAAAGAATATAGAATAGTATACCCATGCTATAGACAGGTCGCCAAGCTCCCACCACCACACACATTTCTAACCCTTTCAACACCACATGCCTGTATAGTTGTATTGAAAAAAAAGGAAAAAAATGTAGATCCTATGAGCCGGCTAGTGACGAGCCGTCTCATCAAGTAGTATATGAGAGTTAAAATGATACAAGTTTATTTCGTCCCAATAGTGGATACAAATTGCATGCAACATCCTCTTTTAAGCAAACATACGTGTGGAAAGCAGGTGAATTTTTATCTCCAAAATATAAAGTATGCGAAATATGACACACGAGGATGAGAATTTGTGTTTTTCTGTCGTATGTATCCACTATTGGGACGAAAACATCCACTATTGTGACCAAAACTACCATTCCCAATTGTGGATATCGGTACGAATTGTGGATACTCGCGTCCCAAATAGTGGATGATTTTCGTCCCAATAGCGGATAATTGCAAAAATAGGCAAAAACATCCACAATTGTGACTAAAACATCCACAATTGTACTACCAAAATTGAAAAAAAAAATCACCAAAATATGACAAAATATGACAAATGACAAATCCACAATTGGGACCAAATCATCCACTATTGAACGCGAGTATCCACACTTGGGACTGGTAGTACAATTGGGACTTGTAGTACAAAAGACGATGTTTTCGCCCAATAGTGGATGGGTGTTCTAGTCCATTCTGCATGGAGCCACAATTGTTTCTGTCGTATGTATCCACAATTGGGACTTGTAGTACAAAAAGACGATGTTTTTCGCCCAATAGTGGAATGTGTTCTAGTCCATTCTGCATGGAGCCACAATTGTTTTTGTCGTATGTATCCACAATTGGGACTTGTAGTACAAAAGACGATGTTTTCGCCCAATAGTGGATGGGTGTTCTAGTCCATTCTGCATGGAGCCACAATTGTTTCTGTCGTATGTATCCACAATTGGGACTTGTAGTACAAAAGACGATGTTTTCGCCCAATAGTGGATGGGGGTTCTAGTCCATTCTGCACGGAGCCACAATTTTGGAGGATTTCCCAACCCAACCTCGCCACCTCGTCTCGTCTTGCCACCTCGTCTCGCCTCGGCACATCCACAATCGAACGCCCATTTGAAGATATGGGACCCCATTGGAATAGACTACAACTAGCCATGCCATACAAGGAATGCGAGACATGCGGCAAGGGCTTCGACAAGCCCACAAATCTTCGAAGACACATGGGTCGCGAGAACCCGTGCAGACCTCCCACGAGAGAGTGTCCCGGATGTGGAGGGAAGTTCGCCACCTACAAGACTCTCTGGCAACATCGCTCAAACAGGTGTCCCGGGGGCCCGGAGGATAGAACCACGTAGGGTAGCAAGAAGAAGGCTGCGACCAGGAAGAGGATCCTGGTACTGGAGAGGAGGGTGGTAGAGTTGGAGGAAGAGGTAGCTAGACTGCGGGATGGAAAACCTCGCGAGGGAGCGAGACACGAGAACATCGACGGCGACGACGACGAGATCGATTGGACAGATCTCGATCTGTAGAGAGAGGGGGATTCCCCCACTTTTTGCACTGGCCAGTTTGCCCCCATCTCGACTCCCAACGGCAAACAAAACACCAGAAAACCTCTCCCCAAACTAGGTAGAAAAATGATACCAGTGCAATTGTCCACATTTGGACTTTTGGAAAAGTCGAAGAAAACTCGTCTCCCAAGAGCAAAACAAAATCTAGACCAAAAACTCTACCAGCATCCTCTCCAGTACCAGGATCCTCTTCCTGGTCGCAGCCTTCTTCTTGCTATCCTCCGTGGTTCTATCCTCCGGGCCCCCGGGACACCTGTTCGAGCGATGTTGCCAGAGAGTCTTGTAGGTGGCGAACTTCCCTCCACATCCGGGACACTCTCTCGTGGGAGGTCTGCACGGGTTCTCGCGACCCATGTGTCTTCGAAGATTTGTGGGCTTGTCGAAATCAAAATCCATTCCAGTTACTGGGGTGAAAGGGTTAATTGAAAAATGACGCCAGAGTGAATATGTTGAATCTGTTGGATGCAACATTTCACTAGTAGAGATTTATACATCATGGGAAAAAGGTTTAACCCTTACAGTGCTGAATTAATTTGTGTCGTCTGCTGAATATTTTTCTCATCAAAAACTTGGTTTGGCAGCACTTTAGAATAATTTCCAATGGAAATGATTCTAAAATGCTGCCAAACCATCTTTTTACTGAGAGAAAAGACAAAATATGAATTATCAGCAGACGACTATTTTCGGTTCCCGCATTCTAAGGGTTAAATATGAAATCAGTATAGCCCCAGATACAGAGTATGGGATCATGCGGTTATGGTGTTAATTGGAGTAATGGCAGCACCCATGAGGTCTCTTCTTTTTCATCAATTCGACTGTGGTTTCTTCCTTATAATGATGACCATGTTCCAGCCGTTAACACTACTAACAGTCTGCCAATACCAAATTTAGCAGCATTACATATGTAGTTAAGTCTGAGCATGCTGCAGAGAAATTTGAATCAAACCAAGTTTAAACGTTAGATTCCGTCCGATTAAATACTCTGCAGAGATGGTTCGTCTGGATTTACAATGTTTGCAATCATTGGGATAAAGAGAGAGTCACGGAGAGTTGAAAGGGTTAATCGATAATAATGTTTGTGTAGAATGGATATTTACATGAAATTGCGACAATAGAAGACACTACTTAACTGCAAATGCAATAAGCGTGGTTGTGTCATATTACAGCCCACTGATTTATCACCTATTCAATTACCTGAATTATCTGTATTTTAATTAGGACAAGAACAACAATTTGAGACACAAGAAACAGTGCAGAATTCATATTTACTACGTATAAATAGCATTGATTGTTTTTTTTTACACTACAGTTTCAAATGTCATTATACATTTATAATGTCGTACCATGTTCTTACTTTCGAACTTGATTAGAGGCCGATAACAAATAGAAAAAGAAAGGAATCTACATATTACAGTTGAAAACCACAGTTTGTTTGTTTTGTTTGTTTATTGGTGTTTAACGGCCTATCCACAGCTAATATCATGTAAGGCCGGGTAAACGGGTTCAATCCCGTTTTAACTTGCTGCATTTGGTGGGGGGGATCCCAAAATCAGAACGGAATATTTACATAGAGAACACAATATATTCAGCCCTGAAATTAGAATAACCTGACCTGGTGCCAGGTCAATACCACATCAAGTCATTTTGCCCCTTCCCCTAGAATAGGATTACGAATAATCGTAATACTCACATAAGGGGTATAACCAGATTCAACTGTCACATACAAAATGCCGAAGAAGTGTGAGGGCCAAACCAGGTATCCAGTCGGAATTCCGGTAAGGATGAACCCCGATCATTAAATTATCATTAAATCGCATGCTCCCACCTACCACCCACTGAAAACCACAGACAAAAACAAACAATTTAAAGGTACATGCCCACTCAGTAGGCACAAAATGTTCTTTATATATCAAAGACATAATCTGAGACATTTTTTGGTAAAATAAACATTCATTCACCATTACCCCATGTATTGATTGCAATTATTAAACATTTTATATTAGACGTAAATGTCCAAACTGTTATCAGGGGCGATAACCGTGTTTGCTTTTTGTGATATTACTGTTTTTTCGCTGTATTTATGTTTTGATGTGCAATGATCGTACTTTATACTCTGTCGAAAATATAATTTCTTTACGTGACTCATTTAATTAATATAAATAATACACAAAAAAAATCATGGCTCATTTGCATATGAAAATAGCCTGATACCACCGCGAGTCACTATCAGTAAAATATATGTTACTAAATGATTATATCTGTATAGCGGGCACTCGTCATTTTTACAACTGGTGGAATAGTGACACAATCATACACTTATTTAATTCGTATAAAGAACACCTTGTGCCTACTGAGTGGGTATGTACCTTTACATACAAAACATCAAGCTCGACAATACACCAACATACACATTTAACTGAGAGGAGTCTGGTTTACTGTGTCGTTGACATTCTCAATGTGTGTGACCCAAGTAACGGACCTGGAATGGTCCAACTAATTTTCAGACCAATCAATTGTTAGAAAAAAGCATTTAGATCAGTACATTTATAAACAAATCGGTGTTTCCTAATGATATAGAAGTACTTGCAAACAGTGCAGATCCTGACGAGACAGATCCATATGAGCCGGTTCATCTGGATCTACATTGTTTTTGCAAACACCAAGAAAAAGGTCTGTGGTGTGGAAAGGGTTAATAGTGATGACCAGGCAGAACCAGTACCTCACCTTTATTGGGAGAGGGTGGCGGGATCATAAACACAGCTCTACATTTAATTGCACTTACAATAGCCTGATCTGGTACCAGATTCATTGTTAGCTGGATGTGCTATACAAAACAATAACTATTTCTAGTAATATACATGTGCTTATCATTGTATTTATGAGGTGGCAAGTTAAAATATATATATCAACAATCAGACCTGTTACCTGGGTGTGTTATAATGAACAGTAACTATTTCTGGTACCACACAGGGGGCCCATTTCTCAAAGCTTCATACGACTAAAATGTTCGTAAGTGCAAATTTAGAATCGTCTGGAAATTTCAATTGATAAATTTACATTTATTGAGCATAGGCTGGCTGCATAGCAGCCTATGCTCAATAAATGTAAATCCAATAATTGTTTACAAGAAAACAGTGTTAAAGGTACATGCTCACGCAGCAGGTTACACTGTACTACTACTTTTCATTTTCTGTCATGTCTTATATGAGCCATTTGTCTACCCACTAACGAGTTATTTTTAATTACGGCGCGTGTTAATTGGTGTTAAATCGCATTTTATATGCCGCGACCAGAAAGGGTATTTTCCGACCTCGTGCTATTTTTACCAATACGCGTCACGTGACACGGTCAATCATATCACATCTTTGACATGCGCAGTGAAGTATCGGAAGTTGAGAAGAAAAATCTCTGTTCGAGTCCAAATCTAAATCTCCACGTAACTCTTTCCATTTGGTGATCTGGTCGCCAATATTAACCACTCTCTCTCTGTACTACCTGTCCCTCAGACATTTCTTTTTTTTGCCTTTTTTTTGGCCGACGCCGTTTCATACAATTTCCGTCCTGGACGTTTCGACACGTTGATATTCTTGTTTACATATTGGGAAGCCTACTGGCGCGCATAGTATACTGCGCATGCGCACCACAAGCCGTGATATGAAAGTCGTCGTCCCCGCACATTATCAAAATAGACTGTTACCGCCGCGCGTCGCTAACAGTAAATTGATAATTAATAAATGATTATATTTGTATAGCGGGCACTCGTAATTTTTAGAAATGGTGGAATAGTGACATAATTATACACTTATTTAATTCCTATAAAGAACATTTTGAGCATACTGCGTGGGCATGTACCTTTAATGTGAAATTTACAGACTATCATAATTCTGCAAAGTTTAGTAAAAGTGGTAGCGATCTAGAGTTTTTTTTCATACATAATCTTTGAGAAATATCTGTCTCTCGTGTCCCTATCCAACCCTTTGACGTAGAGCGACACACTTGATATATTTTGCTGAGTTGTCAAATCCATTGTAGCGCTCCGTGAAGAAACACAATGGGCCACTGGCGGATCGATTAACGGCCAGCTGTTTACGCATGCGCGAACAAACACTTTAAATACAAAATATCGAGGTCGAAAATTCACCCACATACACATAACTGGGTTGGGTTACCCGCACTTTAACATGTTTGGGTCTATTTATATATGTATATACATGTGTATTTCACAATAGACTATTATAGGTGTAATCGACTTGGGTCATGGTATGTATGTTAACCATATGTTCACCTACATAATTCAACTACACTGTACTCCTGATTTATATAAACCACACACGGTAAATTCTAAGTTTTATTTTAAATATATGTACTATGCTAAATATAATAAATCATAGGCGAAAACTAGAAAATGTGTTCATAGAACACGGATGCCCCACATACCGCTTTGATAATAAACAAGGCAAAATTCCAAGTGCAAAAGGGGAGATAATCCATGACCCGGGGGGTCGAAACAAAAATCGAATAAACTTTGCGCCTCTACTCATCATAGATACCATGTTTCAGGTCTTACAGGTTAAAAGTTTTACGAGTTACAAGACAAAATTTCCAAATTTTAAGTCGAAAAGGGAGAGATAATCCATGACCCGGGGGTCAAATAAAAAAACAAAATAAACGATGTGCATCTACTCATCATATTAAGGAAGCTATACATACCAAGTTTCAGGTCTGTAGCTAGTATGGTTTAAAAGTTTTACAACTTACAAGGTTGGTGACGGACGGACGGACGGACGTTCTTAAACATTGTGTTTATGTGTCTACGAGCCACATAAGGCCCCTCTGAGTACTACGGAATAAGCCACATAAACAGATTTTAGCCACATAAATCGGTTTTTTAGGTTGCTAATATAACTAACCCTATTCTTTACTAAGTCCATCCCTGTGGGGGCTAGCCACATATACCCTATATATTGGTGCGGACGGACAAGTGTAACATTAAAGGCCCACTCCACTATCATGGAGCTGGTGGGGCATACACAATATATTTAATGTTACTGGGTCTCAGATATGTGCAGAAAGTTATGTAACAGATCTGTTAAAAATACTTCAGTTGTAGATTTGTATCTTATTCTGAACCCAAAAGGAAACATGTGTTGCCTGAAAAAAATGGATTTTGATAAAATGTCTGTTTGTGATAACTAGTAACTGTGCTAGTTTTGTGCAATTGAGCTAATTTAATTTTTATTTTCCTTTCTACACTACAGGCCTGTATAGTGGTACTGGCAAAAAGTGTAGATCCAGATGAGCCGGCTCGTGACGAGCCGTCTCATCAGGATCTGCACTTTTTGCAAGTAAATTTTCATATATTTGAGAACAAAAACACCCCCTTTTCATAAATTGACTAGTCTGAAAATCATTTTGTGACGATTGGATTGGATTGGCTGCAAAATTAACATAATTATCAAAATCCATTTCAGTTGCTTAGGGATGGATTAGCCAGTGTCTAGAATGGAAAATATTTCATGGCAAGACATCTTGTAAATTGAATGCAAATTGATGTTTTGTACAAGTTTACTGATTTCATAAATGCCAAGTTTCTTATGAAATCAGTCAACAAGTTTAATAAATCTCATATTCAAACATACACAAATGTTTGATTCTATTTATTGCATATGCACATCACAATACATCGAAGCTGTAAATGACCACCTAGCTTGTTTTCTGTACGGGCCACATTTGTATATTTAGTACACTAGTGTATTATGGTTTTTATTACACTGTGTTATTACACTGTGTAAGCCTATTTTATGCAATAAAATAGTTTACATAATCCAAGTTGTGCACGCGCTTGAACTAGCTCTATCAAACCGCAAACTAGTAACAATATGTGACATACATAATACGATGCGAGTATCTTTTGATATCAAGTTTATCAGGCAAGGCTAGGAACCATGTAGGAATTCCGAGGCTCGCTGTTTCCGAGACGAATCTGATAACCAAGGTATCAATACACACTAGCATGGTGTTCTGTATTCTATTTATCAGGTAACATTTTATGCTATAGAATGTGGAAATATGGCGCGGATTTCATTGAAAGGAACGCAGACTTGTTTACATTGTGTCATTACACTGACGTCAATCGGTAAAATCATGTGACGCTGTTCGTCCAATGAAACATCAGTTTTCAATTAGTTGTATACAAGATAGTATTATCAGGTGAATGCCTGATACGACATGATGTTATCAGTCAGTACGTATTCGGCCAATACAAAGCTGGTTACCTGATAAATGATAATATACATGTTATTTAGGACATTTGCAAACAACATATATGTTTGTTTGTTGGGGTTTAGCGGCCTATCAACAGCTAAGGTCATTTAACTCCGGGTCAATGGGTTAGTACTAAATCCCATATATTACCTGTACAAGTACAAGTACATGTTCAAGTACATGTACAAATGGAGGGAAAATCCCAAGATCAGAACTGAATATTTACAGTAAAAAAAACTATATATTCAGTCCTGAGATCAGAATAATCCTGATCGGATGCCAGGTCCTCGCCACACCAGAATCACTTGGCCCCCTCCCAAAAGCAGTAGGATCAGTAATAATCTTGCTACTTTTCTAATGGGAAATAACCCAATTCAACTCCCAGGTAACAAAAGAGCCCAAGATAAAAACATACCTGAGGGCCAAACCAGGCAAATCGTGATTCCTATAAGGAGGAACCCCTACCGTTAATTTACGCCGTCACGTTCACCCGACCAACCATCCACTCTAACAACATGTAATCTCACTCTACAACTTGCACTAATACATTACTGAGACACATATTTGTTGCTGCGACTCCAGAAATGGGTATTACGTGATTTGCAACCAGTGTAGATCCAGATCAGCCTGTACATACGCACATTCTGATCAGGATCTGCACTGTTTGCCATTCCATCATTATAGATCATTATCATGCTACAGGAGTGTGCTATTTGATCAAGAGCTACATTGGTCACAAAAACCCACAAGTCTCATTTCTCCAGTCACATATGTGATTCACCATAATAAAAATGGGGTTATCGAGTGTTTAACCTGTGTAGCTCCAGATCAGGTATCAAACTCATGTAGTCTAACATGAGTCTTCTCTTTTTGTTAGCAGCATCAAAATTTTTAACGGCCTGTCAACAGCTAAGGTCCTTTTATGCCGGGTTAGCGGGGTCAAATCCCATATGATACCGATTGTGATGGGGGATAAATCCCAAAATCAGAACTGAATATTTACAGAGAAAAATATATAGTCAGCCCTGAAATTAGAATAACCTGACCTGGTGCTAGGTCCATACCACACCAGAGTCACTTAACCTCTTCCCCTAAAAGTAATATGATTAGGGAAATGTACACGTCTTGTATCACTGGTGGACATCTCGGTCATTATGCTGAACCTTGATCGATGAGCTGCGACAACTGCTGATTTGTCGATGGGTCCATATTGTGCACACACTGGTGCGGGTGTGGCAGCGGTGACAGGCTGTAGATCTGCCCTGCTGCTCTTGTAGCTGGGGAACTCGTCGCGTCTCGACAAAACTTCTGCGAAGAGTCTGTCGACATAGTCTGCAATAACAAAACACTTGACCGTCAGATGATTTATTGAACTTGCTTCATGCCCATCTGACACAGTAAATACATAATGGCGGTAAAAATGACAGAGCAAAAGTGGTTGACTAGATTTTGATTAGGGCTGCCGCGGATCAGATAGTACCAGATGCTAATACCCCATAGTAAAACCAGAAGCGTACAGTTTATTATTAGCCGATCTATTTATAGATCGGCTATATATTGGTTATCCATTGGTTTGTGAAAAAGTTTGTAACCACCCTTTTCTCCTATATTCGGTAATCTACAAACGCGAAATGTGTTGTATCACTTCCAAATTACATCAATCGGATAATTTTTCATTTTTGGCCATAATCTGTTTTGTTTAAAACTTTAAAGATAGCGAAATAAAACAATTTGGCTATAAATAAACGTTTTAACTACAATAGTTCGGTAAAGTGGCTGGCTATAGATAAACGTTTTAAAAATAACTACAAGAGTTCGGTAAACTAAAGTTAGGCGGTAGCTCCGGTAGCTCCGGTAGCTCCGCCCACTCGCGTGCTGCCACATAATTCGGACAAACACACAGTGACTACAACTTTGTGTATTGCGGAGTGTACGGGGCGCCATGCAGGACAGGTTAATTATGTTTACAAAACCAATTTTGTCCAGACAAAATTGAGTTTTGTAACACTAAAAATCACAAAATTCAATTCTGTGTCACAAAATTCAATTCTGTGTCACAAAATTCAATTCTGTCAATTCTGTGTCACAAAAATTCAATTCTGTGTCACACAATTCAATTCTGCATACGTTTCGTATACAAAATTCATTTTTGTTATAAAGGATTCAATTTTGTAAGACAGAATTGAGTTTTGTGAAGAAGAAAATTCAGTTTTGTGGGACAGAATTCATTTTTGTCCACAAAAATTAGTTTGCGTAGGATAGTCTATGTCATCTCTACGTTGATTGGTTGAGATCGGTCTTAGTCCATTTTACTAGATGGTGGAGTACACTTGCAGGTTTAAATATTTCAATGCGAAAACCCAATATATCAATATTATACTTCTTTATGGACAGTTATTTTGGTTATATTATGATTACAAATGAGTGGTCACACCATATAAGCATATATACTTTGAAGGAGAAATAAGAAAAAATATTCAGAATTGTCCCTCAATTATGTAAACAGGGTCAAACATAAAGTAGCCGGGACATAGCTAGACCTGAGAGCATGCCCATATATAGAGAATACCAGGCTAGTGTATTTTGATATCAAGTTTATCAGGCAAGGCTAGGAAACGCGTAGGAATTCCGAGGCTTGCCGAGGAATTCCTACCGTTTCCGAGCCGACCCTGATAAACTTGATATTAAAATACACTAGTCTTGTATTCTATTTATCAGGTAACGTTTTATGCTCGAAAATGACATTAGATGACGTCGTATTCTAACAGTAGATCTAACCTTGTGAAACAAATGGTATTGGATCTGTGTCTACTAGTTGCGAAGTTACGTGTTCGCAACTATGTGTCTACATGCATTATTTACAGTATACTCCATCTTAGTATCCATGGTATCTACACAAATACTACAAATGGTTTCCTCAAATGGCCCAATACACACATTCTGTTTATAAACACAGACAGCAGTCAGAACACAGGTCACAGCGCGTGTATTATTGATTTAACTGGGGCAGATGTGCCTTGCGATACACAATAAATGAGGTCTGTACTCGCTGGAGAACTACATGTACATGAATTATGTGTACAATTATAACGCAAATGAGTTTAAATACGAATGGGTTTGTCAACGTTTGACTGTTTGGAGATAGTTGAAGCAAAATGGCAGAATGAGAAATGAATCATCGGCAGAATGAGAAATGAATCATCGACATTGAATGTGTAGATCGGCGACCGTGACCCATATCTCCAGTGCAGTTTCTGACCAATGGTAGTCCTTCTTACATGCGTGTGCAGAATTGAATTTTGTGCCACAGAATTGAATTTTGTTACACAGAATTGACAGAATTGAATTTTGTGACACAGAATTGAGTTTTGTGGCACAAAGTGAATTTTGTGACACAGAATTGAATTTTGTGACACAGAATTGAATTTTGTGGCACAAAAATGAATTTTGTGGCACAAAATTGAGCCATGTCCCACTTGGCGTCCCGTAGAGTGTAATCTGTAGATAAATAGAGCATACAGTACAGGTTTTACGCTGGAATATTTCGCAACATAATGGTGACAACAAAACATTGCTGCTATGGCGATTCACGAACCCTGAAACCCGGTGAAGACAAATACTTTATTGGATGGATTTGGGAACGGGTTTCCAAAACCTGCACAAAATCGAGAAAAATATCAACGCTGGGTACAGAACTGTGGTCGAAAATATTTTACCATTGACAATGTTACCAGAGACACCTACATATGTTCGATGCACTTTGTGGGTGGACGAGACCCGACAGCTGAATATCCCGACCCCATAAAATGCGGAATACAGGTACATTAGGCCTATTAATTATTGACATACATGTACATGCACAGTAGGACCTATACAACTTGTATAAGTTGTAATGACGGAGGTGTGTCCGGACAGTGCAAATAACCGGATTATAATATTGGTCTGAACTGGCCACTTAGAGTCAGCATGTGCATTTTGTTGAGTAATAATCATGAATGTTGACCCTGATCTGAATGATCAGACTGTATTGATGCACATGCTGGTTTGGCTAACACAAAGGTTCGTATGTCCGTTTGTGTGTGGGGAGTGTGTGTATCCGTTTTTCAGTTTTTCAACTTAAATCATTGTAAAATGGGCCATACTGTTTTACTGTTCATACGATCCAGTTCATATTATGCCATGCCCCTAGCCCTAAGGTCAGTCAGTCATAAGCGCACAACAGCTTCATTTGCAAGAAGATACAACCATTAGATACAGGTAATTTGTTTTGCAAAGTACATTTGAGTATAAATACAGCCGAGAATATACGCTACAAACTGTTAATTAACAATATACGAGTGGGGATTGTTCCTGCAGTATATTTATACTGTACTGAGAGAAAAGTGGAGCCATTGCGGCCCTTAGATGCCAGATGTTTTGGGGAAACAACATCAACATTATTTTATGTAATGTTGGCTTATCTTTAGCGTTTTTACGTTTAACTGCGCTACAGTGGGGGATATACAATATCCATTCAACACTGAAACTACCATTTGCTGATATGGTGGCAGGTTCCCTTACCACACCAACATCACTTGTCCCAATATATATAACGGAATCTACTTATTTTCGCTCAAATATACCAGCATATAGAGAACTGATTAACACATTAGAATGATTTATAAACGTGTGGCTAGTTCATTTTCATTTGACTACCATAAGTATTGCTATGATCAGATATTACTGATAGCTAAATATAACTGGGAGAATTTGGTTGGGGAGGAAATCAACACTTCTCTCACTTTTCCCTGAGATTCCGTAACTACTAAAATGTGGACATATACTGAACCCTGATTTGATCGGCTAATAACATCATGCTCTGCATGACTTTTCATTTTCATTATTGTTTGCATTCTGTTTATTTATAAGCTGCTGATCGGGAGATACAAAACAAGAGCAAGTGAGCAGAGGCTCACGCATACACATGGCCGCCGCCTGGACCGACAAATAAAAACTTTTAACACAAATTTTATGAACAGACGGACGGAATGACAACAAGAATTCCACCACAGGAGTGTGGGTGGTGGTCGGGCGAATGAGACGGCGTAAATTAACGGTATGGGTTCTTCCTTAGGAATCATGATTTGCCTGGTTTGGCCCTCAGGTACGTTTTTATCTTTGGCTCTTTAGTTACCTGGGAGTTGAATTGGGCTATTGCCCATTATAGAAGTAGTAAGATTATTACTGATCCTGCTGCCTTTTGGAGGGGGCCCAAGTGATTCTGGTGTGGCGAGGACCTGGCACCAGATCAGGATTATTCTAATTTCAGGGCTGAATATATAGTTTTGTTATTGTAAATATTCTGTTCTGATCTTGGGATTTTTCCCCCCATTTGTACATGAAATTGAAAATGTATATATGTACTTGTAAAGGTAATATATGGGATTTAGTACTAAACCCATTGACCCGGCCTTAAATTACCTTAGCTGTTGATAGGCCGTTAAACCCCAACAAACAAACACCACAGGAGTGGTGTTGCTCCTGCCGAGGCATTTGACCGTAACATGAGCATGGGTATGTGATAAAGTAAGCATCACGTTAAGTTTCCACAACCAAATATTGAAGCAATCCATCAAGTAATATTATAATATGATGAAGACACTTGCACAACCTTTTTATGCAATCAAAAATGGCAAATTGTTTCCGTAAAAAAGGTCATGTTTATGACGACACGAGTGCGTTCCAAATGCTCACATATATCAAATGTCCAAATACTTAAGCAATCCGTCAAGTAATATTAAAGTTATACCATGATGACAAAGCTTGTACAAAGTTTTTGACATTTGTGGACGACAACGACGACGGAAAAAGCGGCGACATCGCGCCTTCTGCTAAAGTAAGCGCGACCAAAACTAAATACCCCTCGGCATACTATGCATGCTGGGGGGGGGGGTGGGGGGGGAGGTGGAGTGGTATAGTAGTGTTGTTGTTATTTAACTCACTATAGGTTTGTGAAACCTTGATCTGTTTGGCCACCGCAGTTCCCTTCTTGTACTTGGGGATGGACACTTGCCACTGGAGCTCCCCAGACTTTGTTGACTTCTGTGGGCGTCCAGCATTCTCGTTGAAGTGCAGACACGCTAACTTCAAGCTGCAAGTATTTTTTTGTGTCGAGTAATTGTAATTGGTTTGAAACTATACACATGTTTTGCATTTAAGTATATATAAAACACGTGGGCGTATCTTAAACATTGAACTTAGGCGATACCTATCTGTAAATTTATGAAATAATTGATGCACTAAGTTAGTTTTATAAAATAATCTACTGACCCTTATTTCTTTTGAAAGATGTAGAAACAGTCTGATAGTTAACATGGTTAACAATTGAAGTGCGAATCAGGTAATCTGATTCGCTACTCTGCAGTCAAGGACGTGGATGGCACTGTAACTCTGCTAAGGAAGGGACAGGAGGTTTGTTGGAGATACATGACTGCAACTAACATATATACTCCTGTATTGATTTGACTGTAGCACTACTGACGATACAGGGCACTTGTGTCATTTGGGCCTTTGAGGAACCTCAAAGACTTCCTTCCAGCAAATGGATTTAATTCATTATTGAAGGAGGAGAACTATATATTTTATATTACAAAGGTCACTCGAAGGTTCCATCACCTGATGCGGTAGTACATGTAGAGTTACGTGTCAGCAACTATTTTTAGTTGCGAACAGTAACTCTTGAAATATCGACGTGCCGTCCGTAGTTACGATTCCAGCTATAGGCTTCCTCTGCAGAATCAGATCGGAATTGTGAATAATTTTATTTTGTCAACATTATGAAAATAACATTCCAATAATTATGATAAAGTAAATTTAAGCTATAATATAATTAAATTGTCTATGTAGTAGACTGCAAGAGTTACTGTTCGCAACTACAAAGCTATCGAGTATTATATAACGGGAGGAGTTAACGGTTTTCATTTCCATAAGGAGAAAATGTAGTATAAAACAAATAGCATAAACGACTTGCCTGAACGGGCATAAATCATAAACACCGACTTCAACCATTCCTCCATCACATGATAACTGAGTTCATTGATGGCTGCCACGTCATGTAATATGACGTAATTGTAGACTGTGTGTACCAGTATGCATGCCCTTCCGGGAAATGAATGTGAGGGTCTGCATGGAGGTTACCATAACCCGTTCGCCCCTAAGTAAATCGAGTGGATTTTGATACAAATGTATATTACTTTGCAACCAATCCAATCATCACAAAAGGATTTTCAGAATAGTATAGGGTGTGTTTTTGTTCTCAAAAGTATGAAAATGACTTGCAAAAAGTGCAGACCCTGATGAGACGACTCATTACGAGCCGGCTCATTGGATCTACACTGTTTGCCAATACCACTATAGAGGCCTGTGGTGTCTATTAAGTGGACTCGGGAACTGTTTGGGAAGCATTGTGTCGACTACTGGTACCAATCGTTTACCAGTTTTACTGGGGAAAAACATTTACTTACGGCCAGTCTTCGTCTTCTTTCTGCAACTTGTCTCAGTTTGAGTTTGTCAACTGGAGCTGGGGCGTCGTCTACTTTCTTGAAGATGGTGGGGATTGCGTCGGCTACCAGTTGCAGTTTCCCCGGATTGAAACCCATCTGGTGCGCTCTGGTTCGGCTAACGACGAAGCAACTGTCTTCGAAATGTTCCGAGCAAAGGCGGCTCCAACGACTGTTCTTCCACAAGGCAAATTTATTGCGCCCTTCCGAATTCCCTCTGTCCATGTTCACTCGCCACTGAAGGTTTAAACCCTGTCATCCGGAAATTTAAATATTCCTACGCCATTTCCACCGATCTTCCCGCAAAATGGAGCGACGCAGCGAGGCATTTCTTCCTTTTAGTGTGATCTATGAACCATGTAATTACAGCGTAAAATGGCCGACTTCCTGTACCGGGCGACCTCATTGACGTCACACAGGTAATGGTCACGTGACACCATTTTGAATTTGCGCCATTCGCGCGCTGCAGGTAAAATCGATAAAAAACACCGCTATAGCAAATGCAAAGTGTTGCAATAATGAGGGAATGGACATTATATAGGTTTATTTATTCATATATTATGAAAGAATACGATTTAAATCTTTTTGCATTTCTCCTTTAACAGGCGACTTATGTACAATTGTATGGAGCCACTCAGGGGACATGGATTTCTTTTTATTAATTCGTTCCCACGAAATAACAATTCGTTCCCTAAATTTAACAATTCGTTCCCACGATATAAACAATTGTTAAATCGTGGGAACGTATTTTTTATTTCGTGGGAACGATTTAATTAATTAATAAAAAAAAAAAGAATGCTACTTCCCGTGCGGGGCTCCGTACAATTGGGTTCAGAAATACGATGAAAATCTACAATTGAACTATACTCCTATTCTGTTAAATCACTGTCTATTGGCTGCTTCACGAAAGCTGCCCTAATTTTACGGCCATATAAACAATTCAAAAACAATATTTTGTTTCGATAATATTAAATAAAGGGAAAGTTAAGAATGAGTCTTCTTTTTATTTCTTGAAATTTAGTCAAATATTGGTTCTATTACGAAAAATTGATTTCTCAATGGGAATTTAACATGTGGGAAAAAAGAGGTAGAGGGTGTGACGAGTCAAAAAACGAAAGAATTTTGAAATTGACTCCGAAACCTGGCTAGATAGCTTGGAAATGATCTAACTAAGAAAACAAAAATTAAATTTTAAAAATCGGTCCAGTATTTCTGAAATTCTAAATAATTTCCCCATGTTAAATCCCCATAGACATTTTCACTCTGTGAAGATGTCTATGGGGATTTAACATGGGGAAATTGTTTTTTCGCAATAAAATCGATATTGGACCAAATTTCACGAAATAAAAAGAACAATTCTCCTATTCTTTTTTTTTTTACTAAATTGTTTATTTTCAATTTTTAAATACATCATGTATCATGTACATATTGTATAATAAATCATAGTTGAAATCACATGACATGTTACTAGAAAAGAGCATACATAATGTATTTAGAAAGTGAGCTTATTTAAGAAGAGTTTTTTTAAGAAGAGAGTTATAGGAAAGAGAGAAAAAAGATAAAGAGGTCTTCCTTCTGTTCTCGTAATTCGTAATACATGTGATGTATAACGTTTATGTCAATAATAATAATATAGTTGACATATAGTGTTAATAAGCATGTAATTAACTTTGCTACGCTTGGTACATATTGATCGTCTTTTCATTTTATTAATATTTCGTTTGTGGGTGTTAAAAGTGAAAATTAAATTACCCCATTTTATTATATGCAGATCTAGCTTGTCTTTCATTGTGGCTATTTCTTTTTCAATATTGATTCGTCTTTTCAAATATTTCATGAAGAAGTTAAATGACAATTCTTGTTTTTCATATTTACATTTAATGAAGAAATACTTTGCAAGTATGATAATGAAATTAAATTGTTTAGCGATAAGGTTTGTTTGGTTTACACCAAATGAAATCGTATTAAAGTTCATTTCGTAAACCACACCTCTTTCATTTAAGATGTTCTTAGTTGTGACCATACATGTTGTACGTTTGGGCATTCCCAGAATAAATGTTTTATATTTTCCACATTCATGCTGCAAAAATCACATAAACTACTTGGTACCATGCCACAATTAAGTAATAATTTATTTGTGCCTATGATTCTCATTAAATATTTATACTGAAAATTCCGTAGTGTGGTATCTATTCTGTTATATCACTGTGTAGGCATATTAGTCGAGTAGGCACTTTTATGTGTTCCATAGTGAACCTAGACATTCTGGTTCCTATAAACTTTTATTGTTGTTTCATCTTTGTATGGTTCCCTAGAACAGATTTAGCTTTGTTGCCCAAATGGCAACTTTGGGCAACTCTTTCAATTTGCATAAATCCAAAATGGCTTCAGTCGTCATTTTCAAATTTGTACGACAAAACTAATTGTCATATAATGATGTATAATACCATTTGTTATTTGTTTTGGGGTGTCTAGAATCGTTTTACGATGTTATATTTATGCTTTAAGGCTAATGGAATGTTTGTTCCAACTTTTCTACATCCAAGATGGCGCCTAAATCCTATTTTTGTCGCCATTTTAACAACAAATCTGAATTAAATACTTGAAATAAGCGAGAATTCATAGTCACACAACATTGTGGACACTTGAGATATGATTTGAGAATAATTATTATAAATTCACGACACTGCTGTTCTGACGCTCAGAATAGGGGTACGTGTAATGAAAGTATGCATATCAGTTGCTGAAATTTAGGTACCGTGCCTGGCTACGAACGGTATAAAAATGCAATCAAGTTACTTTTGTTATTTGTGAGTTGCTATACACCGTCAATGTAATTTACTTAACAAATAACATAATCAAGATATCCATGATAATCGATAAACAAAATTTCCAAGCACTGCAAGTGCGGTTTCAATGAACCTGAATATTGGTTTCAACGACTGCACCAGTACTTTCTCAGTCCACGATACAACCGAATTCCAGAGATATCCAGCAGGCATCATTGACGCTGGCAGCAGTCAGTCCTGTATCGGTCGTGTTATGCTACCTCGTCGTATATCCAATCAGACTAAACCTGCGAGGAATACTCTATTAATTTCTCTTTTACACTATACTGGTTTTAAAAATAGCATCCACTGCTGTGGCCACTAACAACACTATCGGGAATAGCTACACTGGGGTAGCTGCCCGTCAGGCCAGTCTAACAGCTGTCAAAGAAAAAGATGTCACGTGGCTTAGCTGTCTCAGTCTGGGTCCAGACATTTCTGCGACCAAACAAATATGCTGGTATCAGCCAATGCAGTTCCAGAAGGTAGTCCTTCATCCCGGAGGAATGCATATTATAAGTCATTCAACAGCGGTATTGCAAAATTAATGAAGGGCTCAGCTTTTGAAACGCATATTGCTGCCGCATACCGTGGCATGGCAGGTATATATAACGGTAAGTCCTGTGTGAAAGCCACGAGGGCCTTCCGGAACCCAACAGTGGTTCTATTGAGACGGTTTATATCTGCAGGCCCAAAGCCATTGGATCAGATAGATCAGTATCTTAAAACTGCTCGCCTCCATCTGACTGGTCGCCACTGGGTTGATAGCTTCCTTCTCCCGACACTCATTGTCCACCAATTTGAGCGTACAGTGAGAGAAGCTGATATCTATTTCATGGAACGCATGCTGACATACATTTTCCTCGCTGGACAAGCACAATATGCACGATATCTTACCCAATACCTTCTGGAGATGCGTTGACTTGATACTGAAACGGAGTCTCAGCTGACCAATTTGTAGAACAGACCGCTATCAAGATATGAAAAGGGTCTCTCAATGGCATGACTTTATCTCCTGAACTTGTTAGTGAGTGGATCGACGACTTCCCCATCACCCTAAATGTGTCTAACAATGTTGACTGTATATATTATGCTAACTCATGAGATTAGTCCACACAGACACAGCACAAGGAGGAGATGAAGCATCGCCGTATATTGAATGCAGATGACGGGGCTTTTGTTGAAGCAGAAGTGAAGAATTATCCTCATCCACTGAAAGTCCACCGTCCTATTTTGTACAATCCTGTCACATGCCAAATTGCCATTTCTTAAGTGATTGTGGCTGATTATGTCGATACTGGACAATCATTGGACAGCAAATACATCAGCAGTCTCACAGGCGGATTCTATGACTCTATCAGACAAGAGCAAACAGATAGTGCCAGTCATCGACATTGAAAGCATTTTTCTACGTCTTCTGTTGATTTTGCAATGGAGAAGCTACAATGCATGAACCCCAGTGCGTTTAAAGGTCATTACAGTTTCTTTTAAAGGAATACAATAATGCATGGGTTGTTGCGTTTATTGTGGTATTAAAAACACTTGGTTTGCTTTTAAAGTGCGTGGAGGCCGAAGGACTGCATGCAAACTTTAAATAGGTCAATGTTTTTCATACTACAGTATAAACCACCCATGTATAGGCTTAAGAATTGGAATGCTTGCTGCGCTATTTTAAGTGAGAATTTGGCTCAATAAAAATACTTCCGGTTGTTCAATGCGATTTCAAAATGGCTAACAGGTAAGTACCTTGTTTCACATTAGGATTATCCGGACCGCCAATGCTTCAGATTTTAGCAGGATATCCATACTTCATGCAAGATTGCCTAGTTTCCCCAGATCATTCGAGAAAACTAACGGACATGCCCGTCCAGGAAGCGATTTTTTATATATTGTTTCTCATTTGAGCAGCCGTCGAAATCACGAATATGCACGTTTCCCAGTATGCACGTTTACCTAGCGTGGACGCCGCCATTTTGCTTTGAATGACGTACGTCGTTAGATTTGTGACGAATCGCGATCTCGGCTCCATTATTTTCAAGGAATGTACGGTTACTTGGACATTCTTCTTTACATAATGGGCCTCGATCGCTATCGAGATCTCGGCTCCATTATTTTTAAGGAATGTACAGTTACTTGGACATTCTCCTTTACATAATGATTTTATTACAACTGTGTAGTTTGAAGACAGCCAATAGTGAAGCTCATTGTAAATATATCGGAGAACTAATAAAATACAATACCGAATCTACCTAGCGTGGACGCCGCCATTTTGCTTTGAATGACGTAATGGGCCTCGATCGCTATCGCGACCTCGGCTCCATTATTTTCAAAGAATGTACAGTTACTTGGACATTCTCCTTTACGTAAAGTACTTGGGATTGACGCTCACATGCAATTGAATAAGCACATTTTAAACTCAGTCAAGAAAGGTAACACAGTGCTAGGAATTATTAGAAGAAACTTCACATTCAAGGAAAATGAATTGCTCCTACAACTCTACAAAACACCACATCATCTGAAACACGCGTCCCTCATTTGGGCATCATTTTTTAAGAAATACATTTCCAAGTATTTGATTGAAATTGTACGTAGGTCTTCGAGCCAATTACTGGCGTTAAATCCAAGATTGAACTGAACTGAACTGTACAGTGCTGTGCAACAAAACTCGCGAAAATCATTAGCTTTAGGTTTACCATACGAAGATATATGAAAACATTAGGCCTACCAATGTTGAAATAACGACATGAAGGTGTATTATCACGTGGTACTAACAACAACAACCAGTACTGAAACTTACAGAATCCATTCGATTCAAAGTACGTATTATTTTATGTTGTCCTATTACGTAACGGATTTTCATGAAATATGGCGCATCAAGCGCGTCTTGTTAAGCTGCATTTGGTGGTCTCTGTACTTTGGCCCAAACTTCTGTCGTTTTTACGACATAAGTCTGTGCCGAACTCCCTGGACGACCAAATGCAGCTCATGAAGACGCATTTGCTGCACCATATTTCATTAAAATCCGTTTCATATTAAGGAAAATATCAAATAATACTTACTTTGGAGTGGGAAAGATGTCAACAATTTCAGCCATTGTTAATGTTGTTATAAACAAGTGATCATGCACCTTGGACATGGTACACATGTACACAATTTTAAACATATACAAATTGAACTCCGATATATTATTCAGTCAGCCAACATGTGACATAACAAGGAGGTATGAACAAAAAAATAAGTCAAAGCCACATTAGACTTCGTATCAGACAAAACATATTCTCTATTAACCGCGTCATCAACAGCTTGAACGCATCATCAGTAAAATAAAGGCAAAAACGGCACTTCATGTTAGGTTACTTCAGTATGTTAGGTTACTTCAGATATAAACAGCATTTATTCAAACCCCTTTATTATGCTACATGGAGCAATCATGGTTGCGGTATACATTTATGTATACCGGTTGCGGTATACATTTATGTATACAGCAACCATTGGTCCATGTAGCATAATAAATGGGGTTGAATAAATGCTGTTTATATCTGAATTAGCCTAATATACATGAAGTAGCCTAATATACATGAAGTGCCGTTTTTGCCTTTATGTTTTCACCTTTGACCGCTAATCGTGGCCTCTGATTGGTTAGTCTCAACAGCAAATCCAAGATGGCGGCGAATTTTAAAATTGAAATCGCTGTAGGTTACAGCTGAATTTTGTCCATTTTTACAGTATATGCGATGTAACCAACGACAAGTATATGTCCATTATGATTGCAATGCTTATTATGACAACTGTTTAGTCTAAAACCAGCCAATATTGAAGCTCATCGTAAATAAATCGGTGATTTAATATCAGATACAATTAGGAGATAACCGTATTGAAATTTGTAATTTGGGGAGATACTCCGCCTGCGGCGGAGACGTAAATCGAAGTTTCCAACCGTAAATACACCGAGTATCTCCCCAAATTACAAATTTCAATACGGTTATCTCTATTCTAATGTACGACCAACATTTCTGACTCATTTTCCCGATTTCTGAACCAAATACCAACCAATATGGGCATACCCATTACAACCCTCACAATATTGGCCGATTTACACATTGTCTGCAACCGTGACAACTGCGATAAACATAATACACGGAAACAAATAGTGCAAAAGAAATACGTAAACTAATGGAGAATTGTGTTACGATTTACAAACTTTTATTTCATATATATATTCTTTATCATCCACCAATGATTATTTTATATATGGTTCAACATTACCTTGAATATTAGAATAATTGTCCAATGACCTACATTGCTGGGAATTCCCATTCAAAGTTAGAAAAAATGGCCGACAGCGCTGATGCTTGCTTGTCGAGCTCGACATTTTACAGTTTTATAAGTGGATCACTTAATGATTGTCATAGTTATGGTTGTGTATATTCACAGTGAATTTTGTAAATTATATGGCGATGGATGTTGGGAAATGGCTGGGGTCGTAGGCGGTACAAGGACGTGATTTTCCACCCTTTGCTGGTGATTGTGAAGTCCACTTCAGTACTTCAGTACGACAATGGCGGTCACCTGTCAAACTTCCCTGATGTTGATAAATGCATGTATTGTGATAACTCGTCTAATCATACCATTTTAGATGCAAGATTTCACAGGATACATACTTTCTGTTTGTGTGAACGATATATTACTGCCAACACATATGAAACGTGATCAACGGTGAGATATTTGTAATTTATTTTCGCCGTACGCTTCAGACCATGCAACTTTCGGACCAGCTAGGTCACCAGGACGTTTCGGGCCAGGACATTTCATATGCAAGCCAGCTGTGTCTTTCACAATAATACCAGAATACCACTTGTGACATTGTATGTGAGTTACCCCATGCTTTGGTCGGTCATTATGTGGCAGAGTAAATTGACCGACCTCAAATTTAGTATTGGCGTAGGAATACATATTTAAATAAGTTGCGACCGTTTATCAACAATGATATACCTGTAATGTATGACCATCAGCCAATCAGATTGCGTGATATTTATAGAGTGCATTAGAATACATGATTAGTGCAGTCGAATATAAAATATATTCGGTTTCGCCCCGACAACTTTATAGGGGCTCGCTAAAGCTCGCCCAATAAAGATGGCTAAGGCTCAACCGAATATATTTTATATTTGACGGCACTAACCATGTATTTACTATTTAAATGATACAATTTTATCAAATGAAACGAAGCTGAAAACTACATACACAACTAAGAAATGGTTAAAAATATATAAAGATGATAAGCGTTGCTAGTTATTTTTCAGTAATTTTAACACATTTGTTGTTTTTTTACAAATCCTCGATTAATACAATATGTACGTTTTTATCGTATACGTGCAGGGGACATGGATTTTTTTTATTAATTCGTTCCCACGAAATAACAATTCGTTTCATCAATTTAACAATTCGTACCCACGAAATAACAATTCGTTTCCTCAATTTAACAATTCGTTCCCTTGAATTAACAATTCGTTCCCGTTGGAACGAATTGTTATTTCGTGGGAACGAATTGTTAAATTGAGGGAACGAATTGTTAACTTGTGGGAACGAATTGTTAATTCGTGGGAACGAATTGTTAAATTGAGGGAATTAATTGTTCTTTCGTGGGAACGAATTAATAAAAAATAAATTCTACGTCCCCTGCGGGGCTCCGTATATACGCACAAATGGGTTCGGAGATACGATGCAAATTGCAATTAAACTATGGTAACATGCGTGTACTGTGTTTCATCAGGGGCGCCGGAAGCATAATAAGATTTGCCCGGCTAATCTAGTGGGTGCCGCCGCTACCCACCCAAAGTGTATGTTGTTACACGCTCAACTGAGTGGTAACAACATACAGTTTTGAAGAGAAGTGAGAACATTGCACGAAAAATAAAAAGATTTACATTCCTGCCCGTTTTGTTTTTATGAATTCCAAATATTTCAATAAAAATCATATTTGTTGGTCATAATTATTGATCCGGCAGTCGCCGGACTTGCCGAACCTGTTCCGACGCCCCTGTTCATCACATGGTTATAACAACAACAACAAGTACTGAAACTTCAAGAAGCCCTCAGATCTTCGTCGTGTTAAGCTGCATTTAGTGGTCTCAGTACTTTGGCCCAAACTTCTGTCGTTTTTGCGAAGAATCGATTTACGTATCCACGTAATCATGCACCAGGGGCCCGTTTCACTAAACTTCTTACGATTAAAATGTTCGTAAGTGCAAATTTAGGATCTTCTGGAAATTTCAATTGATTGATTTACATTTATTGAGCATAGGCTGCATGCATATGCAGCCTATGCTCAATAAATGTAAATCCAATAATTCTTTGCAAGAAAACATTGTTAATGTGACATTTACAGACTATGATAATGTTGAAAGTACGAACATTTTAGTCGTACGAAGTTTAGTGAAACGGGCCCCTGTTTCCATGCAAATCTGAGACCCATTGCTTTTAAAACTGCATGCCCACTCAGTAGAGACATCATATCAGACATGTTCTGGCAAAATAAACATACTTCCACCATTACCCCACGTATTCATACGTAAATGTACACACTGATATCAGGGGCGATAACCGTGCCTCCTTAAAATATTAATGGACATTCCTATCTACTATATGTATTTATTTTTTAATGTGCAATGATCATACTTTATAATCTTCCGAAAATTAGTATAAATAATTAAAAAAGATCATGCCTCGTTGTCCATTACCTGATACTACCGCGAGTCACTATCAGTACAATAAAATTACTAAATGATTATATCTGCATAGCGGGCAATTGTAATTGTTAGGACTTGTGGAATAGTGGCACAATTATTTAATTCCTATAAAGAACAGTTTGTGCCTACTGAGTGGGCATGTACCTTTAATAGAACCAAGAATAGTTCACGCTATATATATACCGATTTGAAATAAGACTCACTTTTTCAGAATCGGTGATACATCTAACAGACGCGTATTAATTCCAAAATTCCACTCTTCTGTTGCAAATGCCTGGTACGTTCGCAGTCTGCTTTCCGATTATATCAACCGATACGTTACATATAGCTGCAAGCAGAAAAGGAGGCGTAGGTGTTTTGCGACCAGTGTAGATCCAGATCAGACTGTGCTTCCGCACAGTCTGATCAGGATCTGCACTGTTCGCGATTACAAAACACCTGTCATGTTGGTACAAGTAACATGTATAGATCGTCATCAGGCTGCATGAGTGTCACAAGTTTCACTGGTCACGAATCGCAGCCACAGTCACAAGCCACAGTCACCATATATCCAGTGTTGTGGTCGATACATACGAGCAAATATTGTCCGGATATGATGTCAGTTCTACGGAGCCCAGCAGGAACATGGATTATTTTGTATTAATCCGTTCTCACGAAATAACAATTCGTTCCCTCACTTTAACAATTCCTTCCCTCGAATTAACAATTTGTTCCCACGATATAACAATTCGTTCCCTCGAATTAGCAATTCGTTCCCAAGAAATGACAATTCGAGGAAACGAATTGTTAAATCGAGGGAATGAATTGTTATTTCGTGGGAACGAATTAATAAAAAATAATCCATGTCCCCTGTAACCTGTAGTTTTGTTTCAAATTTTCCTAAATATAAGACCCCCGGGTCGGCACCCGTGCGCAGACGATCAAACGCCATCCCCAAGACGACGCAGCGTGGGTCCGACCTCATACCAACTTGATTGTATATAACTAGCGAGCAGTTTGTACACAGACTATCCTAAATGTGCACTTACCAACAGTTTAGTCGTACGAAGTTTAATGAAACGTAATAGAGCCTAGCAGGGACGTAAAATTATTTTTTCTTTATTAATTCGTTCCCACGAAATAACAATTCGTTCCCTCCATTTAGCAATTCGTTCCCACGATACAACAATTCGTTCCCACGAATTAACAATTCGTTCCCGTGGGAACGAATTGTTATTACGTGGGAACGAATTGTTAGATTGAGGGAACGAATTGTTATTTCGTGGGAACGAATTAATAAAAAAAAATCCATGTCCCCTGCGGGGCTCCGTAGAAACGAGCCTCAGATATGTAATGGAAACATCTTTCAAAGCGTGGTATGGACAAAAGTGATTATAGTTTGCAAATATTGTTACTGGTATGTGCATTGAGCATGAGCATGCTGTGACGGAGAACAGTTTGCACATATTGTTACTGGTATGTGCACTGATCTGTGACTGGAGAAAGAGGCTGAGGAAGTATGTGACCAGTGTAGCTCCTGATAAAATATCACAGTCCTGTAGCCAGATAACGATGCATAGTGATAGTTCGATGCATGGCTAGTGCTCCGTTGGTGTACTGATCCTGGTTGATCTGGTTGGACACTGGTTGCAAAAACATATAAGCCCCTTTCAGCCACACATGTAGTATACATAATTTGCAATAGACATGTACACAATAGATACATCCAAGTTGAGCACGGATTGTGTTGGTTACTTAACCCTTTCAACCCTAAGGAACTGGAATGGACTGTGATATGCTAATGTTCCGACCAATCCAATAGCCACAAAATGATTTTCAGATTCGTCCGTTTATGAAAAGGGGGTGTTTTTGTTCTGAGAAATATGAAAATTACTTGCACAAGTGCAGATCCTGATGAGACGGCTCGTTACTAGCTCGTTACTAGCCGGCTCATCTGGATCTGCACTTTGTGTATAAACCGCTATAGCTGGATTTCGGGTTCAAAGGGTTAAATTGACATGCTCACTTTGTAGGCACAAAATGTTCTTTATATCAGAGACATCATCTGAGACATTTTCTGGCAAAACATTAATTCACGATTATCCCACGTATTGATTGGTAGTATTATACATTTTATATCGGACGTAAATTTACACACTTATATCAGGGGCGATAACCGTGTTTCACTAAAATGTTAACGGACATTACTATTTATTATATACCTACCCACGAAATACATAGATATTCGATCTAAATATAAGTCATATGTTCTCATCGATGAAATAAACATCTTCCGGTGAAAATACAACTACTTCCGCTATCTATATTCATAAAGCGCACCTGCAGTGCCGGACTGCAAATATGCTGCAAATACACATGCATTACCGTATACAGTCTAAAAAACTGCTAATTTCCATGGAGCGGTATATAATAAATAGAATATACATATTTTTGCAACGAATATGACATATATGTTCATCTCGTGGTGTGAAATGTCCATATTTCACTAGTGCCTAACGGCACTCGTGAAATATGGATATTCCACACCACTCGATGAACGTATGTCATATCCGTTGCAAAAATGTGAATATTCTATTTATTCTCCATATGTATTTATTGATGTGCAATGATCGTACTTTATAATATGTTGAAAATGTTATTTTTTCATGTGACGCATTAATTAGTATAAATAATTAAAAAATAGCATGCCTCATTTGCATATGAAAATAGCCTGATACCACCGCGAGTCACTATCAGTAAAGTAAATACTACTAAATGATTATACATTATAGCGGGCACTCGTAATTTTTAAAACTGGCGGTATAGTGACACAATTATACACTTATTTAATTACTGAGTGAGCATGTACAATGTACCTTTAAAACGGTTCAAAACCTGCCACCCTAAATATCGATATTGACTGCTCCGCGCGAATGTTTCTGAAAGTCTATTAATAAAAAAGGGGTATTTTTCAAATTCTATGACACTTGTGACATAACAAATACTGCAGATCCAGCTCGATTGAGTAATGATCGAATGTTAAGATTCCTACAGTTTCTGTGAAACACTGAATTCCAAATAAATAAATATTACAATTCTATAGCGATACTCTATACCGGACACTTCTTCATCGATACCTTTCTATACCGGACACTTCTTCAGCGATGCCTCTCTATACCGGACAATTCTTGAGTAATACCTCTCTATACCGGACACTTCTTCAGCGATACCTCTCTATTCCGGACACTTCTTCAGCGATACCTCTCTATACCGGACAATTTTTCAGCGATACCTCTCTACACCGGACACCCTGCTAGGCGCCCATGATATCCGATATCGACAGAGTCCTGGGGCTAGTTTCACTAAACTTATTAAGACTAAAATGTTCGTAAGTGCAAATTTAAGATCATCTGCAAAATTCAATTTATGGGTTTACATTTATTGAGCATAGGCTACATATGCAGCCTATGCTCAATAAATGTAAATTCAATAATTGTTTACAAGAAAACATTGCTAATGTGATATTTACAGACTATCATAATGTTGCACTGACGAACATTTTAGTCGTAAGAAGTTTAGTGAAACGGCCCCCAGAGCAATTGCTGTGTAAATCTCGTGTTATCTCACTACGTAGTCTCAACATTGTAAATGCAATACAGGCGGACCTCCCCGAACGGCCACCTTTCTTCAACAACACCCTCTCTGTAACAGCCGCTGTTTTATATCCCAAATATATGATTTCCACTTTATCCCGTCAACACAGTGCGTATGTGCCGTGAAAAACGGTGCCGTGAAACAATTTTGATATCCTGTCAATACGACCTAATCACTGCGTATGAATATATGCGGTTGCTGTGTTTATTTATTTATGCATTTTAAAGCCATTTGTAGGTGTTGACGGGATAAATAGAAAAGTAGGTAATGCCGTGAATGGGAAAAAATATCTGGCACGGCACGGAAACGGGATGTGCTCGGCAGAGCCTCGCCCATCCAGTTTCCTAAGCCTTGCCAGATATGTTTTCCCATTCACGGCACAAACCTACTATTCTCTATATATGTAACCCTTAGACTGAAAATTGTCGTCTGCTGTTGCTTTTGTCTTCTTTCTCAATAAAAAACGTGTTTTGACAGCACTTTAAAATCATTGGAAATGATTCTAATATGTGTCAAAGCATGTATTTAATGAGAATTATCGAAGAAAATACATATACAGCAGACGACAATATGTAATTCAGCATTAACGTCCCTACAACAACCACCTCTCTAAAACAGCCAGTGTTGCGTCTTGCCATGGGTGGCTGTTGTAGAGAGGTTACACTGTATTAATGTGTGTACATATACATGTATACTCTTGACCGTTTTTTCAAACACGCGTATAAATATCGAAGTGTTCGATTTTGTATTCATAACTTGTCCGCGCAATAACTAGATTTCTTATGACTTAGCTCCCTTTGTCGGCCATTTTTAATCTTCACACTGTGTATCCTTGTCCACGCAATAACTCAAGTTATACCTGTAGTCGATTTCATCAACATTGCAAAGTATGCTTTTCTAGCAAAGTTTACTTTGAGGGAGCAATCATTTATTTTTCCTGAAATGCATTATGCCATATAGAACTAACAACTGCATATATTTGATCATTAAAAGTATGCATAATCATTATACTGAATTGATTACATTATCACAGCCAAATTGGCTGTGATCATGTAATAAATTCAGTACATGTATAATAAAAATTAATAAATTTATCCTAAAATTGAAAATTTCTCCCTCAAAGTATACTTTGCTAGATAAGTATACTTTGCAATGTTGGTGAAATAGGCCACAGATGGATCGTAACCAAATGTGATGCACATGTACACTGTAAAACCAGAGGACGCTTGACGCGTCCAGACGCGTTCATCTATAGGCAATTTTAACGCAGTAGTGTTCAAATTGGCCTTCAGGAATCCAGTAAATGCATCTTTACTGAACCGATGTGTTCAAATGGTGTTCAGCACATTAACGTCTCCGTTCAAGCACTCTACGGTAAATTTTTGATCAGCTTTCAATTGTGGTAGATACAATGAGTTTGCCTTAACAATGTATTAATAACACCATTTACGATAAATTTTAAATATTTTTTGCATAAAGTATGGTGTATGAAGCTACAATTCATAATTCGTTACGGCATTTAAACACTGCCGTTCACATAGCATCCATTGATGAACGCTCAAAGCGTACGGTGACGTAACTCTATTTTTATCGGAGTATTTTTAGTTCCACGCGGTTCCGTCATGACCATGGAATTCTGGGAATTGGGCGCAATTTTTTATCTCTTTCCGGCATTGCTGCTAAAGGATATTGAGGACATTTAAATGTAAACCGTACATTTGATTTACTTATTTAGGTGATTTTAACATGTAAACTAATGGTAATAGCATCTCTTCATACTCGCCATTCTTTGTGGCAGCTCTTTGTTGTAGGGGTTGCTTGATAAACATGCAAAATGAGACAGAGTCCGAATTTGCCTCCAACATGTGTTGTTTCTTTGCAGACTCCATGCAATCATTTCAAAATCATACCATAAGGTATCACAAAGATGATCCAAGCTTCTCGGTTGCATGCAGTATAGGTTCTTGCTCCTTCACATCAAGCAAATGGTCCATTTTTAGATCGCATGTAAGCCGTAAACACGATAACCGAAATCAAAATGTAGACTTACCCCACCCACCCATGTTATTCAATGATGATGGAGAAAATGATGTTGTTATTCCGTTCAACGATACAGAAGCTCTGCAGATATGTATGCATGTAATGCTATATACTAATGTACAATGTAATGCCATTATATTGAATGATTCAAAATAAAATGTGTAAATGAATTGCTTTTAATACATTCTGTTCAAATTAGAACATTTCCATGATTATTAAATTAGAACACTTCCCTGTTCAAATATGAACACCTTTCTGTTTATATTAGAGCACCACAATATGTGTGTGCTCAAAATTTCATACCTACATGTTCATGTGGTGTTCCAAAGCTGAACACTAGTAACTTGAACATGTTCTGGGTGTTCAATATATGTTGCATCGTATTTGAACGCGTCAAGCGTTAATAATTGGAACACTTGAAATGTTCAATCTTGAAGACACAACGTTCATGTTTTGAATGGTAGTGTTCACGGTTTGAACACATAAATGTCCAATGTCTCACACTAGTGTTCAAAGGGTGTTGAGATTAGAACACTGTGCGTTAATGCTTTGAACATTAGCGTTAAGAAATCGAATGCTCGTTGAACGCGTCATTGCGTTCTTGATGTGTTCAATAGCTGTTGCATTTTGGTGTTCAAAGTGCATTCTAAAGTTGAACGTTTGGGTTTACAGTGTATATCTTGGGAAGACGAGAAATCTTATTCTATTTACAAAAATTGGATGACTTATCTCCCGTTTGTGGCCATTTTTATTTAGTTTCGTTCTATGTATCATTTTCCGCACGATAACTACACTACACAATCTGTGGCATATTAATTTCATATGTTTTTCATATGAATTTCATATGAAGAGTTCATATGCAAATGACATAAAATGAGCCAATATGAACTTCATATGCATATCATAAGAATTTCATATGAAGACCCATGTACAATGCATCGAGTTATCTCCCCTTATTCACTCGCCGTGCCGCGACGTGCCTCGATATTGTGACATTCGACACTCTTGTTTCCATTTGCTGATTAATTTTTAAAAACATAGTTAACCCCCCCCCCCCACCCCCTCCCACACACACACACACACACAAACCCACCCATTGTTACTGGCTACACCTCGACGGACATATACATGTAGTGTGACCTTTTGAGCGTTGGTACTGTTGTTCATTATCCATTTTCAGCAGAATAATTCAGTTCAAAATTTACATAGGAAAATCGAAGTTTAACCCTTGCACTGCTGAATTAAATTTGTCGCCTGATGATCATTTTTTAATTTCCAGTTTTATCAAGAAAAACATAGTTTTGCAGCACTTTACAATCATCTCCATTGGAAATGATTCTAAAGTGCTGCGAAACTATGTTTTTATTGAGAATAAAGACAAAATAGTAAACAACGGCAGACGACACTTTTCTTTTCCCGCGCTCTAACTGCTAAGGGTTAATAGTACGCACACAGGTCGGACACGGTAGGAATTCTACCTCGGGATTTCTACACATTTCCTGGCCTTGCCTGATAAATTGGATTTATCCCGTCAACACAGTGAGCATGTGCCGTGAAACACGGTGCCGTGAAACATTGATATCCTGTCAATACGACCTAATCACTGCGTATGTGCGGTTGTCATACTAATCGGTTGTCCGATTTTGACGATGCGGCTGGGGTTATTTTTTGCTTTTTAAAGCTATTTGTAGGTGTTGATGGGATAAATAGAATAGTAGTTGACGTGAATGGGAAAAAATATCAGGCAAGGATTAGGAAACGGGATGGGACGAGACTAGTCCATTTATTAAAAGGGGGTATTTGTTGTTCTGAAAAATATGAAAATTACTTTCAAACAGTGCAGATCCTGATGAGACGGCTCGTTACGAGCCGGCTCATCTGGATCTGCACTGTTTGCATAAACCGATATAGCGGACTTTCGGGTTCAAAGGGATAACCCTTACTACACTGAATTAAATTTTGTCGTCTGCTGGAAATGTTTTATTTTCAATATTTCTGGACAAAACCGGTTTTAACAGCGCATGAGAATCGTCTCCACTCGAGACGATTCTCGTGTGCTGTCTAAACCGTTTTTTCGTTAAGAATTAAGGCAAAAATGATAAAAAGCAGACGACAATTTCCGTCTCCCGCGTAGTGAGGGTTAAAGGTACATGCCCCCTTTGTAAGCCCGCAATGTTCTTTATAGAAATTAAATAAGTGTATAATTGTGCCAGTATTCCACCAATTTTAAAAATGACGAGTGCCCGATATACATATGTAATCATTTAGTAATATTTATTTTACTGATAGTGACTCGCGGTGGTATCAGGCTATTTCCAAATGCAAATGAGGCATGATAGCTTTTAATTATTTATACTAATTAAATGCGTCACCTGAAAAAAAAAGTAATATTTTCAACAGATTATACAGTAAGACCATTGCACATCAAAAAATAAATAAATGTACAGAGAACAAATAATAACGTCCGTTAACAGTTTAAGAAAACACGGTTATCACCTCTGATATCAGTGTGGAAGTTTAAATCTGATATAAAATGTATAATAGTGCCAATCAATACGTGTGGTAATGGTGAATTAATGTTTATTTTGCCAGAAAATGTCTCGGATGATGTCTCTGATATAATACAAAATAATAAATTAATCATAAAATTGAAAATTTCTCCCTCAAAATATACTTTGCTAGAGAAGTATACTTTACAATGTTGGTGAAATATGCCACTGGTGTTCGCTATATCTCCCCATAGCCACGATGTCAGTGTCTGTGAAACGCAATTTATAATCATTTCAAAATATTTACTTTGTGTTCTTATCTGTGTCAATTTCAGAGGCGTATTATAATTCTCTGTTCCTTGGTGATGCGACTATATGTGTCTGTGGAGAGAGAAACGGCGCCTATGGGATTTGTGACCAGTTTAGATCCCGAACGAATAGTACACTCCTGAGGCCCGTTTTACTAAACTTCGTACGACTAAAATGTTCGTAAGTGCAAAATTATGATAGTCTGTAAATTTCACATTAACTATATGTTCGTGTAAACAATTATTGGATTTACATTTTTTGAGCATAGGCTGCATTTGCAGCCTATGCTCAATAAATGTAAATTCATAAAGTGAGATTTACAGACGATCGTAAATTTGCACTTACGAACATATTAGTCGTACGAAGTTTAGTGAAACGGGCCCCTGTAATGTCGCCTGATAACGATATATACTGCTTGTTAGGAACATCACGGGTGCTTCATTGATGGAATGGCGAACAATGTAGATCCTGATCAGACTGTGCGGATGCACAGGCTGATCTGTATATACATTGATCGCGATCTATATTGCTTGTTAGAAGCATGACGGGTGCTTCATTGATGGAATGGTGAACAATACGGATTCTGATCAGATAATCTGGATCTACATTAGTCGCAATACCCATAATCCCCATTTCTCCAGTCATAGCCTTAGCGAGTGAAATCGTGGCTTTTGTCGCCAGTCCCCTAATTTACTAGCACACTCGAAACTGCCTGATTATGAATAACCTGTATGTTCGAATGGCGAACATTACAGACCCTGATCAGACCGATTGTGTCTGAACTGGGCGCAGACGCAAGCAGATCCATTTCGTCAGTCACAGCCATGTTTAACGATTTTCCGCACATTTAGTGCAAACTTAATTTCCAAACTAACGATTCTATCTCCGTGTTATTACCATAAATTGGAGCCACGATACGACAAACGTGGCCTTATTTCTCTGCAACCAGAGTATAACAATGTAGACCCAGACAGGCAGATCATGGTCTACAGTGTTCACCATTAGCCAGCGAAACAGGCAATATACATTTAGCGAAACATTATTATCATTACGCGTTACATGCATGTATATACTAGAACTACAGATAAGGTGCGTATTGGTGTATTTTACGCACTTATAATAGCAGAATACGCATTGATTATCAAATCCGGGAGTACAAAATACTCACAGCAATGCGAAAATACGCATTGATTTTCAAATTGAGGAGTGTAAATACTGTGATAAAGTTGAAAAGTAACTTTTGCTTTTTGCAGCTCAAATAAGTGATTTGTTTTATATTGTGTTACCGTTATCATTTGATCATATTTAGTAAGGAAGAAAATCGATAATACATTTGTAAAGGTATTGAATTTGAAATGTTGGGGTATACTCTTTACATACAAAACTTACTTGGAGCTTAGGGTGCCGTTTCACTAAACTTCGTACGACTAAATATTCGTAAGTGCAAAATTATGATAGCCTGTACATTTCACATTAACAATGTGTTCTTGTAAACACTTATTGCATTTACATTTATTGAGCATAGGCTGCATATGCTCAAGAAATGTAAAACCATAAATTGAAATTTCCAGACGATCCTAAATTTGCACTGATGCACATTTTAATCTTACGAAGTTTAGTGAATCGGGGCCTTGATGTACTGACCCGACCGACCGACGGCCCGACGGACACTGACCGGGTGGGCGGAAGAAGGGACAAATAATGTTTCATATATTGAATATGTCGATTTGTATTCATTTTCAACCCAAGATTAGGCCAACCATATCGTTCCTATGTTAAGCGTCCACCCAGTTCACCAAAACCTACCTACGTATCCGGTAAAAACAGATAAGGCCTTGCAAAAAGCGAAGGTAAAGTTATGTTAAAAAGGAAGTTTTTAGCATAAATTTAAATTTCACCCAGCAAACTTGAGAAAAAAAATAAAAAAATATAAACTTATTACGTGGACATTGATGAACGGATTTAATACTTGGACAAATCCCCCAAGCAATGTTCATATTACTTCACCAGTAAATAGTGTAAAATAGAATACACTATAGGAATGAATGGCCTTTTTCTGGAATCTATCGGGGTATAAACTTGGAAAAGTCGCGGGAATACTGGACGAACGCCGGAAGGCCTCGTCCAGTATTCTCGTGACTTTTCCAAGTTAATATCCCCGATAAATTCCACAAAAAGGCCATTCATTCCTTATAATTCCAGCATTTGAAATAAATTCATCAAGAAAAAGATAAATAGCGTAAAATAGAATACACATTGTGTTTGTTCTTTCACAGAACAACTTACTAAACCTACCCGCGCGTACGGAGCCCGTAGGTGACATGGGTTTGTTTATTGATTCGTTCCCACGAAATAGCAATTCGTTCCCTCAATTTAACAATTCGTTCCCTCGGATTAACAATTCGTTCCCACGATATAACAATTCGTTCCCTCGAATTACAATTCGTTCACACGAAATGACAATTCGTTCAATCAATTTGTGGGAACGAATTGTTAAATTGAGAGAACGAATTGTTATTTCGTGGGAACGAATTAATAAAAACAAATGATTCGTCGCCTGCGGGGCTCCGTACGCACGTGGACGCTTAACAGAGAAAGAAATTGCTATAGCATTATTTGGCGTCATTGCTTTGCATCGAATCGCATTGTGTCGTGCCATAACGTATAGGAACGTTACAATGAACACTACTGTCACGGTACGCAACTATGGAGCCAATTAACAATTCGCTCCCCCAATTTAACATTGTGTTCCCACCAATCTCAATTTTAGAATTCGTTCCCACGAAATAACAATTCGTTCCCACGAATTGACAATTCGGTCTCTCAATTTAACATTTCGTTCCCACGAATCTCAAATTAATAATACGTTCCCACAAAATAACAATTCGTTCCCACGGGAACGAATTGTTAATTCGAGGGAACGAGTTGTAATAACGTGGGAACGAATTGTTAAATTGAGGGAACGAATTGTTATTCGTGGGAACGAATTAATAAAAAAAATTCCATGTCCCCTGTGAGCTCCGTATATTCGTGCCCGTTGAGCTCAGCCGGTTATAGCGAGGGTACGGTAAACCAGAGGTCCCGGGTTCGAGTCCAGTCGGATATGCATCATACTTTCACTGTGACATTTGATACCCAACGTGGGACCGTGACTGATAATACTGCCCAAAATGTACCGACAATTATGAAATTCAGAGACGAATTAAATGTAGAATCCGGGGACGAATTTCGATTTGACGGGAGTATGTTTGTTTGTTTGTTTATTGGTGTTTAACGGCCTATCAACAGCTAAGGTTATGTAAGGCCGGGCAAACGGGTTCGGTCCCATTTTAACCTGCTGCATTGGGGGGAAAATTCCAAAATAAGAACTGAATATTTACATCGAGAAACAATATATTCCGCTCTGAAATTAGACTAACCTGACCTGGTGTCAGGTCCATACCACACCAAAGTCACTTGGCCTCTACGGGAGTATGACACGGTACGTATCTCACCATGTGGAGAAGGTGTATCTGTCGGTTAGAGCGATGGTACAGTAAATCAGAGGTCCCAGATTCGAGTCCCGTGGTCGGATATGCACTTTTCTCGCCCTACTCCTATAGTAGAATCACATAATAAAATAAAATTCCTGTGTGTGTACTTATAAAGTGATTTAAAGGTACATGCCCACACAATAGGTATGTTCTTTATAGAAATTAAATAAGTGTATAATTGTGTCACTATTCCACCAGACTGAGTTCTAAAAATTTGAGTGCCCGCTATACATTTGTTATCATTTAGTAATATTATTTTACTGACAGTGACTCGCGGTGGCATTAGGTTATTTTCATATGCAAATGAGGCATGATCGTTTTTAATTATTAAGCCTAATTAAATGCGTCACCTGAAAAGAATAAATATTTTCGGCAGATTATAAAGTACGATCATTGCACATCAAAAAACAAATACAAAGAATAAATAGTAATTTCCGTTAACACTTTAAGGAAACACGGTTATCGTCCCTGATATCAGTGTGAACATTTTCGTCTGATATCAAATCTATAATACTGTCAATCTATATGCGGGGTAATGGTGAATGAATGTTTAATTATCCAGAACATCGATCAGATGATATCACTGATATAAAGAACATTTTGTGAACATTAATGAAACTAATTTACGGACTGTTTTTATGAAGTGCAGAATCTTAAAAGTAGGCGTGCTTTCTTTAGCTTTCTGTTACGTAATACTTGGAAATCGTAGCTAGTTACATGTATCTGCCGTTCAATTTATTATAGGAATGAATGGCCTTTTTGTGGAATTTATCCGGGTCTAAACTTGGAAAAGTCGCGGGAATACTGGACGAAGGCCGGAAGGCCTCGTCCAGTATTCCCGTGACTTTTCCAAGTTTATATCCCCGATAAATTCAACAAAAATACCATTCATTCCTTATAATTCCAGCATTTGAAATAAATTCATAAAAAAAATGTGTTTATTTTCCGTTTTCTTAAGAATTATTTTAACTGCGCCTCACGGTTACGGAAAGTAGTTCGGCGTGGGAGTTTACTGGGATATAAATTTTGGACAAAGACTTGCTACGGGCCAATCAAATGTTAGGGAATTGCGTAAATAATTTTGTGCTGGAATTATTTATAGACATCCGGCCCAAATTGTGTATTAAATTGTATTGCCTTATTGCTTGTAAAAGGGCGAATGTAGCATGGAGCAGCTATAGTGGTTTCGACTAGTGTTGATCCTGATCATCCTACATATCTACGCAATCTGATCCGGGACTGCATTATTTACCAGATTCACATTTTCACACTTATTAATGTTATTGCACTATCACAGTAAACCCAGATCAGACTGCACAGATGTGCACAGATGTGTAGTCTGATCTGGGTCTACTCTGTTCACAAAACTCAGTTTACTGTTCTATTCAGTAAGAAATAAACTCTGAAAAATCTCGTTTCGACATACATTTTTCTAAATACAGTTACAACTAACTAAACCGGACAACAATAAACATTTGTGATACTAATTGTCATGGGTTTCTTCGTCATTTATCTCAGGCGATTATGCCTGTTCGTGATCGCGTAGCACACAACTATGGCTCGCAATAATCAAATGCCTGATTTACAGTGAACCCTGGCTAAACCGGACACCATGGGAGGTAATTTACAGTGAAACAGCGTTAAACCGGACACCCTGGGGACTTCCCAAGGTGTTCGGTTTAACGAGATGTCACTGTATGTCACAAACTACTGGAGAAGTATGAGGTTATAGAGCGGAGGCATCTCGCGAGCTTACAGCATACACAACTGCCCGCGTTAAAAGATAGGAACGGACTCGCTGGATTCATATTGACAAACATTAACCCTTTCAATACTGCAGACCTCGTTTTCAGTGTTTGCAAACAGTGTAGATCCAGATGAGCCGGCTCGTAACGAGCCGTCTCATCAGAATCTGCACTTTTCGCAAGTACTTTTCACATTTCTTTGAGTAAAAAAAACACCCCTTCTTATAAACGGACTAGCCTGAACATCATTTTCTGATGATCGGATTGGTCATTAAATGAACATACATGTAAATGTATCACCGTCCATTGCAGTTACTTATGATTGAAAGGGTTAAGAACATATATCTTTCGACTGCTGGGGTGCGCTAGCCGATCAGGAGTTAAAATATAGGAACGGACTCCCTGGATTCATATTAAATGAATACACCATGTCGAAATAACACGAACGAAGTAGATAACGTCGCGAGCGAAATAAAACGATCAATGCCATTAGTATTCATGTTTTGTAACTGGCTTCAAATCGCCTGTAAGTCGCCATCTTGGATAGCCGTGACGTCACAGTGCGGGGCCGTGTACAAGCACATCATCTAATCGGTCAAATGGGAGCTGGTCAAAACGGCCCGGGTCAAAACGATCCCAGGTGAAAACGGCACCTATTTTACCAAAACATCCCCCAAGTTTTAATTAATATATAATCAGATTAATGAACTGACAAAATCGACCTCGTAATACGAATGTTGATAAAATCGAACTATTCAAATTCTGTAAATCTTGTCCACAAGTCAACACTTGTTGTTCACACCTTTATGCAGACGCGTGTGACATGTCTACTATTAATAGTTAATCTAACTAAGCCATGCTTATTGTTCTTACAATCAGTGTAGACCCAGACTAATCTGCACCCTGTGCTGTCTAATCAGCATATGCACTGTTAGCCATCCAGTCAAACAATCATTTCAATCTGCAGTATAATGCCTGGGCCAGCTATTTGACGCCTTTGTCTCATCAACGCTAAATTATGCTTGTGAAGTTTGGGGTTTTAGTAAATCAAAAGAGCTGGAACGAATTCAGCTCAAATTCTGCAAGTCTGTCCTGGGTGTCAAGACGTCAACTAGCAATGCAGGCATTTAAAGGTCACATTACAAACTATCACTTATTTTCTTAAAAAATGCTCTAAAAACAACAACGACGACCGTAATAACCGATTTCCGGTTCGTTTGTATTTTTCGTGATATTGAGATTTCTCATATCGCATCTGACACATATACAGAGCCATGCAATTAATTGGTCATCGCTTATCTCTCCTGTTAATGCGACCTACTGGTGCGAGGTGGCGCTGTAAAGATAACCGCTATGACGTTGCAGTAGAAAAGCTTACCTGATTGGTGGTTGAACGTTTCTTATATAATATCGTTTGGATTTACGGACATCATGTATTTGTTGCATACTTTCTTCGTTTTTGTCTTTTAATATATACGTTAATCGTTATATTTTCCTTCGCCTAGTTATACTTGGATTATTTATTTGGTTGCAATCGTCGGCGACGACTATCTGTGCGGAAGTCGGTTGTAATTCACGATCAAACAGACAGCAGAGCTAGAATCAGAAAAAATGTTAAATTAAATGTTATATTTCTATTTTTGTTTATAAAAATGCTTACATAATCTCCGACATTTCGTAAATTTATTCTGCAGAATTTTACTTTAGCATACTTGTGCTTTGACAATTTCGAGTGGAAATAATCAGCTGTGACACTCGTGTGTAGCTATGTTCAAACGGATGCCGCCGGAGGTCATTAATAGTGCGGCATAGCAAACAACTTATCCGATGATTTGACCGCAGGCAAATAGGGAAGTGGATCTTGGGACAGGTGTATTCTGAATTCAATGAAGCCACACCTATTATATGCTGATTGGTTGAATCCATAGAAAATGTTTGGACTTGATGTTAAAAAAAAAAGATGTTTTTCAGAAGAAAATCGTTGTTTTGCCAAATGGGGGTTACGTCGAAGCTTGGTCCTATATGTGGCTGTGACTGCAGAAATGGAGTTTGTGTGATTTGTGAGGGTTAGGGTCAAAACGTACCCGAGTCAAAACGTACCCAAAACAAAAAGGTCAAAACGTACCCATGGTCGGGTCAAAACGTACCCAAAGTCGGGTCAAAACGTACCCATGGTCGGGTCAAAACGTACCCATGTTCAAGTCAAAACGTAACCCACTATGAAAAGTGAAATATATCATTTTAATTCATATATTTTGCATTGTGGGTTGTTTAGACTACTTGAATGCGTAGTTTGAAGTAAAAAAAATTTCCCACAAGATTATTGTGCATACTTGATATTTTTCATGATATTAATGTTTATACTAAAGAACCGTTGTTAAATCGTGGTTAAATGTAGCATTTCGATAACGAAATTGTGACAATGAATGCATGTATAGAATGTGGGATTAACCAAGTGTCTCAGGATGTGGGTCCCCCGGATACGGTCAAACAAACAAACAAGCTGTTGGTGTTAATTGTGGCACGCTCCAGTCCACGGACTATCTGTATACATGGAATATGATAAACAATAACGCATTTTATTAAGGAAACAATGTTTTATAGACTCTTATAAGACATCAAACAACAATTTTTAATGCAGAAAATATACATCACAAACAATGTAGTTATACACGGAAAACATAAATCACCAACAATGAAACCAACGTTACAATGTCGGCACAACAATGTAGACACGAATAAAACATACAATTCAGCTCAAACAATGTAGACCCTAATCAGACAATGCATAAGGAAACGATACAATTCAGCTCAAACAATGTAGACCCTAATCAGACAATGCATAAGGAAACGATACAATTCAGCTCAAACAATGTAGACCCTAACCAGACAATGCATGAAGGAAACGATACAATTCAGCTCAAACAATGTAGACCCTGAAATGTGAAACACGTACAATGTAATTAGATGTTCAGGCTATTTTATTTATAGTATATATGTTGCTTGTGAAACACGTACAATGTAATTAGATGTTCAGCCTATTTTATTTATCGTATATATGTTGCGATACACGTAATATAAACATGTACAATGTAATCATATGTTCAGTCTATAGTATCATTATGTTGCTATTAGTCTCTCGTAAGACCACTCGTGAGACCATGTTCATATATCGCAGTGGTAAATAAACTTAATAGAAACACGTACGATATTCAATTGCAAGACCTAATAAGCTTAATTACCTAATAAGCTTAATTACCTGTATCTCCACATGCACGGTGCTGCCATCCACCACAAGCGTCGCAATCTATGGCCTGGTGACGACTCCCCACGACTCCCCACGACCCGCTCGCAATACAAACATAACGAAGTCATGTTAGAGTTTGATATTTTCATATTGTATTCTTATATTTAAGGGTGGGAAATGGCTCGAAGACCTTCCATACCCGGGCATGTGCCCGTAAATGATCAGGCCAATGGTCGTTGGCCCATTTGTTTCCGAATTTACTAATATATGCGATACAGTCGAAATATGTGCATTAAATGAAGGAGACGATGAGGCGGTGAGTTTAACCTAATTATTTCATTCTCCTATTGCACAATGCCGATATGTCAGACCGTGAAGAGGGCCGAGTGTGCGTGCACATGATATATGGATACTCAGCCGTTACATTGTTATATTACCTGCTAATGCTATTAGAGGGTTGGACGAGGCAAGACAGACCAAGCAGAGACGGATCCACGTGATATGGGCAAAACCCAACGCCCACAGAGGAGCAAACAGCGCAGGCCGAGCCGGAGCAGCCGAGCCACCGACCCACCCACAGCAGACCGGGACACCGCAGTCAGTGACAACCGGAGGCTCCGCACCGCAACCGCCACCCGCAGCGACGAGGAGACAGGCAAGCCATGCCCAAGCCACCCACAAGGCCGCCACTGGCAACACCCAGGCAGCTCATTCCGCCACAGATCCCAAGGCGCATATAGCATGACACTGCCCAGTATGCAACACAGAGGAAACGACCCGATGTCGGGTCCACAGAGGCCTAGGCCACCTCCCACTGAGTGGGTGGTAGACACGAGCGAGGCCTTGTCCCCGAGGAGGGGGGACTAAGTTTGTTTTATTTCGTTCTGATCTTCTCTTTGTTGGTGTCGTAGGCGTCTGGCTACACCGCGAGGACCGCATCTGGTTTGGTGTTTGAGTGAGCTGTGTGCATGAAAATCACAGATGCCCTTATCTGGATTGTGTATGTATATGTTGTGGGTGCGTGCCTATCTAAGTGTGTCTGTCAGGGTTATGTCCAATGTCATATTGACTTGGCTCATCTACTGCCCTAAGGGCGAAATAGCTGGTCCCCATAGGGCCAGATTCTGTTGATTGACTATATGGACAATATGATGAGACCATTATGCCCGGCTCGACCACTAACTGCACAGAAACAGTTCGGCGCTTTGAGGTATATATTGTTGCAGGCAGAAATCCTCCGTTCTTGAGCTTCTTTCTTCTAGCGTCGTTTCTGCATGGAGTGGATCCACCGGTTATTTGTGACACCCGGGTTCACCAAGCACTCCCGGCTTTCAATCAGCGGGAGCAGCTTCTGTCTTCTATGACTTCATATGTTGACTTGGTCGCCTTAGTGGTTTTACCGGACACAATGGGTGTGTGAGTTTATATTTGTTTGTGTTATGCATATTCTTTACTACACTACACGCTGCTGTGCGGAGTATTGTGTACATGTATAATGCCTATGCGTGTAAGGGACCGTCCGTATTGGGCGGAAGTAAGCTATTATTGCGTGCTTGGATGTAGTAAAAATTACTAAAAAACTGTCACCCTGCCATTCGGACGAGACACACGTAAGGGAGCTATGAGCCGCCCCCGTGTCTTGCGCGGTCCATCATAGGATGGACTGAGTGGACTTATGGGTGACATGAGTGTATTACGTCCGCAGATTCTGAACTCCCTGGACGCTTGCCTGGGATGGACCAGACCAGTTGTGACCTAGTGAGAGTCGTTGATATTTGTCTACTTACTAGACAAGTATCGGTGTACCTGGATGCGGTCCTCTCGGTGTCGCTTCGTTGGTGACGCATTGGTGCTACAACGAATCTTGGGAGAAGAACATGTATGGTTATTCAGCATCAATTGTATGGTCCCTATCTGTTTCGTGTATTGGAAATAGGACTCCTGGTTATGCTATACATTTTTGCATATGAACATATCATGGACATGTATACATATGTGTATTATGATTACTCCTCGGCGACAGTGTGGACCTAGACGTATGTGTTCCTATGTGTTCCTATGTGTTCCTATGTGTTTTTTATTGATGTAGTATAGGGCCAATTTTAAAATTACATTACAGTTAAAATACATGTTTATATTAGAGCGGCACTTGTTTCCGACTTACTACCCACCCATCGACCAGACCGCTATGCAGTTATTTGGATTGTGACGTATTCGGGTAGTGGCTAGGTTCAACCAATGTCATTGCTCACTCGAGTACAGTGCTATTTTCGAATAATGTGTGTGCATTTGGTAATTGCTATTTTTATTTTTTTTCTAACGGCTGATATCGCAGGGGTTCGGGGCGACTTTACGGTTCCCGACAACGATATCCCCACGACACCAGCCGTCACGGAGCTTCGCAGAGACCGAACGAAGCCGTGGCATTTCATGCACGGATCGATGTCAATCTCTGCGAGTCCAATATATTTTGTTATCAGATGGTGCACGCTCTATATATGTACATGGATATATATACAAGTACGTCTATGCATATATGTAAAATCCCACCACTCACCCTATTGTTGCAGTTTGATTAAAATACCAGAAGTAGTTCTGGCTTGAGTGGTTAGAAGGCAGGCCAACAATAATGCGTGCAAGACGAGTCCGTCCGTCACCGACTAAACAGGCTTCGTCATTGAAGCGAGTTCCACCGGTACCAGACCAATTGTTGACCCTTCCTCTTTCCACTCATTACCCTTACCACTACTACTAAATATAATCTACTAAATCTAGTCTAACATAGTACATAATAGCATATCGGGATTGTGGTGGGTAGAATTCCGTACACTCGTTGGGTGGGATTACTTGTATGTTAATTTTGGATTCATGTGTTAGCCCACACGAGCCTGTACATATCGTCTCGTTAATTTCCCAGTACTAATCCTCGATAAGGCAGTCCATACGCAAGAAACTTTCCTGGGCCAGTTCCGATCGAGTACATACCCATTGGGTGGGATTACTTGTATGTTAGTTTTAGCTATGGTTATGCTAGAATGGCCTTCACAGCCGCAGCGGACGGGGTGCAATTATATTGTACTTATTTGATTGCATCGCATATCGTGTCATTATTTTACTTTCCTTCTTGCAAGTCAACTCGGTATTGTTATGAGACCAGTGGCACCAGTGAGCAGACTAAAGGTGAAAATTGTTGTAGCATTGGATGCAGGCAGCACCCGGCTGCCACCATTGATCAAGTATTAATTCTAGTATTATTATTAGGTGCGAGCATCTAGCAGGCAGACGAGCAGCATATTATGCAACAGTCCTCTCGTTGCCGGAGAAACATGTATCCCCGACACAAGTGATGTTGCTCGTCATTCGACTATTCACTGTAGAATGAGTAACGCCTCCCGGCCGAGTGTACGGACGTCTATTGACATGTTTAAAGATTATATTAGATTGGTAAATCCTGAAAATATTTACAGCAATTTTCAGATATGGGATGGAGACAATGGGGCCCAGTGTCACGGACGTAACTTAGCTCGACCACTCCATCGGGTTTTTAATGTGTTTCTATCCATGATGATTTTTGATTAGTACATGTTATGCATATTATCTCTGTGTTCAGAGTGTTGGAGTGGTGAGTGGCGAGCGCCCCCTATCCTAACTCCGGCAGGCCGATGTGACGGTCACACACCACGGGGTGTAACCACCAACCTTGGCCCACCAGAGCTTCGGACGGGGCCGCTGCCCTCATCGTCTGTGTGTTGGAGTGGTGAGTGGCGAGCGCTCCGTATCCTAACTCCGGCAGGCCGATGTGACGGTCACACCACGGGGTGTAACCACCAACCTTGGCCCACCAGAGCTTCGGACAGGGCCGCTGCCCTCACCGTCTGTGTGTTTAGAGCGTATAACTGTTTGCATGAGTTGTATTTTAAAATAAAATCATTATATCATTTATTTTTGACAGCTTTTAATTTTAGTGGAGCAACGGTGTCATGTTTATTATATTTTATTCCAATAACCTGTCGCCTTAATGTATTTTAGTACAGCTAAGTGTATTTCATTTTCGCATTCTTTAGGGGGGAATATTAAATTATATGGAGATGATATAACATTATTTTTTAAGCAGACAGCGGCTAGATCTTCTCTTGCTAATTCATGCGCTGGGCATAAGAAGAAATAGTGGTCCAGTTCTTCTATTTCATCTTCGTCGCACTGACTACAATTATTCAAATCTACATCAATATCGCTGCCCTGTGGATGAATATTTGCCTTTATACCGTTTCTACCTAGTCTGAGTCGTGTTATTATTTTATCATGACATTCTATCCTTGCTGTATTGTTTACATTTATTTGGTATGGTAGGCACCATGACTTGAAATGTGTGCCCGCCATAGTAATGCTTATGAATGTTATCCCATCGTTTTTGCCATTTTGATTTTATTTTTTGTTTAATGACTGAATATAATTCTCTGTGTGTAGGCAGAGTATTATCTTGTGTTCCTATCAAGTGAGCTGTGCTTGCCGCTCGGTCGGCTTCTTCGTTTCCAGGTATTCCAACATGTGAGGGTACCCAGTCTATATTAATAATTTTCCCTTGTTCCATATGTTTACTTATAAGAATTTTAATGGTATGGACCTTGTCAGGTCTCGTTTTAGACGTACCTGTGTTGATTGCTTGGATGGAGCTTAGTGAGTCTGTTATGATTACAGTGTTATTGTACTTTTTTAATTTTAGGTTGAATATGAGGGCTTTTTCAATTGCAATAAGTTCCGAAGTAAATACAGTTAGATGGGGGACCAGTTTTTTTGTATTGTTCTACGTGACTTAGTTCCGGACCACAAACGCAGCTGAGGTGATACCGAGTTCTGGGTTTTTGCTACCGTCCGTATAGATGTGTAGGCTGTATTTCCAATTATGTTCTAAATGTTCCATTGCGTGTTTGAGGCTAAGGGTTGGATTCTTAGTTTTATCTTTTATTATTTCAGTAAGATCAGATCGAGCTGTAATTTCAAATAGATAATACGGGATATGCGTTTTGAATGGCTGCATCTCGCATCCACCCAGATCATATTCTTCTGTTAAGATTAGTGCATTCATTGCATAACACGTTTTTACATTGGCTTTTTTGTTGGTATAATTATTGACTGTATTGGTTGCGTCTCGTTTTAGTTTAATCATATTGTATTTGTATGCTGGTTTGAGTTGTATTAGTTCGTTGATTGGTAGGTGAGCGCCATGGGGTTGGGTTCGGACCCAGTATTTGAGTAATGTTTGTTCCCTTCTTAAGTCTAGTGGTAACACTGCTGTTTCTACTTCGATTACTGCGGCTCTTTGTTGTTTTATAGGCACCCGTGGCAAGCCTTAGCGCTGCTCTTTGAATTAATTCTAACTTATCCAGGTGAGCAGCCGCAGCATCTTTGTATAGCATGCATCCATAGTCCATCTTCGACAGGATTAAATGCTTTATATAGTTTGTAGGAGGGAGGATTTGTCTGCACCATAGATGTGCCTGAGATTAGTTTCATTAGATTTAGATCCCTTCTACAACGTTGAATTAGATCTGATATGTGAGGTCCCCAGGTAAGTCTATCGTCCAAGTACATACCTAGGAACTTTGCGCTTTTTTTGTATGGTATTGCCTGATTGTTAACAACTAGTTCTTTAATTTTGTATTGTTGATCTCCTTTATATGCATACCGTTGCTCCGTGCTTTTGTAGAATAAGTGTCCTCCTCTATGAAAGATGACTGCCTCAGTTTTTAGTGGGGATATTTTAAACCCCCATTTATTTTGCCATGTTGTGATTTTATCTAATGTTGTCTGTACAGCCCCCAAGGCTATATTGAGATCTGCATGTACATGCCAGATCGAGATATCATCTGCAAATTGCGATAGATCATTTTTGATAGTTGTAATTGGGTTGTTCTCATTGAGTTCGTTATACAATGTACTATCATGATGTTAAACAGCGTTGGACTAACTACGCTGCCCTGGGGGCTACGTTAAATCTACATTTTGAAATTCGGAGTGTTCTGATTCCTATTCTCATTCTAATTTTTCTGCCCGTTAGAAAGTTGTCAAGCCACAACAACATTCTATTATTTATGCCCTTCCCGATGAGTTGTTCTATTGCACCTTTCGTCCACATTAGGTCAAAGGCTTTTTCTAAGTCTAGGAATACTGCAACGACCATTTTCTTTTCCATCATGGCTGTTTTAATAATTGTGTCTAGTCGTGCGAGTTGATCCAATGTAGATCTGTTATTTCGGAATCCTGATTGGGTCGGGCTGAGTTTCTGATTTGTTTCTAAGTGATGTTTTAATCTGTTAGCTACCATCGTTTCCATTATTTTACATATTGCTGGTGTTAGAGAAATAGGTCTGTATGAGGGCGGGAGAGTGTTGGGTCCTTCTTTGGTTCAATATAGGGATGATGGTAGCTTCTTTCCAGGTATCTTGGTAGTGTACCATTTACCCAAGATTTATTTATCACCAGAAGCAGTTGTTCCATAGATTCTTTTGGGAGATGCTTTAGTATTGCGTAGTGTATCTTGTCTGCTCCTGGTGCAGAGTTTTTCTTATTTTTAAGGGCATATTTTAGTTCTGACATAATAAAGCACCGATTGAGGCAGTCAACCTCATTAGATTCTGGCCATAACGTGTTAGTATCTATTTTTGTTTGAATTTCGGGGTTTCTCTTAACCTTAACTGTTTTGAATTCGGGATTAAGATTATCGTCACTTGACATAGTTGTATAATGGTCTGTGAGCACCTCTGCTTTTTGTTTGTTGTCGTAGACATTGCTATTGTTATGTAATAGTGGAGGCATTGGCTTTATAGCTTTTCCTCTGATTCTATTAAATTGGTCCCATAATTCTTTACTCGTTTTGTCGTTATTTATTTCAGATATAAATTTCTCCCAACCACAAACTTTTTTTGCGTCGTTAATTACTTCAGTCGCGAGGGACTTAGCTTTCAAATATTCCTCTCGCCTAGTTTGTTTAAGTGTTGTATGATATTTGTGTGCTTGTTTCCATCTACGCAGACAGTTCTCCCTGTTTTTAATGGCATCTGTGCAAGCTGGTGTCCACCAGGGATTGGTTGGGCGATTATGAGCTTTACCACTTGTCTGTGGTATACTCTCCTTACTTATGTTATAGAGGGTGCTCACAAATTCATCGTGGTATTGTTTTGTATCTAGATTTGTATCTGTGTGTAGTCTATTAGTGCATAGTCGTTGGAAACAGCTCCCAGTTAGCATGACCTAACTTCCATTTAGGAATGGTGGCTGGAGTACTTCTATGGTATTGGGTAAAAACTTTAGTAATTATCGGATAGTGGTCACTTCCTAGTGTGAGTCATGGACGGACCAGGAGGTCAAGGAGGCTAAAGCAGGTGTTGCTAAATGTTATGTCGGGTGCTGTTCCAATACATTTGCTTGAAGAAATGTGTGACGTATCATAAGTTACAGCTCCGTTGTTAAGTACTACATAATCAGTGTTGTCTAGAAATTGTATTATTTCATCACCTACTTTGTTTGTCTTAGCATTGTAATGCACGTCCCATAGTGGGTTGTGCCCGTTGAAGTCACCAATATTAGAGATTTATTGCTTAATTGTGTGATAATTTTATTGAGGTTGTTTAGTTTTGGTTCGTGATTATGGTTACCAGGGCCCAATGTACACATTTATATATCAATGTTTCCTTTATTGCTGAGTACCTTAATACCACAATAGAGGTTATTTAGTTTTTCTGTAAGGTGATTTGTTTTAAGTTCTACACATGATATTCCATTTTTAGCGTATATTCCTACCCCACTGCCATGGAAAGAATTGGTTGTGTAGGATACGAGGTTGTATCCAGTGAGTGTTGAAGGCTTTGACATTTCTTGCAGGCATATTACATCAGGTGACATTACGTTATTTCTAGAACATTGATAAGCTCTCCATTTGTTTTTACAAATCCCCGACAGTTTCCATTGAAAGACGGTCAGGGTCATTCCTTTATTTTTGTTTCTACCCATATTTATTTATTATATATATCTTTTCTTATGATGAGCTTTTTGGTGCATATGCCTGACTCCTTTTCTGTGAATTTAGGACTTTATTACCATTAAATGGTGTTAAATTGCACTGTTGTTGTTGTTCCGCTAACGGTGCCACTGATTTTAATACATTTTTACCTATCTTCTGCTTGTTAGTAAATTTATTCTGTTTTTTCATGCCTGTATTCACTTTTGAACTAACTTCGGTTACGTTATCTTTTATGGATTTTGTATTATATTTACGATTTGCTGTTATAGTTTTACGCATATTATAATTTTCTATACTTGTACGTTTTTCTGCTGGACTGTTATTGGGTGTTGATGTGGCAACACTATTGCTTGACGTTTGTTTGTTTATTGGTGTGTCCTGATTATCGTTTATTTCATGTAGTGTTGTGTTGTCTGCACAAATGGTCGAAATATTGGAGATACCTGTTAGTGTTTGAATGGGATGAGACTCTATAGATTCGGTTGATGTTACGATTATTAGTTTATTTGGGTCTGAGTCGTCCATGCTTGCTATCAAACATTAGCTTCGTGGTAAGCTTACTACTTTGTCCGCTAACGGTCGATTGTTTACTTGCTTTATATGTGTCCATCTGTGACGTGTGCATTTTTTCAGAGGATGGTGTGCTAGGAATTGTTGTTGTTGTTACATTTTGTCCTAAGTGTTGTTCTGCTATTTGTCCTATAATGCCATTGGTGGTTACTCCTAGTTGTTTTTCAATTGCAATTTCAAGAGCCGAAATTAGTTTTAAGAGCTGTTGTTTAGAAACGTATCCTTGCATGTTATTTTCTTTGGGTTTCTTTGTTTTATGTTTTCCTTTTGTGGGGCTGGGTTCGTTGGAGGCTGTTTTGTAGTTCGTTGTTTTGCAGGTGTGTTGTTGGTGACTACTTGAATAGGCAGTGTGTTTTTTGTTACAGTTCATTATTTGTTCTTTTAGTGCATTGCGTGCCAGTTGCCTAGTGTTGTTCTTTTGTTCGAGATGTGATTTGTATTTAAGTAGCATCGGGCAGTAGGGATCACTTGACCGATGTCCACAAGCCTGTACACCAGCCACGTAACAGTTATTGCAGAAATCTCATTGTCCCTGACCTGTTTGCTCGTGCAGTCTTTGTAATAATGGTTGTACGCGCAGATGGTGCATATTATTGTGTTGTTTTTACATGCTTTTTTGTATGTGACCAAATTGCTGACACTTATTGCAGCGAATCGGTCGTTGGATTGTTATGCCGATGTCAATGGGGTTGCCTTCGTTAATTAATGTAGGGTGCTGGTGTAATTTGATAGGGCAGGGATGTGCTGAAGTGAATTAGTAGAGTAGATTTGGTTTTTCCTATTTGATGTGCTGCGGTGATATTGTTCTTATTGGCGTTTACTGCCAACATTAAGTCTTCCTTACTCAGACCTATAAAGTCGGGATGATTAGCGATTCCGATTGCGGTTTGTGGCTGGTTTTGTTGTTTGCGTTGTGTATTGTTAGTTGATTGCGCTTGTGTTTGAAGTAATTTAAACTCTACGTTGCGCATATTAGCGGGTGCAGTGAATGACTTTGCCCTGTCAATCCACTTTTTCTGAGTACTAACTTTTATGATGTCTGCATCCCGGGTGCATTTAACGTCGTTAGATGACATATTCTTGCCTACGTAAGTTGCTAACGCAATGGCGAACTGGAATGTTGTTATCACTGCCCTTCCTGCCCCTAGTAATTTAAAATGCAATGTGTCGAATTGTGACTGCGGCTGCTCCTTATTATTTGTGCGTGGAGAACGAGTGGGCGTTGGTATCGATGTAGGAGACGGGGGTGGGTACTCTGTTTGTTGTTAGGTTGTTTTGCATCCGGTGATTTGCAGTTTGGTGATAAATTATCTGAATGGTCTTGTTCCCTTGCTCTCTTCCTATTGTTGGGGGTGTTGGGGGTGTTTATTTGAGCCATTATATTTAATCTGAGAAGTGATAATGAAGCAATTAACAAGCTTAGATTTTTTATTTTTTTAATTTTTTTTTGGATTTAATTAATTAATGTTCTGACTAGCTACCTATTTATCTATCTGTCTGTCTATCTATATATCTATCTAACTATCTGATTACACTACGGCGTAACAATTATTATGAATCTTTCTAGTATTACCTAATTTGAGAGACTGGCCGACGTCAACAATTGATGCCAATATTTCGTATATTTCGTTTTATAAACGTTTTATAGATAACGGGTGTATATTTAGTGTGGCCGCTAGACTAGGTGGGATTATTCTTTTTAATTGCTACTGCTAGTCGAGGTTAGGGTTCAGACACGAGACTATGACTTACGTTTGATGTTCTGGGTGGTTTTGTGGTGAAGTTTCAAATTTCAGAGTTTTTGTAATATGCCACTATACTAAGTTTTGCAAATGTTCAAGATTATTATTTTATTATACCTTTACTCTATCCTACTATACTACTATACTAATATTTGCGACTGGTATAATCAGAAATATTTTTTACCTCGGTTCTCGCTATCTTCGGTTTTCAAAAGTCTTCGAAAAGATCTTGTTATGTCGCGTTCGCACCGATGTCCGCAAGAAAGTGCAAATATCTGTGCGCGCGCGTGGTTTATGTAGAATGTAGATAAGCAGTATCGACTTTTATATCAACTTGGTATAGGTAGCAATTGGTAGCAATTGGGAGCAATTGGTAGCAATTGGTAGTGACGGTTGAGGAAACCCCCACTATCAAATTACACAAGTGATGTGCCGGGTACAGGCAGTGACGGCTATAGGTTACTTCAATGTTGGTGTAAATATTGGCGGAATTTTCAGACAAAGGAGAAAGTGATATAAAAGTCAATAATTCGAGAATTACGGCACAGACTAACCTTAAATCTTCAGCGAAGCTAGTCGATGTTGTCTATGATTGCCTAATTCAGTGTTCAGGTGATATATACTTACAGTGTTGTGTTTTATCAGCTTTATTTGGTGATTTTCAGAAAAGTCAAACAGCTTGTTGTTGTTGTTATTCTCCGAATGAATCAATGAATGAAATGAATCAAATCTTATATTTTCATATCTGGGACAGGATATTTTATATCAACGTTATTTAACGAGCGATTGAAATTAAAATAGTTGGTATGAACTCAATGATTAGTTGACAAGTATTCACTATAATCTCTCTTTGATCACTGATTGGTAATTGGTTTCCGCCGTACACATAATCCCATTAAGTAATCATTAAAGCAGTATACTCTCTCTTTGATCATTGATTGGTTTCCACTTAATCCCATTAAGTAATCATTAAAGCAGCCACCGGATATCGGTAATCACTTTCATCCAGAATTACACTTTTAATAATTGAATGCTAATTGTTTTTTCACACGTAATTTAAACAGACATTCATCACACGAGTGCTTCTGGTCATTGATTTCCAGTCAACTTTCACTGCTAAAAAGATAACTAAATATGAAATTTTTGATTATTAAATGAAATATATTGATATATAAATGGGTAAATTAACCTCACAAATGCCAAAAAGATAAATAAAATGTGGATATATTGGTATAAATATATTGATATATCGAAGGGTACGTTTTGACCCGACCATGGGTACGTTTTGACCCGACCTTGGGTACGTTTTGACCCGAGATATGGGTACGTTTTGACCCGATGCCCAAGGTACGTTTTGACTCGGGTACGTTTTGACCCGAACCCATTTGTGACCAGTGTAGGTTCTAATGAAATATAACACTCCTGTAGTCTAAATACGATCTAGATTGCATGTTAGTGTGTTTTATTGAAGGAATGCTGAAAAGTGCAGATCCTGTTCAGACTGCGCCGATGTTCAGGCTGAACTGGATCTACACTGGTCGCAAACGTCCTATACGCCCCGTGTTGTGTTTGGCTATTTGCACCTTCTCAGTCGCAGTGTACAGCGGATGTTGACACAATCTTCAAACAACACCCCACCCCCCGTGGCAATTAGAGCGACTAATTTTCCCACTGCTGTCACCCCGGACTTCATCCCGGCGTACATGTCTGTAGCCAGGAGTCCATTCGCCCAAAGTCGGTTTCACATCATGAAGTTTGTTATCTGGGAGAAGATCCCACCGGGTCTGCATTGTATCAGAGATGATGTAATACAGTCAGTATAATAATTCTGCATACTTGTAATCATCAAATATATGCAGTGGTTAGTTCTATATGAAATAATGCATTTCAGTAAAAATAAATTATTACTCCCTCAAATTATACTTTGCTAGATAAGTATACTTTGCAATTTTGATGAAATCGGCTACAGGTCGTGGAGTGCATATATGCACCGCGCTGAAGACGCCGCGATCACCACTGTGTCATTCGTTTATTGTGAAGTATTTATTGCGCTAGTTTATTTTTTACATTTGATTATTGGTCTCCTTTGCGCATCGTGTTCTCTATGTTAATAATCAGGGCCCGGTTGCTCAAAACCTCTGTTAGCTTAACAGACTGTTAAATCCTTAGCAATGCTAATGATTTAACAGTCTGTTAAGCTAACAGAAGCTTTGAGGAACCGTGCGCAGTTAAGTAATATGCGATCGTTGTTGACATACACTTGTATAAATTGTACAATATTGACATGACGGTCCATATGTCTAACGTTAGACAACTCATATAAAGTTATTTATCAGGTAACCTGCCCTGTATTGACCGAATACGTACTGACTGATAACATATTGTTGTATCAGGCATTGACATGATATCAACATCCGGGTTACAACAAAGTGAAAATTGACGTTCCATTGGTCGGTTGACGTCACGTGACGTTACCGAATGACGTCAGTGTAAGGACGCAACGTAAACAAGTCCTCGTTCTGTCCATAGATAACGACGCCATCTGTGGTAATTTTCGAGCATAAAACGTTACCTGATAAATAGAATACCAGACCAGTGTATTTTAATATCATGTTTATAAGGCTCGACTTGGAATATGTTATACATATGTTTATTCCCGACTTACTAGCTGGTCAAGACCCGACAACTTGGCCAATATGTCGAAATACATGTATTGTCAAATACTCGACACTGCCCACTAAACGGCGAGTACATGTACGCTGAAGAAAATAGTGTATTGTGCCAACTTATCCTATGGCGTGTTGGTCTGTCTTGCGTTGTATCTAAAACTCTACGTATACCATTCTCTATAGTTTTACAGTTTTGTGCTCAGTTTATCAGTTAAATTCTGGAAAATACGAATCGAGACATTTTGTGTGCCGTATGAATACAACAGCAGCTAGTATCTTCAGTTCTCACAGTTAGGTAGCATTGAACAGTTAGCCGCCAGTTTCGTACACCTTTTTCCGGGAATTTCAAACGGTAACTTATTCCAGAGAAAACGCATGGATCGGAATGTGTTTGCTCCATCACAGTACATTTGCCTCTGGATGATGATTGAGAAAATATGCAACTTTCAGTCTCTAGTTCCGCAAGTGATCAGTTTTTGTGGAGATAACATATTTCAGTATGTTCAGTACTTTCATCTTTATTTTATTTTCCACTGTCTCGCCAGATAAAGTTAGCAATACGACTTAACCTTTGAACCCGAAAACAGTGCGGATCCAGATGAGCCGGCTCGTAACGAGCCTCCTCACCAGAATCTGCACTTTTTGAAAATAATGTTCATGTTTTTGATGGCAAGAACTACCCTTTTCATACATGGACTAGTCTGAAAACCATATTGAGATGATTGGATTGGTTGGTTAATATATCAACATCCATTCCAGTTACTTAGGGGTGAAATGGTTACATTTTATCTAGTCCGGATCTGTTTAAAATATTCAACCAAAAAATATATGTCTTCAGTATGCAAAGGGCTAACTGTTTGTGTTTTCAGTGGACGGCGAGTTACGTAACATCTGTGAGTACAATGACGTGAAATACTTGGCGGGAGACTGGACGTTCATAACGTCAGATTGTTATGAGTGCACGTGTGAAAACACACTCGGGTTGCTATGCTGCGGGTAAGTCTAATAGTATTCTCTCCAAACGCTTGATGCTGAAATAAATGTGTTCGTCTGCTGTATATTTGTATCCCTCCTCACCAATTTATTGAGGGAATTATGTCTTACGCCTGTGCGTCCGTGCGTCCGTCCGTCGTGCGTCCGTAAGGCAAATGCCTTTCAGTTTTCAATAACTTCTTAACTCCTTCACCAATTTCAATAATATTTGCCCACACTGTTTTTTCCAGGGATGTTGATTTCTTTCGCATATGACCCACGCCCGAGCACCCAAGGTGAAGGTCACTGGGGAATTATGTTCACATTGTTTGTAAGGCAAATGCGTTTAAGTTTTAATATTTTCAATAACTCCTTAACTCTTTCACCAATATCAATTGTATTTGCCCACAGTATCTGTCTAGGGATTAGCTTTCTACTGTCTATTCCACGTTTTGCTGCCGACGAACTTTTGGCTATTAAATCTAAAAAATATTTAAATCTTTTGTGGGGAGGGTCACTTTTTTATTATTGATGAAAAAGGACTTTTTTATTATTGATGAAAAAGGACTTTTTCAGATTTAATGTGTTTAATGGCCAAATGTTCGTCGGCAGCAAAATGTGGAACAGACAGTAATAACGGTGCCCTTTTACTATCAATGCTGCAGCTGGGGGCGTCCGTGCTCTATGCACACATTTTATATTATATCCTGCATTTTTCACGTCTAAGACTTGGTTTGGCGGCTTGTCAAACAGTTGATGTTAACTCTTACAATAAGAGGTTCGACCATGTCCAGCCATGGGTAAGCGTTTTCTGTGGCTTGAATCCCAAGGCCGTAGGCCGCGGGTTCAAACAGTTTCCGAGTGGCACAGCCAACGTTTACCCACGTTTACCCACGGCTGGACGTTACTGTTACATTTCAGTCGTGTCATGCAATTTGAGCATATATGCAGTACTTTCGGTACTTTGATAGCCCGTTCTATTCAAACAACTTATTTACATAATATAATACCTATTCTGGGGCCATTGTTCACGTCACGGACGCAGCCGCATCAAGTTCACACTTTCAGTGCGACCGTTGTGAACTGGTATAGTGACGTAATGGCGCGTTCTAGTAACGTCATGAGATGCATACATTACGTAGGTGTTGGCTTTGCCCCGGAATGAGCATTGTCTCGAACACCTGGTTTGACGGAACTTTAGAATCATTAACGATGGAACAGATTCTAAAATGCTGACAAACCATGTTTTTACTTAGATGAAAGAAATAATATGAAACAATAGCAGGCGACAGCTGTCGATTCTCGCATGATTTTTGTCATAGTCTTGAATTTTGTGTTTATCGAAATACATGTATGTGTTTAATTAAGACGGAAGGCTATGCTTTCATTCGTCGAGTAACGTTGGCAAAGACTAAATGTATTAACATGTAGTTTGTTGTAAACATGAAAATACTATACCACATTTAGAAACAAAGTTTTCATTAACCCTTTCAACACCACATGCCAGTATAGTGGTACAGTTGTTTCTGTCAAAATGTTCCGGGTTTATACGTGTACAAAGTGTTGTGCGTTGCGTATCCGTGGAGTTTCCGTTAGTTGCGTTTCAAACCGTGTGTCGTCTACGTGTAATACGTTTTCGGCCATGCGTTGCGTTTCCCCACTCTTGCGCATGCGCGAAAGTCGAACAAACCGTGTTCAACGCATTGAGTTTCAAAAGCGTGTAATCCGTGTACAACGGTTGTAAACGTATACAACGGTTGTAAACAACGTATTGCGTTTCAAAAGCGTGTAATCCGTGTACAAACGGTTGTAAACGTATACAACGGTTGTAAACGTATACAACGCTAAGGTAAACCGTTTAAACGATTTAACGCTTTCTTTGACGAACGGTTACACGCATCTACATGTACACAGCACCGTACAGATGAAACCGTGTTATACGTATATCACGTTTCCACGGGTTTTAACGCATTACACGTTTTGGTATGCCAACCTTGTATCGCGTAGAATGTGCATGCTCTGATCGTTCTTCGTGTGTGTATACATGTATATACTTCTAGACTCACTGCAGGGCTTCTAACATTTTCAGTTTTCCGGTTCTGGACCGACTTTTGAACTCTCAGACCGATTGAGATTTGAAAACTAGTCTTAAAAATCGGTCCGAGAAAATTGCCAGTCGGCTGCTATTTCGCTATAAACCTTGTAAATTTACCGGTTTTGACCACCAAGTAATTTATGACACATATCCGCGGGCCATATCCGTGTTAAACCAGTGTGCAGCTCGCTGTGTATTCAGTTTCTCCAAATATCGATTAATCTTAACACACGCATGGGACAGGTGATAGCGGGTTAGTGACTGAAATAGACTGAAAAAGATAATACGAGAGTTCCTAGACTCGCCATTTCTGATGATGTTAAAATAAAATAAAGAAACCATGCACTGTGTTTATCTGTGTTCGATAATAACCCCAATTAACTGACACGGACTATCGGCCCGGGCTATTCCATATTAAGTTAGGAACTGTTACATTACGCTGTATTAGGCGTCATTTTTGTGTATATAAAATGTACATAGGAATGCCGCAGATCCTGATGAGCCGGCTCACGTGATCTACAATTCTCAAACATTTTGATAAACGACAAGGTACATCTGTCGTGTTAAAAGCGTGACTCATTAGTCAGCAGGGATTAGGGATCAATTGAAGTGCTAAATCACACCGCCGATGTACTTTGAACTCGATCTGAGGGTATGTATTCGCGATATTTTAAAAGGGACGAAACAAGGTCGCCTCGAAGCGATCGGGGCCTAACAGTGGTTTATTTGCGTTAAAACGTGTAACCGTTGTACACGTTTTCAACGCTTTTCATATTGCTACACGCTTCCAGGTAAAGCGTTGTACACGTTTCAACTCTTTCACCTCGCTACATATGTATACGCCAAAGCGTGTTATACGCCTTGAAGCTAAACGTATTACACGCTTTAAAACTAAACGGTTTGACAATGTGTATTACACGTGTACGAACCGTATTATACGTTTAAACAACGTATACAACGCTTTTAAAACTAAACGGTTTGACAATGTGTATTACGTGGTACGCAACCGTATTATACGTTTAAACAACGTATACAACGCTTTTAAACTAAGCGGTTTGACAATAAGTGTATTACACGTGTACGAACCGTATATACGTTTAAACAACGTATACAACGCTACAGCAAACCGTTGCGTTCGCGTTGCGTTCGCGTTGAGTTTGCAAGTGTTGTCTACGGTGGAACAAAAACGGAGACTGCACTGTATTGGCAAACAGTGTAGATCCCTATGAGCCGACTCGTAACGAGCCATGTCATCAGGATCTTCACTGTTTGCAAGTAATTCTCATATTTTTGAGAACACCCACTTTTCATAAATGGACTAGTCTGAAAATCATTTTGTGACGATTGGATTGGTGGCAAAATTAGCAAATCAAAATCCATTCTAGTTACTCAGGGGTGAAAGGGTTAAAGGTACATGTCCACTCAGTGGCCACAAAACGTTCTTTATAGGAATTAATAAGTGTACATGTATGATTGTGTCACTATTCCACCAGTTCTAAAAAGTATAAGTGTCCACGATTCATATATAATCATTTAGTAATATTTATTTTACTGATAGTGACTCGCGGTGGTATCAGGCTATTTCATATTTAAATGAGGCATGATAATTTTTAATTATTTATACTAATTAAATGCGTCACCTGAACAAATAATATTTTAAAATTATATAGTACGATCATTGCACACCAAAACATAAATACAAATAATAAATAGCAATGTCCGTTAATATTTTAAGGAAACACGGTTATCACCCCTGATATCAGTGTGAACATTTACGTCTGATATAAAATGTATAATAAAGCCAATCAATACGTGGGGTAATGGTGAATTAGTGTTTATTTTGCCAGAAAATGTCATATCTATAGAATATACAAAACTATCTGTCTCCCTAAGTATAACCTACTGAGTGGGCATGCACCTTTAAAGTGACCGTACCTCAGATGAGGACTCGTGTATGTGGTTTTTGCTCCATGATCAGTTAATAGAGGATCATACATGAATGATGATTTAATACGATATTTATTAAACAAGTTTACTGATGTCATAAGAAACTCGGCTCAGTCAGCGCGTTTAATAAATATCATATCAAATCAACACGCATGTTAGATTATATTTATTGCATAAGCACATCATTATAATGTAAAGCTGTATTGATTTTGTAGCCGGCTCATTTTAATGATTATTACACTAGTGTATTATGTTTGTTTTTACACTGTGTTATTGAACTGTGAAAGCTACGGCAGCTACGCATTTGTTTATGTCTCGTTCCCCAGGACATACAAATGTAGCATCTCGTGCCTATGACATAGTATCTCGTTCCCTCGACATATTCAACCAATCAGAATGTAGCACCATTGTCATCCAAGATGGTGGAGTAATATCTGCTCTTCTATTGGCTGATTATGTCGTTCGAACAAGATGCTATCTCGTGGGAACGAGATGCTATTTCATGGTACTGAGATGCTATGTCGTGGGAACGAGATAGAAAATAAATTGCGCATGTCACTTTTAAGCTGCCATAGAAAGCCAATTTTATGCAATGAATGACAAATACAAATCAGTCGCAACATTTTATTTGATCACATTCTTAAAAACACGCATTGTATTCAAGCACATGTACATGCCATCAGAAACTGTGATAAGCGGGGGAGATACGTTTTTCTTTGCATAATGTGGTGTCTTATTTGCCTTCACGTTATAGGTATGGGAAGAAAAAAAGACGAACTGACTTTGTGGGAGCGGAGCATTGTGATGTCATAGAAAATGGCTGCTTCCTGTACTTGGTGAGGAAGGAAGACAACAGCGTGGATTGCTACACAGGAAGTCCGGTTACACGCTTCTCGAATGCCGACCCGGGCAGTGCTCTCAGACTGATGCTGAACATAATATTGGCACACCGCGGTGACCACTAAATGTGGCCATATGTAGACGAATGTGGCCGTATATGGACGAATGTGGCCGTGTCTGGACGAATGTGGTCGTATCTGGACGAATGTGGCCGTGTCTGGACGAGTGTGGCCGTGTCTGGACGAATGTGGCCGTATCTGGACGAGTGTGGCCGTGTCTGGACGAATGTGGCCGTGTCTGGACGAATGTGGCCGTATCTGGACGAGTGTGGCCGTGTCTGGACGAATGTGGCTGTGGACGAATGTGGCCGTATATGTTACGAATGTGGCCGTATGTGAACGAATGTGGCCATATGTGGACGAATGTGGCTATCTATGGACGAGTGTTGTCGTATGTAGACGAATGTGGCCATATGTGAACGAATGTGGCCGTATGTGGACGAATGTGGCCGTATGTGGACGAATGTGGCCATATGTGGACGTGTGTGGCCGTATGTGAACGAATGTGGCCGTATGTGGACGAATGTGGCCATATGTGGACGTGTGTGGCCGTATGTGAACGAATGTGGCCATATGTGGACGAATGTGGCTATCTATGGACGAGTGTTGTCGTATGTAGACGAATGTGGCCATATGTAGACGAATGTGGCCGTATGTGGACGAATGTGGCCATATGTGGACGTGTGTGGCCGTATGTGGACGAATATGGCCGTATGTGGACGTGTGTGGCCGTATTTGGACAAATGTTGCCGTATTTGGACGACTGTGGCCGTATGTGGACAAGTATGGTCGTATTTTGACAGATGTGACAGTATTTGGTCGAATGTGACCTTATGTGGACGAATGTGGCCATATGTGGACGAATGTGGACGAATGTGACTTTATGTGGACGAATGTGGCCATATGACATTGTGGACCAATGTGGCCATATGTGGACGAATGTGGCCCTATGACATTGTGGACCAATGTGGCCATATGGAGACGTATTTAGACGAATGTGGCCGTAAGTGGACGAATGTGGCCGTATGTGGACAAATGTGGCCGTATGTGGACGAATGTGGCCGTAATTGGACGAACGTGGACGAATGTGGACGTATGTGGACGAATGTGGCCGTATGTGGACGAATGTGGCCGTATGTGGACGAATGTGGCCGTATGTTGACTAATGCGCTACTCTTGCAAATCGTTTACCTTTATTTTATGGCAAAATATTGTACTTGAAACCAATCAGCTTGTTTGGCTTATCCCGAACTGTTAATTAACCCTGTTAGTGTGTTCTTATTGCACAAAAAAGTGCAACATTCCCCGTAAATGACGTCGTAAGTGAACCAAACGTTCAAAGCTCGAGTGGAATCGAATTCCGCATGAGATGTAATAATTTCAGTCCATTTTCGACGGATGATATCAGAGCAACATTGTTTGCTTTTTCCAGCTCAGCCAAATACATTGTCAACTATAAATAAGTGTATAAGTCATACTACATTCAAATAAGTGAATGTTTAACCTTGATCCCTATTTAATAATGAAGTAATCAATAATCCATTTGTGAAAACAAAATACCCATTTAATTGGAAATCAGGTGATACAATACTCTTTAGACACAATGCTTATCTGGAGGCCTGAGATATGACTGATTTTAGAAATCAATACCGGAGAAATACGGTGTTGTGGCAAGGAAGATGACTGAGAACAGACCCGATGATCAGTGTACATATATTGAGACACGCCATGCGATTTTGTACCTTCGGACATCTGCATAATTTCATGAAATACGTTTACAAAATTTACAATATCTTTCATAAATAAGGTCAAACGTTGCCAAATAGTTTAGAGTACACGCGGAATTATAATCCGCATGTACTCTGAAAGTTTTGTCAACTTCTGACGCCATTCACGGAAAATATTGTAAATTTCACTAAACTTCGTACGACTAAAATGTTCGTAAGTGTAAAATTATGATAGTCTGTAAATTTCACATCAACAATTTATTCTTGTAAACAATTATTGGATTTACATTTATTACATTTTATTAATAAATGTAAATCCATAAATTGAATTTATCCCGTCAACACAGTGCGTATATGCCGTGAAACACGGTGCCGTGAAACATTTTTGATATCCAGTCAATACGATTTTTGCATTTTACAGCAATTTGTAGGTGTTGACGGGATAAATAGAATAGTAGGTTAGTGCCGTGAATGGGAAAAATATCTGGCGGGGCACGGAAACGGGATGTGCTCGGCAGAGCCTCGCCCGCCGGCATGGAACAATGATTTAACATTCAGATATGTGGTTGTGATCTGACAAATGGGGCTTATGCGTTATACGGCCAGTGTAGACCAGGGGGCCGTTTCACTAAACTTCGTACTACTAAAATGTTAACGGCCCCCAGATCCGCACATGGAGACAAAGACCTTGCACATGCAATTAGTCACACAGTGGAACCTCTCTAAACCGAACACCAAGACAACATCTGTGATCCTAGTGTTGATGGGTTTCTTGGTCATTTATCTCAGATAGTAATGTATGTTCATGATTGCAAAGCACGCACATGCGTATCAGAATGGTCATATTCCAGACTAACAGTGGAACATCTCTAAACCGAACGTCCTGGGCACATCCCACTCAAATATCGTAGTTTAGGGCCTTATTGCTTGTAACAAGGGCGAATGTAGGATGATTTGTTATGAAAAGGAGAACTTATAATAATTTCGACTACTATCTGTTTCACGTTTTGCTGCCGACGAACTTTTGGCAATTAAACATATTAAATCTAAACAATATTTAAAAGTAAGTAATTTTTTATCAATTTTTCTTTTTTTTGATCCTGAAGGATCAAAAAACAAAACTTTTGGAAATTGACTCCGAAACCTGGCAAGATAACTTGAAAATGATGTAACTAAGAAAACAAAAGTTAGATTTTGAAAATCGGTCCACAAATAAAAAAAATATTAAAAAAAATAATCTCTTTTTAGCCTCCATGTTAAATTACCATAGGAAAATCGTTTTTTCGCTATGAAATAAAAAATAAATTTCCGGGAGGGTGAATTTTTTGTTATTTATAAAAAAGTACTTGCTTTTAACTATTTTTTAGATTTAATGTGTTTAATAGCCAAATGTTCGTCGGCAGCAAAACGTGGAACAGACAGTAGTGTTGATCTAGATCATCCTACATGTCTACGCAATCTGATCTGAGACTACATTATTTGTATTTGTCAGATTCATATGTTCACACTCATTAATGTTATTACAATCAGTGTAGACTCGGATCAGACTGCACATATGTGCGTGTGTGTGATTTGGGTCTACTCCGTTCGCAAAACTCAAGTTGTATGCTATTCAGTACTAAATGAAATACAACATAGGACCGGATCTCTACGTCTTGTGAATAATTTGTGACTTCTGGCTATTGAACACATTAAAGCTAAAAACTATTTAAATGTAAGACCTTTTTCACCAACTGAATAACAAAAAAGTCACCATCCCCCCCAAAAAAAAAATAGTTTGACTCCGAAACTTGGCTAGATAGCTTGGAAATGATGTAACTAAGAAAACAAAGGTTAGATTTTGAAAATCGGTCCACAAATAAACACATATTTAAAAAACAACTATTTTTAGCACCCATGTTAAATTCCCAAACGGAACTTGTTTTTTCGCAATAAAATCAATATTTTATGGAATTTCATCAAATAATTTTTTTTGGGAAGGTGACTTTTTTGTTATTGATGAAAAAGTACTTACATTTAAATATTTTTTGCATTTTCTATGTTTAATGGCCAAAAGTTGGTCGGCAGCAAAACGTGGAACAGACAGTAGTTTATATTGCAATGTATGTGATTTGTGATCGCGACTGGAGAAATGGAGCTTATGTCATTTGTGACTCCTGATCAAACATCACACTCCTTGTGCCGCCTTGTAATGATCTATATTTCGTGTTAGAAACATGACGGGTGTGTCATGCATGCAATGGCGAACAGCACAGATTCTGATCAGACTGTGCGAATGTACAAGCTGGTCTGGATATAAGCTGGTCGTAAACCCCTACGCCCCATGTGTCCAGTCACAACCACATATAAGATAGCACTGTGACAGTATACTACATGGCTCATGCAGTGGCCATCTCGGCCATTTGTGTGTGTTCAAGCCATCAGCCAGTTACACATTTCGTGCCGTTTGACAAATAATGGAAAATGCCAACAAGAATAGATGATATACTGTAGCTACATGTAATCATACGTACATGTAGAAAAGCCAGGACAACACACAGCTATCCAGCTAGTGCCGTCGTTAATTCAAAGCGTTATTGTTACATGGTTTTCGTTGTTTGCACATATGTTCAAACATATAGCGCGTGCTGTTTGCATATGACTTTAGGCAATGCTCATTCCGGGGCCGCGCGTAGAACAAGTGCCTTCATGACGTCACTACGCGGAAGTGCCTTCATGACGTCACTATTTCATGACGTTCATGACGTTCATGACGTGGCCCCGGAATATGATAACCGAAAATTATCTACGTGAATGGTACGATTAATAAAAGTACTGAATATGGCAGTAGATTTGTGTCTATGTTCGATCGGCATATTTTCATTTGATTATCGCATAATTATATTCAATAATCAAATGAATATTGATGATTATCGAACGTAAATACTATTGTTATTTTATGGTTGCATATATGTTCAATAATTAAATACATTATTGTAATTTCACAATAAACGGTTTATTTGTATGTTCAATAAATCAAACGTAAATATAAATTCGTTCAAACATATATTTACCCAATTGAATATAAATATGCACTGTCTGCAGATAACAGTTCTGCTATTTATTCGATAAATCGAACATAAAATAAACTGATATATTTACCTAATCAAACATAAATATAGTTTGCTTAAACAATTATGTGTGCTACATTGAACACACATAGTGCACTGCTGTATTGGTTCGATTATGTTTATTTTCAGTTAACTCAATCGAACGTATATATGTGATGTCAATTGTTTTGTTAAACATATTGGTTCGATAAATTATACATATTGGTTCGATTAATGATACATACATATAGGTTCGATAAATGATACATACATATTGGTTCGATAAATGATACATATATTGGTTCGATAAATTATGCATATTGGTTCGATAAATAATACATACATATATTGGTTCGATAAACGTTATATATTGGTTCGATAAATGATACATATATTGGTTCGATAAATCGTACATATTGGTTCGATAAATTAGACATATTGGTTCGATAAATGGTACATATATTGGTTCGATAAATGATACATATATTGGTTCGATAAATGATGCATATTCAGGGGCGGATCCAGGATTTTGGTTTAGGGTGTGTGTGAGTTGAGGTCCACGATTTTGACCGAAATGCCTCAAGGGTCCGGGGGCATGGTTCCCCCTCCCCCCCCCCCGGGAGATTTTTTGAACGTAGATGCCCGCAGGTGCAATCTGGCATATGTCTGAGACGATAGTGCTGAATATCACAACACAGGAGAAGTAAGAAAAAGAGAAACGAAATTTGACCATTTTCATTTTAAATTTGCATACCCAAGCATTACGCAAACATAATATTATTACATGTATATAGTTGCTCCACACCTTTCCAGCATCAAAAGCGTCCGTTTTTACACCGTGACTATTAACTAATTTCTTACTACTGTGCATTGAGTGATGCGCGTCACTGTCCGTACACGGGGAAATAAGCATATTGCCTCAAACTATTATGCTACGCGCAAGCTGAGCATCATCTCGGTGGTTAAACGGGGCACTGTGGAATATGCTACCCGCGGGCTGAGCATCAGCTCCCCACTGTTCTAGTGACATGAATTGTCGGTCTACGGGTGGTTAAACGGGGCACAGTGGAATATGCATGCTACCCGCGGCTGAGCATCATCTCCCCACTGTGCTAGCGACATGAATTGTCGGTCTACGGGTGGTTGAACGGGACACGTGTGATATGCTTCCCGCAGACTGAGCATCATCTCCCACTGTTCTAGCGACATGAATTGTCGGTCTACGGTGGTTAAACGGGGCACGGTGTGATATGCTTCCCGCGGGCTGAGCATCATCTCCCCACTGTGCTAGCGACATGAATTGTCGGTCTACGGGTGGTTAAACGGGACCTCAACTCACACACACCCTAAACCAAAATCCTGGATCCGCCCCTGAATATGCATCATTTATCGAACCAATATATGTATCATTTATCGAACCAATATATGTACCATTTATCGAACCAATATGCGTATGTATCATTTATCGAACCAATATATGTACCACTTATCGAACCAATATGTCTAATTTATCGAACCAATATGTACGATTTATCGAACCAACCAATATGTATCATTTATCGAACCAATATATAACGTTTATCGAACCAATATATGTATGTATTATTTATCGAACCAATATGCATAATTTATCGAACCAATATATGTATCATTTATCGAACCAATATGTATGTATCATTTATCGAACCTATATGTATGAATCACATTAATCGAACCAATATGTATAATTTATCGAACCAATATGTTTAACAAAACAATTGACATCACATATATACGTTCGATTGAGTTAACTGAAAATAAACATAATCGAACCAATACAGCAGTGCACTATGTGTGTTCAATGTAGCACACATAATTGTTTAAACAAACTATATTTATGTTTGATTAGGTAAATATATCAGTTTATTTTATGTTCGATTTATCGAATAAATAGCAGAACTGTTATCTGCAGACAGTGCATATTTATATTCAATTGGGTAAATATATGTTTGAACGAATTTATATTTACGTTTGATTTATTGAACATACAAATAAACCGTTTATTGTGAAATTACAATAATGTATTTAATTATTGAACATATATGCAACCATAAAATAACAATAGTATTTACGTTCGATAATCATCAATATTCATTTGATTATTGAATATAATTATGCGATAATCAAATGAAAATATGCCGATCGAACATAGACACAAATCTACTGCCATAACTGAACATACTGAATATAATGCTCAAATTACATCAGTTTTTTGTTGGAAATGTAACAATAACGTTTGATCATGTCCAGCCGTGTGCAAACGTTTGCTGTGGCCCTCGGGACATGTTTGAACCGCGGCCTGCGGCCTTGGGCTTCAAACAGTTCCCTCGGACCACAGCAAACGTTTGCACACGGCTGGACATGATCAAACCTTATATTAAACACTATTGCAGTACGGGGAGAGTAAATATGACCCATATGCATATGCAGCCTATGCTTAGTAAATGTAAATCCTTCAATTTAAATTTCATATATATATGGCTGACGTATTATGTTCAGAATGCTGGCAACGGTTCACCGATACATAACCTGCAGTACACGTTAGTGTAATATAATGTATATGAGTACATTGTCCTTGATTTGCTACGTATTCTTAGCTACATTGTATCATATGTTGTACTTTGCGTGTTCTGTAGTCGATTTCACCAAAATGTTAACCTTAAGGGAGAAATTTTCAATTTAAGGATGAATTTATTAATTTGTATTATACTGAATTTATTAATATTCACAGCCATTCTATATGAAATAATGCATTTCGGGGAAAATAAATTATTACTCCCTCAAAATATACTTAGCTAGATAAGTATGCTTAGACATTTTGGTGAAATCGGCTACTGGCATTTGTTTTGCATATTATAATTACACAAATGTATTGGAAACGACATCTCATGTGCGTTTCTTACTCATCTCATTACAGAGATAATGCATTTTATATATGCTGAAAGGGTAAACATTTGAGGTGATTTAAAGTGATGTGTTTGCTGTTATATACAATATTTTATATAAGTATTAAAAAAACATCTTTAGTCAACAACTTACCAAAATTGCATTAGATTTTGACGATAATTCATTAGTAATTGAATCACAATTTACGGTACCCCCCAATATCGCACAGTGAAATCCACTGTTTTGTCAGTATCTCGTATGCCACCCTCGCGCATCTGTCACATCCCTGATTCTCTTGTGCATGGAATTCATCAATGCATTTATCCTTTTTATTGGGATATTGTTCCACTCTTCCCAACAATGCAGTCCTTAGTTGTTCGAGATTAGAATGGGTATTCCGACACCCCCTTATCCTCCTGTCAAGTTCGTCCCACAGATGTTCGATTGGGGAAAAATCGGGACTGTACGCTGGCCAGTCGAGTGGGTTAATGTTATGGTCAGCGAGAAAGTCTTGAAAAACTCTGGCTACATGGGGCCGGGCATTATCATGCTGGAAAATTAGTTGACGCTGTTGCACAAATGGAACAACAACCGGGCGGAGGATTTCATCCCTATATCTTACGGCGGTTAAATTCCCGGCTACCACAATCAACGGTGACTTAACCCCGTGAGATATCCCTCCCCAGACCATAACCGAGCCACCCCTAAACCTATCCCTCTCAAGAACGCAAGCGTCGGCGAAGCGTTCCCCACGACGTCGGTATACACGACGTCGACCGTCCGGACGAAAATGAGTGAACCGGGACTCATCTGTGAAAAAGACTTTTCTCCATTGCCTCATTGGAAATCGTCTGGGAGCATGTGCCGCCAACCAAGTCATACGACGCGCGCGACGTGCATGAGTGAGAGACAGACCAACGTAGGGACGACTTGCTCGCAGACCAACCTCGCGCAATCGATTTCTTACAGTTTTGGGGTGAATGTGGCGATTATGATTGCCTACCGTGTTAATAGCGGTTTCAGTGGCAGTAACGTGGCGATTACGTAGGTGGGCGAGACGAATAGCCCTGTCTTGACGTCGCGACGTTACGCGCGGACGTCCCGATCTCGGTCGGTCGGCAACCCTTCCGGTCTCTCTCAGACGACGGACAAGACGTTATATGGTGGAAACATTCACACCGAACTGCATAGCAACCTGCTGTTGCGTTTGACCTTGCATTAGCAATGCAATAGCCTGACCCCTCTGAACTTCCGTCAGACGTACCATGATTGTGAGAGCTATACATTCAGTGTAAATAGCGGAAAACGATGTGTATACCTCAAGCGTATCAAGTGGTATGACAAAATGTTTTTACGAACTTATCATCATCATGCTGCACGTGTTTTTGTCTTTTTATCATTTACTCTATGTGGTACGGTGCATTACACGGTTGAGTAACTTTAGGCACCGGTTTGGGTGCACAGTGACCAAGATAGTCGCCTGACCGGTTTTTATAATTTTAGGCCAAGCATTTAAATATTTATTGCGTATATTGTTACCCTGTGTTTCTTTATCCTTTCAGTAGGTTGGCGGCCATTTTGAATGTGTGCTCTAACAAGATTTCCCATCGCTTTTGAAAAAAGTAAAATAGCTACTGCTTTTCTAAGATGGTTCAAGTTGACTAATCAACAGGGGCCCGTTTCACTAATCTTCGTACGACTAAAATGTTCATAAGTGTAAACTTATGATAGTCTGTAAATTCACATTAACAATGTTTTCTTGTACACAATTATAGGATTTAAATTTATTGAGCAGCGGCTGCATATCAGTAAATGTAAATCCATCAATTTAAATTTCCAGACGATCCTAAATGTGCACTTACGAACATTATAGTCGTACGATGTTTAGTGAAAAAGGCCCCTGTAAACAAGAGTACCGAATGTGACACTATAAGCCCATCGAGACATGGCCCGTCAACAAGGGGAGACAACTCACTGACAACCAATAGACTAGTGTTCTTCCTGTTGCCATAGTAAATATGTGTGCCATATTTGGTCATGGTCCGTCCAAATTCAAAATTGCCGGAGGTAAGGTCTCCGACAATTTTGAAAATGAATAGGGTTCCTCATTTTCCCCCAAGTTAAACATTGAAAACTATTGTTCATAGAGTGCTTAATTACAGTGAACCCTCTATAAACCGGACACCCGGGGGACCTGGGTGTCTGGGTTAGAGAGTTTCCACTGTGTGTCCCGTTTTTAATAAAAACGGCAGGAAGAACTTAGCCACGGAATCCTCGGAAATGACCCTACTATAGCGTCACCATGAAATTGCAACATAAAACTGACGACCATACATGTATGACTATATGTTTATTAAGAAGATATATGATATAAAGAAACACACTAATTTATGGAATCGTCCTGGTGCCAATGATAAAATATTTTGATCTCCTAATTAGAAGATACTAAGTCCTAATTAGGAGATGTAGGAGTTAGTATCTCCTAATTGGGAGTTAGTATCTTCTAATTAGGACATACTATATACGAATTAATATCTCCTAATTGGACTCATTATCTCCTAATTAGAAGTTAGTATCTCACAATTAGGACTTAATATCTGTGTCAATGCTAAAATGTTTTATCTCAAATTAGGAGATAAATATATTTTAACATTGGCACCAGGACGCTTCCATACTAATTACATACGATTATTGATAATGCAACCCTCCAATGAATCCGTATTGCGTTTGTGAACAGTGTATCCTCAGTATGTATCACAGATTTCGGTAGATATGTATTCGCTCAATGCGCAGATGTTACCCGATAAAGACAACCATTGTCCCGTGACTCCCTATGCAACGTTCTCAGGAAGACTGATTAATTGAGGCTGAGCTGTGCCTGATTGGGGCAAACATTGGAGAATATGCTCTGAAAGTAAGCATGTACGAATAAAACGTTCATACATGCAAAACTAAAATTGACAAAGTTAACAGTAAAGGTACATGCCCGCTCAATAGGCACAAACTGTTCTTTATAGAAATTAAATAAGTGTTAATTGTGTCACTATTCAACCTGTTCTAAAAATTACACGAGTGCCCGCTATACACATATAATCATTATGTAATATGTATGTTACGGATAGTGACTCGCGGTGGTATCAGGCTATTTGCATATGCAAATGAGGCAGGCTATTTTTTAATTATTTATACTAATTACATGCGTCACCTGAAAAAATAATATTCGACAGATTATAAAATATGATCATTACACATCAACAAATAAATACAGATAATTAATAGTAATATCAGTTAACATTTTAAGGAAACACGTGTATCGCCCCTGCTATCAGTGCGGCAATTTACGTCGGATATGAAATGTATAATAATGCCAATCAATACGTGGGGTAATGGTGAATGCATGTTTATTTTGCCAGAAAATGTATCAGATGATGTCTCAAATATACAGAACATTTTGTGCCTACTGATTGGGCATGTATCTTTAACATGAAATAGTCCATGTAATAATACTTGTTTGGAGGGGGTGGGATGGGGTGGTATTATTATAATTACCCTGTACTAATTGGTTCAATAAGCCTTGTTTTGTCGTGATGTATTTTCTAAATGTATTTTCTAAATGTGGCAGAGTGTGGAGAAATGGAGCTTATGAGTGTTGCGACCAGTGTAGATCCAGATCAGCCTGTGCTACGAACAGTCTGATCAGGATCTGCACTGTTCGCCATTCCATGAATGTAACACTCTGCTTGTAACAAGATCGTCACCAGTTTACAGGAGTGTGATATTTGATCAGAAGCTACACTGGTCACAAAAGCGATAAGCCCCATTTATCCAGCCACAGACACAAATAAGGCTTTTGTTTTGTTTGTGTATTGGTGTTTAACGGCCTATCAACAGCTACGGTATTGTAAGGCCGGGCAAATGGGTTCGATCCTGTTTTAACCTGCTGTATTTGGGGGAATCTCCCAAAATCAGAACGAAATATTTACATCGAGAAAAAATATATTCACCCCTGAAATTAGAATAACCTGACCTGGTGCAAGGTCCATACCACACCAAAGTCACTTGGCCCCTTCCCCTAAAATAGGATTACGAATAATCGTAATACTCACAAAAGGGGTATAACCAGATTCAACTGTCACATACAAAATGCCAAAGCCGTATGTGAGGGCAAAACCAGGTCTCCAGTCGGAATTCCGGTAAGGATGAACCCCGATCGTTACATTACCATCGCATGCTCCCACCTGCCACCCACACACAAATAAAGTAATATATATGCACAGTCGCCATGCAATACACAATTATAAGAGACGACGCACTTCCACTTTTGATAATACCGTTTAAAATAACATGTGTACAATACTAAAGTTCACAATAACCAGCGAGCCGTTTCAATATTCTGCGTACGACTAAAATGTTCGTACGTGAAAGAAATAGTCTGTAAATTTCACATTAACAATGTTTTCTTGTAAATAATTATGTATTTACATGTATTGAGCATAGGCTGCAGCCTATGCTCAATAAATGTAAATACACCAACTGAATATTCCAGACGATCCTAAATTCGCAATTACGAACATATTAGTCGTACGAAGTTTAGTGAAACGGGCCCCTGATGTACATGTTTCCAAAACAATAAAAGAGGATATAAGGCATTCGATATTTTACATACGTATTACAATATTTGTTGCGTAATACGGAGGTCCATGTAATGGCATATACACTCCGGGCTATATATGAGACACCCTATGTGATGTTGTACCTTCGGACATTTGCGTAATTTAATTAAATATGTATACAAAAGTTACAATATTTTTCATAAATAAAGTCAAAAGTTGACAACATTTTCAGAGTACCGCATGTACATGTACTCTTGACAATTTTGTCAATTTTTACTCCATTTACAGAAAATCAGTATTCTAAATTTTTTAAACGTATTTCATGAAATTACACAGATATCTGAAGGTACAAAATCACGTGGCGTGTCTCAATTATAAACATGTATATGTCTATGAATGAACACGCATATTATACATGTCTGAACAAGAACATCAAACCATCATATCAACATGTAGAACACAAAACATTTGTTTCTTTGTTGGGGATTAACGGCCTATCAACAGCTAAGGTCATTTAAGGCCTGGCCAATGGGTTTAGTACTTAATCCAATATATTACCTGTACAAATGCGGGGAAAATCCCAAAATCAGAACTGAATAATTACAATAAAAAATCTATATATTCAGCCATGACATCAGAATAATCCTGATCTGATGCCAGGTCCTCGTCTCAAACCAGAATCACTAGGCCCCCTCCCAAAAGCAGTAGGATCAGGAATAATCTTACTACTTTTATAATGGGAAATAACCCAATTCAACTCCTCGGTAACAAAAGAGCCAAAGATAAAAACGTACCTGAGGGCCAAACCAGGCAAATCGTGATTCCTATATAATAAGGAGGAAACCCTACCATTAATTTACGCCGTCGCGTTCGCCCGACCAACCACCACACACATTTGTAGTCATAGCTTATTCACTTTTGTTTAACTAAAGTGACTACAGTATGTACCTCTGTAAACCGGACAGCCTGGCGACCCCATTTTGTTTAATTTAGATGAGTTTCATTGCAATTTATTTGCGAGTCTGTACATGATTGAAAATGACAAAAAAAGTGTTCATATAGTGCTTAATTACAATATGAATTTCTCTAAACCGGACACCCTGGGGACCTCCCAGGGTGTCCGGTTTAGAAAGAGTTCACTATATGTAACATATAAAAGCAAAAATCATAGTTGACCATGTCACGGGTTCATGGGCATATAGTTCTTAACTCTTTCACCCCTAAATTATTTCTTAAGCGTAAAATTCATTATTCATAATGATTCATTATTAAATTTTATAATAATTACTTATTCACAATAATTCAGTATTCACAATAATTCCGTATTCATAACATTTGTACCAGTTGATTAACCAGATATATGAGACATCTATAAATTTATACAATCTGAACAATACTCACAAACACTGTAGATCTTGCTGAGACGGCTCGTTACGAGCCGGCTCATCCGGATCTACAGTGTTTGCAAATGTTTACTTCGTGGTCTGCAGGGTTGAAAGGGTTAACGAGCCATTTACTGTGACGATAATTTCATCTCACATATATCTACAATAGTTATATAAAATGAATACAAAAATAAAATCAATATAAATATAAAATCAGAAGTATGCATTCGAAATGAATTTCGGCCAAAGGATATCGTTACGACAATGTACGTGTATACTAGCGTGTGCATGTGTTTGTGAACTAAACCTCTCCGTTAGTTTTCCAGTTTTCCAGTTTTGAAACGTAGAAAATGTGTTTTCACCATTTTTACCTATTTCACGCAGTTTCTCGGCAGTTTTCTGCGTTTCTTAACCGATAAAATCCTGGTTTTTTATGACGTACTGCTATAAAAGCGCAAAAACGCTGTCTCCTGAAACGTTGCGCATTCGTACAGAAAATGTTTCTTAAGAAAACGCTGCACATGCGCAGTGAAAAGAAAATGGAAACTTCAGGCAATCGTAGCGCGAATGTGAGCCAAACGTGCGCCAACCATTAGTCAAACGTGAGCCTAACGTGAGTCAAACATGCTTTGGCCAAACTGTGGTCAAAATTTGGCCAAACGAGAGTCAAACCAAAACGCATATAAACGCGGAAGAAACACGCAGACAGTACTGTACATGTACGTGTCGGTACACCACCGCCTGCGCTAATCTTGCCAATATTTTAATGTATTTTTATGTTAAAATACAGTCTACACTCGTAACCTCAAACTCAAGTCATACTACCGATAAATGTTAATGTGAAATCATATTTTTGCACTTACGAACATTTTAGTTGTACAAAGTTTAGTGTAACGGACCTTGAGTAAACGAGTTTTGACTGTACTTGACTATTGTGCTTGAAGTCAATCAGTTTGATACACCGAGCCCGAGCTGTACTACAGCTCATGCTCAGCCAATCAGACTGCTTGATTGCAATTTGATATTATCAATAAATGTTCAGTAACGATGACATCTTGGCAAGATTTACGGGCACCTGTACAATTATGATAGTAGTCAGTTATTTCCCTTTGGCAATCTATTTATAGAGATATTGTACTATGTTGTATTTAAGCTTTGTTTCTTACTGAAATGTACTAAAATTGAGATTGCCAACAGAGTAGACCCATATCCGACTTCACAACTGTCTTATCTTAGTATACACTGTTTTCAATAACATTAACAATAATAATAAGTATGAAAATATGAATGTGACAAATAACACAGTCCCGGATCAGATTGCGCAAACATATATGATGATCTGGATCAACGCCAGTGAAAAACACCATGAATGCTCATTAAAAGGACAAAACAAGATACAGTAACCAAAAAAAAAAGCGATTGAATTTCATGTTGGGCAGGATGTCTATAAATAAATTCAAAGGGAGATTACTATATACGATTCCTCATGTAAATGTCATGAGCAACAGGCAGAGCGCCATATAACCCTTGTGTCTAAAGTACATCCTATTACTACGGAGCACCGCAGGGGATGTATACTTTTTTTTTTTATTAATTCGTTCCCACGAAATAATAATTCGTTCCCTCAATTTAACAATTCGTTGCCATGACTTAACAATTCGTTCCCACGAATTAACAATTCGTTCCCTCACTTTAACAATTCGTTCCCACGAAATAACAATTCGTTCCCTCAAGTTAACAATTCGTTCCTCGAATTAACAAATTGATATATCGTGGGAACGAATTATTATATCTTGGGAACGAATGAATTGTCAATCAATACGTGGGGTAATGGTGAATGAATGTCTATATTGCCAGAAAATGTCTCAGATGATGTCTTTGATATAAAGAAAAGTTTGTGTCTACTGAGTGGGCATGTACCTTTAAATAAAACAGATACGTATCTACATGTACTATATAACATGTGTAAAACGGTGTGAACATAGAGAATATTAGGTTAGTGCCGGGAATGGGAAAACATATCTGGCAAGGCTTAGGAAACGGGTTTTTTCCCATTCACGGCACTAACCACTAAATTTTGTAAATCCCAATAAAAAAGCTTTAATAAAAATAAAAACATTTTTTACATTTTTCATTTTATTTCATCATAAATTATCAAGTTAATGTAATACAATAATGAGAAAAAATCACTTAGACTTAATATAAATAAATAATTGATCTTCTATGACCTCACAGTGGAACACGCATATTTCAGCTAATTATTTTGCTGAACCCTGTAACTTTTTTAATATTGTTATTTGTACATGCGGTTTGCAACATTTATTTCATATTATCAAATTGTATTATTTACAAAAATAAAAAAATGTTCATGTGACCATCAAACGATATTACTGTCTGTTCCACGTTTTTCTGCCGACGAACCTTTGCCTATTAAACACATTAAATCTAAATAAAATATTTAAATGTAAGTACTTTTTCACCAATAACAAAAAGTCTCCGTCCCCAATTTGTTTTGTTTGATGAAATTCCATAAAATATTGATGATTGACGATTTTCCTATGGGAATTTAACATGAGGGGGGGGGGGGGGGGTGGGGGGGGATATGAGAATTTAACATGATGGGGGGGGATATGTGGATAGAGGTTGTGTGGGTGCATACAATCGAGGCATAAAATCTATTTTAGCCCCAGGTTAAATTCCCAGAGAAAAATATTGTTTTCGCAATAAAATCAATATTTGACAGAATTTCATCAAACAAAACAAAATAGGGAGGGTGACTTTTTTGTTATCTATGGAAAAGTACTAACAAAAAATAAGATTTAATGTGCTTCATGATCAAAAGATCGTCGGCAGCAAAACGTGAAACAGACAGTATACTCACTGTCTGGTATTCTCTATGTACACTGGTCAGGAAGGGAATAATCGCTGCAATGCAAGATCCAAGGTGCATGATCACGTGATTATAACAACAACAACAACAACAATTACTGAACCTTCCAGAAGCGCCTCCGATTCAAGGTACGTATTATTTTATATTGTCCTTATTATATAACGGATTTTGATGAAATTTCGCGCATCAAAGGCGTCTTGTTAAGCTGCATTTGGTGGTCTCTGTACTTTGCCCCCAAAGTCTGTCGTTTTTGCGAAGAATCGATTTCTGTGTCTGCTGAAACGGATATCGATTCTTCGCAAAAATGACATAAGTATGTGCCGAAGTCCCGAGACCACCACCAAAATGCAACTCATAAAGAATCGCTTGCTGCGCAATAATTCATCAAAATATGTTGCATATTAAGGCAACTATCAAATAATACTTACCTTGGAGTGGGCACGCTTGCAACACTTTTAGCCATTGTTGTTGTCGTTCTAACCACGTGATCATGACCTTGAATATCGTGGCCTAGGAAATTTGTCTTTTAATTGCAAGCTATTACATATTATATGGCACCGTAGTGTACACTCCCAGTATTGTGCCTGTGATGATTTAATATGATATATGAGTTTACTGGTTTCATAAGAAACGAGGCATAGCCGAGTTTCTTATGAAATCAGTCTACGAGTATAATAAATATCATATTAAATCAACACAAATGGTGGATTATATTTATTGCATACATAACAGTATAAATTGAATATGTAGTGGTTATCTATCATGTTTTCTGCAGTGGCCTAATTTGCATATTTATCATACTAGTGTATTTACAGTTATATTACACTGTGAAAGAAAATTCACGTAATAAATAAGAATTATCGCGTTTCTTCACACACTACACATTCAAACTGGTTAAATTATCTAACCTACACGTTCGATGAAGGTTCCAACGGGGTCGTGATCAAAATTCATCCTGTTTTTACCTAAACTGTTATGCAAATGTTGTGTTTCTGTCAAACGTATGTCATTTGTTGATAAGAAATAATCTATCAAGTTGTGATTTCTTATTTCTCTGCCATTCCATATCGCCCCTCTTGCACCAGTTCGCCTTGCGGGTGTTTCGTAGTCGTGTAGTGTGAAGCCAATGTCTTGTCTAACCTTTCCATAACTGAAATTAAAATTCCCACCAACTAGCAGCGAAATTTTCCTTGTTTCCACCAAATAATTTAAAAAGGATATGAATATATTAAGCTGTGCTTCTTTTACTTCATCATTATTATTGTTATCGCCAATTCCATCGAAATTGTTGCGGCCATGCCAAGAAATCAAATGAAATGGAAACCGGTCTCTGTACGTAACCTTGGCCATATACATGCGCTCCAACAAATTTGATTGTCTCATATTGTCTAGAATATCTGGGTTGTTGACAAGCGCCTCTTCGACCGATTGTCTTTCAATAGTAACTACATGACTGTCATATATCATGCCAACCTTAGAATTATTATTCAAAACCAGTGTGTAAGTTGGACATTCCGTCCTGTCCAGTGTTCCTGCGTTGCATTCTTGAACTAATACTATATGTGGTGTATGTTTTCTTATAACTGATGTGACACCTGCTTTGCTTGATGCAGCTGTAGTTGCGTGGACATCAAATATAATTATGTCATAGTGTTTCGTTCTATATATATCGGAACGCGCGTTTTCCATTCCCCCTCCCCCAGTGGGCGGGTCACTTTTGCCTGATTCGTCACTACTCAGGAATGATTGAATATTGCTATCAACATTACTATCGCCTAATAAATCACTACTTATGTCGAAGTGTTTTGATTTATTTGCTTCAGCGAGTATGTGTTCCTCTCTACGTTTCTCCGCATTCCGGGTTTCCATTCCCACTCCCCCAGTGGCCGTGTCACTTTTGCCTGGGTCGTCACTATTGCTATCAACATTACTATCGCCTACTAAATCATCCTCTGACGCTTCTGCCAAAGTGACTTCACTTATTTTATGTACTACATTTTCAATAGGTATCTCACAGTTTCTATTAGTTTCATTATCCATGTTTATATATGTATTTTGTTCCATAGCACGTGTAACTATATCAAGTATATGGCTGAAGTTATGTTACATGAGAGGCTAGCTTCAGTGCCTAAATGTAACATATGAAATACTGCGAACAATTTCCAACGTGTAACAGCAGAAGTGTAATATGAACAGAGATAGAGAGAGAGAGAGAGAGAGAGAGGGCGGGAGGGAGGGAGGGAGAGAGGGAGAGTCACACTTAATACAATTTAAATGTAAATACGTACATGTAAAACTAGTAAACTATCATGTGTTCACAACTATAAGTATATACGTTTCGTATGTTAGTGTTAGCTGGTTTGTATTGTTACTACCAATTGATTAATATTGTGTAATATACATATACTGGTATTTCTAACGACATTCACTACACGAATAGAATATATAATCATATGATATGTATATATTACATGTCTGGGCATGAAATAAATATACAAATTCATGCAATATAATGTACATACATATCCTCGCAGGCTAGCAGTGACACAGACTGAAATGCTTGGTTATGCCTTATTCATTTCCCACACTAACCACGTATCTGTACCAGTGTGTAGCCTTGGAGTTCCGTGATTATGTGAGATTTTTTTTTTTGTATTAGCCGTTAGACACACCTGACAGACATGTATTATGCATCAGTCAATGTAAGTCCCCGCCCCCCCCCCCCCCCCCCCCCCTCCGGGGGAATAGCGGGGCTTATATTTTCGTTGCTGTTAAAGCCCCGGTGAAGGCCCCGCACTGCGGGGCAACATGGTCGGTAAAAGCCCCGGTAAAATGCCCCGCACTGCGGGGCCATCTGGTTGGTAAAAGCCCCGGTAAAAGCCCCGCCCTGCGGGGCACATTCCTATTAAATTTACGGTTCTAATATTGTAGACATATTGAAATACTATAATGTTTTAATATAACTCTGTGACCAGGTAACACTCTATGTATTAAACATATCATCAAAGTTTCTTGATATTTTTATATTATACTTCCCAGAGTTGATTTGTGTGAGCGAGTTCAAATGTCGAGTGTTTATAATACTGCAAAAATTGACAGAAAACTACCTGACCATTTTCCCTGCTTGTGCAAGTACATGTACAAATATTAACTAGAAAATCGTGTCTGTATCAAAAACACAGCGATGGCCCCACGAGACCATTTCCCGAATAAACATGATTTCACAAAAAACACTAAGTCGATATAAACGTGGAAAAAGTAGGTCAAGGTCAAATGAAGGTCAAAGCTTTATGTTGGTTTCTGGTGTACAGCTGATCACATTGTCCAAGTTTGTGGTGGCTGTATATGTTCCAGTGGCTGAGAAACAGACTTGAACGCACAAGGTATACATAGTGTGACGGACGAACAGACAGACGGACGGACAGACGGACAGACACGTGCAAAACATAATGGCCACAAAATTCCATTTCTTGGGGACATAATAATAGTCAACAATGGATAGATACGTGTATCTTAACCCTTTCAACCCCAAGTAACTTGATGGATTGTTCCATGCTTTATACGTTCGGAGCGATTGCATTGGGCCATTCAAATTTTCCGACTAGTCCATTCTTGAGATGGGGATTTTTCAATTTGATTGAGTATTGGTGTTTAACGGCCTATCAGCAGCCAGGGTCATGTAAGGCCTGGCCAACAGGATGTAGTATCCTGTATTCAACCTGTACAAAATGAGGGAAATTCCCAAAATCAGAGCTCAATATTGAATATCCTGACCTGGTGCCAGGTCCATGCCACACTAGAATCACTTAGCTCAACCCAAAAGCAATACGATTAGCTTTTATTCCTATTACTTGCTTAATGGGGAATAACAGGATTTAGCTCTCAAGTACCAGGGGGCCGAAATGGTTGGCACATGAGGGCCAAACCATATAAGTCGGCATTCGGTAAGGATGAATGCCGATCGTTAAATTACCCTTCGCTGCGCCCTCCTACCTCCCACCCATGACGAAAGAACCCCTCCGTGTGACTAAATTTGAGAGAGTGCTGCGAACAACATACAGTGAAAGCGACAGACAATGTGTTGATCACCATCTTCATGAATCTAAATAAACAGTACAACTTACACGGTGCCCAGACACCGTCTACAGCGTCTTGGTAATAGGTTTAATACTCAAAGCGTACGTGTATCAAAATATCAAGCCAACACAAACACATTCTATTTTTGAAGATTTATTTTGTGCCAAAACATTATGAGAATGTTTGCAAGCGGTGCAGGTCCTGATGAGACGGCTCGTTAGAAACCGCCTTTCAGGATCTACACCGTCCACCAAAGCCTATAAAAAGGTATGTGGTGTTGGAAAGGTTAAAGAGATATCTTTTCTTTTGAAGGGAAGCAAATGGCGTAAATTAAACAATACGTGGTTTTCAATTGTATGTGATGCAGATAGTAAAAAATGAGGGAAATTCCCAAAATCAGAGCTCAATATTGAATATCCTGACCTGGTGCCAGGTCCATGCCACACTAGAATCACTTAGCTCACCCCAAAAGCAATACGATTAGCTTTTAATCCTATTACTTTCTTAATGGGGCATAACAGGATTTAGCTCTCAAGTACCAGGGGGCCAAAATGGTTGGTACATGAGGGCCAAACCATGTACGTCGGCATTCCGGTAAGGAATGGAATGAACGCCGATTGTAAATTACCCTTCGCTACTCCCTCCTACCTCCCCCTTTTAATTTTGAAACCGGGTGGAATAATGACAGTATTATGTACCGACTCAACCTGTATATTGGTCTCTATATCGTGCATATGCCTAAAAGAAAAGATATCCCTTTTAACTGCTAGGTATACAATTATTTACAATATATTTACATGTGAATAGCTCCTGTGTACCGTATGCAATATAAATCAGAGCTTCAGATAAGATTGATTGATTATTGGTGTTTAACGGCCTATCAACAGCCAGGGTCATGTAAGGCCGGGCCAACAGGATGGACTATCCTGTATTCAACCTGTAAGAAATGAGGGAAATTCCGAAATCAGAGCTCAATATTTACATAAACTATATATTCAGCCTTAAATTAGAATATCCTGACCTGGTGCCAGGTCCATGCTACACCAGAATCACTGAGATCACCCCAAAAGCAATACGATTAGCTTTTAATCCTATTACTTTCTTAATGGGGCATAACAGGATTTAGCTCTCAAGTACCAGCGGGCCGAAATGGTTGGTACACGAGGGCCAAACCATGTACGTCGGCATTCCGGTAAGGATGAACGCCGATCGTTAAATTACCCTTCGCTACTCCCTCCTACCTCGCCTTTTAATTTTGAAACCAGGTGGAATAATGACAGTATTATGTACCGACTTGACCTGTATATTGGTCTCTATATCTGTTGGCCCGGCCTTACATGATCCTGGCTGTTGATAGGCCTTTTTAAACACCAATAATCAATAAAAAATGTTCGTGATTTTAAATGTGAAATATTCTTGCACGAAAATGATGTGTTGTAGAGCAAAATGTCACTTATAAATAGTAGATATCTGGGAACTTTTATTAGTATGGGAAGCCATTATTACAACCCAAGCAGCTTTATTCGTTGTAGATGTAATTGGTAGCACATTTGGCCTGCTACTCGTTCTATTTCTAGGGTGGTTGACTTAGTGATATAGTTGTTTTTGAAACCGTTACAGTCGATGATCAGCTGGGTAATGACCGATATTTGTTTAGTTTGTAAAAGTTCGAGTCTCCTAGCACTTTTTTGGATTTCTTGACGAAACGCCGGGTAGGTCTGTTTCCGAACTTCGTGTAATGCTGGGCATCTTAGTAGCATGTGTGACGCATCCTAGCTCCGCTCCAAATGACAGTTAGGACAAGTAGGGTCAACAAGTACAGGGTAAATATGTGTTTGTTGCTTTGAAATAGGTACGTTCCTGTTAATAGTAGTAACCAAATAAATAGCCGCTAACCTTTGGCACCACCCACGGACTCGGTAGAAGGAAGGTCGGATATGTGTGAATAGTATTAAATAGCGCAAAAGTGGACCCTTGCATGATACAAACTTCTTAACCGTATTAACGCACGGACACACGGACGGTGCAAACACTATATGACACCGGCTCTTCGAGACAGGGTTCATAAAAAGTACACCCCCCCCCCTATTAATAGTATAAAATGCAGCACTTTATACTTTTACTTACATGGGAGGGTGTGTGTTGTGAGAAATAGGATTTTTCCAGTGGTGGTGGGGGGGTCTCGGGATTTTCCAGGGGGGGGTCTCGGGATTTTCCAGGGTTTGTTCGGTAAAGAATCACTTTCCAGGTGGTGGGGGGGGGTCTCGGGATTTTCCAGTGGGGGGGGGGTCTCGGGATTTTCCAGGGTTTGTTGGGTAAAGAATCACTTTCCAGGTGGGGGGGGTCTCTGGATTTTCTAGGGGGGGGGTTTTTCGGGAATTTTCCAGGGTTTGTTGGTTAAAGAATCACTTTCCAGGTGGGGGGGGGGGGTCTCGGGATTTTCCATGGGGGGGGGGGGTCTCGAGAGATTTTCCAGGGTTTGTTGGGTAAAGAATCACTTTCCAGGTGGGTGGGGGGGGGGGTCTCGGGGATTTTCCAGGGGGGGGGGGGGGTCTCGGGATATTCCGGGTTTGTTAGGGTAAAAGAATCACTTTCCAGGTGGGGGGGGGGGTGGGGGGGGGGGGGGGGGGTTCTCGGGATTTTCCAGGGGGGGGGGGGTCTCGGGTATTATTCCAGGGTTTGATTGGGTAAAAGAAAGAATCACTTTCCAGGTGGTGGGGGGGGGGGTCTCGGGATTTTCCAGGGGGGGGGGGGGGGTCTCGGGATTTTCCAGGGTTTGTTGGGTAAAGAATCACTTTCCAGGTGGGGGGGGGGGTCTCGGATTTTCCAGGGGGGGGGGGAGGGGGGGGGGGGGTCTCGAGATATTCAGGGTTTGTTTGGGTTGGGAAAGAATCACTTTCCAGGTGGGGGGGGGGGGGTCTCGGGATTTTCCAGGGGGGTTGGGGGGGGGGGTCTCGGGATTTTCCAGGGTTTTTTGTTGGGTAAAGAATCACTTTCCAGGTGGGGGGGGGGGGTCTCTCCCCGGATTTTCAGGGGGGGGTGGGGGGGGTTTCGGGAATTTTTTCCAGGGTTTTCTTTTTGTTGGGTAACGAATCACTTTCCAGGTGGGTTGGGGGGGGGTCTCTGGATTTTCCAGTGGGTTTGTTGGGTAAAGAATCACTTTCCAGGTGGTCGGGGGGGGGGGTCTCGCGGGATTTTCCAGGGGGGGGGGGGGGGGGTCTCGGGATATTCCAGGGTTTGTTGGGTAAAGAATCACTTTCCAGGTGGGGGGGGGGGTTCTCGGGATTTTCCAGGGGGGGGTCTCGGGAATTTTCCAGGGTTTGTTGGGTAAAGATCACTTTCCAGGAGGGGGGGGGTCTCGGGATTTTCCAGGGAGGGTTTGTTGGGTTAAAGAATCACTTTCCAGGTGGGGGGGGGGTCTCGGGATTTTTCCAGGGGGGGGGGGGGGTCTCGGGATTATTCCAGGGTTTGTTGGGTAAAGAATCACTTTCCAGGTTGGGGGGGGGGGTCTCGGGATTTTCCAGGGGGGGGGGGGGTCTCGGGATTTTCCAGGGTTTGGGTTTGGTTGGGTAAAGAATCACTTTCCAGGTGGGTGGGGGGGGGGTTCTGGATTTTCCAGGGGGGGGTTTTCGGGAATTTTCCGGGAGGGTTTGTTGGGTAAAGAATCACTTTCCAGGTGGGGGGGGGGTCTTGGGATTTTCCAGGGTTTGGTTGGGTAAAGTAATCACTTTCCAGGTGGGGGGGGGGGGGGGGGGGGGGGGGTGGGGGGGGGGGGTCGGGATTTTCAGGGGGGGGGTCTCGGGATTTTCCAGGGTTTGTTGGGGGTAAAGAAGATCACTTTCAGGTGGGTGGGGGGGGTCTCGGGATTTTCAGGGGGCGGGGTCTTCGGGATATTCCAGGGTTTGTTGGGTAAAGAATCACTTTCCAGGTGGGGGGGGGGGTCTCGTGATTTTCCAGGGGGGGGGGGGTCTCGGGATTTTACCAGGGGGGGGGGTCTCGGGATTTTCCAGGGTTTGTTGGGTAAAGAATCACTTTCCAGGTGGGGGGGGGGTTCTCGTGATTTTTCCATGGTTGGTCGGGTAATGAATCACTTTCCAGGGGGGGGGGGGGGGGGGGGGGGGGGGTGGGGGGGGGGGGGTCTCGGGTTTTCCTTCAGTGTGTGTGGGGGGGGGAGGGGGGGGGGAATGTCTCAGAATTTTCCACTGTTGTTGGGGGGGGGGGGCTGGGATAACGGATAACGGCACGGTGCAATATAAACAGAGGAAGTTATTTTGAAAACAATTTTGTTTATATTAAACAAAATTTGCCAGTATTAAACAGTCCACAGTGAAAAGTAGATCGTATTAAACAGTTTAAACCCATGTCACCCCTCCACACAACAGTATTCAGGTAAACATCATGTACATATCTTGATAACAGTCTGATAAAACCCGGTGGTAAAGCCCCGGTTTTGGTAAAGCCCCCGGGGTATGTCCGCTCAAATTTCTTAGCAACAGTTTAAAGCCCGGTAAAGTCCCGCAGTGCGGGCATCATGAAAGGTAAAAGCCCCGGGGTATGCCCCGGTAAAGCCCCGCCCCGCCCCTCCCCCGGAGGGGGGGGGGGGGGGGGGATTTACATTGACTGATGCATTACACTAGTATTTCAGTTGTTGAAAAGAATGTCATTTCGTAGCGGCGAGCTAATACAAACAAGTCCAAGCCCCATCTCTGTGGTGTTTTCTCTCTATGTTCTTGGGTACTGCAACATCAAATACATGTAGCTAAGGCAATAAATAATATTTCTATTAAAATCATAATACACCAGTGTTATAGATATGCGAATAACATCACTACATAAAACATGATGGGTGATTCAATTTATGCTTCTTTGCTATTGCAATAAATAGAATCTGACATTCGTGTTGATTTAGTATCGTTTTTATTAAACGCGTTTACACGACATAGCCTCGTTTCTTATGAATTCAATAAGTTCGTTTATTGAATATAATATACTATCCTCATCAATCTGATTCCAAGACTACTGTCTGTTTCACGAAACCTGCCCACATTTTACCACTATATAAACAATGCAAAAACTCTTTTTTTTTTCGATAATATTATATTTTATCAAATTTAAGAATGAGCCTTCTTGTTATTTCGTGAAATTTGGTCCAATATTGATTTTATTACGAAAAATTGATTTGTTTATACGAAACATTTTGGAAATTGACTCCAAAACATGGCTTGTAAATGATCTAACTAAGAAAACAAAAGTTAAATTTTGAAAATCGGTCCATTATTACTGAAAATAGAAACTCTGTTAAGGGGATTTAACTGTGTAAAACCACCACCACCATTTTTTGTTTATGACTACACTACACCCCCCCCCCCCCCGCCACATGGGGAAATTATTTTTTCGTAATAAAATCAATATTGGATTCATTCTTAAATTTTGTTAAAATTTAAAATTATTAAAATAAATAATGCTTTTGCATTATTTATACAGCCGTACAATTTGGGCATATTTCGTGAAATAGACAGTAGACGGTCTAGTTATGCAAACTCAGTAATGAAAAAAAAATTAATATAGGACATATAAATGTGTGCATAGTTTAGGTAAATCCATGTGACAAATCTGTAATTATGTAACGATTGTGGAAGGAAGTTAGTATGTGATGATAACGATCGATGCATCACCGGGATAGTTACAGAAAAGTACATGTACTATTTATATACACCGAATGAAACAGTGTTGAATATTTCCCCGGCACGCCGAACTATTGCCGGGAGCGCGGAACTATTGCCCATGTACGCGGAACTATTGCCCCGGAATGCGGAACTATTGACCGGGAAACACCGAATTATTGCCCGGGAATGCGGAACTATTGCCCGGGAACGCGGAACTATTGCCCGCGGTACAATTGCCCGAGAACACCGAACTATTGCCCATGTACGGAACTAAATTATTGCCTGGGCACGCCAAACTTTTGCCCGGGAACGCGGAACTAATGCAACTAGTCAAAGTCCCGGGAATTAGTCAAAACTATAGAATATCAGCTTCTATTGGGAGTTGGGTAATAACTGCTTTTGTTTAATTTAATACCCCTGCAAATCATGACGTCATGATTTTTGTCGAATATTATGTAATAGAATGTAATTTAATCTAGATATATCAGTCGATGCACCTCATGCCAAATTTACATTTATTGTGTCACATATATGTACACTGTTTACAGGTTGAGTAATAACACAATTATTTCATGGTCATTCGGGAAACATAAAAAAAAACATATTGCCCATCGGTGCTGTGGACGACCCCAGGTACTATTGCGGGAGGCCGAAGGCTGTTCCCCGTATGGCCATGAAATAAGTGTACATTATTATCCAACTCGCTATATAAGATGACATTATATAGTTTCGACTAATTTCCTGGATTTGGACGTGTCTGGGAAATAGTGTCACGTGCCGGGCATTTAAATACATGTAGTTCGCCCTTGAACATCATGACGTCATACTTTTTGTCGAAGATGTCATAAAATTCAACGTAATTTAGATCGGTCAGTCGATGCGTCCCGCCACAAATGCACGTTCATTGCGTATTACAGGTTGTAATAAAACAGTTATTTCATGGTCATTTGGGGAGCAGTCAAAACATACTACCCTTCAGTGTTATGGACGACCCGAGGCACTATTGCCCTCGGCCTTCGGCCTCAGGGCAATAGTGCTGGGTCGTCAACAGGACCTCGGGGAATTAGTTTTGACTATTCCCCTAATGATATATAGAGAATACCAGGCTAGTGTCTTTTGATATCAAGTTTATCAGGCAAGGCTAGCAATTGCGTAGGAATTCCGAGGCTTGACGAGGAGTTCCTACCGTTTCCGAGCAGAGCCTGATAAACTTTATATCAAAATACAGTAGCCTGGTATTATATTTATCAGGTAGCGTTTTATGCTCGAAAATGACCACAGATGACCACAGATGACGTCGTGATCTATGGACAGAACGCGGACTTGTTTACGTTGCTTCATTACACAGACGTCATTCGGTAACGTCACGTGACGTCATCCGACCAATGGAACGTCAGTTTTCACATCGTTGCAACCCTGATGTTTATATCAGGTCAATGCCTGATACAACAATATTCGGTCAATACAGAACAGGTTACCTGATAAAACTGTATAATAATTATACTAGAAAGTTTGTAAAACTTGGACGCTCACCGACATACAACTTTTTTTATTGAGACACATGTAATTTATGAGCGCGATATTGCTTGGCATTCGATATCCAGATCAGACTCGCGCAGACTGGTCATGATCTACACTGTCCGATATTCCATAAATGAAACACATGTCATACTTATGACAATCCATATATATCATTATCAGGCTAGAGAAGTATGATAGTTGATCAAGATCTCCTCACAAATCACATAAGCCATATTTCTCCAGTCACGGCAACATGTTTTATATCCAATGTATTTGTGGCATGTCTTTACTGATACTACTATACATACAGACATGCCCGTTCTAGATGTTAAGGTATATGCCCACTCAGTAGGCACAACATGTTCTGTACATCAATGACATCATCTTAGACATTTTCTAGCAAAATAAACATTCATTCACCATTACCCCACGTATTGATTGCCATTATTGTACATTTTATATCAGGGGCGATAACCGTATTTCCTTAAAATGCTAACGGACATTACTATTTATACTCTGTATTTATTTTTTTATGTACAATTATCATACTTTATAATCTGTCGAAAATATTATTTTTTCAGTTGACGCATTTAATTAGTATAAATAATTAAAAAAGACCACGCCTCATTTGCATATGAAAATAGCCTGATACCAACGCGCGTCACTATCAGTAAAATAAATATTACTAAATGATTATACTTGTATAGCAGCGACTCGTAATTTTTAGAACCGGTGGAATAGTGACACAATTATACACTTATTTAATTCGTATAAAGAACAGTTTGTGCCTACTGAGTTGGCTTATACCTTTAAATGAACCGATTTAAATCAAATTCAATTTATAATTTAGTAACATATCTATTCACTTTATTTTTAACTCCAAAAGGGGGGAATAATTCATTACCTGGGTGTCACATAAAACAATATAAATTCATTGTGAGTATCTACACACCATAAGAAAACCACACACAAAATATGTATTACGGTTTAAAATATTTATTTCTTCCAAGGCAAAATTGCGAAATTCAATGTAAAAAAGCGGGAGAAATTCCACGACCTTGATGTCAAATGAAAAATCGAAATTATTCATTCTGCACATGTACAGTACACACAATACGGAATTCACGTTCATGTAGCAAATATAACTTTGTAGCTATTAGAGCTTGACATCTTTATTTCTTACGAAGCAAATTTGCAAAATGTAATACATACACGATGGAGACAATATATGACTCGGTGTCACGTCAAATTCGAAATTAATTTCGCGCATCTACCCACCATAAATAAACCACATTCAAAATAGACTGGCAGACAGCCAAACGGACACCCCTGACGAAAACAGGTTACCTTTTTGTTTTCAAAATGTGGGTGTAATTAGTTCTCCTGTTATTCTAAGCCTATTATAATATATTATTATATGACTGAGAAGTCCAGCCAATGAGAATATCAAATAGCGGGTCACATGATTGCGGACATATAATGATATTGCGAAACAAGTTCGAGAGTGATATTCTAAATGTGATATTGACCAGTACTGGATGCGCGAGTCGCTGATCACGCACCGGAAGCATGACACGGTTCAACGACGAGTCAATTGAACAAAGCTACGCACTTGAAAGCAAAACAACAACAATGGATAACTTGCACATACATGTCAGTCCGGTTTCAGCAAAAACCATCAGTCATAATAAATAATTATTGTCGTTTGAGTCGGTGTACACGAGATTTATGGACCTTTGACCTCGGTGAATATGACCTTTCTCAGGTCCGTAAATCAGTAGCCTATTTCATCAAAATTGCAAAGTATACTTTTCTAGCAAAGAATACTTTGAGGGAGAAATCATTTATTTTTTCTGAAATGTATTAGTTCATATAGAACTAACGACTGCATACATTTGATGATTAAAAGTATGCTGAATTATTATACTGAATTTATTACCAAATTGGCTGTGATAATGTAATAAATTCAGTATAATAAAAATTAATAAAGTTATCCTAAAATTGAAAATTTCTCCCTCAAAGTATACTTTGCTAGATAAGTATACTTTGTAAGTTTGATTAAATAGGTTACTGGTGTACACCTCCTAAAAAGTCAATAATTGTATATTGTTTATATAGTAAATACATGGTTAGTGCCTTAGAATATAAAATATATTCGGTTGAGCCTTAGACAGCTTTATTGGGGCGAGCTTTAGCGAGCCCCAATAAAGTTGTCGGGGCGAAACCATGTATTTACTTTATACCGCAACCCATTTTACGTTTACGTCCCGTTGATTTAAGACGTAACATCAAGTTGTCTGACTGACGTCATTACGGCCGTCTTGGATGAGGAGGACAAGGAGCAGTACGGAAAACATTTTATTTTAGAAATTCGCCACAAAACCATGGAAATGATCCAAATTAGAAAACGATAGCTAGTTTGTTCAAATCGGTCCGGTAATTCTGAAATTATTGCGAAAAATTGATTTGAAGTGGGACAGTTTTGACAAGGTGGAGGAGCTCGAGAAGTTGGTCGAAAAACAACTTTTTTAGAAATTCACTCCGAAACCCGGCTAGATAGCTTGGGCAATGGTCTAACTAAGAAAACAAGAGTTAGTTTGTGAAAATCGGTCCAGTAATTCTAAAATTATTGCGAACAATCGATTTGAAGTGGGACAGTTTTGACAAGGTGTAGGAGCTCGAGAAGCTGGTCGAAAAACAACTTTTTTAGAAATTAACTCCGAAACCCGGCTAGATAGCTTGGAAATGGTCTAACTAAGGAAACAAGAGTTAGTTTGTGAAAATCGGTCCAGTAATTCTAAAATTATTTCAACACTATTGAGGTGTATTGAGACTTTTTCCGTTGCTATTTTGAACCCACTGGTCACATGACGAGAGATCAAAATTGAGGAAATAAAGCTAGTACGGCTGGTACCCGGTTACATTGTAATTATATGCAAACTGAGCACCAAAACAAAAGTGCAAGTTTATTATGCTACTTTGATGTAACGGTTAGTGGCGAATATAGATGATTTGTATTCGACCCCCTTTATTAGGTTACTTCAGACGCTGGTCGCGGTATAAATAGGAATAAAACGCACATACACGTACATTTACACTGTTTCTTAAGCGGAGCTGTACTGAGCCCCGCAGGGGACATGGATTTATTTTATTAATTCGTTCCCACGAACTAACAATTCGTTCCCTCAATTTAATAATTTGTTCCTTCGAATTAACAATTCGTTAACACTATAAAACAATTCGTTCCCACAAATTAACAATTCGTTCCCACACGAATTAACAATTCGTTCCCACAAAATAACAATTCGTTCCCTGGAATTGACAATTCGTTCCCACGAATTGTTAATTCGAGGAAACGAATTCTTATTTCGTGGGAACACATTGTTAAATTGAGGGAACGTATTGTTAATTCGTGGGAACTAATTGTTAATTCGTGCGAACGAATTGTTAAATTGAGGGAACGAGTTGTTATTTCGTGGGAACGAATTTTGTTAAATTGAGGGTACGAATTGTTATTTCGTGGGAACGAATTATTAAACAAATTCTACGTCCCCTGCGGGGCTCCGTAGAGTTTCGCAGTGCAGTAACACACTTTATTGCATAAACATGAGCTTTCACAGTTTAATAACACAGTGTAATACAAATCATATTACACTAATGGGGTTAGGTAATCAGCATAGCTTCATATTATGATGATGTGTTTATACAATAAATAAAATGCAACATTCGTGTTGATTTCATATGGTTTTTAATAAACTCGTTGACTGATTCCATGTCCTGTTTACATCAATGCCATAGTTACAGACATCAATTCCAAAAGTCTGTTGTTTGCTGATGATACTAGTCTATGCATAGTAGTCGACGACCAAACCTCTGGAAAAAACACATTCAATGGAGACCTGAACTATATATCGATGGTCTCAACGTTGATTAGTCAAATTCAATCCATCTAAAACAGAATCAATGATATTTTCTAGAAAATTGTCCAGCCACAACACCGCGACTTAGTCATGAACGGTTCGATTATAAACGCGTTAAGGAACATACATATTTAGGCATAACTTTCACAGATAACTGCAAATGGAATTCCCATATCTCATCTTATCTCAATAACGCATGACAGAGAATCGGAATTCTGCGCTCGCTAATGTTCAAGCTAAGTAGAACATCCCTGGAACGCATGTACAATTATTTTATTCGTCCATTTGTAGCGTATAGTGAAGACACCTGTACAAACGAATTAAAGCGCGATATAGAATCGGTCCAGACAGAAGCAGCACGAATAGTAACAGGGGCAACTAAACTATGCAACATTGAAAGGTTACATCAGGACCTTAAATGGGAAACCCTGGAGTCTAGGCGGTCTAAACATTTTCAAATCTTATTCTATAAAATGAATAACCATAAAGCCCCTCAATACCTTAAATGTACATGCCCACTCAGTAGGCACAACATGTTCTTTATAGGAATTAAATAGGTGTATGATTGTCTCACTATTCCACCAGTTCCAAACATTACGAGTGCCTGCTATGCAGATATAATCATTTAGTAATGTATATTTTATTGATAGTGACTCGCGGTGGTATCAGGCTATTTTCAAATGCAAACTAAGCATGCCATTTCTTTTTTATACTAATTAATTGCGTCACTTGAATATATAATACTTTCGACAGATGATAATTAAGTATAAACATTGCACATCAACAAATAGATAGAGAGAATAAATAATAAGGTCCGTTAATATTTTAAAGAAACACGGTTATCGCCGCTGATATCAGTGTGAAAATTTAAGTCAGATATAAAATGTATAATCATGCCAATCAATACATGGGGTGATGGTGAATGAATGTTTATATTGCCAGAAAATGTCTCAGATGATGTCTCTGTTATAAATAACATGTTGTGTCTACTGAGTGGGCATGTACCTTTAAGGACCCGTGGCGCCCCTGATCATACAATGATTCATGCATCGTAAATGTGATGGAATATGAGCATAACACACATGTGAACATTTTCTTCTTAATATATCCTACACAATGCACGGAGTTGTCACGTCTGCCATCTTATTGTGTATAAGCCATCGCCGAGTTTTACCTCTTATTGCGTTTGACACATACATGTACCACTGATAAATGGCAAACACATTAATAACATTTGGTGCAACATGATGGGGAGACATCAGACAGACTACAGCGTGCTATGCCTTGTTTTCATCAAATTTATATATAAAGTCCGATATCTGAAGGGTTTGTTGACTCTTTGTTAAAAGGTTTGAGAATTCAGTAAAGACTGTGTATCAGTAAGAACAATACACAGTACTGTAGATATATACCTGTATTACCATAAATACTTTATCCATTCAATTGACTTGTAAGCAGTGATCTGGGTGTATTGTCACTACTGTCTACGTACCTGCTATGCAAGTAAATACGGCTTGTGCCTGTGTCAGATGTACTTCTAATATTAGACAATGCATCGCATCAGTTTGACATTTTACACATTGCATAACTGTCCATTGTATATTTTATGAGTGATGGTAGAAAAGGTCAGATATATAGCTATTCGTGTAGTCTGCTGAAGTAATATTTATAGGACATTGTTGTCATATATATCTGGGATGTATTGCACCACATTGTATTATATTTTCTGCCATATTATTTACTGTACGTGACAAACGCTCCAAGTGGTGAAACTGTCTGATGTGTTAGCTGGTCACGTTTCCTTTGACGCATCATACATGGACACAACCGCCTGCGCTAATCTTGCTCAGCCGCCAACGTTTCTAAACATATATTGGCAATCTCAATACGCAATCAAGTAGTTTGATTTGCTGAGCCTGAAATGTAGCACAGCTCAGGCTCAGCCAATCAAGCTGCTTGATTTCAACCATAATAGTTAGGTATTTTAATAAAACAATTGACAAATATTGGCAAGATTAGCGCAGGTGGTGGTGTACAGGTGCATTGAACAAAACTTACTTTCAAACACGGCTGTCTTCCTATTTGTTCTTTAGAGGTGCAATACTGACCACAATCTGGAGTGCTACAATCTGCTAGTACTGTCCCTTCCACAATTTTTTTCTGCTGACCAACTGTTGGCTATTAAACACATAAAGTACAAAATATTTAAATGTAAGTAGTTTTTCATCAATAACAAAAAGTCACTATCCCATTTGTTTGGTATGATGAACTATTGATTTCATTGGGAAAAAAACAAAACAATTTTCCAATGGGAATTTAACATGGGGGTGTGGGGGGGGGGGGGGTTGTTGAAAATAGATTTTTAAAAATAGTTTTGGAATTTAAGGACCGATTTTCAAAATCAAACTTTTGTTTCCTTAGTTACATCATTTCCTATCTGTCTGGGCAGGTTTCGGAGTCAATTTCGTTTTTCCTTTTTTTATTTGTTTCGACCCCACCCCCTGACCCTCCTCTTTTTTTGCGCCATGTTAAATTCCCATAGATCTTTCTTTTTTCGCAATACAATCAATACTTGATTGAATTTCGTGAAATAAGGAAAGCGGGAGGGGGATTTTTTGTGTTATTCTGATATCGGGTTTATCAGGCAAGGCTAGCGTTTCACTAAACTTCGTACGACTAAAATGTTCGTAAGTGCAAATTTAGGATCGTCTGGAAATTTCAAATAATGTATTTGCATATATTGAATTTAGGCTGTACTTGCAGTCTATGCTCAATACATGTAATTACGATACATGTTTACAAGAACACAGTGTTAATGTGACATATAAAGGTACATGGCCACTCAATAGACACAAAGTGTTCTTTATAGGAATTAAATAAGTGCACATTTGTGTCACTATTCCACCAGTTCTAAAAATTACGAGTGCCCGCTATACATGCATACTCATTTAGTAATATATATATTACTGATTTGTGACTCGCGGTGGTATCAGGCTATTTTCATATGAAAATGAGGCATGCTAGTTTTTATTCATTTATACTAATTAAATGCGTCACCTGAAACAATAATTTGTTCGACAGATTATAAAGTATACTATCCGTTAACATTGTAAGGACACACGGTTATCACCCCTGATGTCAGTGTAGCAATTTACGTATGATATAAAATGTATAATACTGCCAATCAATACGTGGGGTAATGGTGTGAATGAATGTTTATTTTGCCAGAAAATGTCAGATGATGTCTCTGATGTAAACAACAGATTGTGCCTACTGAGTGGGGATGTACCTATGGATGGACTATCATTCTTTCGCACTTACGAACGGTTTAGTCGTACGTTTAGTGAAACGGACCTTGATCATTATTTGATAGCTCATGCACAGAGAATGCATGGGGGCCGTTTCACTAAACTTCGTACGACTAAAATGTTCGTAAGTGCAAACTTAGGGTCGTCTGGAAAGTTCAATTGATGGATTTACATTTATTGAGCATAGTTAATACTTTTTTACAAGAAATAGTGTAAATATGAAATAATTTTGAAGTTACGAACATATTAGTCGTACGACGTTTAGTGAAACGGCCTCCAGGTAGTTATGCATTACCCATGATGCATGTACACGCTATTTCTTGTACCCTTTCAATGGAGGATGTTAGCTAGTTATTTTCCTTTGAATGAATTTATAGAAATCCGGTCCAGCTTGTATATTTTTGGCCTAATTGCTTGTAAAATATCGCTTCATTTATTGTGCAAAGAAGCCATTATGGTGTTTGTGGCAAGTGTTGATCCAGATCATCCTAAATATCTGCGCAATCTGATCCGGAACTGCATTATTTGCCAGATTCATATTATCACACTTATGGCCGTCGTCCAACATCTTAAAATACATACTACTCCATACTGTTAGTGGGTGCTAGGCTAAAAGTAAAACTAATGTGTATATGTTAAATAATTTTAGCATGCCATACCTGTTGGAGGGGTTGTGTGTTGGTTTGAAAGTCACTAAGCCCTTTAAATCCAAGATGGCCGCCGCCCGCCATCTTGGTCAATATAAAACACAATATTTCTGAGGAAAATTAAGCTGAAGGTGCACATGGTGTGACCGTTTCGCTAATTTCAGCAGACCACACCTACTGGAAGGGCTATTTGTTAGGTTGGATGTTATCAATTTTGGGAAATCCAAGATGGCCACCATCTTCCATCTTCAAAAGACAAAGTACAACATTTCCAAGATGCTATATGGGATAAAAGTTACAATTACACAACAAATCTGTTTTCTTATAAATAAGTTATAACCTTGCGAACGTGTTATTGCTTGGCTGTATATTATTCTTAGTTTTAAATCCAAGATTGTCTCTGTATGCCATCTTGAAGGAAAACATAAACTGCAATATATCCTAGGCCAAATAAGATTGAGAATCAAATTGTGTGACTGTTCTTAATGATAGAAGATGGGAAAAGGCACAGGATTAATTATTATTGTTTAATTTTAGGGTAAGATATATTGATTCTGATGATGGCCTTTCATGGATAGCCACTATCAGCTGTATTCAAAATCATACAGTAATCTAACATTAGGACTAGTTAACGCAGAAGTACACATTTTTTATCCAATCGTAGGCAAATCATGACTTCAAAACGGTGACATTATTCCATCTTTGAAGGCATACAAATTGCTACTAGTGTTATGTTATTATGACTCCTAAGGTAGCTACACGAGTCCCAGTAAGTTATTTAAAGTAGAAAATGTGTTGCATGTTGGTCTTCACTTATACCGATACGTATCCGTCAATTGGCCATCAACTTATCACTGACTGACCGTTATGCTGGGTGTTTCTTGCTAGATGATATATATTGCTCGCAGGTCGTCCACCATGCTTCTGTAAAATGGTTAAGATGAATGTAACTTGTGGCCACCTCTAGTAATATATTTAGTTTGATTATAAATCAATTATAAATTCTTGATGAATCCATCTTATATGGCGACTTACCTCTCCAAGCACATAGGTGACAAGTATGCACGACGTGATTTGTAGAACTACTATCAATGAAGAGTCAGTTATGAACTAATTACTAATACATGAACAAAAACAATTACATATTGATATACTCCCCTTCTACACATCGAGTCTGACCATGTTCACCATTAAACATATAAACTCAACATATTTTTCTCAGCATAAACTGGTGTGGAAATATATCTTGATCACTGATGGATGCTTATGAACTATAGAAATTGCTACATCACAGACAATGTGACCACAACTCAAATTAACTAATAGCGGATAGACAACCCAACCCGAATAGGAAATATGATTGCACTGTATGGTTGACAAGCGATAACACCATACGTAATGTATATTGTCATATTTGTATCATCCATTCCCAGAGCTTCAACTAAGCATAAACTATCAGGAAGAGAATGTCAATGATAATACTGATAATAATTGTGATTCTGACAACTGCTGTAGCACAAACAATTTCTGATGCAGTAACTGCTCAATTTAGCCCATATGATCGTATAGTTACTGAATATGTTTTACCATCAGTTTGGAATCATCAGTTAATGTCTCATATCCAATGTCATATCACTATCTACACTCATAGAACTACATGTATGTGTTCGTTTTGATGATCATTATCTACACTTATATAAAGCATGCATCTGATGCATGAATTCCTTGCTCTCCTTAGATAATTCACATACATCAAAAGGACGCATGCTGCTGGTTATGATGGATTCTAACACCAACATACTGAAGAAGTGAGGATAGCATACACACTATCCCACACACATGTCACAGAATGTGACTCATATATTATATTAAGTGTGATAATAGACATATGTATAAATTATATATATATATATATATATATATATATATATATATATATATATATATATATATATACGTAGACACAAAAGAAACGATACATACATATGATTGTGAATAAATGTATCGTAAACATTACATTTTCCTTTATTCTCAAACATACATGAAATTCAAATGTCTCGCGATAATTTCATTAACAAAATGTCAAATTAACCACCAGATGCTGACGTCAGACCGTTACGAATCACGTCGGGGTCACCATACGAAGTCATACGGAAGTCAGTACCGCGTATGGCCACCATTTGCATCCATCATCAACTGATCCACGTGTTCTATATCGTCCTGCCAGACGCGTTAATGTAATGAACGACACTCCAAATTGAGCGGCAACGTCAACGTGACGCCGACCAGATTCCAACATTCCAATCGCTCGAAGTCGCTGATTTTCATGTAATCTCTGATTATGTTTGGTGTTTTTCTTTCGCTTTGGTACAAACCATGTATGCACACCGGTCGTTTTGCCTGTACATGTACCTGAGAGTGTGGATATCGGGGAGCTCGTGCACATCATTAAAATTGACGTAACTGAAGAACGGTTGAATGGACACGGTTCAAATTCGGACATTCCTTTGCGATACGACTTGTACAACAAGGTATACTCTGACCAATTGCGTACGTTTGCCGGTTTTGATACTATATGCTTTCAAAATATGTATCGTTTCTTTTGTGGCTACGTATATCCTCGATCAATTAGTTTCGGAAAACCTAATGACATGTGCTTACTTCATTCAGTGGAACTACAAATTTCAAAAATAAAATTCAATAAAGTAGGAAAACTATTCAATTCAGATAAAAATTTACCATAGGAATTACAAATTTTTGATTATTTGCAAAAAAAAATTCCAGACACTCAAGTTATGGACGTCACTAACTCGTTACGTTACCCAGTTTAATTGGTTTCGGAACGATTTGGCTACTCAAGTATTACTCCCGGGTTCCAGACCCGATGCCGTCGAAATCATGCATGCTCGTACTGCAGATGTTATTCAACATATCAAATCGCCTTAAACATGTGAATGGGTGTATTTAAATATAACAGTGTATTCTTAATAATGTTTCTAAAATTATTTTCATCCATTCCTTTGCTCATTACATTCGTGTCTGCCCTGGTCATGCTGATTTGTGAATACTGCCGATACATGTTCCTCTTTTTAGTTAGTGCTGACTAAAAGTGTTTCACACATTGCTTCTTACATTATCAGTGGTATATTTCATATATTATTCAGACAATGTTACTTTAAATCACCATTATGCCATAAACTTCGTATGCTAAAAGTTTACACATCCCAGTTGATTTGTTTTTAAAAACTAACTAACTTGAGTAGCATAAAAAACGATCAAATTTAACCCCATCTTGAAACTAGGTCATGTAATGTTTACTGCAGCAACCGCAATTACAGCTGTGAAAGCTGTCAACAGTTTTAATGCGATAAAAGGCAGTTTAGTGAACCTTATAAGTGTGATGACAAAAGGTAATAAGTCTTTTGGACATATTTAACCCCCATGTACAAAACAAACGATGAATCACATTTCGAATGGTGATTTTCAACATTTTTCCTGGGGTGAATGAACTTGTGTTTTCCAGAGTTAACCCCATCTAAAACGACGGTACGATTCGTGAAATCAAGCGCGCTATACGTTATATCCGGTAGTGTTCCGAAACACATTGTGTTCCATTTCACATTGATTGACGATATATATATAATTATAAATAGTTGGTTAGCAGCCACACATTCAACAAAGTATCGTGTTTAAAAGTACTGATGCATTCAAGATAGGAATATACAGGACAACTTTGACTTCGAAATTATGATAACAGGAAAATCATAAATAGTTATTCAAGTAGTTATGAAACAAGACAGTTCATCTCCGCTTGTACTTTATCGACTTTCTGTACCAGTGATAACAACGTCCCAATTTGACATTTAGTTTATTCAGACTCAACATATATTATCAACCTTTGATCACTTTGTGTTTTTCTTTTCAATATGGCAAACACATAGAGAATAGCAGGTTAGTGCCGTGAATGGGAAAAAATATCTGGCAAGGCTCAGGAAATGGGATGCCTCGCCTATCCCGTTTCCGTGCCGCGCCAGTTATGTTTTCCCATTCATGGCACTAACCTACTATTCTATTTATCCCGTCAACACCTACAAATGGCTTTGAAATGCAAAAAAAGTAACCAAAGCCACCGCACATATTCATACGCAGTGATTAGGTCGTATTGACAGGATATCAAAAATGTTTCACGGCACCGTGTTTCACGGCACATACGCACTGTGTTGACGGGATAAAAAATAGTAACCATTTTGGATTTCACACAGTAAGATTAATATATACAGGTAGACTAAAATGAAAGCCAACATTTTTGTTCGGTTGTCGTGCATAATTTAGCATCCACCATACTCAATGAGCAAATTTTAATGCGCAATATATAATACATTGTATATGGTTGCCATCTTGAAATTCGGCTGTCATGATAATCGTTAAGGTAACAAAACATCCATTAACGCCAACAGAGAATGATAAATTTAGTGAAAAATCACACTGTTTGTGCATTGTACTTGTACGCAGTCTCAAAACTGTTGCATTTTCATTTTTTTTCAATATGGTATATAGTGGCCATCTTGGATTTCCTGATCCTTATAGCATCCAACCTAACAAACAACCCTTCCAGTGGTCTGCTAAACTTAGCAAAAATGTCACACAATTTATACATTTAGCTTAATCTCCCCACATAACTATTGTGTTTTATATTGTTCAAGATTGCAGTCAGCGGCCATCTTGGATTTCAATGACTTAGTGACTTTCAAACCAACACACAACCCCACCAGCAGGCGTGGCATGCTAACATTAGTGAATATATGGACATAATTTTTACTTTTAGCTTAGCTCCCACTAACAATATGGAGTATTATATATTTTAGATGATGGATGGCAGCGATCTTGGATCTTGGCATGATAAATTTATTTTGAAACGACACCTCATTTGTGTTTCTTGCTCATTTTGTTACAGAGATAATACATTTTATATATTTCAAATATATAAAAGGCGGCCATTTTGAAGGTTGTGCTGTAAAAGGTATTACCATTATTTTTGAAAAATGCATTAGAGCTCATTTTTGTTCTCATATGGTTGACAAATCAACAATAAAAAAGGTAGGAACATTATGGTCACGGACTCCTCAGAAATGACCCTACTATAAGGGGTATACCCAGATACAAAATGCCAAAGACGTAGTATGTGAGGGCCAAACCAGGTCTCGAGTCGGAATTCAGGTAAGGATGAACGCCGATCGTTAAATTACCCATCGCATGCTCCCACCTGCCACCCACAAGTAGTGTCGTTGACATTAGACGGACATCAAGTAAAGTTCATGTACATACACATGTGATATTATTTTTGATGAGTTTCTTGGTAATTTATCTCAGGTGACAATGTATGTTCGTGATTGCAATGCACACAGCGATGGCTCAGACAAACCAAATGCCTGATTTACTGTGAAACCTCTCTAAGCATGACACCCTGGAAACATCCCAGGGTGTCCGGTTTAGAGAGGTTCCACTGTAATTACATTCTCACGGAATCCTCAGCGATGACCCTACTATTAGTACAATGTAATTGTATTGCAATCAGTGTAGACCCAGATCATGTGCAGTCTGATCTGTGTCTACCCTGTTTGCAGTCTTTATTATTGGAACTTATTCTATAAATATATTTGCAAAGGGAAATAAATAGCTACGGTCCCCCATTGTTCACATTGGCTGAAATAATATACCTCATGTTGTCATATGTATGGATTGAGTGAATACAGGAATAGTGTATTTTATTATATACCTACCCATAAAATACATAGTTATACAATGTAAATAAAAGTCATATGTTCTCATCGATAAAATATACAACTTCCGGTGAAAATTACGACTACTTCCGCTATCTATATTCATAACGCGCATCTGCAGTGCCTGTCTGCAAATAGGCTGCAAATACACATTCATTACCGTATACAGTCTAAAAACTGCTAATTTCCATGGAGCGGTATATAATAAATAGAATATTCATATTTGTGCAACGAATATGACATATATGTTCATCGAGTGGTGTGAAATGTCCATATTTCACGAATGCCGTTAGGGACTCGTAAAATATGGACATTTCACACCACTCGATGAACATATATGTCATATTCGTTGCAAACATATGAATATCCTCTATGCATTGTACTGTGTTGTGTGGTGTGTTATAGGTTATTTGATTTATATGAATAGATGCACGAGTTCAGCAACGTGCAATATTGCCACTTTAGGAGCACAATGTCGTTACGCGGCGGAACGAGTCGCAAATATCTACTACAAAATTGGTAGCGATTTAGAAGACACTATTTTGCTAGGTTAAACGTAGTTCCGGCACTGACCAATATCAACTCACGAGGAAACATATTGACGACTTGCGTTCGATTGTATTTCAATGGGAAACGAAAGTACGCATATAATAACCTATAATTATTCCCACTAACCAGGTTCAACTCGAATATAGTATCTAACACATCATCAGCATAGCATATTTGTACACGCTATGGCTGTCTTGCGATCGATATGTCGGAAGTAACATTAAACTGGCCTGCTCTGCTTAAACATGTTAAACATTGTACATAAACTACGGAGCCACACAGGGGACATGTTATTTTTATTATTAATGCGTTCCCACGAAATAACAATTCGTTCCCTCAATTTAACAATTCGTTCCCTCGAATTAACAATTCGTTCCCACGATATAACAATTCGTTCCGGACATGCCTGAAAATAACGAATTCATAATAACCTGCAGATAACGCAAATGGACATTTCTAAATGTGACTGGGACAAAGCATTGCAGTCAGTCAGATAGTCAAGTGAGATTGCATATTTTAGCATATTGATGACGCAGACATATTCTGGTGCTTAGAATGTTGACACGACAGTATATGCACACATTTGCATTTTTGTACCATGAGTATTTGTTTCAGCGCCAAGAAGGTAAATAGAGAATAGTAGGTTAGTGCCGTGAATGGGAAACAATATCTGGCAAGGCTTAGGAAACGGGATGGGCGATGCCGAGCACATCCCGTTTCCGTGCCGCGCCAGATATTTTTTCCCATTCACGGCACTAACCTACTATTCTATTTATCCCGTCAAGCTACAAATAGCTTTAAAATGCAAAAAAAATAACCGCAGCCACCGCACATATTTATACGCAGTGATTATGTCGTATTGACAGGATATCACAAATGTTTCACGGCACAGTGTTTCACGGCACATACGCACTGAGTTGACGGTATAATATTACAACTGTCGAGTTAAATCTTGTAGATGTCAGAGGTAAGTGCATGAATGGATTTTTATGAAAAGGTGTATTGAAATATATTGCATTGTTTGTGAGATATGGGAATTTGGGACATTTGTTTTGCTATCCACCCGATTTATGGTGGCGTCCCCAAATGGAAAGACAGTGAAGCCTCTCTAAACCGGACACCCTGGGAGGTCCCCAGGGTGTCCGGTTTACAGATGTTCCACTGTAAAACCGGCATATGACCATTCTGGGACATACTTATGTCGTTTGCAATCATGTATATGCATTACTACCCGAGATGCGTTACCAAGTAACGTCTCAAAATGAGATAACATATATTTTCTTGGTGTGCGGTTTAGAAAGGTTCTGAAATATTTGCTGACAACAATAGATCGGTTAATTAGGACATTAGGACATTAGGACAGTTTATACATGTACTGTAGGCCGCGGGACCTGACGATGTGGTGCATCCGCAAACAGAATAAGTCCCATTACTCTAGTCACGGTCACAAATGTGTCTGTTACTGGAGAAATTGGGCTCATGTGTTTTGCGACCAGTGTATATAAAGATAAGCATGTGCATCCGCGCACTGTTTGCCATTCCACCAATGAAACACCTGTCAAACTTCTAACAAGCAATACAGATCACTATCAGGCGACAGGAGTGTACCATTTGATTCGGAGCTACACTGATCACAAATCCCATAAGCCCCATTTCTCCAATCACCATCACAAATGAGACACAACATGTGATTTTGTACCTTCGGATATTTGCGTAATTTCATGAAATACGTTTGCAAACTTTACTATAATTTCCGTAAATGGCGTCAAAAGTTGACAAATTTAAATCATATGCGGAATTATATACTTGTGACTGTATTTATGAAAATTATTGTCAATTGTGTAAGGTAAAAAATCACATGGCGTGTCTCAAATGTGTTTGACAAGGCCTATTTGAACAGGGAAGTATTGTTTTACAGGTGACCAGATTTTGTTCGGCGAGCAAGAATAATTGAAATAATATTTAGCTGCAGATAGAGGTAAAGACACCATAGATGGCCTGTCAACACCCGAGGTGGAGAATGAATCGATAGAGAATATTCGGGGGTTGTATTTTTGCAGTGAATATCATATCTTTGATACATTTTCGAGTATGTTTCCTGCATTTGCACAGCACAGTGGGCAATGTCTGGGCAAGCGGATGTTACAACACAGTTAGATCACGTTCGTCCGCATGTACGATCGTACATGCGGACGAACCGTGATCTAACTATGACATATGACATATGTATGTACGCTCACCGAGTGGTGTGGGCATGTTATATTCGATGAAATGGTTCAATGAGTGGTAAAAACGTATGCATATAACATTAATATTAACTCTTACACCGCCATCTTATTTTTTTTTCGTCTACTGTTTATTTTATATTTTCCATTATTATCATCAAAAACATGCTTTGACAGCACTTTAGAATAATTTACATGCTTTGGCAGTACTTCAGAATCATTTCCATTGATAAATAAGGCAATATATAAAAGCAACAGCAGACGACAATTTGTGCGTGTAGCGGTCTAAGGGTTAAGAAGAAGAAGAATATAACGAGTTATAAGTTCCCATCAACAAAACGGTGTACAGTACAACCTCTACACTTCGAACAGCTCGGTGTGTTTCATTTAGATCCGTTAATACGGGGCACGAAACTTGCCGTCTATTGTAGTGTTGTTTCATATTGTGTATTCATTCTCGATAAGAACATGTTTTGGCAGCGCTTTAGAATCCATTTCCATTTGAAATGATTATAAAGTACTGTCGAATCATGTTTTCTATTGAGACAAATGTAAAACAAAAAATAAACAACAGACGACAAAATCTAATTCAACATAGTAGGAGTTAATAGTAATTTAACTGTAACGATCATGTCTGTTCATGTTTACAAGATATACACATGTTTGAGCTACAGCGCGGAACCTGTCTAAACCGGACACCCTGGGGACCCCAGGGTGTCCGGTTTCGACAGGTTCTGCTACATATACTGTACTTTGCTGAGATAATCAAATATTCTTACCTGTGCGAGCGCGGAGTATTTATCGTCTGCTATGCTAAGTTTATACACTGGGTATTTCACAACGCGACGTCACGGCACACTGAATACGGTAAGGCCTAGCAATTTCTTTCTCAGTGAAGCGTCCTCGTGCTCGTAGGTTTTGAAACTGAAAAATACAAAGTTTAACACAATGTGTATGCTAGTTTACGCTATTTACTGGTGAACTAATATAAAAACTGATTGGGGGATTTGTCCAAGTATTAAATCCGTTCATGAATGTCGACTTAATATGTTTAGTAAGACAATTGTTTCTTATTTCTTTTCTAAAGTTTGCTGGCTGAAGTTTAAATTCATGCTAAAAACAGGGTTGAGGACGTTTTTAATATACATTTACCTTCGTTTTTTTGTCAATGCCTTATTTTTTTTACCGGATAGGTAGGTTTTGGTCAACTGGGTGAACGCTTAACATAGAAAAGATATGGTAAAGCCTAATGTAAGACATCTCAGGGAGCATCGAGTTATAACGTACAACAGTTGGAACGTATAGGTGATTTAAAGTGAAGGCGAATGGGTGTAACGTCCCAGCTACAGCTAAGGTCGTGTAGGGATGGGGGAAAGGTATAATAGTTTAACGTCCCAGTAACAGGTAAGGTTATATCGATACAGGACTTCAGTTTCAAGTCTTATCCGAACTCAAAGTGAAAGTGAATTATTTTAACGTCCCATCAATAGTTAATGTCATATAGAGACGGTACCTCGGTTTCAAGTCTCATCCGAAAGACCAGTGGGATGGAAATACTATGAAAGTATTTGTGATGCCTAAGGCGAGGTTTGAGCCCAAAATTCAGGTGTACTAACCCTTACACCACAACCCATCCCTGGGAAGCATCGAGTTATAACAGTTTGACTTGAAAATAATACATATTCAGCCCTGAAATTTGAATAACCAAAGTCACGTGACCCCTTCCTCTTTTCTGTGTCTACGGTTTGCAAGTCGAAGGAAATTGTTAAATGTGAACAGTTTGGGATTCTTCTTATTCTTGTCGTTCACCATATAATAATTGTATGGTGTAATTGCATGATACTGTGGTTTGTTAGAGAACACACATGGTCCAGTATCACCGACTTCAGCTCTCACAGTTTGGGATTAGACAAATCGTCTAATTGGGGTCTACATAGATTGCAACCATTGTTACACTATAGAAACGCAAAATTTGCTACATTTTACGACTATTTAAATCATTTGTGGATTTTTTTTATCCTTTTGGGGCCTCATTTTCGGAATGTCAGATTGGAAATCGAGACATCCCAATTGCTTAATCAGCATACTTGGAAAATAGAAATATGCAATGTGCAAAAACGCATATCTTCCGCTTTGTTGTCGACTTCATATACATGGCTAAGATCTCCAAAGTAGCATTTATTATATTCCCACCCTTGATGGCAAAGGTCTGTCGTTTTCAGGGAACCACATCACCGTGGTTAATATACATAATTTTATATTTTACTACTGCGACATGATGTGAATGTATTTCTGACCAAATATGACTAATATTGTCCCGTTGAATCAGCTTTACTTTTTCTGCTACGTGGAATACAACAATGACAAAGTCGGCAAACAATGCATTCTTTCATACAAAGTTTAAAACAAGTACTGGTGATACCTTTTTAGTCAGACTAGGATATTAATATTCCAGCAATTTCCCCAGTAATTGTCCTTACTGTGTGCCTGTTACTGCGTGGTAACATTCACTCGTCGCTTCATCGTATAATGAAGAGAGGGGGCTGCTAACAGGGTAACACAAAATGAAATATGCAAATTCATGTAACAGCATCTGTAAAAAGTGATAATAGTTAACAGATCTATATACATAGCAAGTGCTGATGGCTGGCATCATGTCATCTGGTGGTCTAGCGAATGATTGTGGATTCAATGAGATCACCTGTTTGCTTTTCCTTCTCTCAAGCCATACATGTGCTAAGATTAGTCACCCCATATTCGACATTGCAGGTTCTACTTACTAATACAGGAGCTGGTCATCGTGCCCTAACATCATCAACGTGTGACATAATATGGACGATACACGTGGAATCAGATGAGCGTGTGAGCTACTCAACAGAGTTAGCCACATACAAGGCAATCAATTTCGATGGGGCCCAACGTATTGCAGATTCTTGCTTCCATGGTCGGTCATTCTGTGTCAGAATATAAGGTTTCCCAGAAAAATCAAGTAAATACTTTAGTCTCAGTTGTCTATGCGAATACATTGGCGGAATTAATTGATGGATCCCCAGCATCTTCTTGCCACAGACATCGTCGACTCCATCTTCCCGATCTCTTTCAGCATGAGTCTCTATTCGACAATCTCATGCACATGCAAACTGGCGACAAGCTGATCGACGTCATACACCATCTTGTAAAGCTTGTCCTTGAATGCATTGTCACGGCTAGTCTAGAAATGGCCTTGCAGTGTTTTGTAGATATGGGTGATTTCTTGTTCTCTATTTTATATATCACAGCTCTGTTAGTTGTGCTGTGTGATGGCTGTAGAAAGTCTCCCCGTGTTTGTAACCAATGTTACTATTATTGTTGACCCATTGGGGATCTCTGAGTATGGGTTTCCTTTTCATTCAATATTATATTGTTGTAATATATGATTTATCTATGTATTATACATATATACATATATTGTGATAGCTAAGTTTGTACCTGGTTCATGAATATCCTGTGGGTGTCTTGTTCTCTATTTTGCTTCACAAGTTCACCTAGCCTAAGAATTCCTCCAGTTACTCAAAGATATGTGTGATGTATGTTCAACATGTATGCGTCAACTATGGTCGTGCATGTATTGTCTTTTTTGATGGATATCACGGTTCCAGCACTAAGAACCAGGTCCATCACCCTCAGACAGGTTACTACGTTGGTGCATCAGTCACAGTTTCTGATGAAATGCCTTAAACGATTGGGGGAAAAGGACTTTTCTTGCTAAAATAGAGAACAAAATGCCCAAAGGAGACCAATGCACCCATGTAAAGAAGAAACTAACACAATACATCATAATAAACACGGCCAACGCGCACAGCGGTGGTCAATGAGCCTTCAACGCGGGACAAACATGCATTCCACGACCAGCAGTCGTAGAAAACTAAAGAATCATCACAGCAAAAAGCAACCCCAATATACATGAAAGATAATATTGTAAATATAACTACATGTGTATATGGAAATTTGACGACACAAAAATACTGAAGTCACAAAAGAACAGACGACATGGCTAAACTGTAGTAATATGACGGGCCCCGTAACGAATTATACAGGACAATCCATCATAACAATACACTAAACAGCCACTTAGTATGCTTCCTGCAGAGGATATGGCCAAATCAGCCATCGATGTCGAGTATGCCCTCGGATATGCAGGTTACAAAATTGGCATGTTGGTATGAAAACAACAGTAGTTATTGCAGTAGATTGCGACAGATTTCAGCTAATGGAATAGCATGCAGGTTATAATGAAAACATATACATGGTTGCATCAAAACAGAGGTCATGCATCACAGCATTTGAACAAAAATCTGGATCCATTTCTTGCAGACGCTCAGCCCTTCTTGTACACAATGCCAAGACCGTTTGTTTGGCAAAGTGGCTGTCCTGACAAAGTAAACAGCTCTGAAACAACCCACTATCGTCTTCATGGATGCATCACGACGGCTGGAATGGATGCCATGCTTGCTATATATGGGTGTGCATCCTCAAGTATTTGCGGGTATGGAAGGTGTTCGAGCCAATTCCCACCCTTAAATATGAGCCGAATAAAAAAAAGTATTTGCGCCGCAAGATTGGCTATGTTTCATATAAAGGTGGCTACCTCAGCTGATTACGTGCAACCAGAGAAGGTTTCGCCGACGAAAGATGCTGCTGCTCTGCATAGTCATAGGAATTGCCACCAGATTCCGGTGTGTCTTGGTAATAATCTCTCTTCTATGAAATGGGATTGGACAACATCTACAGTTAGACGTGTACCTGTTTACATTGCACTGCTACCGGTATTAGAAGACGGCTCAAAATTATAAGGTGCAATTGCAGTGGACAGTGTGACAAGAAAAAATGCACATGTCACAATAATGGGTTGCACTCCCAACGGCGTGGCGTAGGAGGGTATTGAAAAGTGGTGCGGCCATACCGTCGAATGAGGAAAGTTCGTGATAATGCTAGGGGGGTCCGGGGAACGGTTACACGAAACACCCAAATACACCCAAATACACCCAAATATAGTCTAAATACATATACATATATCACAAATACACCATAGATAGTGTCAGATAGTAGTGTAAAGCATATATTGATACAAAACACAACATATAATTGACATATGTAGTCAAATAAATCTGCTAAATTCGCCATATGTTCCATTTATGCACATTGCATCACCAATCATATGGGAAAATATATGCAGATATATATTCCATATATAAATATGCCATAAATACACCCTAAAACATATCAGTGAATGCTCTCCTTACGTTATCAGAATTTGTATGACCTAATTTATGTATCAGTGTAGACCCTGATCTTTATTATTGTCCGCCCTTTTTGGGATACGTGTATATTTTATTAAAATGCCCCACACATATGCCACAAATACACCCTCAAACGTAGACTACCAATGTGAACATCGACTTACCTCATCAAACATTATATGAGCCGCGTCGTGCGAAAAGGTGCCTTATGGCGAAAATGACGTTATCGAGTAAATGAGGTCGGAAACGTCGCTTCCATTTACGCTTTTGACATAGCTGACGTCGTTGTTGACAGCTGGTAATTACAGACGACATAAGTGTATTATCGTGTGCTAGTCAGTGTACCATTAGCGAAACAAACCAATTGTATGTAGACCATTCACTATTTTAATTACCATTTTATGCCAAAATATAAATGTACGTTCTCGGGGTTGTTATGAAAAGAAATGATCAGAAACGAGTAATGTTGAGTAGCATGTGAGCTGGTCGTGTCGGCAGCCCAGTTCGCGTATGGACCCGATACATGCTTTTCTTTTTGTGTTAGTATATCGTTTACCGAAATTTTACATACATGTATGTACAGTAGCTATGTGATATTATATGGATAAAATGTTATGTAATGCTAGTGTGAAAGTTCAGAAACATACATGTAGTCGTAAACGTTATAGTACACGTTACATAGCATATCTCTTGCTTTATACGCGAATCTGTTTCTGATTTAATATCATGTATGTGTATCAGATTGCATTTAGTGAATATAATTTCGTATTTGGTAAACTATTGCAGGTATCAGTAACGAAGGAATTGTAATACACACAATGTGATAACCACCGTGACTCATCAACATATTTAAATTATGTGATGTCTCTTGAACAATACGATATACAGGTATAAACCAAATTTGTATTTAACTGATAAACCATCTTTCTAGACCAACAAAGATACACATCTGACGTTACTTTGTCGCATCGACGTTGTTTTGAAAATACGTACGTTACGTCGTTCAATATTTGCGGACAGCGCAACGCACGAGTCGTGACGTTTTCGTGCTACAGTTGTACTCACACAGAAACTTCTCTTTGTTTCATCACAATGCACTTATTAATCCACTACATGTATACTAGTATTAATATATACTTAGCGATATTCCAAAAAATTATATTTAATTTATAAATAGTAGAAAAAACAATGACAATTCGCACACGTCGCCGGTAAATGATATTCCGACGTCATGTAAAGTCCACAGGTGGAAGACTCGGACCTAGAACCCAATAAATGGCTCATTCGAAAAACGTTACTCCACCCAACCGTTTCCGGTGTCTGTTGGAAGGAAATTGGTTGGTGAGGTAACGATTTACAAATGAGCCATTTATCGGGTCCTAGGTCCACGTCTTCCACCTTTGGTAAAGTCCTTGGTGATAGCATATTATGTCACGCAAATTTCTATGGTGGCAGTCATTGTCGTGCTGCGCCTAAACGGCGAGTACGACCAAGAAAATTGTGCCCTATGCCAACTTATCATATGGCGTTTTGGTCTGTCTTGCTTTGTATACGATTTTCTATATATTTCAGTATTGACTCTGCTAGTTACACCAGTGTGATTTACAACGTTAACTTACCCAACACACCGATCAGTTTTTTTGGAGATAACATATGTTAGTACTTTCAGTACGTTGATATATATCTAGTTATCTATTTGTGCATACAGAGACGCGAATAATTTTCTTTTCTATAAAGAAAAACAAAGGTCTGAAAAGTGGTGCGGCCCGTTGTTACGCCTATGACTCCACACCAGCATGTGGACAGTTCGAGGGAATTACTTGAAATATTTGAAACTTGCATTTGTCCTTAGCGCATGACCTTCACCTTTTATCTGGATCAAATGCCTCAGAAAACAAATGATCATTCTTGCTGTAGTTGCTGCAATATATACAGCGTGATTACATGTCAAAAGGAGCATTTAATATAAAAATGTGTTCAGCTTATGGTTTAATTCGCTTAATTTTTACATTGACCTTGACCTTAAAACATGACCTTGACATCTGATAGCCCCTTAATTTTCAGCAAATTAAAGGGTATCATAAAGTTAGTTGGAAAGAAGACATGAACTGTAGTTTTTATGATGATTACCACTAATGATATGTCAGTTTCACTACTAGAACTAATGAATCGGCGGCCATCTTGGATTTAAGCAGAATAATCGAATTTGCCATGGGTGTAATTGTGTGGAATTTATTTACTGGTATAATAGCTGGCCGCTGGACCCATTTCAGGTGAGAAGTCTTTGTTAACATTTTTGTTCAACCTAAGTTGTTCATTGCCTGGACTATGTATGTCATTTGCGACCGTGACTGGAGAAATGGATTTGTGACCAGTGTAACTCCTGATCAAACATCACACTCCTTGTGCCGCCTTGTAACGATCTATATTGCTTCTTAGAAACATGACGGGTGTGTCCTGGATGCAATGGCGAACAGCGCAGATTCTGATCAGACTGTGCGAATGGATCTAAGCTGGTCGTAAACCCCTACGCCCCATTTATCCAGTCACAACCACATACAGGATAACACTGTGACATTGGGGCTATCTAGATATTCACAACTTAAGGACCCGTGGGACCCCTGATCAGCATATGATTCAAACATAATTGCTTCCTAAAGGTAATGGGATATACGGGGAACATATATATGTATGTGAGCATTGCCAAATTACTGTATACTCTATTGCTCATCTGTGTGTGTTCAAGCCATCAGCCAGTTACACATTTTGGGGCGTTTGACAAAGAACGGAAATTCAACAATAATAGATTATGTGCTGTAGCTACATGTAACCATACGTAGAAAATCCAGGACAACACACAGCTTCTTTAACATAACGAATGACCATTTTAAATATACTTATACACAGAAACAGCCACCGAGTGTCATTTTTACCTGGCTGACCACACACCACATACCGTATATAACCAAGAATGTATTATATCATTAGACAGGTGGCCGGATTAGCTCAGTAGGTTGCGTCGGACTGTGAATGGGGACTTCAATAGTCGGTCCGGACATGCAAGGTCATCGAGATAGTGCCGTCGTTAATTCAAAGAGTTTACATTGCTATTATTAAACACTATTGTCGTATGGGGAGAGTAAATATGACCTATGTGCATTTTACCATCCGTGAAGGAAAACTTGAGTTATTGCGTGAACAAGGATACAAAGTGTTAACATTAAAAATGGCCGCCAAGGGGAGATAAGTCATCGACATTTTTTGTAAATCAATAGGGTTCTTCGTCTTACCGTGATAAACATTGATAAACGTGTATCCCAAATTGTTTACCATCCGTCAAGTAAAACTTGAGTAATTGTGTAAACACGGATACAGGGTGCGAACATTAAAATGGCCGCCAAGGGGAGATAAGTCATCGATTTTGTTTAAAAATCAATAGGGATCTTCGTCTTGCCCTGATAAATATGTATACCGAATGTGGTTATGATCCGCCAAGTAGTTATTGCGTGCACAGCCCGCGGCCCGTACAAGGTGAATGCGTAATACAGTAGGACCTCTGTAAACTGGACAGCCTGACGACACCATTTTGTTTAATTCAGATGAATTTCACTGTAATTTCTTTTATTATCGTATCTGTACATGATTGAAAATGAAAACTATTATTCACAGAGTGCTTAATTACAGTGAAACCTCTCTAAACCGGACACCCTGGGGCCAGGGTGTCCGGTTTAGAGAGTTTCCACTGTATGTCCCGTTATTAATAAAAACGGCAGGAACAACTTAGTCACGGAATCCTCGGAAATGACCCTACTATAGCGTCAACTTGAAATTGCAACATAAAACTGACGACCATACATTTATGACTATATGTTTATTAAGAAGATATACGAAACACACTGATTTATGTAATCGTCCTGGTGCAAATGCTAACATATTAGTATCTCCTAATTAGAAGATACTAAGTCCTAGTTATGAGATAGTAACTCCTAATTAGGAGATATCATTTCTTAAGTAGGAGTTAGTATCTCCTAATGAGGAGTTTGTATCTCCTAATTAGGACTTACTATCTAGTAATTAGGACTTAGTCTCTTCAATTAGGACTTATTGGTCCTAATTAGGACCCATTATCTCCATCTTACCATCTGTGTCAATGCTAATTTGTTTTATCTCAAATTAGGAGATAAATATATTTAACATTGGCACCAGGACGCTTCCATACTAATTACATACGATTATTTATAATGCAACCCTCCAGTGAATGCGTATTGCGTTTGTGAACAGTGTATCCCCAGTATGTATCACATATTTCGGTATGCATGTATTCGCTCAATGCGCAGATGTTACCCGATAAAGACAACCAGTGTCCCATTTATCCTTATGTAACGTTCTGAGGAAGACTGATTAGTCGAGGCTGAGCTGTGCCTGATTGGGACAAACATTGGAGAATATGCACTGAAAGTAAGCATGTACGAATATAACGTTCGTACGTCCAAAACTAAAATTGAAAAAGGTAACATTAAAGGTACATGCCCACTCAGTAGACACAAACTGTTCTTTATAGGAATTAAATAAGTGTATAATTGTGTCACTATTCAACCTGTTCTAAAATTACCAGAGTTCCCGCTATACACAGATACTCATTTAGTAATATGTATGTTACGGATAGTGACTCGCGGTGGTATCAGGCTATTTTCATATGCAAATGAGGCAGGCTATTTTTTAATTATTTATACTAATTAAATGCGTCACCTGAACAAATAATATTTTCGATATATTATAAAGTATGATCATTACACATCAACAAATAAATACAGATAATAAATAGTAATGTCCGTTAACATTTTAAGGAAACATGTTTATCGCCCCTGCTATCAGTGGCAATTTACGTCGGATATAAAATGTATAATAATGCCAATCAATACGTGGGGAAATGGTGAATGCATGTTTATTTCGCCAGAAAATGTCTCAGATGATGTCTCAGATATAAAGAACAGTTTGTGCCTACTGATTGGGCATGTACCTTTAACATGAAATAGTCCATGTAATACTACTTGTTTGGAGGGGGTGGGGTGGGGTGGTATTATTATAATTACCATGTACTAATTGGTTCAATAAGCCTTGTTTTGTCGTGATGGATTTTCTAAATGTGGAAGTGTCTGGAGAAATGGAGCTTATGGGTTTTGCGACCAGTGTAGATCCAGATCAGCCTGTACTCCGCACAGTCTGATCAGGATCTGCACTGTTCGCCATTCCATCAATGTAACACTCTGCTTGTAAGAAGATCGTCATCGTCACCAGTCTACAGGAGTGTGATATTTGATCAGAAGCTACACTGGTCACAAAACCGATAAGCCCCATTTATCCAGTCACATACACAAATAAGGCTTTTCTTATGTTTGTTTATTGGTGTTTAACGGCCTATCAACAGCTACGGTCTTGTAAGGCCGGGCAAACGGGTTCGATCCCATTTGAACCTGCTGCATTGGGGGGAGAGGGGATCCCAAAATCAGAATATTGACATCGAGAAAAAATATATGCAGCCCTGAAATTAGAATAACCTGACCTGGGGCCAGGTCCAATCCACACCAAAGTCACTTGACCCCTTCCCCTAAAATAGGATTACGAATAATCGTAATACTCACATAAGGGGTATAACCAGATTCAACTGTCACATACAAAATGCCAAAGCCGTATGCTAGGGAAAAACCAGGTCTCCAGTCGGTATTCCCGTAAGGATGAACCCAAATCGTTGAATTACCATCGCATGTTCTCACCTGCCACCCACACACAAATAAGGTAATACATATGCACAGTTGCCATGCAATACACAATTATAAGAGACGACGCACTTTCACTTTTGACAATACCGTTTAAAATAACCTGTGTACAATACTATACAATAACCAGGGGGCCGTTTCACTAAACTTCGTACGACTTAGATGTTCGTACGTACAACCTGATGATAGTCTGTAAATGTCACATTAACAATGTTTTCTTGTAAACAATTATTGGACTTACATTTATTGAGCATAGGCTGCATATGCAGTCTATGCCCAATAAATGTAAATTCATCCACTGAACATTCCAGACGATCCTAAATTCGCACTTAGGAACATATTAGTCGTACGAAGTTTAGTGAAAACGGGTCCTTGATGTACATGTTTCCAAAACAATAAAAGAGGATATAAGGCATTCTATATTTTACATACGTATTACAATACTTGTTGCGTAATACGGAGGTCCATGTAATGGCATATACACTCCGGGCTATATACGAGACACCCTATGTGATTTTGTACCTTCGGACATCTGCCTAATTTCATTAAATATGTTTAAAAAAGTTACAATATTTTTTCATAAATAAAGTCAAAAGTTGACAACATTTTCAGAGTATTGCATGTACTCTTGACAATTTTGTCAACTTTTGACGCCATTTACGGAAATTCAGTATTCTAATTGTTTCAAACGTATTTCATGAAATTACGCAGATGTCTGAAGGTACAAAATCACGTGGCGTGTCTTAATTATACACATGTGTATGTCTATGAATGAACAAGCATATTATACATGTCTAAACAAGAACATCAAACCATCATATCAACATGTAGAACACAAAACTTATGTTTGTCTGTTTGTTTGCTTGTTTGTTTGTGTGTTGGGGTTTAACGGCCAATCAACAGTTAAGGTCAAATATTTAATGCCTGGTCAATGGGCTTAGTACTAAATCCCATATATTACCTGGGGAGTATCGAAAAATCAGAATATTTACAAGAAAAATATATATATTCAGCCATGAAATCAGAATAATCCTGATCTGATGTCAGATCCTCGCCACACCAGAATCACTTGGCCACCTACCAAAAGCAGTAGGATCAGTAATAATCTTACTACTCGTATAATGGGAATAACCCAATTCAACTCCCAGGTACACAAGAGCTAAAGATAAAAACGTACCTGAGGACCAAACCAGGAAAATCGTGATTCCTATGTAATAAGGATGACCCTCTACCGTTAACTTACGCCGTCGCGTTCGGCCGACCAACCACCACACAAAGTTGTCATTATTCCCTTTTTTAACTCAAGTGAATACAGTATGCACCTCTTTAAACCGGATAGCCTGGCAACCCCATTTTGTTTAAATTAGATGAGTTTCATTGAATTTATTTTCGAGTCTGTACATGATTGAAAATGACAAAAAAAAGTGTTTACATAGTGCTTAATTACAATGGAACCTCTCTAAACCAGACACCCTGGGGATCTCACAGGGTGTCCGGTTTAGAGAGGTTACACTGTATAAAGTCTAACGAAGTTGATGTATGTTCATGACTGCAAATCACACATATACGTATAAGAATGGTCATACGCCTGATTTACAGTGGAACATCTCTAAACCGGACACCCTGGGGATGTGCCAGGGTGTCCGATTTAGAGAGGTTCCACTGTATAAAGCCTGACTAATGTTTAAACATGTTTAAACACACAAACAACATTAATGTTGTAGACATAGTATGGTCAGGTTATATTTATACAAAGTAACTAAAATCTGAGTAAAAATAATGTGTTTGCGCTACATGTATACATATGTAAAACGTATCTTATATCATCATATATTCATGCAGAACGCAAACAAAAACATATGTAGCCATACATGTAGTTTGGTCACGTTATATTGATACAAATTGACTAAATCTGACTACAGATACTTTTGCTTTTTGCATGTCTAGATGTTAATGCATGTTTGCGATTGCAAATCACACAAATATGTATCAGAATTTACAAATACGAATCACACAAATACGAATCAGATTTACAGTGGAACATCTCTAAACCGGACACCCTGGGGACCTACCAGGGTGTCCGGTTTAGAAATAGTTCACTATATGTAACATATAAAAGCAAAACTCATAGTTGACCATGTCACGAGTTCATGGGCATATAGTCCTTAAACTTTCACCCCTAAATTATTTCATTATTCATAATAATTAATTAAGCGTAAAATTCATTATTCATAATGATTCATTATTTATAATAATTCATTATTCACAATAATTCAATATTCACAATAATTCCGTATTCATAACGTTTGTACCAGTTGATTAACCAGATATATGAGAAATATATTTATACAATCTGAACAATACTGACAAACACTGTAGATCTTATGAGATGGCTCGTTACGAGCCGGCTCATCTGGATCTACAGTGTTTGCAAATGTTGGCTTCGTGGTCTGCAGGGTTGAAAGGGTTAAAGGGCCATTTTCTGTGACGATAATTTCATCTCACATATATCTAAACTATTTATATAAAATCAATATAAATTTAAAATCAATATAAATATAAAATGCATTCGAAATGAATTTCGGCCAAAGGATATCGTTATGACAAGGTATGTGTATACTAGCGTGTGCATGTGTTTCCATTGGGAAACTAGACGTCTCCGTTAGTTTTCCAGTTTTGAAACGTTGAAAATGTGTTTTCCCCATTTTTACCTATTTCACGCAGTTTCTCGGCGGTTTTCTGCGTTTCTTAACCGATAAAATCCCGGTTTTTTATGACGTAATGCTATAAAAGCGCAAAAACGCCGTCTCCTGAAACGTTGCGCATTCATACAGAAAACATTTCTTCATAAAACGCTGCACATGCGCAGTGAAAATAAAATAGAAACTGGTCTTCTGGCAATCGTAGCGCGAATGTGAGCCAAACGTGCGCCAACCATCAGTCAAACGTGCACCTAACGTGAGTCAAACATGCTTGGGCCAAACGTGAGTCAAACTTGGGCCAACTGTGAGTCAAAATTGGGCCAAACGAGAGTCAAACCAAAACGCATATAAACGCGGAAGAAACACGCAGACAGTACTGTACATATACATGTCGGTACACCACCGCCTGCGTTAATCTTGCCAATATTTTAATTTATTTTTATGTTAAAATACAGTATACACTTGTAACCTCAAACTCAAGTCATACTACCGATAAATGTTAATGTGAAATCATATTTTTGCACTTACGAACATTTTAGTTGTACAAAGTTTAGTGAAACGGACTTTGAGTAAACGAGTGTAGACTGTACTTGACTATTGTGCTTGAAGTCAATCAGCTCGATCGGCCGAGCCCGAGCTGTGCTGCAGCTCATGTTCAGCCAATCAGACTGCTTGAAAACATATCTGGCAAGGCTTAGGAAGCGGGTTTTTTTCCCATTCACGGCACTAACCACTCAATTTTGTAAATCCCAATAAAAAAGTTTTAATACAAATAAAAACATTTTTTACATTTTTCATTTTATTTCATCATAAATTATCAAGTTCATGTAATACAATAATGAGTAAAAATCACTTAGACTTAATATAAATAAATAATTGATCTTCTATGACCTCACAGTGGAAAACACATATTTCAGCTAATTATTTTGCTGAACCGTGTAACTTTTTTAATATTGTTATTTTTACATGCGGTTTGCAACATTTATTTCATATTATCAAATTGTATAATTTACAAAAATAAAAAAATGTTCATATGACCATCAAACGATATTACTGTCTGTTCCACGTTTTTCTGCCGACGAACCTTTGCCTATTAAACACATTAAATCTAAATAAAATATTTAAATGTAAGTACTTTTTCACCAATAACAAAAAGTCTCCGTCCCCAATTCTTTTTGTTTGATGAAATTCCATCAAATATTGATGATTGACAATTTTTCTATGGGAATTTAACATGGGGGGAAATAGGTGGATATAGGTGTGTGAGTGCATACAATCGAGGCATAAAATCTATTTTAGCCCCAGGTTAAATTCCAATAGGAAAATATTATTTTCGCAATAAAATCAATATTTGACAGAATTTCATCAAACAAAACAAATTGCGGGAGGGTTACTTTTTTGTTAGCTATGGAAAAGTACTTACATCTAACAAAAAATAAGATTTAATGTCCTTAATGATCAAAAGACCGTCGGCAGCAAAACGTGAAACAGACAGTAGACTCACTGTCTGGTATGCTCTATGTACACTGGTCAGAACGGGAATAATCGCTGGTATGTAAGATCCAAGGTGCATGATCACGTGATTACAACAACAACAACAAGAACTGAACCTTCCAGAAGCACCTCCGATTCAAGGTACGTATTATTTTATATTGTCCTTATTATATAACGGATTTGTTAAGCTGCATTTTGTGGTCTCTGTACTGTGCCCCCAACGTCTGTCGTTTTTGCGAAGAATCGATTTCCGTGTCTGCCGAAACGGATATCGATTCTTCGCAAAAACGACATAAGTATGTGCCGAAGTCCCGAGACCACCACCAAAATGCAGCTCATAAAGACGCGTTTGCTGCGCAATATTTCATCAAAATATGTTGCATATTAAGGAAACTATCAAATAATACTTACCTTGGAGTGGGCGCGCTTGCAACACTTTCAGCCATTGTTGTTGTTGTTCTAACCACGTGATCATGCACCTTGAAGATCGTGGCCTAGGAAATTTGACTTTTAATTGCAAGCTATTACATATTATATGGCACCGTAGTGTACACTCCCAGTACTGTGCTTTAATATGATGATTTAATATGATATTTAGTAAACGAGTTTACTGGTTTCATAAGAAACGAGGCATAGCCGAGTTTCTTATGAAATCAGTGTACGAGTTTAATAAATATATTAAATCAACACAAATGGTGGATTAGATGTATTGCATACACAACAGTATACATTGAAGATGTACTGGTTATCTATTATGTTTTCTGCAGTGGCCATATTTGCATATTTATTACACTAGTGTATGTATAGTTTTATTACAATGTGTTATTACACTGTGATAAACCATTCATGTAATAAATAAGAAATATCGTGTTTCTTCATATACTACACTTTCTCATCTCGTTTGATGCAGGCTCCAATGGGGTCGTGACGAAACGTATTGCAGTCGACACCTAAACTTTTCTGCAAATGTTGTTTATTTGTCAAAACTATGTCATCTGTAAGAAATAATCTGTCAAATTGAGATTTATTTTATGTTTGCTTATCCGTGTTCGTTTTTCGGATGTTTTGTAGTCGTGTAGCCTGAAGCCAGTGTAAGTTTTAACCTTTCCATAACACAAATTAAAATTCCCACCAACTATCACTGACATCTTCATAGATTTCACCAAATGTTCTAAAACGGATATTTATGTATCAAGGTGCTTTTTTTGTTTACTTCATCTGTTAAATCTAAGGTTCGGCCATGCCAAGAAACGCATATAAAAGGAAGAAAGGAGTGGTTTGTGTACGTAACCTTGGCCATATACATGCGCTCCAACAACTGTGATTGTCTCATCTTCTCTAGAGTATTGTTGTTGTCGCCAAGCGCCTCTTCGACCGATATTGTTTCAATAGTAACCTCCGTGCTGTTATATATCAGGCCAGCCTCCTGTTTGTACTTTAGAAAGTTGTTCCTCTCCAGTGTTCCTAGGTTGCATTGTTGAAGCAATACTAGACATGGGGTATGCTTTTCTATAAGTGATGCGACTCCTTTGTCCTTTTCCTTTTGCTTTGGCATCAAATATAATTATGTCATAGTGGATTGATTCATCTGCTTCTGAAGAGCGGTTAGTGGAACCAGAAGCCACAATGGGTGAACCTCCATTTGATTCTCCTGCCAAAGCGACTTCATCACATGATCCAACACCTTCCGTGGCAATGCCACTTTCTTCTGTTTCTATCTTAATTTGTGTTGGTGTATTTCCAGCTGCAACGTTCAAATGGGTTATTACGGGCGCTTTTAGAAACCACTCCTTCAGATTAGCCCACTTCTCATTGTGTCTCAACTCCTCTATTCTTAAATTTTTCACCACGGTTTCTAGTTCCAGTATACGTTTTTCTAACTTTTTCTCTCTTTCGGCAGTTACATTTTCTCGTGCCTGAGACGACATGATCCTATCAATCAAGCTCTGAACGAGTGAGAATGTGTGCTACTGCTATTAGTATTCCTACTATATGGTGACTAAGTGTGTATTACTAAGTGCGTATTAGATTAGACGACACATGTCATCAAATAACGGAAAACGAAAGCATTTTATAAAATCTAAATATCCTCTTCACGAATATGTATACCGTATACGTTATGACATCGAAAACAGATTACTGAACACAAAAACATATAAAAATGACAACGTAACGTTATTTTAAAATGCATTCAATATTGTGGTTGACATTTACGTTACAAGTAGTTCGTTGATATGAAAAGCTGAATAGGAATGCGTATATGTCTTTTAAAAAAGTGACATAATTTATATATAACATTAAATTAAACAATGATGTATTGATGTCAATATCTGAGTCAACAATAAAATGGAACATTTACGTACTAATCACAGTGTAGTAACGTAGAAATAGTAAACCGATATACAGAAAACAACAATAAAATGGAACATTTACGTACTAATCACAGTGTAGTAACGTAGAGATAGTAAACCGATATACAGAATACAACAATAAAATGAATTATAACATAATATTTAATAAACATTAAACTGAAATGAAAATTGAAATTGAGATATATTACGCATGCACTACATACATTGTTATCTCACGTGTTAGTGTTAACGTACATGTATATTGCGATGTTCTGTTAAGATGCTATAATATCTGTTTTTCATTATTTCACACACCGCAGACACACATTACTCTGTATATTAATCAACCGCAAAATGTCATTTCGTACACTCTGTGGACAATATAGTTATAATATAAACTGACCGAACGTACATGTGCTTCTTCTGTCTGTGTCTTCTGTGCATAGGAACCACGCGCCATCGATCTGTTCTTCCGTTCTGCAAAATCAAACTACAGTGGAACCTCTCTAAAGCGGACAACAAGAAATATATATGATCATAATTTTGATGTGTTTATTTGTCATTTATCTCGGGTGATAATGCCTGTTCATGATCGCATAGCACACAACAATGGCTCGCAATAATCAAATGCCTGATTTACAATGAAATGTCGCTAAACCAACATCCTGAACCTCCCAGGGTGTCCGATTTAGCTACGTTCCAATGATGTACCAATATTTTCGTTAATTAAGTAAATTTAAGCTACAATCAACAAGTGGTCCAGTCAGTGGCAGGCAATTTCAACATGTACAAGTTAACATGCGATCCAATTTCTGTAAAGGCAAACAAAAAAAATCTAAACCTTCTACAATGGTAAAATTTGTTTTAGAAGTATTAGTTTGTATTACTTTTATAAAACTCATCTTTATTCAGATGGAACATATCTCAAATATGTCACAACTATCTGCTAAAGTGCGAATCAGATCCGATTCTCTATTTTGCAGAGAAGGCCTATGAGTGGAATCGTAACTCTGGCTACGGACGGTACATGGGTATATTACAAGAGTTACCGTTCACAAATAGGGAGATCGTAGCTAGTTATCTCTCGTTAAATTTATTTATAGAAATCCGGTCCAAATTGTTTAGTTTATGGCTTTATTGCTTGTAAGAATAGCGAATGTGGCATAACTTGTTATGAAAAGGAGCCATTATAGTGATATCCACTACTGTCTGTTTCACGAAAGCTGGCCAAATTTTATGGCCATATAAACAATTCAAAAACATTATTTTTTTTGATAATATTAAATTAAAGGAAAATTTAAGAATGAACTTCTTTTTATTTCTTGAAATTTGGTAAAATATTGGTTTTATTAAGAAAAATTGATTTCTCTATGGGAATTTAACATGGGGGAAAAAGAGGTAGATGTGTTGTGGGAGGAGTTAAAAAATGATTTTTTTTTTTAAATTGACTCCGAAACCTAGCTAGATATATGTAGCTTGGAAATGATCTAACTAAGAAAATAAAAGTTAAATTTTGAAAATCGGTCCAGTATTTCTGAAATTCTAAAAAAAATCCCCATGTTAAATCCCCATAGACATCTTCACAGAGTATGGCAGTATGGGGATTTAGCATGGGGAAATTGTTTTTTCGCAATAAAATCAATATTTAACCAAATTTCACGAAATAAAAAGAAGGCTCATTCTTAAATTTTCCTTTAATTTAATATTATCGGAAAAAATATTGTTTTTGAATTGTTTATATTGCCGTAAAATTTGGGCAGCTTTCGCGAAACAGACCGTAGTGTTGATCCAGTAGCCTATTTCACCAACATTGCAAAGTATAGTTATCTAGCAAAGTATACTTTGAGGGAGTAATCATTTATTTTTCCCGAAATGCATTATTTCATACAAAACTAACGACTCCATATATTTGATAATTAAAAGTATGCAGAATTATTATACTGACTTTATTACATTATTCACAGCTATTTTTGCGTTGAAATTTATCCAAATTATTTTACAGGCTATTTTTGCTGTGATTAATGTAATAAATTCAGTATAATAAAAATTAATAAATTTATCCTTAAATTGAACATTTCTGCCTCAAAGTATACTTTGCGCAATCTGATCCGGGCCTGCTTTATTTGCCAGTTTCATAGTTTCACATATATTAATGTTATTACAATCAGTGTATGCGTGCAGTCTGATCTGGGTCTACTCTGTTCGCAAAATGCAATGTAATGCTATTCTGTAAGAAATAAACGCTGAAAAACATCATAGGACACGGTGTCTATAAACAGATTTGCAAAGGGAAATAACTAGCTGCGATCCCTTATTGAGCTCTTAAAACCATACTGTAGGGTAGTCGTAAATGTGACTGGAGCAATGGGGCTTATGGGAATTTGGACCAGTGTACTATTTATCAAATAACACACACATGTACTATCATAAGGACCCGCTATATACCTGATCTAAGGGTGGATTCAAGTCGGGGAAAACCCTGAGATAGTTTTGCTCTAAAATGCGCCAAAACGCAGCAAAATGGAATGTATATATACCAAAAATATTCCGGAGGGCATACCGCCAGTCACCCTACAAGCAGTCTCCCGAGTTGTCATTTCGTGGGAACGAATAGTTAATTCGAGGGAAATAATTGTTATATCGTGGAAACGAATAGTTAATTCGTGGGAACGAATTGTTAAATTGAGGGAACAAATTGTTATTCCGTGGAAACGAATTGTTAATTCGAGGGAACGAATTGTTATTTCGTGGGAACGAATTAATAAAAAAATTCCATGTACCCTGCGGGGCTCCGTAGATATATAACGGGCCCATTAATTATTTCCGGTATGCTTGCATTTGGAGCTTTAAAGGTACACGCCCACTCAGTAGCACAAAGTGTTATTTATTTCAGAGACATCATCTCAGACATTTTCTGGCAAAATAAACATTAATTCACCAATACCCCACGTATTGATTGGCATTATTATACATTTTATATCGGACATAAATTTCCACAATGATATCAGGGGCGATAACCGTGTTTCCTTAAAATGTTAACGGACATTACTATTTATTCTCCGTATTTATTTTTTGATGTGCAATGATGATATTTTATAATCTGTCGAAAATATTGTATTTTCAGGTGACACATTTAATTAGTATAAAAAAATAAAAACTATCATGCCTCATTTGCATATGAAAATAACATTATACTACCGCGCGTCACGATCAGTAAAATATATATTTCTAACTGCTTATATCTGTATAGGGGACACTCGTAATTTTTAAAACTGGTGGAATAGTGACACCATTATAAACTTATTTAAATCCTATAAAGAACAGTCAAAGGTACATGTCCACTCACTCAGTAGGCACAAAATGTTCTTTATAGGAATTTAATAAGTGTATAATTGTGTACCTATTCCACTAGTTCTAAAAATTACAGATTAAAAAGTATGATCATTGCACATAACAAAATAAATACAGAGAATAAATAGTAATGTCCGTTAACATATTATGGAAACACGGTTATCGAACCTGATATCAGTGTGGAAAACGTCCGATATAAAATGTATAATCATGCCAATCAATACATGGGGTAATGGTGAATGAATGTTTATTTTGCCCGAAAATGTCTCAGATGATGTCTCTGATATAAAGAACACGTTGTGCCTACTGAGTGGGCATGGACCTTTAAGGACCCTTTAAGGACCCGTGCGCCCCTGATCACCCAATGATTCATGCATAATTGCATCGCAAATGTGATTGGATATAAGCATTACATACGTGTGAACATTCTCTTCTTACTATATCCTGCACAGTGTATGGAGTTCCCATGTCGGCCATCTTAGTGTGTACAAGCCATCGCCCAGTTTTACTTCTTATTTCGTTTGACACATACCACTAATAAAATGACAAACACATTAATAAAAGTTAGTACAACATGATGGGAGACATCAGACTATAGCGTGCTATGCTTTGTTTTCATCAAATGTATATACAAAGTCTGATATCTGAAGGGTTTCTTAACCCTTTCTTAAAATGTTTGAGAATTCAATAAAGGCTGTGTCACAATAAGAACAATACACAGTGCTGTAGATATATACCTGTAGTATTACTATTCACATACATACTGTATCGATTCCAGTGACTTGTGACCAGTTATCTGCGTATTGTGTCAAACGCTCCAAGTGGTGAAATTGTCTGATAGCATGTACAAACTAAAATGGTGGAGATGGCAACTCAAAGCTCTGTATATTATACTCTAATAATTCCAGCACACAAATATTTATACAATTCCCTAACATCTGATTGGTCCGTAGCAAGTCTCTGTCCAGAATTTATATACCAGTAAACGCCATGCCGAACTACTTTCCGTAACCGTCAGGCGCAGCTCAAATAATTCTTAAGAAAACGGAAAATAAACACATTTTCTTGATGAATTTGTTTCAAATGCTGGAATTATAAGGAATGAATGTCCTTTTTGTGGAATTTATCGGGGATATAAACTTGGAAAAGTCGCGGGAATACTGGACGAGGCCTTCCGGCCTTCGTCCAGTATTCCCGCGACATTTCCAAGTTTATACCCCGATAAATTCCACAAAAAGGCCATTCATTCCTATAATAATCTCAGGGTCAGATATACTTACGGACATTCAGTCACATGTATGATCTACTACATTTGAAACGAGAGGTCATATTCTATAAAGTCGGTCCTTAATTAATCGCAGTTATGAAAACTGTAACATACAGAAGGTACATATTTCTGAAATCAGAAAAGTATGGAAATTCAGCAAAGGCAAAAACTAAAAATCCGTATCTTTCATACACAGTGTTAACTGGTCACGTTTCCTTTGACGCGTCATACATGGACACAACCGCCTGCGCTAATCTTGTCCAGCCCACAACGTTTCTGAACATCTTTTGTCATCTCAACTCGCAATCAAGAAGAGGTGTAGCACAGCTCAGGCTCAGCCAATCACGCTACTTGATTGCAAGCACAATATTTATGTATTTTGACAATAAATAAAATTGACAAATACTGGCAAGATTAGCGCAGGTGGTGGTGTACAGGTGCATTGAACAATACTTACTTTGTTTCTTCTCGATTCCAGAGGTGTAATTCTGACCACAATCTGGAGTGGTACAATCTGCTAGTACTGTCTCTTCCACAATGTATCTGCTGACCAACTGTTGGCTATTAAACACATAAAGTAACACTATTTAAATGTAAGTAGTTTTTCATCAGTAACAAAAAGCCACTATCCCAGTTTGTTTGTATGATGAACTATTGATTTTATTGGGGAAAAAACACAATTTTCCGATGGGAATTTAACATGGGGGGTTAAAAATAGATTTTTAACAATAATTTTGGAATCTAAGGACTTTCAAAATCCAACTTATGTTTTCTTAGTTGCATCATTTCCTATCGGTTCGTAAGTGCAAATTTAGGATCGTCTGGAAATTTCAAATAATGTATTTACATATGTTGAATTTAGGCCGTACATGCAGTCTATGCTCAATACATGTAATTACGATACATGTACTTGTTTACAAGAACACAATGTTAATGTGACATTAAGGTACATGCCCACTCAGTAGACACAAAGTGTTCTTTATAGGAATTAAATAGGTTTCACAATTCCACCAGTTCTAAAAATTACGAATGCCCGCTATACAGGCATAATCATTTAGTAATACAATGTATATATATTACTGATAGTGACTCACGGTGGTATCAGGCTATTTTCATATGCAAATGAGGCATGCTAGTTTTTATATATTTGAGCGCCGCTGTGCGATTTCCAACGTTAGGCTAAAAATAACGTTACGTCGGAAATCTTGGTTTTCTGACGTCACCATTTGGAGCAGTCGACGTTTCAGAATTGAGTTGCTTAACGTCTAACGTCAATTTATGTGACAAACTTAGCTGGGAAACTGAGAGTCGACGATTTTGATCTAAGCAGAAACTTTACATATAGTTTGATTATTGATTTTTGTATGATTCGTGAGCTCTTGTGTCTCTACTCTAGTCTATATAATCGATGAATACCGACTACGTTAAGTACTGAGTATGCCTACCGAATCGTTTCGATGTTTGACAAACGGTTTGGATTCAGGAAGGAACGTAAACCATGTATACATAGCCTACATAGTGTTTCTGCCACCACATACTAGTTTAGTATATTTAGTGTGTTACAACGTGAAAATAAACTGTTAACTAATTGATATTTCGTCTGAAAATTTGATTTGAGGCGGATTTCACAAGGTTGTTTATACATTACTACACTCCCGAGAGGAGTTGCTTCCCTATTCCGATCGATACAAGTCAACCGTTTATCGCTGAAGCCATGTCGGCCTTTGTGGCCGAGTGGTTTAGTGCTGTGTTTGATTTACGGAAGTGGTCGCTGGAAGTTGGGTGGATGACATAAATGTATGATAGGTTTGAGTAATATGTTTAGCAACATAGTCAAAAATGGATTACTGTGGAGGGACTGACGTGCGTACGCATTGACGAATAGTGACCTGCTTTGTCCGATCCGCTTTGCACTCAATGTCATCAGGAAGAGAAACGTGACAATACAAATCACCATACCATGCACTGTTACTGGGATAACATTTATTAAGAAATTCAATGCGTTGTATTAATTATACATTTTAAGTAAGCACATAAAAACTGATGCATTAGTGAAATTAGAAACATAGTCTCGTGATGTAAGACAATATGCCCTTGATAAATCAGGTGACGATGCAATCACCGACGTGACTCACTGTGGCTGGGTACAATACAACCCATATTGTCTGGGCGGCTACGTGTATCGAGTCTAGATCCTATATATGGCCACATCGCTAACTACATGAAGAGCTCGTGCACAGTGAGGCAGGTAACTGTATACCTCAATTTTGTTACATCCTGATATCAATACATATAATTTGCACGTAGCAGCAAGATGTTGATGATTTATCAAAATTTAAGATATATCCACAATAATTGTACTTGGTTGCATACATCGGCTCCAAACATACATGTTGCACCAACACAATATAATTGTTTGCTATTCCCCTGGATATGGTACAACTCTACCAATAGTATAAGATAATATGATCTGCTCTTTATATATGCAATGTACCAATATTATGCGTATGTGGTATTTATACGAGTATTATATATATACATGCTATGAAGTTTCAAGTCAATGAGTGAAGCGGTTGAGGAGATATAACATACGTAAATTCTTTAACGCAAACTTCTAAGACATTTGACCTTGACCTTGGGCATGTTGGCAGCATGGTTTTTGCGCACAGTGAATACTTGGAGGATGGTAAACATACATATTAAGTTTCAAGTCAATGAGTTAAGTGGTTGTAGACGGCCCACCAAGGCCAATAAAAGGCCTCCAATACATTTTTGATGGCATTTTTTGTTAGAAATGGGTACCCATGCTGATCAACTTCTATGATATGTAAGTTGTTGGATAGAGGTGGGTACCCCTGCAGATTTTACCTTTAGGTGTTATTCTCAATATTTCTCAATGACATGGGTGTATGAATGCCCGTATATGATTTATAACAGCATTGATAGCCGTCTGATGATGACTATTTTGGTAACTATATAAATAGGGATTCGGAAAATGCCGAAGTAATGAGGAAAAATCAAGTTGGAAATTAAAAGTGCCTAAGAAACAAGAATATATGGTGAATGTCATATCATTGTTGATATTTAAGCTATTTCAATAGCGATACTGATAATAAGTGTATTTTTTGACGGAGAAATTGTTTACAAACATACTGATACCATTTCTCTCAAAGTTACTTTTCGTAAGTTCAAGATGGCCACCAAAACAGTACGTTTCATGAAATTCGTTCTCATTTAGCCCATTGCTGACAATGCAGAGAGTTCCCATTTGCATGTCATTTTCATGGAATTTGTGACTAATATTATCCTTCAGTTTGTATTATTGATTAAACTAACATAACGTATTTTAAAATTGGGACAATTGGAGCTACATTCAAAATGGCCGCCAACTCAATTTTGAAAAGTATAAAATGAAATATCTCTGTAACCCGACGAACAAAAACTAAAACTAAGATGTATTTTTACAGTTGTCGGTAGTTTTCGGTACAACGTACTCATTGAAACGCGTATATTTTGGTCTAGGCCTTCAAATTCAAGATCCGCCATATTGGAAACTGTGAAAAAAAGAGAGCAATGTGTATGTACATGTAGTCGGATAATGTCAAAATATAAATTGTATGAGGCAATTTAGAGTTGAGTTAATCATAATTTTAAAATCAAAGATGGTTGACATCTACAATAGTGATAAACATATACTAATATGTGTATGCGGAAATAGCGGGCACACCATGTGTTACCACTAATTTCAGCATTACAATCCTTATAAATGGTAATGTGTTCTCTCCACGCTCCCAAATCATAAACCTTTGCTAATTAATCAGCAGAATTGATCTTCTTCAATAAGATGCTTCAGATTCTCCAGATATCTGCAGATAACAATACCACTATGACAACTGTAATACAGTGCATTATCAACATTACAAAACGTTGTTATTGTATTATTTGTCAGTTTATATACGATTCCATTTTTTGGTGGGATTGTATACCGCTTTACCCGTTGTCATGGTTCGCTTTGTATCATGTGTTTTGTTTTTGTGTTGCTGTCTCTGTTGACATTACGAAGGTACATGTAGCTCTTTACATACTGCAAATAAACGTACAGTACTTGTAGTTGCAGTTGACCAGCCACTGTAAAATACAACAAATGCACTATTGCAAACAAATTCCCTTACATATATAAATGTTTATGTGTTACTTGAAACATATTGTTTCACCTCCTATAAGTCAATGTCGGACACCTATGAAATGCAGGACTGGTATGTGTTTTGGTATAGAGTGGTTTCTTGGACAGAATAGCACAGGATTATGATGAATGATGAATGACACATCGTAATAGGCAACATCGCATCTGGTCATACATGTATGTAGCTCTCAATAATATATGGTGATTCATTTGTGGGAATTAGTTGAAATAACAGAGCGTTAGGATCCTTTTAGCAGCGTGTATTACTAGTAAAAGTATAGTAATCACTATAGAGATAGCTTGTTGCCGCTATGTCAGAGCTATGCGGTATCCGGAATTGTCTGGAGTTTTATTCACATGATGACTTTAGGTCACATTTGAGAGTAAATAGTGAAGTATAAAACCTAATTTCCTTATCTGATTTTACATAAACAATTGTCATTCTACTAGGCAGTATGCACGCAATGCCATTATCCCATGGATGGTCATATAATTAGCACACATACTATGCCTGGTGAAAATTGTCTTCTTCTCTTCAATGCATGAAGTGGCCGCTACGGCTTCCAATTATGCACAGTTCATGTTAGGGAATGCTCTAGTCGAATGAAACACTAAGTTGTAACATCAGGTACACGTAAACTACAATACAGTAAGGCTAAACCATGCATGTAAGATATCAATTTACATTATTTGTATCACACCGACTGATACAACTGGCAATGTATCACGCTCATAAATCCTTGAATTGCATACTTAAAGCGAGAAACAAGCCATATCTACACGTAAGAATGATTATCCATCAGCAAATGAGGCATGGTATTTTTTTATAAACTGGTGGAATAGTGACACAATTACACACTTATTTAAATCATATACAGAACAATTTGTGCCTACTAAGTGGGCATGTACCTTTAAAGTGCAAATTTCCACCGTTTGTGGGCAGGTGATGCTTCAAAGTTGCAAAGAGGTAATTGTTACTTACATTTATTTACGTTCCCTTTATGGTAATTTGGCCAGTCTATTCCGCAGCATGATATATGGATCTTTGCTTGCATGGTTAGAAATTGTTCTCAGTACATAACTCTAATTACATTGCACTACATAAGAGTTATGGAGAATTGTTATTTCCAAATTTGCGTTTTAAGTCAAGTCGAAATAATGATGTTTATATACGTATAGTTGGTAAATTGCATATCTATAGTTAAGTATGTTATACTTTATAAGACATAGATACATTCATAAAAATAAAAATTGTACTACGCAGCAATTTCATGAATAAATTCACATGATTACTCTGGATCGCCAGTTCTTGTTTCATTACCCGGTGTCGGTATCGTTTCCTTCCCGGTGATCTATATTTAATTCCGAGAGCGTTTCACACCTTAACAGATTCGTTATTATTAGCCGATCTAGTTATAGATCGGCTAATATATTGGTTATCCGCGATTTGTGAAAAAGTTTGTAACCATCATTTTCTCCTATATTATGTAATCTACAAACGCGAAGTTTGTTGTATCACTTCCAAATTACATCAACCGGATAATTATTCATTTTTGGCCATTGTCTCTGTTGAAAACTTTAAATATAGCGAAATAACACAATTTGGCTATAAATATACGTTTTCATTACAAGAGTTCGGTAAACTAAAGTTAGGCGGTTTGCAATTTGGCTATAAATAAACGTTTTAACTACAAGAGTTCGGTAAACTAAAGCTAGGCGGTTTTGCAATTTGGCTATAAATAAACGTTTTATCTACAAGAGTTCGGTAAACTAAAGTTAGGCGGTTTGCCTTCTAGTTCAGGGGCAATTGTAGGTATATATATGAGATTCCGGCACCTCGTGTTAATTTATTGCACCCGGTGTTTTTATAAACTTGAATGTATAAGGTTTCCAAAAAATCCGGGTGCCATTTTTTAAACCAAGTTGAAGGTCATTTCAAGGTCATTGAACTTTATTCTTGACGGAAGTCGAAAATTGCCAATATATGAGGCAATAGGTCATGGTCCTTAACTTGGAAATTGGTGCAAGTTGTTAAAAAAACATTTTTGATGGATATATTAAAGAATTTACGTAAACTACATTAATATTCAGTATATAAATACTAAATATAACTGGGAGAATTTGGTTTGGGAGGAAATCAACACTTCTCTCACTTTTCCCTGAGATTCCGTAACTACTAAAATGTGAACATATATATTGAACCCTGATTTGATCAACTAATAACATCATGCTCTGCATGTCTTTTCATTACGTTTGATTGTTTTGTCCCAAGTTCAAACTTAATGATATATTAACAGTGAGCGTGTGAAAGGTTCAGATATCATATGTGATAAAGAACTTCCACGTATATGTTGGTTACGCATAGTCAAAACTAGCAAGGTTGTCCCGAAAAGGTTTGGTCAGAACTTGCTAGAATTCGAATCGTTAAAATTCTATAAAATTCCATAAAATACAGATTGAGGCCTCGGTAGGGCGTAATGAAATTTAAAATAAAAAAAGAACAAAACAAATACAACTTATTTTCAATGTATTTTAAATCTTAATTACTCAATTGTTATGTTATGAAAATGTAATGTTTATACTATACAAATTTATACATTTTATTTTAAAGACTATAATAATATATTTATAATGTTGTTTGACAGGTACCTGGTCCATTCGTAACCATAACATTTCGTACCCATACCATTTCATATCTGATTTGGTCCTTTCGTTTTCTTTTGTACGTTTAACATGGCTGGGGTCTATATAGTTTTGCTTAGTCAAATTCCAGGAGTTTGTGTTAATATTGATGTATCCGTTTTTATTTGGGATTCTGTTTATTCATGGTAAAACATTGTAGAAAACGCGATAATTGTCATTTCCATTTACAGCCGCGACCGCCGCGTACCGCCCGCACACACCAGCGGCGGCCTCTACATCTGGCCCACTGGGACAAAGCTTTCATGTCCCGAACTGGCTCCGTACATTTGTTTAATGTCAAATTGCATACACTACCCTTTGTTCAATATTAACTTGCACCATTATATTTCTCACATTTATTTGTACGCTCTGCTTTATTTTAAATTCCATTTTTCAATTATGTTTTCTACTTACTCCTTATCTGGAGAACTGGATACCATATGGTACATGTGAATTGTGGAACATAATAAAGTGTATGTACTTCATCACAAATAAAGGTACTGATATTTTATAATGCAATTGTATGAACTATTAAATTAAGTGATTCCGCATAGACAGTGTATAGAAATTTGAACCGTTATTTTTCTCTGCAATTTATGATGACGTCGACGACGTTGCGTTTGCATAAAAAACTTATGCCAACACGTGTGTTGTTTGTGACGTCATAGCAACTTAACTAAATGGAATATTTACAAACTTCAATGTTTTTTTGGAAAGTACATTGTCTGTGCTACAAAAAACTGTCAAAAAGTAAAAATGTGAAATTCCGACCCTATGGTTGGAAATTGCACAGCAGAGCTCATTTATACTAATTAAATGCGTCACCTGAAACAATAATTTGTTCGACATATTATAAAGTATGATCATTGCACATCAAAAGATAAATACAGAGAATAAATAGTAATATCCGTTAACATTTTAAGGACACACGGTTATCGCCCGTGGTATCAGTGTAGCAATTTACGTCTGATATACAATGTATAATAATGCCAATCAATACGTGGGGTAATTAATGGTGTGAATGAATGTTTATTTTGCCAGAAAATGTCAGATGATGTCTCTGATGTAAAGAACAGTTTGTGCCTACTGAGTGGGCATGTACCTTTAAAGACTATCATACTTTTGCACTTACGAACAGTTTAGTCGTACGTTTAGTAAGACTGACCTGGATAATTATTTGATAGTTCAAACACAGAGAATGCCTGGGGGCCGTTTCACTAAACTTCGTGCGACTAAAATGTTCGTAAGAGCAAATTTAGGATCGTCTAGAAATTTCAATTGATGAATTTACATTTATTGAGAATAGGCTCAATAAATGTAAAGTTGATCATTGTTTACAAGAACATAGTGTAAATATGAACTAATTTTGAACTTACGAACATATTAGTCGTACGACGTTTAATGAAATGGCCCCCAGGTAGTTATGCATTACCCATGATGCATGTACACGCTATTTCTTTAACCTTTTCAATGGATGATGTTAGCTAGTTATTTCCCTTTGAATATATTTATAGAAATCCGGTCCAGTTTGTATATGTTATGGCCTAATTGCTTGTAAAATGTCGCATGATTTATTGTATAAAGAAGCCATTATAGTGTTTGTGGCAAGTGTTGATCCAGATCATCCTACATGTCTGCGCAATCTGATCCGGAACTGCATTATTTGCCAGATTCATATTATCACACTTATGGCCGCCGTCCAACATCTTAAAATGTATACTACTCCATATTGTTAGTGCGTGCTAGTCTAAAAGTAAAACTAATGTTTATATGTTAACTAATTTTAGCATGCCATACCTACTGGAGGGGTTGTGTGTTGGTTTTAAAGTCACTAAGCCGCCGCCGCCCGCCATCTTGGACAATATAAAACATAACATTTCTGAGGAAAATTAAGCTAAAGGTACACATGGTGTGACCGTTTCGCTAATTTCAGCAGATCACACCTACTGGAAGGGCTGTTTGTTAGGTTGGATGTTATCAGGGTTTGGAAATCCAAGATGGCCACCATCTTACATCTTCAAAAGACAAAATACAACATTTACAAGATGCTATATGGGCTAAATGTACCAAGTCATGAGTATTTCACAAAGTTACAATTACACAACAAATATGTTTTCTTGTAAATAAGTTATAACCTTGCGAACTTGTTATTGCTTGGCTGTATATTATACTTAGTTTTAAATCCAAGATTGTCTCTGTATGCCATATTGAATGAAAACATAACCTGCAATATATCCTAGGCCAAATAAGATGGAGAATCAAATTGTGTGGCTGTTCTTAATGATAGAAGATGGGAAAAAGCACGGGATTAATTATTATTGTTTAATTTTAGGGTAAGATATATTGATTGTGATGCTGGCCTTCCAAGGATAACACAATTGAGATAGCCACTATCAGCTGTATTCAAAATCATACAGTAATCTAACATTAGGACTAGTTAACGCAGAAGTACACAGTTGTTTGTCCAATCGTGGGCAAATCATGACTTCAAAACGGTGACATTATGTCATCTTTAAAGGCATACACATTGCTATTAGTGTTATGTTATTATGACTCCTAAGGTTACTACACGAGTCACAGTATGTTAATGAAAGTATAAGATGTGTTGCATGTTGGTCTTCACTTATACCGATACCTATCCCTCAATTGGCCATCAATTCATCACTGACTGACCGTTATGCTGGGTGTTTCTTGCTAGATAATAGATATTGCTCGCAGGTCGTCCATCATATTTCTGATTTCTGTAAAATGGTTAAGAAGAATCTAACTTGTGGCCACCTCTAATGATATATTAGTTTGATTATATATCAATTATAAATTATTGATGAATCCATCTTATATGGCGACTTACCTCTCCAAGCACATAGGTGACATATATGTACGACGTGATTTGTAGAACTACCATGACTGAAGAGTCAGTTATGAGCTAACTACTAATACATGAAAAAAACAATTACATATTGACATACATGTACTCCCCTTCTACACACCGAGTCTGATCAGGTTCACCATTAAACATATACACTATATATGTTTCTCAGCACAAACTTGTGTGGAAATATATCTTGATCACTGATGGATGCTTATGAAATATAGAAATTGCTACATCACAGACAATGTGACCGCAACTCAAATTAACTAATAGCGGATAGAAAACCCGAATTCTAAATAGGACATATGATTGCACTACCGGTATTTGGTTGACAAGCGATAACACCACACGTAATGTATATTGTCATATTTGCATCATCCATCCCCAGAGCCTCACCTAAGCATAAACTACCAGGAACAGAATGCCAATGATAATGCTGATACTATTTGTGATTCTGACAACTGCTGTAGCACAAACAATTTATTATGCAGTAACTGCACAATTTAGCCCATATGATCGTATAGTTACTGAATATGTTTTACCATGAGTTTCGAATCATCAGCTAAAGTCTCATATTCAATGTCATATCACTGTCTACAATCATAGAACTACATGTATGTGTTCGGTTGGATGATCATTATCTACAATTATATAAAGGCATGCATCTGAAGCATGTAGTCACTGGAGTTGCTCTCCTTAGATAATTAACATACATCAAAAGGATGCATGCTGCTGGTTATGATGACTTCTAGCACCAACATACTGACGAAGTGAGGATAGCATACACACTATCACACACACAAATGTCACAGACTGTGGCTCATATATTACATTAATTATGATAATAGACATACGTATAATTTGGTTTATATATAATTGGATATAGTTGGTTAGCAGCCACACATTCAATAAAGTATCGTGCTTAAAAGTACTCAGTGTTATGCATTCAAGATAGGAATATACAGGACAACTTTGACTCCTAAATTATGATAACAGCAAATATTACAAATAGTCATTCAAGTAGTTATGAAACAAGACAGTTCATTTCCGCTTGTACTTGATCGGCTTGCTGTACCAGTGAGAACAACGTCCCAATTTGACATTCATTTTATTTTTCAGACTCAAAATATATTATCAACCTTTGATGACTTTGTAGCTTTCTGTTTTTCATTCAATATGGCAAATAAGAAACAGTAGCCATTTTCGATTTCACAGTAAGATTAATATATACAAGTATATTAAAATGAAAGCCAACAGTTTTGCGGGGTTGTCGTGCATAATTAATCATCCACCATAATCAATGAGCAACTTTTAATACGCAATATATAATACGTTGTATTTGGTTGCCATCTTGAAATTCGGCAGACATGATAATCGCTAAGACAACAAAACATCCCTTAAAGCTGATAAAGAATGGCACATTTAGTGAGAAATCACACTGTTTGTACATTGTACTTGTACGCAGTCACAAAATTATTACATTCAGTTTTGCAATATGGTATATAGTGGCCATCTTGGATTTTCTGATCCTTAAAGCAACCAACATAACAAACAACCCTTCCAGTAGATGCGGTCTGCTAAACTTAGCAATAATGTCACACCATTTATACATTTAGCTTAATCCCCCACAGACCTATTGTGTTTTATATTGTTCAACATTGCAGGCAGCCGTCATCTTGGATTTCAAGGACTTAGTGACTTTCAAACCAATACACAACCCCTCCAGCAGGCATGGCATGCTAACATTAGTGAATATATACAGATTAGTTGCACTTTTAGCTTAGCTCCCACTAACAATATGGAGTATTATATATTTTAGATGATGGATGGCAGCGATCTTGGATCTAAAAGTCCAAACTAACAATTAACCATACCAGCAGTTTTGGCATGATATAATTATCTGGAAACGACACCTCATTTGTGTTACAGAGATAATGCATTTCATATATTTCAAAATGTCGTTGGCGGCCATTTTGAAGGTTTTGCTCTAAAAAGTATTACCATCATTTTTGAAAAATGCAATAGAGCTCATTTTTGTTCTCAAATGGTTGACAAATCAACAATAAAAAAGGTAGGAACATTATGGTCACGGTCTCCTCAGTTTTTACCCTACTATTAGGGGTATAACCAGATTCAACTGTCAAATACAAAATGCCAAAGACGTAGTATGTGCGGGCTAAACCAGGTCTAGAGTCAGAATTCCGGTAAGGATGAACACCGATCGTTAAATTACCCATCGCATGCTCCCACCTTCCACCCGCAAGTAGTGGCGTTCACATTAGATGGACAGAAAGTAAATTACATGTACATATATGTACAGTGGAACCCTCTCTAAGCCGGACACCAAGAAAACACATGTGATCTTATTGTTGATGAGTTTCTTGGCCAATTATCTCAGGTGACAATGTACGTTCGTGATTGCAATGCACACAGCCATGGCTCAGAATAACAGAATGCCTCATTTACAGTGAAACCTCTCTAAGCATGACACCATGGGGATCTCCCAGAGTGTCCGGTTTAGAGAGGTTCCACTGTAATTACATTATCGCGGAATCCTCAGCGATGACCCTACTATTAGTAATTGTATTGCAATCAGTGTAATCGGTAAAGTTGCTAAGATATCAAATCCAAATTTTCAACATAGCTGATGTACACTACTACACTGTTATTTTCCAATTTGGGTGTGGGCCGATTTTTGGCCTTATTGCCCTCTTGTCCTTTCACATTTACAATTTTTTATTGTAAACAATTATTGGATTTACATTATTGAACATAGGGTGAGTAAATGTAAATCCATCAATTTAAATTTCCAGACGATCCTAAATGTGCACTTACGAACATCTTAGTCTTATGATGTTTAGTGAAACGGACCCCAGTAAACAAGAGTACCAAAGGTGACAGTATAAGCCCATCGAGACATGGCCGGTCAACAAGGGGAGACAACTCACTGACAACTAATAGTGTTCTTCCTCTTGACACATGTGTGTCATATTTGGCTATGGTCCGTCAAAATTAAAAACGGCCGGAGGTAAGGTTATGGTAAGGTATCGGACACTTTTGCAAATGAATAGAGTTCCTCGTTTTCACAAAATAAACATGTGTACCAAATTTAGTTAAGCATTGTCAAGTAGAATTTGAGTTATTGCGTGGACAATGATACAGAGGGCGAAAATTAAAAATGGCCGCTAAGAGGAAATAAGTCATCGATATTTTTTGAAAATTCATAGGGTTCTTCGTCGTACCGTGATAAACATTGATAAACATGTTTACCGATTTTTTTTACCATCCGTCAAGTCAAACTTCAGTTATTGCGTGAACAAGTATACATAGTGCGATCAATAAAAATGGCCGCCAAGGGGAGATAAGTCATCGATTTGCTTTGAAAATCAATAGGGATCTTCGTCTTGCCCTGATAAATATGTATACCAAATGTGGTTATGATCCGCCAAGTAGTTATTACGTGTACAAGCTGTGCCCGCCCGCCGCCCGTACAAGTTGAATACGTAATACAGTAGAACCTCTGTAAACTGGACAGCATGGCGACACCATTTTGTTTAATTTAGATGGATTTCACTCTAATTCTTTTGTCGTGTTTGTACATGATTGAAAATTAAAACTATTGTTTATAGAGTGCTTAATTACAGTGAACCTCTCTAAACCGGACACCCTGGGGCCAGGGTGTCCGGTTTTAGAGAGTTTTCACTGTATGTCCTGTTTTTAATAAAAACGGGAGGAAAATTTTGTAACGGAATCCTCGGAAATTACCCTACTATAGCGTCACCGTGAAATTGCAACAGAAAACTGACGATCATACATTTAGGAATATATGTTTATTAAGAAGATATATGATAGAAAGAAACACACCAATTTATGGAAGCGTCCTGGTGCCAATGCTAAAATATTTGTATCTCCTAATTAGAAGACACTAAGTTAGTATCTCCTAATTAGGACCTACTATCTACTAATTAGGACTACTAATTAGTAGGACTACTACTTACATGTAGTAGGACTTACTGTATCCTAATTAGGACTTATTACCTCCTAATTATGAGTTACTGTCTCCTAATTAGGACTTACTATCTGTGTCAATGCTAACATGTTTTATCTCTTAATTAGATACTAACTCATAATTAGGAGATATTTTAACATTGGCACCAGGACGATTCCATACTAATTACATACGATTATTTATAATGCAACCCTCCAATGAATGCGTATTGCGTTTGTGAACAGTGTATCTCCAGTATGTATCACAGATTTCGATAGGCATGTATTCGCTCAATGCGCAGATGTTACCCGATAATGACAACCAGTGTCCCGTTTATCCTTATACAACGTTCTCAGGAAGACTGATTAGTCGAGGCTGAGCTGTGCTGTGCTCAGCCTCGACCAATCACACTGCCTGATGTAGGTAAACATCAAAGAATATGCTCTGAAAGTAAGAATGTACGAATAAAACGTTCGTACGTTCAAAACTAAAATTGAAAAGGTTAACATTAAAGGTACATGCCCACTCAGTAGGCACAAACTTTTCTTTAATGAAGTTAAATAAGTGTATAATTGTGCATATAAATAAGTGCATTATTAAACCTGTTCTAAAAATTACGAGTGCCCGCTATACATATATAATCATTTAGTAATATGTATGTTACTGATAGTGACTCGCGGTGGTATCGAGCTATTTTCACATGCAAATGGGGCAGGTTTGTTTTCATTATTTATACTAATCAAATGCGTCACCTGAAAATAATATTTTCGACAGATTATAAAGTATGATAATTGCACATCAAAAAATAAATACAGATAATTAATAGTAATGTCCGTTAACATTTTAAGGAAACACGTGTATCGCCCCTGATATCAATGTGGCAATTTACGTCGGATATGAAATGTATAATAATGCCAATCAATACGTGGGGTAATGGTTAATGCATGTTTATTTTGCCAGAACATGTCTCAGATGATGTCTCTGATATAAAGAACATTTTGTGCCTACTCAGTGGGCATGTACCTTTAACAAGAAATAGTCCGTGAAATACTTGTTTGGAGGGGGTGGGTGGTGGGGGTGGGGTGGTATTATTATAATTACCATGTCCTAATTAGTTCAATAAGCCTTGCTTTGTCGTGATAGATTTTCTAAATGTGGCAGTTTCTGAACAAATGGAGCTTATGGGTGTTGTGACCAGTGTAGATCAAGATCTGCACTGTTCGCCATTCTATCAATGTAACACTCTGCTTGTAACAAAATCGTCACCAGTCTACAGGAGTGTGATGTTTGATTAGGCGTTACACTGGTCACAAAACCGATAAGCCCCATTTATCCAGCCACAGACACAAATAAGGCTTTTGTTTTGTTTGTGTATTGGTGTATCGCCTACCAACAGCTACGGTCTTGTAACGCCGTGCAAACGGGTTCGATCCCGTTTTAACCTGCTGCATTGGGGGGGGGGGGGGGGTGAAACAATAAAAGGATATAAGGCATTATACATTTTACATACGTATTACAATACTTGTTGCGTAATACGGAGGTCTATGTAGTGGCAGATACACTCCGGGCTATATATGAGATATACGTTTACAAAAGTTACAATATTTTTCAGAAATAAAGTAAAAAGTTGACAACATTCTCACAGTACCACAAGTACTCTTGACAATTTTGTCTACTTTTGACGCCATTTACGGAAAATCAGTATTCTATTTTTTTTAAACGTATTTCATGAAATGCAGATGTCCGAAGGTACACAATCACGTGGCGTGTCTTAATCATACACATGTACATGTCTATGAATGAACAAGCATATTATACATGTCTAAACAAGAACATCAAACTATCATATCAACATGTAGAACACAAAACATATGTTTGTTTGTTTGTTTGTTTGGGTTTAACGGCCTATCAACAGCTAAGGTCATTTAAGGCCTGGTCAATGGGGTTAGTACTAAATCCGATATATTACCTGTATAAATGGGGGGAAAATCCCAAAATCAGAACTGAATAATTACAATATAAAATCTATATATTCAGCCATGAAATCAGAATAATCCTGATCTGATGCCAGGTCCTCGCCACACCAAAATCACTTGGCCCCCTCCCAAAAGCAATAGGATCAGGAATAATCTTACTGCTTTTATAATGGGAAATAACCCAATTCAACTCCTCAGTAACAAAAGAGCCAAAGTTAAAAACGAACCTGAGGGCCAAACCAGGCAAAATCGTGATTCCTATATAATAAGGAGCAACCCCTACCATTAATTTACGCCGTCGCGTTCGCCCGACCAACCACCACACAAATCTGTAGTCATAGATTATTTTTTTTAACTAAAGTGACTACAGTATGCACCTCTGTAAACCGGACAGCCTGGCGAAGCCATTTTGTCTAATTTTGAAAATAACAAAAAAGTGTTCATATAGTGCTTAATTACAATGGAACCTCTCTAAACCGGACACTGGGGATTTCCCAGGGTGTCCGGTTTAGAGAGGCTACACTGTAAAAAGTCTAACGAAGTTAATGTATGTTCATGACTGCAAATCACACATATACGTGTCAGAATGGTCATACGCCTGATTTACAGTGGAACATCTCTCAACTGGGGATCTGCCAGGGTGTCCGGTTTAGAGAGGTTCACTGTATAAAGCCTGACTAATGTGTAAACATGTTCAGTATATTATATCATCATATCACCATGTAAAACACACAAACAACATTAATGTTGTAGACATAGTATGGTCAGGTTATATTTATACAAACTAACTAAAATCCGCGTCAAAATAATGTGTTTGCATGTATACATGCATATGCAGCCTATGCTCAACAACAGTAAATCCAATAATTATTTACAAGAAAACATTGTAAATGTGAAATTTAAAGACTATCATATTGTTGCACTTACGAACATTTTAGTCGTACGAAATTTAGTTAAACGGCCCCCTGGACTTTGAGTAAACGAGTGTAGACTGTACATGACTATTGTGCTTGAAGTCAATCAGATAGATCGGCTGAGCCTGAGCTGTACTACAACTCATGCTTATCCAATCAGACTGCTTAATTTCGATTTGATATTATCAATAAAAGTGATTGCTCAGTTTATAGCATGAACATACCTGATAAATAACATACCATACTAGTGTCTTTTGATATCAGGTTTATCAGTCTCAATCTATAGCATGAACATACCTGATAAATAGCATAACATACTAGTGTCTTTTGAAATCAGGTTTATCAGTCTCAATCTATATTGCTCAGTTTATAGCATGAACATACCTGATAAATAGCATAACATACTAGTGTCTTTTGATATCAGGTTTATCCGGCTCAGGCGAGCCTCGGAATTCCTGCGGCGTGTTTCCTAGCCTTGCCTGATAAAATTATAGGTCATATGAATAGAAAAAAATACAATTTAACATAAATTCTGGAAATGGTAGATACAATACATGTAATGCCAATACAAACAAAATGGATAAAATCCCATGTAAAAATTATAATCCCATCAAATGTTATGAAAGTTTTCATAATAGTACATCGTATGCGAATGTATGCAAAAAAAAATTCCAACACAATTTTGTAAATCCCAATAAAAAAGTATTAATAAAAATAAATATGTTCATACTTTTGCAACGAATATGACATAATATATGTGCATCGAGTGGTGTGAAATGTCCATATTTCTTCGAGTGCCGTTAGGCACGAGTGAAATATGGACATGTCACACCACGAGATGAACATATATGTCATATTCGTTGCAAAAATATGAATATTCTATTTATTATATACCGCTCCATGGACATTAGCAATTGTTTAGACTGTATACGGTAATGAATGTGTATTTGCATCCGGCACTGCAGATGCGCGCTATGAATATAGAAAGCGGAAGTAGTTGTATTTTCACCGGAAGTTGTTTATTTCATCGATGAGAACATACGACTTTTATTTACATCGTATAACTATGTATTTCATAGGTAGGTATATAATAAATAATGTTTCTTCTATGACGTCATAGTAGAACACGCATATTTCAGCTAATTAATTTGCTGAACCCTGTAACTTTTTTAATATTTGTTATTAAATTGTATTATTTACAAAAATGAAAAAAAATGTTCACGTGACCTTTAATATCAAATGATTCTACTGTCTGTTCCACGTTCTTTTCTGCCGACGAACCTTTGCCTATTAAATGCACTCACTTGCCGTAATACGTCGGTTGGCGTTAATGCCTAAGCCAGATTAAATTTAAAAAATAATTAAATGTAAGTAAATTTTCACCAATACTAAAAAGGTCACCCTCCCCAAATTATTTTGTTTCATGAAATTCCATCAAATATTGATGATTGACGATTTTCCTATGGTAATTTAACATGGGGGACAAGAGGTGGAAGAGGTGTGTGTGTGTGTGGGGTGGGGGTAAACAAATTGACTCCAAAACCTGGCTAGATAGCTTGGAAACGATGTAACTAAGAAAACGAAAGGTATATTTTGACAATCGGTCCACAAATAAAGAAATATTTAAAAAATCTATTTTTAGCCCCATGTTAAATTCCCATAGGAAAATTGTTTTTTGGCAATAAAATAAATATTTGACTGAATTTCATGAAATAAAACAAATTGGGGAGGGTGATTTTTTGATATTTATGAAAAAGTACTTACATGTACATCTAAATATATTTAAGATTTAATGTGCTTAATGGCCAAAAGATCGTCGGCAGCAAAACGTGAAACAAACAGTAAACTGACTGTCTGGTATGCTCTATGTACACTGGCCAGAAAGGACACGGAAAGCGCGCCCACTCTTAAGTAATTATTATTTGATAGTTTCCTTAAAATGCAACGGATTTTGATGAAATATGGCGCAGAAAACGCGTCTTATGAGTGGTTTTGGGACTTCGGTGAAGAATCGATTTCCTTGTTCGTTCGATGCGGGCTCCAACGGGGTCGTGACCAAACAACCCGTGGTCGGCACCTAAACGTTCCCTCAAATGCTGTGTTTCTGTCAAACGTATGTCATTTGTTGATAAGAAATAATCTATGAAATAGGGATTTTGTATTTTTATTTCTCGGAATTTACATGTACCTTTACCTTTTCGGCTGTCGGGTATTTCGTAGTCGTGTAGCGTGAAGCCAGTGTCTTTTATGTTAAGCCTTTCATAACTGAAATTAAAATCCCCTCCAACTAGCAGCGAAATCTTCATAGTTTTAACCAAATGACATAAAAAGGATATTAATGCATCAAGGACCTTTTCTTTTACTTCATATTTTAATTTTCCAGTTGTTTCGCCCCTCTGGTAGCCATGCCAAGAAATGCATATAAAAGAAAATGGAACAGAGTCGTCCGTAACCATGACCATATACATGCGCTCAAACAACTTTGATTGCCTCATCTTCTCTAGAATATCTCCGTTGTCGTCAAACAATTTCGACCGATATTGTGTTAATAGTAACTACATTGCTGTCATATATCAGGCCAGCTTGCATCTGTGTTTCACAGCCAACCAGTGTGTAAGTTGAATCTTTCATACTCTCCAGTATTTTTTGGTGTATTCTTGAATCAATGCTAGATGTGGGATATGATTTTCCATAACTGATTTGACTCCTCTGCCGCTTGTTCCTTTTCCCTTTGCTTTAACATTAAATATAATTATGTCATAGTGTTTCGGTGTATTTCTTTCAGCAACATCTCTTTCCTTTCTAATTTTCTTCAAACGCCGGGTTTCCATTCCCTCTCCCTCAGTGGCCTTATCTGAAGAGCGGTTATTGGAACCAAAAGCCACAATGGGCGAACCCCCATTTGATCCTCCTGCCAAAGCGACTTCCGTCAGTTTTAAACAATCCACACCTCCCGTGGCAATTCCACTTTCTTCTGTTTCTATCTTACTGTGTGGTGATGCATTTGTGTCTCTCTCAGCTGCAACATTCAAATGGGTTTTTACGGGCGCTTTGCTTATGTTTAATGTCAAGTTTCGAAACCCCTCTTCCAGTTTGTCCAATCTCTTAGTTTGTCCCCCCTGCCCTATTCGTAATTCGTCCACCACGGCTTCTAGTTCCAGTATCTGTTTTTCTAAATGTTCCACCCTTTCGGCAGTTACATGAGACGACACGATCCTATCAATCAAGCTCTGAACGAGTGAGAATGTGTGACGTGTTACTTATATTAGTAGTCCTACTATATGATGACTAAGTGTGTATTATATTAGTCGACACATGTCATCAAATAACGGAATTGTACTTCTAGTAACATGAAAATGAAAGCATTTTATAAAATCTAATTATCCCTTTCACGTATACGTTATAACATAGAGAACAGTTTACTGAACACAAACAAATATAAAAGTGACAACGGAACGCTATTGTAAAATGTATTAAATATTGTAGTTGACATTTACGTTACAAGTAGTTTCGTTGATATGAAAAGCTGAATAGGAATGCGTATATGTCTATATTTCTTTTAACAAAAGTGACATAATTTATATGCATCATTAGATTAAACGAAGGTGTATTGATGTCAATATCTGAGTTAAAAATAAAATGAAGCATTCAAGTACTAATCACAGTGTAGTAACGTATAGATAGTAAACCGATATTCAGAATACAACAATAAAATAAATTATAACATACTATTTAATAAACATTAAACTGAATTACGCATGCACTACATACATTGTTATCTCACGTGTTAGGTTAACGTACATGTATATTTCGATGTTCTGTTAAGATGCTATAATATCTATTTTTCATTATTTTTGCTATTTATTGTTCTGCATATTAATCAACCGTATGTCATTTCGTACACTCTGTGGACAATATAGTTACAATAAAAACTGACCGAACGTACATGTGCTTCTTCTGTCTGTGTCTTTTGTGCATAGGAACCACACACCATCGATCTGTTCTTCCGTTCTGCAAAATCAAACTACAGTGGAACCTCTCTAAAGCGGACAGCACGAAATATATGTGATCATAATTTTGATGGGTTTATTGGTAATTTATCTCGGGTGATAATGCCTGTTCATGATCGCACAGCACACAACAATGGCTCGGAACAATCAAATGCCTGATTTACAATGAAACCTCGCTAAACCGGACACCCTGGGAACCTCCCAGGCTGTCCGATTTAGCGAGGTTCCAATGTATCAATACTTTCGTTAATGAAGTAAATTTAAGCTAGAATCAACAAGTGATCCAGTCAGTGGCAGCCAAATACCACATGTAAAAGTTAACATGGGGTCCATTTTCTGTAAAGGCAAACAACAGTTTTATAAACCTTCTGCAATGATAATATTAAATTAAAGGAAAATTTAAGAATGATCTTCTTTTTATTTCTTGAAATTTGGTAAAATATTGGTTTTATTACGAAAATTTTATTTCTCTATGGGAATTTAACATGGGGGAAAAAGAGGTAGAGGAGTTGTGGGAGGAGTCAACAAATGAAATATTTTGGAAATTGAATCCGAAACCTAGCTATATAGCTTGGAAATGATCTAACTAAGAAAATACAAGTTAAATTTTGAAAATCGGTCCAGTATTTCTGAAATTCTAAAATTCACAGAGTGAAGATGTCTATGGAGATTTAACATGGGGGAAAAAAAATTTTCGCAATAAAATCAATATTTGACCAAATTTCACGAAATAAAAAGAAGGCACATTCTTAAATTTTCCTTTAATTTAATATTATCGAAAAAAATATTGTTTTTGAATTGTTTATATAGCCATAAAATTTGGGCAGCTTTCGCGAAACAGACAGTAGTGTTGATCCAGTAGCCTATTTCACCAACATTGCAAAGTACACTTTTCTAGCAAAGTATACTTTGAGGGAGTAATCCTTTATTTTTCCCGAAATGCATTACTTCATAGAAGAACTACATGTAACGACTGCATATATTTGATGATTAAAAGTATGCAGAATTATTATACTGATGTTATTACATTATCACAGTCTGTTGATATCGGGTCACAAACCTCTGTATGGACTTCCGCATGTACATTCACAGAATGTGTCACATAAACATATCCAGAGATATATCGGTTCAAAAAGTTGGAAATTTCTAGTGTTGCTGAGTATAGATATATGGCCCCCGACGTCATAGATATATGGGCCCGGACGTCATAGATATATAGGCCCCGACGTCATATATATATGGGCCTGGAAGTCATAAATATATGGGCCACGACGTCATAGATATATTGGACGTCATATATATATGGGCCCCGACGTCGACGTCATAGATATATGGGCCCCGACGTGATAGAAGGAAACGTGCAGTTTGCAACCAGCATACCGCGGTAGTCCCAGATTTTGCCAGTGCATCCACAAATTCTGATCACATGCTATAACATTTTTGTCGTTTGAACGTAGTGAATTAGAAATAAATTGTTTGTCTCTGGCGGTCGGTGGGACAACCTGAAACAATGTTAAAAATAGTGTTTGATAGTAACCCGCTTGTGCGTGTTCAGTCGTGCGCGTTTTTGCGCGAAGTGGGGTCATTAGGGTTGACCACTGGAGGAATCTTGTCATTCAAGTGTTGACCGACACTAGAGCGATACGTATTTTTGTCGCAATGGTAATATGGTAGGAATCAATTTAAGTATGTAGTTATTTAGGACGGGTTATTGGATGGTATGTGTTTATATTAAAAGAAATGTCGCTTCGCATGCTTGTCTAAAATACTATACAATGATGTAGTTTGCTTAATTAAATGCTAAATATAAGTGAGTGTCGTGTTTGTATAAGGTTGTTCCCGGCGAGGTTGGTGGGTAGGGTGGCCATTGAATTGCTGTTAGGCACTCAGTGACAGTATCTGCAGTATCCTTACATATCATAAGCACATCTTGAAATAACGGACCAGGGGGCCGTTTCACTAAACTTCGTATGACTAAAATGTTCGTAAGTGCAAAATTATAATAGTCTATAAATTGCACATTAATATTGTTTTCTTGTAAACAATTATTGGATTAAATTTATTGAGCAACATTTTAGTCGTACAAAGTTTAGTGAAGTTTAGTGAAACGGGCCCCATGGATGAATACATTAGACATACAAGTATCAGTATAAAGGATAGGCGTGCATGTATGTGTCAAGTTTGGACATCACATTGCTCAGTTTTGCACTAAAAATAAAAGTGAAAAAAAAACAAGCAACTTTACATTCAAGTAATTTTCTCAACAACCCCTATGTGCATGAAACACACCTTCATTCTTGCTTCACCCACCACAACCCATCCTCAATCCACATGCCCATGCATTTCCTTGTCATACTTTTCCCGCTTGATTTACTTAGTAATGTTATGCTTTTAAAATCTTGGCTAACCTTTATATTGAAGTCGTTTTATCAACATCCCATTGACCTATGTTTATGAAACATGGACAGAACTTCCTGCGTGCATCACTCATCACAATCCATATGGACATCCATGACTTCTTCCGCTTGACCTACTTCTTGCTCTTACATTTTGGTTAACGTTTACATTCGAGTAATTTTCTCAACAACCTCTACGTTCATGAAACTTCGACATAACTGCTTGCTTTCACCATTTACCATAGCCCACCCATAATCTACCCGCCTTTCATGTCCTAGTTTTTTCCGCTTGAATTACTTACAAGGTGTATGAGCACGTGGTACTAACAACAACAACAAGTACTGAAACTTCCAGAATACATCCGATTCAAAGTACGTATTCTTGTATTGTGTCCTTATTACGTAACTGATTTTGATGAAACATGGAGCATCAAACACGTTTTGTTAAGCTGCATTTCGTGGTTTCTGTACGTTTGCCCAAACTTATGTCGTTTATGCGAAGAATCGCAAAAACGACATAAATCTGTGCCGAACTCCCTGGACGACCAAATGCAGCTCATGAAGACACATTTTCTGCGCCATATTTAATCAAAATCCGTTTCATATTAAGGAAAATATCAAATAATACTCACTTAGGAGTGGGCAAGATTTCAACACTTTCAGTCACTGTTGTTGTTGTTATAACCACGTGATCATGCAATGTTATGATCTGAAATCTTAGTTAATCTTTACATTTAAGGTATGTTCTCAACAACCCCTTGGCCTATGTTCATAAAACTTGCACACGACTTCCTTCTTGCATCACGCGCCACAACCCACCCCAGAGTCACCCGCCTGTCCATGTCCTTGACCTATTTTTTTGCTTGAATTACTTAGCAATGTTATGCTCTTAAATCGTGGTTAACCTTTACATTCAAGTAATGTTCTAAACAGCACCTTGGCCTATGTTAGTGAAACATGGACACAGCATTATTTGTGCATCACTCATCACATATCACACGCCCATCCATGTCCTTGGCCTACTTTTCCGCTTGACTTACTTAGCAATGTTATGTACTTAAGTCTTGGTTAACGTGTTTACGTTGAAGTCATTTCCCCAATACCCCCTTGGTCGATGTTCACGAAACTTGCAAATAGCTTCTTTCTTGCATCGCTCACCACAACCTACCTATACACCATCCGATGTCCTTGACCTAATTTTTCCGCTTGACTTACTTAGCAATTTATGCTCTTAAATCTTGTTTAACCTTTATATATGACTAATTTTCGAAGCAACCCATTGGTCCATGTTTTCATTCACTGTCCGTGTGCTGTATATTGCTGCTCATTTCGGTGATCAAATTTCAGACGAGCGTTGCATCGTTTTGCGGTGCTCTTGTTTGTATGGGTTTTACTACCACAAGCCGCATAGATAGAGAATACCAGGCTAGTTTCATTTGATATCAAGTTTATCAGACAAGGCTAGGAAACGCGTAGGAATTCCGAGGCTTGCCGAGGAAATCCTACCGTTTCCGAGCCGAGCCTGTAAAGTTGATATCAAAAGACACTAGACTGGTATTATATTTATCAGTTAACGTTTTATGCTTGAAGATGACCCCAGATGACGTCGTTATTTATGGATAGAACACAGACTACTTGTTTACGTCGCGCCATTACACTGACGTCATTCGGTAACGTCACGTGACGTCATCCGACCAATGGAAAGTCAGTTTTCACTTCGTTGTAACCCGGATGTTTGTATCAGGTCAATGCCTGATACAACAGTATGTTATATGCACATAATATTCTATATTCACGTCATGTAGTCTAGATATACGTATTTGTCAGGTAACCTGCCCTGTATTGACCGAATACGTACGGACTGATAACATATTGTTGTATCAGGCATTGTTCTGATATAAACATCCGGGTTACAACGAAGTGAAAACTGACGTTCCATTGGTCGGAGGACGTCACGTGACGTTACCGATTGACGTCAGTGTAATGACGCAACGTAAACACGTTCAGTCCATATAATACGACGTCATCTAATGTCATTTTCGAGCATAAAACGTTACCTGATAAATAGAATACCAGGCTAGTGTATTTTGATATCAAGTTTATCAGGCTCGGCTCGGAAACGGTAGGAATTCCTCGGCAAGCCTCGGAATTCCTACGCGTTTCCTAGCCTTGCCTGATAAACTTGATATCAAAAGACACTAGCCTGGTATTCTCTATATGAAATGTATGTAACTGTGACTGGAGAAATAGGGCTTACGGATTTTGCGACCAGTGTAGGTCCAGATCAGCGTGTACATCCACACAGTCTGACCAGCATCTGCACTGTCCATCAGTCCAGCAATGAAGCGCCCGTCATGCTTCTAACAAGCGACACAGATCGTTATAAGGCTACATGAGAATGTCATTTGATTAGGATCTACACTACTGTTTGTTCCACGTTTTTCTGCGATGAACTTTTGGCTATTAAACACACTAAATCTAAAACATATTTAAATGTAAGTACTTTTTCGTTAATAATAAAAAAGTCACCTTCCCCCCAAAACAATTATTTGATGAAATTCCAACAAATAATATTTTCCTATGAGAATTTAACATGGGGCAAAAAGGGGCTCCAGAGTGACGAAGAGGGTAACAAAACGGAAACATTTGGAAATTGACTCCGATACCTGGCGAGATAGATTGAAAATAATGTAGCTAAGAAAACAGCAGTTAGAATTTTAAAATCGGTTAGCAAATCATTTAAAAAAAAAATCTATTTTAGCCCTATGTTAAATTCCCGTCGAAAAATCGTTTTTTCGCAATAAAATCATTATTTGATGGAATTTCATCAAATAAAAAAATTTGGGGAGGGTGACTTTTTTATTATTGATGAAAAAGTACTTACATTTAAATATTTTTTAGATTTGATGCGTGTAATATCCAAAGGTTCATCGGCAGCAAAACATGGAACAGACATTAGTCACGCATTATACCAGGGGCCAGTTCTGGGATCGGACATGGAACCGCTGTGCACCTAGCCAAGTTGGGCGCGCGTCTGTCATTGGCTGGGCGGAATGGCGATACTCTGGGGACTGTGGCTGGTCAGTGTCGCGACCTGGGGACACCCGCCGATCAGGTACAGGCAGAGGCGAATACGTGGCTGTGACTGGAGGAATTGGGCTGGGATATGCGACCAGCGTAGCCCCAGATCAGCCTGCGTATCCGCGCAGTCTGATCAGGGTCTACACTGTTCGCTAGCCGTCAGTAAAGCACACATCATGCTTAGAAACAAATGTATAGAGCATTATCAAGCTGCAAGAACATGTTAGGATCTAGGCCTACCTCAAATGCAATCAGCCCCATTTTACAAGTCACAGCCACATACGCGGTATGTTCATAACATTTGTTCATACTAACCGGAAGTGGAATTGGAGACGGACTTGATGAGGGGAACTACCGTGCGATAACTGTCAACGAGAGGTAACCCAGTTTTCAAACCGGGCCTATATTCCACGGGTATTACGGCAGGCCCTCGCAATGTCACAGGGTGAGGGAAGTGCTGGTCTCGAACCTGTAGCCTATTTCACCAAAATTGCTGCATACTTATCTAGCTAAGTGTACTTTTAGGAAGTAATCATTTATTTTTACCGAAATGCATTATTTCATATAGAACTAACGACTGCATACATGTATAGTTGATGATTAAAAGTACGTAGAATTATTGTACTAAATTTATTACATTATCACAGCCAAAATGGCTGTGATAATGTAATTAAAAAATAATAAACTTATCATTAAATTTAAAATTTCTCTCTCGTTCAAAGCGTACCTAGTAAGATAAGTATACTTTGTAATTGTGGTGAAATAGGCTACTTGGACCTCTGTTTAACTACCGTCGCTATACTGACCAACTTAGCCGTGCACAGATACGCAATTTCTCCCCGCAGCAACATACAGCGAATATAAGGTTTGATCATGTCCAGCCGTGTGCAAACGTTTGCTGTGGCCCGAGGGAACTGTTTGAACCCGCGGCGGCCGCGGGTTCAAACAGTTCTCTCGGACCACAGCAAACGTTTGCACACGGCTGGACATGATCAAACGTTATTGTTACATTTCCAACAAAAAACTGATGTTATTTGAGAATTATATTCAGTATTTTCAGTACCTTTTGTAAATCGTCCCATTCACGTACATAATTTTTGATATTCATATTCCGCGTCATGAACGTCATGAAGTAGTGACGCAGGCTTTCAAGCGTTCCTACTTTTTCCTACTTTTTCCTACTTTTTTTTTTATTCCTACTTTTTCCTACTATTTCATCAAAATTCCCAAAATTGGTACTTTTTCCTACTTTTTCATTTGAAAAGCTAAAAAAAAATAAAAACTATGCTGTTCTGATCTGTTATGAAATTTATTTACAGAAACAAGCTGTGCATGTTATATAGAGTGCTCTTTGGTGTCTTCTTCTTGTGGCCTTGCTGTTTGTGATACCTCAGATGCCTGCCAGTTCGGAACAGCATACAGTATTCTCAGGTGAGTGTTGTAATATACTCTTGCTAAGTGATTTTACCCCCAGGTACAGCCTTTTCTTTGAACATGTATGTGCCAGATTAACTGATCCAAACAATTGTGCTGCAGTAGCCCCTACTTCTCATAAATGATGAGTTAAAGGGGATGGCATTTTCCCTGAGTGCCACAGCATCAGGCACCAGATTAGGATAGTGAGAAAGCTCCTTCGCACCTGCTCTGGGACTTTTGCCAACCTACGACGTCACTTGCACACATTCTATACAAATACAGTGACGCATGCCGTCGCAGGCTACTTATAACGCTCGACACTGCCAACTTCAGACAATGGTTATACTATTTTGATACATCTTTAAACGATTTCACTCTTTGACTATTTATATTTATAGCGAAAAACATTGTACATGTTTAATGTTTAATGCTAATACATAATATTGTATATTGTATTGTATACTTTCTAATTAGGAATTAAAATCTGTGTGTAAAAGGTAAACACTGTGATGTTTATATGAGTGTTGCATTGGAAATTTTGATTCAGTATATTGAGGAACAAATTATATTTCAAATAGACGTGCATGTATTTCAAACTGCTGCTGTTTCAATACTAAATTGATTTGAATTAAACAACCAAGTTAAATGGGCAAAAAATTTATGCAATTTAAAATACTTTTTTACATTGAAGTTTTCTGAAGTAGTTTATAATATGCGCATGTTTGAACTTGATGTTGGCATTTTGCGTCACTTTTCATATGACATCGCCATTGACATCGATTGAAAATCCATGTTTAGGGACTGGCACATCTCATGAATGGATGAGTCGAACAAGACGAGATAGCCCAAATTATTCAGCAGTTGCAACTACATTCATTTCTGAAGCTACCTTGCACAGTCCCCTTGGTATAAATTAAAAACAAAATATGAAAATACATGATAGTCTATGGGAAATGTATTTTGTCCTTTAAATACACGGCACATTGATAGATTTCTAGTCTTCATAGGCTACACATTAGTATATTAAGTAAATTGGGCCATCAACTGAGAAAATGGACCTTATAACTTTTCCATCCAACTGAGCATACACATGTGTAGTTTGATCAGACTCAATACTGCTTGCCAGACCCATATCTTAGCGCCGTGTAATGGTCCAGGGGGTCCGGACACCCCCCCTGCTCCCGGCAAAAAAAAAAAAAAAAGAAGGAAATCTACAATACTCGAATAGTTGGATGACTTTTTTCGTGGCCTAGGTGTCAGGAAATCGCATCTGCGGCGATCTGGCATTTAAAAATTTCATGGGGGAGGACCCACAGACCCCCCGACTTTACGTATTCGCGCGCGCGGAGGTCAGGTATGCAAAATTTTAATTACAGACTCCACCCCCCTGCAATTATTTCTTTATCCAAGCCTGCTCATACATGCTGATATGCTGGTTGAAAACCATAAAAGGCATGCTCTTAGTTGGTGTCCATATTGCTGTAAAATGTTAGTTCAAAGAATCAATTTTTTTTTTTAGACTGGCAGCATCCGTAATGTTGAAGACACAAGGCCACAACAAGAAGACATCACTGACACACCATGTTCCGAGTAACCGTGAGTACAAGAAATGTTCAAAGTAAAAGTCAAAGGTAAGAAAATATGAACAAATGTTCCTACTTTTTTATCATAAATTCCTACTCTTTCCTACTTTTTTCCTCCTACTTTTTGCGAAAAAAATTCCTAATTTTTTTCCTACTTTTTCACAAAAGGTCACCAGAGAGCCTGAGTGACGTCATGAAGGCACTTCCGCGTAGTGACGTCATGAAGGCACTTGTTCTACGCGCGGCCCCGGAATGAGCATTGCCTAAAGCCATATGCAAACAGCACGCGCTATATGTTTGCAAACAACGGAAACCATGTAACAATATTTATTAAAGGTTTCCACACGAAACAAACAAAAACGAATAATGTTTACAACAATATGCATAGAAACGATCATCGTGTGTTGCTTTTGGTACGTGAAAACGATAATGGTGACATACTATAGTGGAAACAAGGGTTGAAGGCTCGTACAATGTAGCTAGTTATTTCCCTTTGCAAATCTATTTATAGAGATCCGTAGCAGTCTACACTGATTGCAATAACATTAATCAGTGTGCAAATATGGAATTTGGCAAATAATACAGTCCGGATCAGATTGCGCAGATGTAGGATGATCTGGATCAACACTATAGTCGAACCCACTATCATTGCCCCACTTTTCATAACAAATCATGTTACATTCGACATTTGTACAAGCAATAAGGCCCTAAAGTACACAATCTGGATATGGGGGCCGTTTCACTAAACGTCTTAATACTAAAATGTTCGTAAGTGCAAAATTATGATAGCCTGTAAATTTCACATTATCAATGTTTTCTTATTATTGGACTTACATTTATTGAGCATGGGCTGCACATGTAGCCTATGCTCAATAAATGTAAATCCATCAACAGAAATTTCCAGACGTTCCATTCCAAGTTAAGTGAAAAGGGCCCATGATTTCTATAAATAAATTCAACGAGAGATAACTAGCTACGATCGCCCATTCAAAGCCATTACATTAGGCATAGTGAATTTGGTGTAGTATGGACCTGGCACCAGGTCAGGGTCTGTTTATTCTAATTTCAGGGCTGAATATATTTTTTTCTTTCGATACAAATAGTTCGTTCTGACTTTGGGATCCTGCATTACCCCCGCACACGCACGCAACGCACGCACGCACGCACGCACGCACGCAACGCACGTACGCAACGCACGCACGCACGCACGCACGCACACGTGCGTACGCACGCACGCACGCACGCACGCACCCCCAATGCGGCAGACTAAATGCGGGATCGACCCAACGGTGGGCCCGGTCTTAAATGAGCTTAGCTGTTGATAGGCCGTTAAACACCAATTCATCAATAAATCATCATTTATCGAACCCAGCACATGACGTTTTATTATATCGATGCGATTACGCAATTCAAACGAGTCCGCGTTATTTTCAACGAAACCATACTCATATGTGACTGTGACTGGATATATAGAGAATACGAGGCTAGTGTCTTTTGATATCAAGTTTATCAGGCAAGGCTAGGAAACGCGTAGGAATTCCTCGGCTTGCCGAGGAATTCCTACCGTTTCCGAGCCGAGCCTGATAAACTTGATATCAAAAGACACTAGCCTGGTATTCTATTTATCAGGTAACGTTTTATGCTCGAAAAAATGACCACATATGACGTCGTTATCTATGGACAGAACGAGGACTTGTTTACGTTGCGTCATTACACTGACGTCATTCGGTAACGTCACGTGACGTCATCCGACCAATGGAACGTCATTTTTCACTTCGTTGTAACCCGGATGTTTGTATCAGGTCAATGCCTGATACAACAATATGTTATCTGTCAGTACGTATTCGGTCAATACAGGGCAGGTTACCTGATGTATGGGGCTTTAGGGTTTTGTAACCAGTGTTGATCCAGATCAGCCTGTGCATACGCACAGGCTGATCAGGATCGACACGGTTCGCCAATCTATCAATCTATCAATGAATCAACCATCCGCACAGTCTGGTCAGGCTCCGCACTGTTAACCATGTCATCAGTGAAACACATGTCAAGCTTTTACAAGCAACGTAGATCGTCATCCGGGGCCCGTTCCACTAAGCTTCGTACGACTAAGAAGTTCGTAAGTGCAAATGTAGGATCGTCTATACATTTAAATTTATGGATTTACATTTATTGAGCATAATTGTTTACAAGAAAACATTGCTAATGTGAAATTTACAGACCATCAAAATTTTGCACTTACGAACATTTTAGTCATAAGAAGTTTAGTGAAACAGGCCCCCGGCTACAGGAGTGTTCTATTCGATTACTGTCTGTTTCACGAAAGCTGCCCAAATTTTACGGCTATATAAACAATTCAAAAACAAGATTTCTTTTGATAATATTAAGTTAAAGGAAAAATTAAGAATCAGCCTTCTTTTTATTTCGTGAAATTTGGTCAAATATTGATTTTATTGTGTAAAAACAATTTCCCCATGTTAAATCCCCATAGACATCTTCACAGAGTAAAGATGTCTATGGGGATTTAACATGTGGAAATTTTTTTGAATTTTAGAAATACTGGACCGATTTGTAAAATTTAACTTTTGTTTTCTTAGTTACATCATATCCAAGCTATCTAGTCAGGTTTCGGAGTCGATTTCCAAAATTTTTCGTTTTTTGACTCCTCCCACACTTCCTTACCACTTTTTCCCCCATGTTAAATTCCCATAGACAAATAAATTTTTGGTAATAATATCAATATTTGACCGAATTTCACGAAATAAAAATGTAGGATCATTCTTAAATTTTCCTTTAACTTAATATTATCGAAAATAATTTTGTTTTTGAATTGTCTATATAGCCGTAAAATTTGGGCAGCTTTCGTGTAACAGACTATAGGAGCTAAACTACTACCCACGGGAACGAATTGTTAATTCGTGGGAACGAATTGTTATATCGTGGGAACCAATTGTCATTTCGTGGGAACGAATTGTTAATTCGACGGAACGAATTGTTAAATTGAGGGAACGAATTGTTATTTCGTGTGGGAACACATTAATAAAAAAAACATGTCCCCTGCGGGGCTCCGTAGAAGCACTCTGTTGACACAGCGCGAAATAATCGTACTCGATTTTGTTATTGCTTAGATCATAACAACAACAGGCAACATCAACATAGAAGAAGACAGACGGACGCTCGTACAGCGGACAGTAGATACATTCGGAGAGATCAACGTACTGGTACGTACACTTATATCAAGCGCGTCGTCAGTAGTGTCCGGTTTAGAGAGGTTCCACTGTATATATATTTGCACACCATTTGCACACCATTTGCACAAACATACCACCGACTTCATCATTTGGTTTCTAAAAATAGCAACCGAACTTTCTAAGGGGCCCACGTGAAACCCATGTAGCTACTTTCACCAAAACTGCTAAGCATACTTATCTAGCTAAGTATATTTTGAGGGAGTCATCATTTATTTTTCCCGAAATGCATTATTTTATATAGAACTAACGACTGCATATATTTGATGACTAAACGTATGCATAATTATTATACTGAATTTATTACATTATCACAGCCAAAATGGCTGTGATAATGTAATACATTCGGTATGATGAAAAGTAATAAATTTATCCTTAAAGTGAAAAGTTCTCCCTCAAAGTGTACTTAGCAAGATAATTATACTTCGCAATTTTGGTGAAATCGGCTACTTAGAGTTCGGTTGCTTCACGGCTGACAGTCGAACACCTGTTTCTAAATTACTAAATGACTCCCATAAACATTACATTACATTACATGTACAATATGGCGCAGCAAACGCGTCTTCATGAGCTGCATTTGGTGGTCCCGGTAGTTCGGCACATACTTATGTCGTTTTTGCGAAGAATCGACGTCCGTGTCTGTAGACACGGAAATCGATTCTTCGCAAAAACGACAGTAGTTTGGGCCAACGTACCGAGACCACTAAGTTCAGCTCAACAAGACGCGTTTGATGCGCCATATTTCATAAAAATCCGTTACATAATAAGGAAAAAATAAAAGAATACGTACTTTGAATCGGTGGGCTTCTGGAAGTTTCAGTACTTGTTGTTGTTGTAACCACGTGATCATACACCTTGATACATATGTAAAATCAATTGCAACTTGGTTTGTTGTTCTTTGTTATCACGTGCTTCGATACATGTACTTTGTGGAACATTGAATGTTTTATTAAGGTAGTTGTACCACTCTTGTGTCCCCATGTAAAATATATGGAAATCTAATAAAAAACTACTAATAAAACAATAGCTACTTACATAAATCAATGGATGTGATCAGTATGTCTTTATGCAGATACTGCTACCAATAAAAATGCACACACACATGTAAAATCCACAGATATTCGACGTATTTCGGCATTCATCGGTATAACTCTATACATATGAACAAGGCTTCTAACTATCATAACAAAATAACATTTTTAAAAGTGTAATTGTCTATGCATTCTATGTATTTCTGCAGGATATCGGTAATTCTCAAATGATCATATGAACGTGACACTACAATATTGACGTTAGATCCTTAAACACAATATTTCATTTGTTATGATACGAGGTTGTGTCCGACCTAGGAAAAGGAGCTATAATTCGATATTATTTGCTAAAATATGTTCTAACTATGTTATTTTAGCAAGATAACAATAATTCTCAAATAAACATGTGCACTTTCCGCCAAACTATTCACATTAGCGTTAATAAAATCGCGGAATGTGTTATGATACGAGGTCGTGTCCGACCAAAGTTAGAAGCCTTGTTCATATATATATTTTTATTAAATTAACATGTGAGGATCGATGTATTACGGTGAATCTCATTTGCTATGTGTACATGTACATGTTGGGTTGGAACTGATGATACTATGGGACTGATATTAAAACTAGATTACTATGAACACATCGGCTGAAATCATTGTCACTGTCCAGTGTCCAGGGTTGCAGCTGGGGGAACATAATTATGTGTCTTAAACATATACAGCATTTGCTTTTCAACATGGCTATGTGGACATGCCAATTGTGATTCACTGATCATTACTGGTATATATTAGATGTATATAACTGTCTATTTTATAGTGTCCTATAAGTCGAATACGGCTGGATACTAGCATTAATGTGTTAAGTAAATATCGATGTACATGTTTGCTAGTATACGACACTTTAATAAACTAATTTTGTATTGTATTGTATTGTATTGTATATATAGTTATGCCGATGAAAGCCGAAACACGCCGATCGGCTGTAGTAATATACAACTAACAGACTAATTCTGATATAGCACATGTATATTTATACCCCCCGCAACGAGTTGTGGGGGGGGGGGGGGGGGTACACTGGAGTCAGGTCCGTCCGTCCGTACTTACGAGAGCTACATTGTGAGGTTGCTGTGTTGTGCTGAAACCCTTCCACCACCCAATTTAAGACACTTGGATAAGTGTTTTTCAAATATAATTAACTAATGGTTAGCTCATTTCCATATTATGTGATTCATTCCGTAAGAGAATCGTTAAGGGAGAAAATAACGGAATAAATCGCTACATTGTGAGGTTAACCCCACAGTGTAAACATCAAAGGAAATAACCTCACAATGTATCTCTCGTAAGAACGTCCGTCCGTCCGTCCGTCCGTCCGTCCGTCCGTCCCCCGTCCGCGTCCGTCCGTCCGCGTCCGCCCGCGTCCGTCCGCGTCCGTCCGTCCGTCCGTCCGTCCGTGTCCTTCCGTCCGTCCGCGTCCGTCCGCGTCCGTCCGTCAGCGTTCGCCCCCGTCCGTCCGTCCGTCCGCACACACGAATGGGTACTTGTTGGGTACAAAAGTACCCAACAAATGCTCATCTGCGTGTTGGACAAGCGTACGGGGATCTTCTTGGGTAGGGTTAGGGTAGTGTTGGGTACTTTTGTTGAGTACTTTTATATAGTAAAAACCAAGTATCCATTCGTAGGAACGACCGTCCAACCCCCGCTGATCCCAAGGTCAAGGTCAAATACTTGGTCTCTTTACAAAACTTAACATCAGAGAAATAAGTTATAACTTCTATTTCCTTCATTGAAAATTCTCAATATTTCACTCGTGCATTCCTCTAAGGTTGTACTATCATGCTGTGATAAATCTACGACCGTCCAACCCCTGCTGATCCCAAGGTCACATACTTAGTCTCTTTACAAAAATTAACATCAGAGAAATATGTTATAACTTCTATTTCTTTTATCGAAAATTCTTAATATTTCATGCATGCATTCCTCTAAAGCTCTAGTATCATGCTGTGACAAATTCCCGCTGATCTCGAGGTCAAGGTCACATAGTCTCTTTACAAAACTTAACATCAGAGAAATCGGTTATAACTTATATTTCCTTGCTCGGATCTGCTTCACATTTCACACACGCATTGCTCCAATGGACCTCTACCACCCTATGCCAAATTCACGTTCATACCGCTCCCGCTAAGCCCAGAGTCAAGGTCACAAGCCCACACACTTGGAAAGTTTTACATATTTTAGGGGTACCTGGGCCCACGCGGGGGTATTCCGTAAGCCTCGCTTACTGACCAATCTAGTTACGTCTGAAACCTCGCTAAACAGGACGCCCTGGGACGTCCCCAGGGTGTTCGGTTTAGCGAGATTTCACTGTAAATCAGCCATTTCGTTATTCTAAGTCATAGGTGTGTGCTATGCGATCACGAACGGGCATTATCACCTGAGATAAATGACGAAGAAACCCATCAAAATTGTGATCACAAATGTTTCTTGTCGTCCGGTTTATATAGGTTCCACTGTAACATTTCCCTTGACGGGTGACATTATCTGGCTGTGACTGGAGAAATTGGGAGTATGGGTTTTGCTGCCAATGTAGATCCAAACAGTCTGATCAGGGTTACTACTGTTCGTCATTCCACCAATGAAACACCCGTCATGCTTCTAACAAGCATGTTAGATCGATATTAGACTACAGGGGCCCGTTTCACTAAGCTTCGTACGACTAAGAAGTTCGTAAGTGTAAATTTAGGATCGTCTGGACTTTTAAATTGATGCATATGCAGCCTATGCTCAATAAATGTAAATCCAATAATTGTTTATAAGAAAACATTGCTAATGTGAAATTTACAGACTATCATAATTTTGCACTTACGAACATTTTAGCCGTAAGAAGTTTAATGAAACGGGCCCCAGACCATTTAGGAAAATTATTGTAAATTTTGTAAAAATTATTCATGAAATTACGCAGATGTTCGAAGCTGTTGATAGGCCGTTAAACACCAATAAACACACAAACAGTCTGATCAGGATATGTACTGTTCTCCATTCCATAAATGAAAGACCCGTCATGTGTGCTATTTGATAGAAGCTAGACTGGTCACAAAACCCATAAGCCCCATTTCTCCAGTCACAGCAACATATTCAACATTTGGCTCAGGTAAACAATGCCGGTATGATAGACTACACGTCTGTTGCCAAGACGACACCGGAACAGTATGACGAGGTCATGGAAACCAACGCGAGATCTCACGTGTTTCTCACCCAGGTGGCGCTGCCACATCTCATCAAGTCCAAAGGTAAACATCACGTGGTAGGAAATCAGGGGGCCGTTTCACTAAACTTCTTACGACTAAAATGTTCGTAAGTGCAAACTTATGATAGTCTGTAAATTTCATATTAACAATGCTTTCTTGTAAACAATTATTGGATTTACATGTATTGAGCATAGGCTGCGCATATGCAGCCTATGCTCAATAAATGTAAATCCATCATTGCAATTTACAGACGATCCTAAATTTGCACTTACGGACATTTTAGTCGTACGAAATTTAGTGAAACGCACCCCAGGCAGGCAATTGATTTCCCATAGACCCACATTCACACACACATGACAATCGCAAACTACCTGCGCCGAAAGCAATTGTGTTACTTCCGTTCCTGGAGTCTGTGACCTAATCCGGTTCAAGATCCATACCAAAGACGGGGTCGGGGTTGATTTCTATGAGTAAGTTCCCCTTTTTTGACGGAACCGTCTACTTTCACTTTCGAAATCTCTATCTCACCCCCACATCAAGTCGCAAACAGAAAATGTAACCTGAGCATGCAAAAAATATAATAAAATGTTTGGCACAGACATACCTTTCCTGCAGCATCTATTTTATTTATCTCTCTGTCATAATAATAACAATCAATGCCGTTGGCCTGAAAATTTACTCTTTGTTGCTAAGCTGCACCAGGACTGGTTTACGGTCACATTATTTATTGGCCGACTGCTTCCTGTATACTAACCCGCACTATGCTCAATTACATGAGGGATCGAGGCTAGTGTTCTCCCGTTGAATTTATTTATAGAAATCCGGTCCAAATTGTGTAGTTCATGGCCTTATTGCTTGGACAATGTATCATGGTTTGTTATGACAATGAGCAATTATAGTGATGTCTACTAGTGCTGACCCAGATCATCCTACATATCTACGCAATCTGACTGCATTATTTGCCAGATTCATATTTTCACACTTATTAATGTTATTGGACAATCAGTGTAGACGCAGATCAGACTGCACAGATGTGCAGTCTGATCTGGGTCTACTCTGTTTGCAAAAATTACTGTTTGTACTATTCAGTAAGAAATAAACGCGGAAACTGGCATAGAACCGGATCTTGTAAATAGATTTGCAAAGGGAAATAACTAGCTACGATCGCCCACTGTGTCATATGTCGTGTTATAATATGTACATGACCGCTCAGTAAGCAGAAACTGTTCTTTATAGCAATTAAATAAGTGTATAATTGTGTCACTATTCCACCAGTTCAGAAAATTACGAGTGCCCGCTATACAGATATAATCATTTAGCAATATTTATTTTACTGATAGTGACTCGCGGTGGTATGATGCTATTTTCATATACAAATGAGGCATGCTAGTTTTTAATTATTTATACTAATTAAATACGTCACCTGAAACAAATAATATTTTCCTCAGATTATAAAGTAGGATCATTGCACATCGAAAAATAAAGACAGAGAATAAATATTAATGTCCGTTAACATTTTAAGGAAACACGGTTATTGCCCCTGATATCAGTGTGGAAATTTACTTCTGATATAAAATGTATAATAATGCTAATCAATACGTGGGGTAATGGTGAATAAATGTTTATTTTGTCAGCAAAATGTCTCAGATGATGTCTCTGATATAAAGAACATTTTGTACCTACTGAGTGGGCATGTACCTTTTCAATAATTTTCGACGAAGATAACTATTTTCACAGTGCACGTGTCAAGTGGAACCTCCGAACACCAATACAACACATGTTATCATATTTTGTTTTTTGGCCATTTATCTCAGGTGATAAAGCCGGTTCGTGATCGCATAGCACACAGCTATGGCTCAGAATGATCAATGCCTGATTTACAGTGAACCCTCTCTAAGCCGGACACCATGTGGACCGCCCATAAAAAGTTTGACAGGCAGCTGCCATTGAAATATTGTTGCTAAGAGATCGCACTGGAGTGACATTAAACGCGCAAAGTAGTAAATAAGGCAATTGTAATTCTAACGACGAATTTATTGCTTTTATTATTGAAAACTAATGAAATCAGCAACATAAACGTATATACATTGATGATTCATGAACAAATTGCTAATATCTTGTAATTGTGTTGGAATTATTTTTTTCATAGAAACTATTATTTGTGTGATCCGTCCGGTATGACCTGCTCAACTAGCTTGCAATCCGGTACAATTTTCAACTAGTCTCGATACAGTTTACAAAACAGTAAAGGAGTGCATGAAATAGGTTAACCGCATTGTAATTTTGAAATTTGCGGCGTATATCAGAAAATGATAGGTCGGAAAACATGTTTAATGTCTCCGCTAGCGCGTCGCCATTAAACAGATTTTCCGACCTATCATTTTATGATATACGCCGCAAATTTCAAATTTCAAAATTACAATACAGTTAACCCTATACAGTTAGCCCTACTTAGTTAATGTTTTAACTTTACTGAATATCACTTGACGGATCGTTTCAATATTTGGACATGGAATGGTATGGACATTTGGAAATGTATCACATAGTGTCAATATCTAATATCTACGGAGCCCCACAGGGGACGTAGAATTATTTTATTTATTAATTCGTTCCTACGAAATAACTATTCGTTCCCTCAATTTAATAATTTGTTCCCACGAAATAACAATTCTTTCCCACGAATTAACAAATCATTCCATCAATTTAACAATTCGTTCCCACGAAATAACAATTCGTTCCATGACTTGTTAAATCGTTGGAACGAATTGTTAATTCGAGGGAACGAAATGTTAAATTGAGGGAACGAATTGTCATTTCGTGGGAACGAATTGTTAATTCGAGGGAACGAACTGTTAAATTGAGGGAACGAATTGTTATTTCGTGGTAACGAATTAATAAAACAAATCCATGTCCACTGCGGGGCTCCGTTAATATCAGTCAAGCGAGCTTAAATATTTTGTGCACATCATAGGAAATGTTTGGTGCTTGAACATTTGACATGGCCATTTGCATTTTTAGACTGACCTGATTTTTAATTTCCGCGCCGCAAATGTAACATTACAAGTATACGGTTAAAACTTTTCGATCTCAGTGACAATTGCATGATGTGATAAATTGAAAACATATAAATGTACTGATATACTGAGCATAGTATGCGAGATGTAGGAATCATTTAAAACCTGTAGCACAGTTCAGGCTCAGTCAATCGAGCTGCTGGATTTCAAGCGAAATATTCAAGTATTTTTTAAATAAATGAAATTCACAAATATGGGATGAATTAATTCACAATGGAACCTCTCTAAACCGGACACCCTGGGAGGTCCCCAGGGTGTCCGGTTTAGAGAGGTTTCATTGTAATTAAGCTCTCTATGAACACCTTCTGTTATTTTAGTCAACAAACACGATAATCAAATAAATGAGTGAAACCCAACTAAATTAAACATAATGGGATTCCCAGGGTGACCTGTGTAGAGAGGTTCTAGTCTAGGTCGTAACGTATTCGTATCACCCGGCTCTACTGTAATTAAAATGGATGCGCAGGCTGATCTGTAGCCAATTTCATCAACATTGCAAAGTATACTTATCTAGCAAAGTGTACTTTGAGGGAATCACCATTTATTTTTCCCCAAATGCATTATGTCATATACAACTACCGACTGCATATATTTGATGATTAAAAGTATGCAGACTTACTATACTGAATTTATTCAGCCAAAACTTAATAAATTTATCCTTAAATTGAAAATTTGTCCCTCAAAGTATACTTTGCTAGATAAGTATACTTTGCAATGTTAATGAAATAGGCCCCTGGGACTATGTTGTTCAGAAACGGCATTGTGTCCATTTACTGTCTGTTTCACAAAACCTGACCAACCCTTACGACTATATAAACAATGCAAAAACAATATTTCTTTCTATACTATTAAATTTTAGAAAAATTTACGAATGAACCTTCTTTTTATTTTGTGGTATTTTGTTAAATATTGATTTTATTGCGAAACATTGATTTGTCTATGGGAATTTAACATGGGGGAAATGAGGTGGAGGAGCTGTTGGAAGTGTCAACAAACGAAACATTTTGGAAATTGACTCCGAAATCTGGCTAGATAGCTTGGAAATGATCTAACTAAGAAAACAAAAGTTAGATTTTGAAAATCGGTCTATTACTAGTGTTTCTGAAAGTAGAAACATTTCCCCATGTTAAATCCCCATTGAAATCTTCACTCTGTGAAGATGTCTATGGGGATCAACATGGGGAAATTGTTTTTCGTAATCAAATCAATATTGGACCAAATTTCACGAAATAAAAGAAGGCTCATTCTTAATTAGTACCGGCCAGCCAGCCTATTTTTTTTAAAAAAGTTTTTGTAAGAGTTTCTCAAATCACCTATAATTTCTGTTTGCCTTCAGCACATATATGAACCCCCCCCACAAAAAAAAACAAAATAATCTCCGCCATTTGCTTTTTTACCCCACCCACTTTTTCTAGCATTTAAAACTGTATCGACTACATCTATGGCGATGCAGTGGTCAGATTATGTTCAGGTCTTCGATTTTGAGATACAGGCTCACTCTACAGAGAGAGGGTATACCTCAGTATAAAACAAACAACTTTTTCAATACAATCAGAATGTTCGAGAATCTATCCATCCATCCATCCGAGGTAGTGACGTAAATTTGAGTTTGTGACGTCATCCCGTGTGTCGTGACGTTGGCGACTTTCTGTCTGGATTGTTCGGCACGGCGTTGTTGAATTGCTCAGCGCAATTATGCAACATGTAAAACTACTTCAACTGCTACATGTCCTTGTCGATGCGGTATTGTGTTCAGGTGTTCGGGTTTGAGGGAGGCACTTCAGATACTTGCTTTCAGGCGAGAAAACATTAAGTTCGCATCGAGTTGTTGAGCAGTTACCCCACCCACCCGATTTAACATGTAAATCTACTTCAACTCCATGTCACTGTCGATCGCGGTAACCGTTGCGACCTTTGAGACGGCCACTATGAGACGAGATGACTTAAAACGTCGGCATGTCATGTCTCACCACACCCACCAGACTCAACATGTAAAACTACTTCAACTAGACGCAACTAACTCTTCACACAATGATCCGATCTCGGTGTACCGTTGAGGTCAGTCAGATGCAGGCTGTAAGGCGGCCGGTATCTTGAGTTGTTGGGCAGTTACCCCACCCACCTGACTTAACATGTAAAACTTCAACTCGCCGATAGTGTCGATTCAGTGGTCCGATCGCTGTGAAGTCTTCACCGTTACGACCATTGAGACGAGATGACAACGGCTCGACATGTTAACACATTTTCGCTTCTCATTACCCCACCCACCCACTAGATCGGTCGATGTTGACACGTTGCCAGTCGAACAACAACTGATCGAGTTGTGTACTGAAAAAAAATCCGATTACTTATTTTTTGTAACGAGCTCGCTGATTGGCTCATTATTATTCTCATGTTACTATAAAATCTCTGTGCATGTGCCAGTCCTAAATCAGTTCAAGTATGTCTGGCAATATGAACGCATCGTCCAACAGCAGCACGTCAACGAGAACCGAAGACTGGGATGAACAGATACGGCGAGACCCGGCACCTTCATTTGCGATACGGGGTCGACCTACTCTGCGGACAACACACAGGTTCCTGCTGACGTGTCGCAGCTGCCGATCGAGAGACTGCCCAGAACATGTCGAATACATGCAGCGAGTTGCGGACTACGACGACAATCAACACCGAAGCAGTAAACCTTGATCGCCAGACACCATGAAGGCATCATGAAGACAACGGCCCTTTTGAGGGCCACAGCATGTACTCACGAAAGATAACTTATGCAATAAAATGTCTTCACCATTCACGTTTTAGACTTGAAACTGGGGGGGCTCAAAAAAAAGGGGGGGGGGGGGGGGGGTGGTCTTTTTCAAGTGGGGGGGGGGGGGTCAATTTCTAGAAAACCTCCCATGGACGCTACCCACCACGCAGTCGATCACGCCAGAAATAATCGACGAACAGAAAAATGCAAGTTTGGTTTCATATTGCACACATGCATTACTTAGTAACGCTACATCTTTACACATGTTTATTTTCTCTAAATTACAGGTTGTATTGTGAACACATCGAGTATATGTGGTCCAAAATCTGTAAGTAACTGCTTACATTTTACATATTTATACAATGTGTGTCGACTTCAATGTATTGAACTACAACTTAATAGTATGTAGAATGTCACTCCATATGGTCACTCCACATAGTGTTGAGGACGGTGTAAATAAACTGTGGGGTTCCTCCTTATAGGAATCATGATCTGCCTGGTTTGCCCTCGGGTACGTTTTTATCTTTGGCTCATTTGCTACCTAGGAGTTGAATTGGGTTATTGTCCATTATAAAAGTAGTAAGATTATTACTGATCTTACTGCTTTTGGGAGGGGGCCAAGTGATTCTGGTGTGGTGAGGACCTGGCATTAGATCAGAAATATTCTGATTTCAGGGCTGAATATATTATTTTTTTTATTGTAAATATTCAGTTCTGATTTTGGGATTTTCCCCCCATTTGTACATTTACTTGAACATGTACATGTACGTTTGTACAGGTAATGTATGGGATTTAGTACTAAACCCATTGACCGACCTTAAATGACCTTACATGTAGCTGTTGATAGGCCGTTAAACCCCAACAAACTAATAACATAGTGTTAAGTGTGTATGATATATGCCGAAACTACGGAGCCCCGCAGGGGACGTAGAATTCTTTTTTTTTATTAATTCGTTCCCACGAAATAACAATTTCGTTGTTTCTTCAATTTAACAATTCGTTCCCATGAATTAACAATTCCTTCCCACGAAATTTTGTTCCCTCAATTTAACAATTCGGTCCCACGAAATAACAATTCGTTCCTAGGGGACATGGATCTTTTTTATTAATTCGTTCCCACGAAATAACAATTCGTACCCTCAATTTAACAATTCGATCACACGAATTAACAATTCGTTCCCATGATATAACAATTCGTTCCCGCGAATTAACAATTGGTTCCCTGGAATTAACAATTAATTTCCACGAAATGACAATTCGTTCCCATGATATAACAATTCGTTCCCGCGAATTAACAATTAGTTCCCTGGAATTAACAATTAATTTCCACGAAATGACAATTCGTTCCCTCAATCGAACAATTCGTTCCCTGGAATTAACAATTCGTTCCCACGATATAACAATTCGTTCCCTCGAATTAACAATTTTATTCCGACGAAATGATAATTCGTTCCCTCAATTTAACAATTCGTTCCCTCGAATTAACAATTCGTTCCCACACGAATTGTTAAATTGAGGGAACCACTTGTTAATTCGTGGAAACGAATTGTTAAATTGTGGGAACGAATTGTTATTTCGCGGGAACCAATTAGTAAAACAAAGAATGTTATGTCCCCTGTGGGGCTCCGTAACAAACAGACGCAGATTGGTTCAGCTTACCGTCTGTTGCACGAAACCTGCCCATATTGCACGGATATATACAGAACATAAAAAACGATATTCTTTAGATATTAAATATCAAATTTTAGCAAAAATTAAGAATGAGCCTTCTTTCTATTTCGTGAAATGAGACAAGTCATGTGATTTTGTACCTTCGGACATCTGCGTAATTACATGAAATACGTTTACAAAATTTACCATATTTTCTGTAAATGGCGTTAAAAGTTGACACCATTTTCAGAGTACATGCGGAATTATATTCCGCGTGTACTCTGAAAATTTTGTCAACATTTGGCTCTATTTATGAAAAATATTGTAAATTTTGTAAACGTATTAAATGAAATTACGCAGATGTCCGAAGGTACAAAATAAAATGGCGTGTCTCAAATGTGGTAAAACATTAATTTTATTAATACAGATGCCAGAAGTCGGGGTGTACTGTATGAGCAAAACCGCAATGGACTCTTTCACACAGTGCCTGGCCTTAGGTAATGTATTCCCCGTGATAAGTCACGTGACCAAAAATGGCGGCAACATTCTGCCAACAAAATGAGATAAACCATTTTATTTTACTCAGTGAACGTCCGCTTTAATGCTTGCTCGGGCATCTATATTTAGTTTTACAGAGTGTCGTGAGACACCCAGAATAATTATGACAGTGACTGGAGAAATGAGGCTTATGGGATTTGGACCAGTGTAGCTCCAGATCAAATAGCACATTCCTGTAGTCTGATAACGATCTATACTGCTTGTTGGAACCTTTACTGGTGTTTCATTGATGTAATCACAATTTAGACCATGATCAGACTGCGCGGATGCACAGGCTGATGTGGACCTACACAGGTTACAAATCCAATTTCTCCAGTCACAGTCACAAATGAGTTTGTACATGTACCTTCGGGCATCTGCGTGATTTCATGAAATACGTTTACAAACTTTACAATATGTTCCATAAATAAAGTCAAACGTTGACAAAATTTTCCGAGTACATGCGGAATGATACTCTGAAATGTGTGTCAACTTCTACAGTCATTTACGAAAAATATCCAATTTCCTGTGAATATATTTCAGGAAATATCGCACCCAATAGGTACAAAATCGCATGGCGTGTCTGAAATATGGTTTATATATCTCGTTAACACATACCTTTATATACTGGTAGGAGATACAATTTTCCGTACATTCCCATTTGAGGTCCACCCATAAAGAATGTTTTGTTAGAAAGTGTTATTCCTAAATGCTCCAGTACGGAGTTCCCGCAGGGGACGTAGAATTCTTTTTTTTATTAATTCGTTCCCCCGAAATAACAATTCGTTTCCACGAATTAACAATTCATTCCCTCAATTTAACAATTCGTTCCCTCCATTTAAAAAAATTCGTTCGCACGAATTAACAATTCATTCCCTCGATTTAACAATTCGTTCCCACGGGAACGAATTGTTAATTCGTGGGAACGATTTGTTATATCGTGGGAACGAATTGTTTAATTGAGGGAACGAGTTGTCATTTCGTAGGAACGAATTGTTAATTCGAGTGAACGAATTGTTAAATTGAGGGAACAAATTGTTAATTCGAGGAAACGAATTTTTAAATTGCATGTCCCCTACGGGGCACCGTACATGTACTCTAGTGCATTTTTTCACTGAAGGGCAGCGAAACAATCGATATTTAATGATATGTTATTTGAGTATTTAAAGTTGGATTCCCATCTATTAGGCACACAATGTTCTTTATAGAAATTAAATACGTGTATAATTGTGTAACTATTCTACCAGTTTTAAACATTACGATTGCCCGCTATATGGATATAATAATGTATTAATATTTAAATTACTGATAGTGACGCGCGGTTGTATTAGACTATTTTGATATGCAAATGAGGCAGGACAATTTGAAATTATTTATATAAATTAAATATTTCACCTGAATAAATATTTAAATCAACATATTATAAGTATGATCAATGCAAACCAACGAATAAATAGGGAGAACACATATACGTAGTTGTTTCCCTTGAATCGTTACTGATATCAGCAGGGGCGCCGGAAGCATTATAATATTGGTCCTGCGAATCTACTGGGTGTCCCCGTTACCCACCCAAAGTATATGTTGTTACCACTCAGTTGAACCGTCTCGCCGAGACGGTTTCAAACTGAGTGGTAACAACATACACTTTTGATAAGAAATGAGAAAATTGCAAGAAAAATATTTACATTCCGTTAAATTTATTCATGAATTAAAATATGTTAACATTATTGATCCGGGAATGGCCGGACCTGCCGAACCTGTTCCGACGCCCCTGATCAGGAGCAGCAGTTTATGTGTACAATAAAAAGGATAATAATGTCAATTGACACGTCCAGTAATGGTGAATGAATATTTATTATACCCCCGCAACAAGTTGTGGGGGGTATACTGGAGTCAGGTTGTCCGTCTGTCCGTCTGTCCGTCCGTCCGTTCCTGCGTGCGTGCGTCCGTCCGTCCGTGCGTCCGAAAACTTAATATCAGAGAAATATTGTTATAAATTCTATTTCCTTCATCTAAAATGCTTAATATTTCACAAACGTGATGCATTCCTGTAAGGCTCTACTGCCATGCTGTGCCAAATCCACGACCGTCCAACCCCCGCTGATCCCAAGGTCAGGGTCAAATACTTAGTCTCTTTACAAAACTTAACATCAGAGAAATATTGTTATAACTTCATCTAAAATGATTAATATTTCACACATGCATTCCTGTAAGGCTCTACCACCATGCTGTGCCAAATCCACGACCGTCCAACCCCTGCTGATCCCAAGGTCAGGGTCAAATACTTAGTCTCTTTACAAAACTTAACATCAGATAAATATTGTTATAACTTCTATTTCCTTCATCTAAAATGATTAATATTTCACACATGCATTCCTGTAAGGCTCTACTACCATGTTGTGCCAAATCGACGATCGTCCAACCCCCGCTGATCCCAATGTCAAGGTCAAATACTTTTTCTCTTTACAAAACTTAACATCAGAGAAATAAGTTATAACTTCTATTTCCTTCATTGAAAATTCTTATTATTTCACTTGTGCATTCCTCTAAGGTTGTACAATCATGCTGTGACAAATCTACGACTGTCCAACCCCCGCTGATCCTAAGGTCAAGGTCACATACTTAGTCTATTTACAAAACTTAACATCAGAGAAATATTGTTATAACTTCATCTAAAATGCTTAATATTTCACACATGCATTCCTGTAAGGCTCTACTACCATGCTGTGCCAAATCCACGACCGTCCAACCCCTGCTGATCCCAAGGTCAGGGTCAAATACTTAGTCTCTTTACAAAACTTAACATCAGAGAAATAAGTTATAACTTCTATTTCCTTCATTGAAAATTCTTACTATTTCACTTGTGCATTCCTCTAAGGTTGTACTATCATGCTGTGACAAATCTACGACCGTCCATCCCCGCTGATCCCAAGGTCAAGGTCACACACTTAGTCTCTTTACAAAACTTAACATCAGAGAAATATTGTTATAACTTCTATTTCCTTCATCTAAAATGATTAATATTTCACACATGCATTCCTGTAAGGCTCTACTACCATGCTGTGCCAAATCGACGACCGTCCAAACCCCGCTGATCCCAATGTCAAGGTCAAATACTTATTCTCTTTACAAAACTTAACATCAGAGAAATAAGTTATAACTTCTATTTCCTTCATTGAAAATTCTTACTCTTTCACTTGTGCATTCCTCTAAGGTTGTACTATCATGCTGTGACAAATCTACGACCGTCCAACCCCGCTGATCCCAAGGTCAAGGTCACACACTTAGTCTCTTTACAAAACTTAACATCAGAGAAATATTGTTATAACTTCTATTTCCTTCATCTAAAATGATTAATATTTCACACATGCATTCCTGTAAGGCACTACTACCATGCTGTGCCAAATCGACGACCGTCCAACCCCCGCTGATCCCAATGTCAAGGTCAAATACTTATTCTCTTTACAAAACTTAACATCAGAGAAATAAGTTATAACTTCTATTTCCTTCATTGAACATTCTTATTGTTTCACTTGTGCATTCCTCTAAGGTTGTACTATCATGCTGTGACAAATCTACGACCGTCCAACTCCGCTGATCCCAATGTCAAGGTCACACACTTAGTCTCTTTACAAAACTTAACATCAGAGAAATATGTTATAACTTCTATTTCTTTCATTGAAAATTCTTAATATTTCATGCATGCATTCCTCTAATGCTCTACTATCATGATGCGACAAAATCCCGCTGACCTCGAGGTCAAGGTCACATACTTAGTCTCTTTACAAAACTTAACATCAGAGAAATCGGTTATAACTTCTATTTCCTTGCTCGGATCTGCTTCACATTTCACCCACACATTGCTCCAATTGACCTCTACACTCCCGCCTGCGATTCGCTTACCAAGAATTGCAATCCAGCGGTCCTTGAATTGCAATTCTTCCCCTCTGGAATTGCAGTCTAATTGCGGTCTAATTGCGGTCCAAACGCGGTCCCGTTTTTGCGGTCATTCTTTCGCGATACCGTTTGTGCGGTCATTCTTTCGCGGTCCAGTTTGTGCGGTCATTCTTTCGCGATACCGTTTGTGCGGTCATTCTTTCGCTATTTCCGGTAAAAACTTACGTATCATCGTATAGTACATGTTTGTTTACATTATCAGTGATTATACAAAACGTACTATACGAATATTATACAAACATACGATATCCGTTCGTATATACGATATATCCGTACGGATATGGTATGAATATAAAGTGGGTCATCCTGTGGTTAAAATATACCGATGCACCGGTTCATTTCGAATGTAAACATCCGGTTTGGTTTTCATTTCGATCATCTGCCATAATTTGAAGTTTTTCAAAATGAATAAATGTTCAGTTTTACGATACAGAAACAATATTTAAAACTGAGGATTGTGAAGTACGGTATCACTGTACATATACATGTGTGTTCAATATACAGTAATTCATCACTGTTACTCCCGCACACCACCGCCGGGGACACAAAACAATGATCCCCCACGCACACCAGCCATCTACATTTGGCGTCCTAAAAGTTCCGGTCTATATCCCACAGTGGGAACAATGTGTATCACCACCACCACCAGTTTTTGTCTATGACTACACTACACCCCCCCCCCCCCCACCGCCCCCGACCACCACTTCTGTCTGTAACGCAGGATGACGTGGCCGACTGATCAAGTGCTAAACTAGTCCTGGTGAGATGACCGACTGATCAAGTGCTATACTAGTCTTGGTGCGATGGCCGACTGATCAAGTTCTAAACTAGTCATGGTGCGATGGCCGACTGATCGAGTGCTATACTAGTCCAGGTGCGATGGCCGACTGAGCAAGGGCTAAACTAGTCTTGGTGCGATGGCCGACTGATCAAGTTCTAAACTAGTCGTGGTGCGATGGCCGACTGATCAAGTTCTAAACTAGTCCTGGTGCGATGGCCGATTGAGCAAGGTCAAAACTAGTCTTGGTGCGGTGGCCGACTGATCAAGTTCTAAACTAGTCCTGGTGCGATGGCCGACTGATCAAGTTCTAAACTAGTCCTGGTGCGATGGCCGAATGAGCAAGGGCAAAACATAGTCATGGTGCGGTGGCCGACTGATCAAGTTCTAAACTAGTCCTGGTGCGATGGCCGACAGATCAAGGACTAAACTAGTCTTGGTGCGATGGCCGACTGATCAAGTTCTAAATTAGTCGTGGTGCGATGGCCAACTGATCAAGTTCTAAACTAGTCCTGGTGCGATGTCCGACCGATCGAGTGCTATACTAGTCCTGGTGCGATGGCCGACTAATCAAGGGCTAAACTAGTCGCAGTGCGATGGCCGACTGATCAAGGGCTAAACTATTCCTGGTGCGATGGTCGACTGATCAAGTTCTAAACTAGTCCTGGTGCGATGGCCGATGATCAAGTTATAAACTAGTCCTGGTGCGATGGCCGATTGATCGAGTGCTATACTAGTCCTGGTGCGATGGCCGACTGATCAAGTGTTAAAGTAGTACTGGTGTGATGGCCGACTGATCAAGTTCTAAACTAGTCCTGGTGTGATGGCCGACTGATCAAGTGCTAAAGTAGTCCTGGTGTGATGGCCGAATGATCTAGTGCTATACTCGGCATGGCCGACTGATCACGTGCTATACTGGGCATGGTGAGATGGCCAACTGATCAAGTGCTATACTGGGCATGGTGCAATGGGCGACTGATCAAGCGCTATACTAGTTATGGTGCGATGGCAGACTGATCAAGTGCTCTGCTAGTCCTGGTGCGATGGCCGACTGATCAAGTGCTATACTCGGCATGGCCGACTGATCACGTGCTATACTGGGCATGGTGAGATGGCCAACTAATCAAGTGATATACGTACTGGGCATGGTGAAATACTACACTCCCGCCTGCGATTCATAAGTAATTCATCATTGTACTCCGCACCACCGCGGGGGACATAAAACAATGATTTCCCACACACACCAGCCATCTACATTTGGCATCCTACATTTGGCATCAAGTGCTATACTGGGCATGGTGCAATGGGTGATTGATCAAGCGCTATACTAGTTATGGTGCGATGGCAGACTGATCAAGTGCTCTGCTAGTCCTGGTGCGATGGCCGACTGATCAAGTGCTATACTCGGCATGGCCGAATGATCACGTGCTATACTGGGCATGGTGAGATGGCCAACTAATCAAGTGCTATACGTACTGGGCATGGTGAAATACTACACTCCCGCCTGCGATTCACTTACCAAGAATTGCAATCCAGCGGTCATTGAATTGCAATTCGTCCGCTCTGAAATTGCAGTCTAATTGCGGTCCAATCGCGGTCCCGTTGCTGCGGTCATTCTTTCGCGATACCGTTTGTGCGGTAATTCTTTCGCGGTCCAGTTTGTGCGGTCATTCTTTCGCGATACCGTTTGTGCGGTCATTCTTTCGCTATTTCCGTTAAAAACTTACCGTATCATCGTATAGTACAGTTTGTTTACATTATACAAACGTACTATACGAATATTATACAAAAACATACGATATCCGTTCGTATATACGATATATCCATACGGATATGGTATGAATATACAGTGGGTCATCGTGCGGTTAAAATACACCGATGCACCGGTTCATTTCGCATGTAAACATCCGGTTTTCATTTCGATCATCTGCCACAATTTTAAGTTTTTCAAAATGAATAAATGTTCAGTTTTACAATACAGAAACAATTTAAAACTGAGGATTGTGAAGTACGGTATCACAGTGCATATACATGTGTGTTCAATACAGTAATTCATCAGTAATTCATCATTGTACTCCGCACCACCGCCGGGGACACAAAACAATGATCCCCCACACACACCAGCCATCTACATTTCTCTAAAGTTCCAAAAGTTCCAGTCTATATCCCACAGTGGGAACAATGTGTATCACCACCACCACCTGTTTTTGTCTATGACTACACAACACCCCCCACCCCCGACCACCACTAAACTAGTCCTGGTGCGATGGCCGACTGATCGAGTGCTATACTAGTCGTCCTGGTGCGATGGCCGACTAATCAAGGGCTAAACTAGTCCTGGTGCGATGGCCGACTGATCAAGGGCTAAACTATTCCTGGTGCGATGGTCGACTGATCAAGTTCTAAACTAGTCCTGGTGCGATGGCCGACTGATCAATATAAACTAGTCCCGGTGCGATGACCGACTGATCGAGTGCTATACTAGTCCTGGTGTGATGGCCGACTGATTGAGTGCTATACTAGTCCTGGTGCGATGGCCGACTGATCAAGTGCTAAAGTAGTCCTGGTGTGATGGCCGAATGATCTAGTGCTATACTCGGCATGGCCGACTGATCACGTGCTATACTGGGCATGGTGAGATGGCCAACTGATCAAGTGCTATGCTGGGCATGGTGCAATGGGCGACTGATCAAGCGCTATACTAGTTATGGTGCGATGGCAGACTGATCAAGTGCTCTGCTAGTCCTGGTGCGATGGCCGACTGATCAAGTGCTATACTCGGCATGGCCGACTGATCACGTGCTATACTGGGCATGATGAGATGGCCAACTAATCAAGTGATATACGTACTGGGCATGGTGAAATACTACACTCCCGCCTGCGATTCATAAGTAATTCATCATTGTACTCCGCACCACCGCGGGGGACATAAAACAATGATTCACACACACCAGCCATCTACATTTGGCATCCTACATTTGGCATCAAGTGCTATACTGGGCATGGTGCAATGGGCGACTGATCAAGCGCTATACTAGTTATGGTGCGATGGCAGACTGATCAAGTGCTCTACTAGTCCTGGTGCGATGACCGACTGATCAAGCGCTATACTAGTTATGGTGCGATGGCAGACTGATCAAGTGCTCTACTAGTCCTGGTGCGATGGCCGACTGATCAAGTGCTACATGTATACTCGGCATGGCCGACTGATCACGTGCTATACTGGGCATGGTGAGATGGCCAACTGATCAAGTGCTATACTGGGCATGGTGCAATGGGCGACTAATCAAGCGCTATACTACTTATGGTGCGATGGCAGACTGATCAAGTGCTCTACTAGTCCTGGTGCGATGACCGACTGATCAAGGGCTAAACTAGTCCTGGTGCGATGGCCGACTGATCAAGTTCTATACTAGTCCTGGTGCGATGGCCGACAGATCAAGGACTACACTAGTCCTGGTGCGATGGCCAACTGATCAAGGGCTAAACTAGTCCTGGTATGATGGCCGACTGACCAAGGGCTAAACTAGTCCTGGAGCGATGGCCGACTGATCTAGTTCTATACTAGTCATGGTGAGATTGCCGACATTGCAACAAAGCTTTAGCCCGTTGACATAAAAACATGCCGCACCCGCCGAGGCTTTGATAGTATACCCAAAAACTTTTAACTAAAAAACACTTTAACCAAAAACTTTATCCTGAATGCACACCAATGTGCCAACTATATCGCTCTGTCTGCAAGCGGGCCCAACAAAAACTTTAAGGGAAATTTCAAAGTAATTTGACCGTGACATTGGGCACATATAAATAATAATGAAAATGTGGGTGACAAATACACCGTATGTGAAGTTTCGAGTGAATTGGTGAAGCGGTTTCAGAGATATAGTGTTCTTAAAGGTACATGCCCACTCAGTAGGCACAAAATGTTCTTTATATCAGAGACATCATCTGAGACATTTTCTGGCAAAATAAACATTAATTCACCATTAATACACATATTTATTGGCATTATTATACATTTTATATCGGACGTAAATTTCCACACTGCTATCAGGGGCGATAACCGTGTTTCCTTAAAATGTTACCAAGACATTACTATTTATTTTTTGATGTGCAATGATCATACTTTATAATCTGTCGAAAACATTATTTTTTCAGGGAAACACATTTAATTAGTATAAGTAATTAATTAAAAAATATCATGCCCCATTTGCCTATGAAAATAGTCCTGATATCACCGCGTGTCACTATCAGTGAAATAAACATTACTAAATGATTATATCCATATAACGGGCACTCGTAATGTTTAGAACTGGTTGAATAGTGACAAAATTATACACTTATTTAATTCCTACAAATAACTGAGAATACACATAACTTTAATTGTTGTGCCTACTGAGTGGGTATGTACCCCTTTTAATTAGCATAAATTATTAAAAACAAGAAATGCGTCTGTCGAACGCGGATGCCACCTGCAGCATATTTGAGAAACTGTGACAAAGTGGGTTAACCGAAAAGAGTGACGGACGGACAGACGGACGGACGGTCCAAACACTATATGCCACCCGTTTCTTCGAAACCCGGTGGCATAAAAATATCATGCCTCATTTGAATATGAAAATAGCTTGATACCACTGCTAGTCATTATCAGTAAAAATAATATTACTAAATGATTATATATGGATAGCGGGCACACATAATTTTTAGAACTGGTGGAATAGTGACACAATTATACACTTATTTTATTGCTATAAAGAACAGTTTGTGCCTACTGAGTGGGCATGTACCTTTAAAAACTTTAACCTTAAATCAAAAAAATTTACCCGGACGGATGTACGTACGTACGTATGTAGGCCAATGTGACAACTATATCGCACTGTCCACATGCAGGCATGTCAAACACTTTGAGGTAAATTTGAAAGTAATTTTACCTTGATATTGGGCACAGGGGTTGCAGGAGTTGAGCATAGAATGAAAATATGGATGATGATAAACACACATGTGAAGCTTCGAGTGAATTGGCGAAGCTGTTTCTGAGATATAGTGTTCTTAAAAACTTTAACCTACAGTAAATAAAAAATCAGATGGCCATGGCCCGCATGTTGAGCCCACCGAGGCATTTGATGGTGTCCGAGTATATTTATTTGAAGTTTGAATTAACGTATGTAAAAGAAAATTTAACGCAAATTTGAAAGTCATTTGACCTTGATCTTAGGCATGTGGGTCGCATGCGTGGGCTATAATATGAAAATATGGATGATAATAAAGAATTATCTGAAGTTTGAAGCAAATCTGGGTAAGTGTTGTGGAGATATAAGGTATGCAAAAACTTTAACAAAAATTTCAAAGTCATTTGACCTTGACCTTGGGGCACAGGGGCCGCATGAGTGGGAGACAGAATGAATATATGGATTATGACTAATAAGCATTTGATGTTTCAAGTCAATGTGACTTAGGATATGGTATTTAAAAACATACACCGATTTCGGACAGACTGACGCACGGACGTCATTGTGATCACTAAGTCTGCTTTCCGCAAGCAGGCTCGGCAAAAAAAATACAGATGGACGTCAATGTGCAGACTATATCGCACTGTCCGCAGGCGGTCGCGACAACAATTGTCCAACCCCTTTTTAAAGGTGCAAGCCCACTCAGTAGGCTAAAAATGCTCTTTATGGGAATTAAATAAGTGTATAATTGTCACTATTCCACTACTTTAATATAAACATTACGAGTGCCCGCTATACAGATATAATCATTTGGTAATATTTATTTTACTGATAGTGACGCGCGGTGGTATCGGTATTTTCATGTGCAAATGGGGCATGATATTTTATAATTATTTATACTATTAAATTAAATGCATCAACTGAAAAAAGAATTGACAGATTATAAAGTATGATCATTGCACATCAAAAAATAAATACAGAGAATAAATAGTAATGTCCGTTAACATTTTAAGGAAACACGGTTATCGTCCCTGATATCAATGCGGAAATTTTCTTCTGATATAAAATGTATAATAATGCCAAACAATACGTGGGTAATGGTAAATGATTGTTTATCTGGCCAGAAAATGTCTCCGATGATGTCTCTGACATAAAGAAACATTTTGTGCCTACTGAGTGGGCATGTACCTTTAACGCTAGCTCCGCCCTGTCCAGTGAGACCTATGCATGTGTTAAGTTTCATAAAAAATATTGCAAAGGGTGTTCGCGTTATGCTCCGGACAAATCAGTGCGCGAAAAAACAAAGGGAGATAACTAAACTAGAAAATGTGTTCATAGAACACGGATACCCCACATATCGCTTTGATTAGTAAACGAGGCAAAATTCCAGTGTCCAAAAGGGAGAGATAATCCATGACAACGGGGTTCGAATCAAAAATCGAAATAAACTTTCCGCATCTACTCATCAGAAGGAAGCTACATATCAAATTTCAGTGCTGTAGCTATTACAAAAGTTTTACGAGTTACAAGGCAAAAATTTTCAAATTCTAATTAAAAAAGAGGGAGATAATCCATGACTCGGGGGTCGAATGAAAATAAACTTTGCAAATCTACTCATCATAAGGACATACCAAGTTTCAGGTGTGTAGCTATTAGGGTTTAAAAGTTTTACGAGCTACAAGACAAAATTGGAAAATTCTAACTTGAAAAGGGGGAGATAATCCGATGACCATGGGGTCGAATTCAAACATACATGTACCAAGTTTCAGGTATGTAGCTATTACGGTTTAAAAGTTTTTCGAGTTACTAGGTTGGTGACGGACGGAAGAACGGACAAGGTCAAGGGTAACACTAAATGCCCCCTCCTCTATCGTGGTGAGGCAAAAGTTGTCATATACAAGTAAACTTACCTTAATTTATCAGTTTACACATCAGACGATGAATGAACTTTAATTCTGGTGTAGAATATTAAAGTTATTCATTATATTCAATAGTGCTGCTTTGACATGACGTGAAATTAAAACATGCATGACATGATCTGGAAGAAAAACCACAGACCAAGCACGCATATTCAGAATCACGTCTGTCGGTTCTTATCCAGCTCCGATTTCTGTCACCTGTCCACAAAATCCAGAATCCAACATTGTCGCAAATTTAATCCTCTATGTTGGTGTACGTTAGAACAAAATGTCACTTAGTATATTATCCAATCCATTGTAATCTCTTGTTTCTCTAAATAAATGCGTCCAACAATCCCTGTAGCTATCGTGATAAAAAATGTTAAAGGTTCCGTCAGCGCCTCACATATTGATCTTAATATCCACCATTTTGATTCCAAGTACCAGAATAATGATGTTTCCATGCGCCGTCGTAGTGTTATCTGTCAGATTCCGTTGTTTATTTGATCAAATTGATGGACAAATTTGTGTCCGCTAATGTCGCCAAGAGCATAATCTGTGACGTTGACTGTAATAATTTGGCATAACTTCTAGCTTGTGAATTTTTGGTTGAATGAAGTGATCACTATGGTGAATAAGTGTGTATTTGTGCCCGGTTTGCTCAGCAGGTAGAGCGATGGTGTGGTAAACCAGAGATCCCCGGTTCGATTCCGGGCTGGTGCACATCTTTCTCACCCTGTGACATTTAGCGCCCAACGTAGTTGCGGGAAGTAACTCTGCTGAATACTCCCGCATCGTCCGTACCGAGAGTTTATAATGGTGCTCTCCGTAGGTTTCCCCTGCAAAGTACCAAATCACATCTGATTTGCACTTCAACTGTTAATTGCGACATATTTTCTGTATTTTTCAATTGAAAGAAATGTCAGTATTATACTTATTCATTTCTGTGTGATAAGTACAGAAAAATATGTCACAATTAACAGCTAAAGCGCGAATGAGATCCGATTCGGTACTCTGCAGGAAAAACTTATGGAGCAACGGAACTCTGGGTACGGACGATAATTGAGTATTCTGTTGCCCAACAAAGGACCGCGACTGATAAATACTCCCAAATTGTACCCAAACATATGGAATTCGGAGACAAAAATTAAACATAGAATTCGAGACGAATTTCAATTTGGCGGAGAAGAATGTCACAGTACGCAACTGACCATGGGGATGAAGTGTGTATGATCTGTGCCTTGTTAGCTTGCTCGGTAGTCATGGGCATGGTACGGTAAACATGAGGTCCCTGGTTCGATTCCGGGCCGTTATTTATCTTTCTCACTCTGTGACACAAGTAAACCGTTTCATTTTAAATAAATGGCTATCACCGGAATAAATATTATCTTCACAAAATTTGAATCGGGCCAATAGAAATCAACAGCTAGAACAGAACGTTTGCAGTAATATAAATCTAATTATAATTTTTTTTTTTTAATATTTTAATTTTTATGATCAGGTTTCGAAAATTAAAATATGCTTTTCTTTTAAAATTATTATCAATATGTTCACCATGTTATTATGGTTAATATGCAATTCACAGTCTCCTTGCAGCTTGAAATTGAAAGACATTATGAAAAGTTGTATTGATCTCAGAAATTGTCATGTCGACTATAGGATCGCGTCGAAATAATGACAACATAATAGGAAAACGTAATTTGATACCGACGAAAATGTAAAACAAAACGCAAAATTGATGCTTTGTTTTGCTATATTATACCGTAGACCACACATTATCATTTGATTTTTATATGAAAATAAATATATTGTCAGCATGGTGGTGTCTATTAATGTGTTCTTGATATTCGGAACGGCAGTGAGTGAGTGACGACATTTTGTTTTGTCCAAGATTGTCAAGGTCAATGTTTCACTGTTTGTCTGGCAATAACCCGCCGATTTATATTGCGCACCAAAAAAAACAGATCACAAATACCGCTGACTTTCTAGGGTAGTCACTTTGTAATTAGATAGATGGGATAAAATTTTGGATTGGAACATGGATACGTTTGTCAACTATTTCGATTTTATTGCCGCATTGGTTAAGCAGAGCGGTCCGCTGGTTTTACCGCAGAGCGCAGCGTAAAGCGGTCATTCTTTCGCAGTTTACAGAAACAAAGGAGCGTAAATTGCAATTAAAAGCGGAGCGCAGCGCGAACTGCGCTATAAGTATTGCAATTCCGCAACCAACTCTTTGGACCGCGGTCACATGATTGCAGTCCGATTGCGGTCCGATTGCGGTCCAATTGCAATTAATGGGAACGCGAATTGCAATCCTGCGCTCCAGGAATTGCAATTCGCTTGGTAAGAGAACCGCAGGCCACTCTGTACCACCCTGTGACAAATTCACGTTCATGCTGCTCCCGCTAAGCCCAGAGTGAAGGTCACAAGCCCACACACTTGGAAATGTTTGCATATTTTAGGGGTATCTGGGCCCACGCGGGGGTATTCCATAAGCCTCGCTTACGCAATCTAGTTTCCTGAAAAACGTCATATAGAAAGAATGGACGAAAAAATATGTCTCCCTGTATTATACCCCGGAATGTGGTTGTCCAGGTTTAACCCTTTCACCCCTAAGTAACTGGAATTGACTTTGATACAATGTTAATTTTGCAACCAATGCAATCGTATCGAAATCGTGTTCAGACTAGTCCATTTATGAAACTGAGGTGTGTTTTCTTCTCAAAAATATGAAAATTTCTTTCAAAAAGTGCAGATCCTGATGAGACGGCTACATGGCACTGAATAAACCGCTATAGAAGGTTGTCGGGTTCAAACGGTTAATACACGTGTCAACAAATATTTCACCGATGCACGGACAAATTGAAGCACGACTTTCTTTATATCGTTGTGTATGGGAGACAATTCAAATGAATTTGTATATATTTATTCGTTCACGAGTTGTCTATTCCGTGTTATATTTGACATTAGTACATTTGTTTGAGGTACTTGGAATTAGCGAAACAACTCCGTTAGACTAGTATTATTTCTGACCGCTTGCGGTATCGAAAAAAGTGAACGAAAACTGGGTTGAGTAATATTATTCATTATTAACTACCCTACATAGATACACCTGTAGCCTATTTCACCAACATTGCAAAGTATACTTTTCTAGTGAAGTATACTTTGAGGGAGAACTTTTCAACTTTAGGATAAATTTTTTTTTTTTTTATTATACTGTATTTATTACATTATCACAGCCAAAATGGCTGTGAGAATGTAATAAATTCAGTATAATAATTCTGCATACTTTTAATCATCAGATATATGCAGTTGTTAGTTCTGTATGAAAGTATACTTTGCAATTTTGATGAAATCGGGTACTGGTCATCAGGCTCTATAACAAGTTAATTCATGCCATTAAATAGAAAAATAACCGACTTGTTTATTGATTTTATGCAAATGACATGTGAATTATAAAACACGTTATGGAAACACAATCTAAACCCTTTCAACATCACAGGCCTGTATAGTGGTAATGGCGAACAGTGTAGATCCACATGAGCCGATAATGACGGTTTAAATGAGTGGTCACAACATATGCTTTCATTGATAAATAAGAAAAATCTGAAAATATTTCAAAATTTTCATTCACTCAAACGCATATTCCAAACATAATGGATTAATGATGTGTACATATATGTAGATGTAAAACTTTATCATCGAGAAACCATATTAATGGAAGATGCAAGTTTAACCCTTTCAACACCACCGGCCTGTGTTGTGGTATTGACGAGCCGTCTCATCAGGATCTGTACTTTTTGTAAGTAACGTTTATATTTTTGATAACAAAAACACCCCTTTTCATAAATGAACTAGTGTGAAAATCATTTTGTGACGATTGGATTGGTTACAAAATTAACATATCAAAATCCATTCCAGTTACTTAGGGGTTGATACTTGGACGGAAATGGGTCTCATACCATTACCCGTTTACACAGATGAATAACAACATGACACCTCTCGTTAAGTGTAAGTTAGATAATGTATTCCAGTCGAAAATGGTTACTGTCTGTTCCACGTTTTGCTGCAGACGAACTTTTGGCTATTACACACATTAAATATAAAAACATTTAATTGTAGGTTCTTTTTCATCAATAACAAAAACGTCACCCTCCTAAACAAAAAATATTTGATGAAATTCCATCAAATATTGATTTTATTGCGAGAAAACGATTTTTCTATGGGAATTTAACATGGGGAGTTAATTTCCAAAACTTTTCGCAAAAAAGTTTTTTTTTTGGAAATTGACTCCGAAACCTGGCGAGATGATGTAAGTAAGAAAACAAGTTATATTTTGAAAATCAGTCCACAAATAAAAAAAATATTTAAAAAAATAAATATTTTTAGCCCCCATATTAAATTCCCATAGGAAAATCGTTTTTTCTCAATAAAATCAATATTTTATGGAATTTCATCAAATAAAATGTTTTGGGGAGGGTGACTTTTTTGTTATTGATACAAAAGTTACTTTTAAATATTTTTTAGATTTAATGTGTTTAATAGCCAAAAGTTCGTCGGCAGCAAAACGTGGAACAGACAGTAGTTAACAACGCATGGGGAAAAGTTAAGCGGCCGGAAATCGTCGAGTTGGTCTTAAGTCAAACTACTGATAGCTTAGTCAAATTCGTAGTCCCAACTATTCATCTATATAATAACTCATTAACTCAAAGTTCGTTAACTAAATAGAGAATAGCAGGTTAGTGCCGTGAATGGGAACACATATCTGGCAAGGCTCAGGAAACGGGATGGGCGAGGCTCTGCCGAGCACATCCCGTTTCCGAGCCGCGCGAGATATTTTTCCCATTCACGGCACTAACCTACTATTCTATTTATCCCTTCAACACCTACAAATGGCTGTAAAATGCAAAAAATATAACCCCCGCCACCGCACATATCCATACGCAGTGACAAGGTCATATTGACAGGATATCAAAAATGTTTCACTGCACCGTGTTTCACGGTACATACGCACTGTGTTGACGGGATAAAAGTATTTTCCTCTGGACGTTGAGTTAAGTAGACGAGTGTAAGCTGTATTTATTAAACTCCTGCGGGTTATTTGCACGGGTTTCGCTGTGAGAGAAAACCCGTAATCAACTCCTTACAAATAATACACCGTGAAGAGAACACCTGTAATTAGGTAGATGTATACAGTATGGAAGCGTCTTGGTGCCAATGCTGAAATATTTTATCTCCTAATTAGCAGATACTAACTCCTAATTAGGAGATACTAAGTCCTAATTAGGAGATAGTAGGACGTAATATCTCCTAATTAGGAGTCCGTATCTCATAATTATGACTTACTCTCTGTGTCAAAGCTAAAACATGTTTTATCTCCTAATTAGGAGATACGAATCTCCTAATTAGGAGATACGAACTCCTAATTAGGAGATATTAAGTCCTAATTAGGAGATATAAGGAGATATTAAGTCACAATTAGGAGATATTAAGTCCTAATTAGGAGATAACTCCTAATTAGGAGATGCATCTCCTAATTAGGAGTCACAATTTCCGAATTAGGAGTTAGTATATCCTAAGTATCTCCTGATTAGGACTTATTATATCCTAATTAGGAGATAAATGTATTTGGACATTGGCACCAGGACACTTCCACAATACGGGTAAATAGAGAATAGTAGGTTAGTGCCGTGAATGGGAAAACAATATCTGGCAAGGCTTAGGAAACGGGATGGGCGAGGCTCTGCCGAGCCAGATATTCCGTGCCGAGCCAGATATTTTTCCCATTCACGGCACTAACCTACTATTCTATTTATCCCGTCAACATATACAAATGGCTTTAAAATTCAAAAATATAACCCCAGCCACCGCACATATTAATACGCAGTGATTAGGTCGTATTGACAGGATATCAAAAATGTTTCACGGCATCGTGTTTCACGGCACATACGCACTGTGTTGACGGGGTAATGTTGATTCTTCGCCCACGTATTGACAACATTTGAGATACAGCGCAGATTTGCTGCAGGTTCCCAAACGAAAGAAACGAAATTGAATGAAAAACAAGAAAACGATCGTTTGTACAACGATATGTACATGTGTATAGACGATTATCGTTTGTTTGTATTGTACGTGAAAACGATATTTTCGTTTAAATATCCGGCTTTCGACTATATAAACCCCCTGTCGTTTCTTTCAACGCATCGCTTTGACGCGTCGCTTTGACGTCGCTTTGATTTCGCTTTGACGTGACGTCGCTTTGACGTCGCTTTGACGTCGCTTTGACGTCGCCTTCGTTGTTTTTTATTAAAAAATGCTGATTTCTTGACACGTGTACGTCAAGGAAAACATCAGTTTCTAATTATAGAACGAAACTGGTGTCAAAATATGTACGCAATCGTTCGTTTGTAGAACCATAAACAAATCCAAACTGTACATGTAAGTCCGCGTTATTTTCCACGAAAACCATATTATCTTTGTCCATCCGCTAACACAATACCCAATGTGTATGATCACGTGGTTAAAACAACAACAACAACAAAGTATGTATTATTTTACATTTTCCTTAATATGCAACGGATTTTGATGAAATATGGCGCAGCAAACGCGTCTTCATGAGGTGCATATTCGGCTTAACAAGACGCGTTTGATGCTCCACGTTTCACCAAAATCCGTTGCATAATCAGGACAAAATAAAAGAATGAATTTGTACTTTGGATCAGAGGGCTTCAGGAAGTTTCAGTACTTGTTGTTGTTGTTGTAACCACGTGATCATACACCTTGATACCGAAACTTTTCACATGAGAAGTAGAATACCATAACGCCACGAAATTTCTACGCGTTTCCTAATCTTGCCTGATGAACGTCATATCAATATATACTAGCCTGGTAGCCTCTTTCTTTTCAGAGATGGCACCGCACGGCGTCCGGGTAAATGCAATCAAGTAAGTTTTGTACAGTCGTGTACAAGGTTTCCGAACGGCATGATTCATGTTTTTTTAGATGTGTTTACAGTAGATTTCCTTTAATATCTTTCTAATAGAATGACATATTTTTTATGAAATATACCGCAGCAAATGCGGTACACGTTGTCGTTTATTGTATAGGCGGCTTTAATCTCATAATTATGTCGTTTTATCGAAGACTCGGTTACCGTAAATGTAAATACAAACTTGAGCACGTGAATGTAAGAAATGAACAGTACTCGATTCTTTGTGAAAGTTATAAGTTATTGTAAATAACTTTCAGAGCACCCATAAATCACATGGATTTACATTTATTGAGCATAGGCTGCATATGCAGCCTATGCTCAATAAATGTAAATCCACAATATGACATCGTATTTTGGTGCGCTACTAATCATCAAAATCCGTCCGTTTGTTAGGAAGATTTTAAATACAATCTACTGTAAAAATAACGTCAGAGATTACGTCACGTCGGAAAATCGGGTTCCTAAACCACGTGATCCACACCTTGGTGTAGTATTTATTGCATTGATTTTATTTCGATAAATCCTAACCTATCATGAGGTGGGGGATCACGTGGTTTCCGAACCCGATTTTTTGTCATATTTGTCCAAAGATTGACGTGGGTGGAAGGTAGGAGCATGAGATGGTAATTTAACGATCGAGGTTCATCCTTACCGGAATCCCGACCGGAGACCCGACCGGAGACGTGGTTTGACCCTCACGTACGTCGTTTGCATTTTTATGTGTGACAGTTGAATCTGGTTATGCCCCTTATGTTAGTATTACGATTATATTAGTTTTAGGGGAAGGGGCCAAGTGACTTTGGTGTGGTATAGACCTGACACCAGGTCAGGATATTCTAATTTGAGGGCTGAATATATTTTTTAGATGTAAATATTCGGTTCTGACTTTGGGATTTCCCCCGCAATGCAGCAGGTTAAATACGGGATCGAACCCGTTGGACCGGCCTTAAATGACTTTAAGTTAGCTGTTGATATGCCGTTCAATACCCATCAATCAGTCAATCAAACGAACTATTCGACCCAGTAAAGAGCAAACAGAGCTATCAGTATTTTTCAGAAATTATTAAATAAATGAGGTCTTTACTCAGTGACAGAAAACAGAGGTAAAAGGCCATTTGTATGAAAGATTTTTAGAATAGTTGTTGTACCGTATTATACATTTTCAGATATAGCTTAGTGTCCAAAATGAGAACAAGGAAAACCCTGCTGCACGCGCCTTTTATATGAAACGCCAAATCTACATAAACTGAATAATTAATGCTAGTTCTAAATATAGAGAATAGTAGGTTAGTGCCGTGAATGGGTAAACATATCTGGCAAGGCTCAGGAAACGGGATGGGCGAGGCTCTGCCGAGCACATCCCGTTTCCGTGCCGTGCCAGATTTATTTTTTCCCATTCACGGGGCACTAACATACTATTCTATTTATCCCGTCAACACCTACAAATGGCTGTAAAATGCAAAAATATAACCGCAGCCACAGCACATATTCATACGCAGTCATTAGGTCGTATTGACAGGATATCAAACAATGTTTCACTGCACCGTGTTTCACGGCACATACGCACTGTGTTGACGGGATACATATTTAATGCTAGCTCTAATGTGGCCAACTATGTATATTACCCCACCCATCCAAAATACCATGTAACATGAGAAATATTTGACGACACTATGCATCCCATATTTATAGTAACTGTATATAGAGGATATTCCATCGTACATTTTGAATAGCGGGAAATAATACACGAATGTGCGTCGGCTTCCGCGTAAGCAGCTCACTCGTTGCTTGCACGGACGCCGACGGACACAGTGTATTATTTCCGCTATTCAGACATGTACGATGGAATATCCTATTTATTACACTCCCACGGCGGATACATATGCACATTTAGTCTATTTTTGAGATTATAATTAATGAATTGTGATGCGCGCATGAACAGTTATACAATGACGTGTTTTCCCGCGTTTTGACGTTACGTTGTGACGTCAAATGTGACGTCATGTAATTTTTTTGAAATCCAAATTACGCAGCTGTTTCTATGAACCAGATATAATTGAGTGCATGTTTGGAATGTGTTCAATCACATTAACATTTTGTATTAGTCGAGACCCTTTTCAAATTTTCCAATAACTTTATTTTCATTGTGTTTAAAATTAAACATTTTGCATGGTAGCTCGTGGTTTCCAAGAAAACTGACGCGCAATTACGGGTGTTCTCTTCACGGTGTATTATTTGTAAGGAGTTGATTACGGGTTTTCTCTCACAGCGAAACCCGTGCAAATAACTAAGTATTTAATAACTAAGTGTTTTATCTACCTCCGCATCACATTTTTCAAATTTGACTTACTAAAATTCTGAAATATTATCATTTTTTCTATATATTATTTTTCAGAAATGGTACTTTTGAATCACCGCATGCTTATCATTTATGCTTAAATTGGCTACTGGTGTAGCGATCGTAATTTCCATAAGTTTTGCTTTGCCTGCCAACAGCCATAATCGGTATTATCTCTTGGTGACGAATAGTGGCAATAACGAGTATGGGCTTTGCATTTCAGCCCTGGTACAATTGTGAGCAATATTGCACGACGATCGCACGGCAAGTACCAGGACGATGATCTTTATCAACAAGTAAGTTATAAGGTTCGACAATGTCCAGCCATGGGCAGGGCTCCAGATAAGGAATTAGTAATTGAGTAGTGTCACTCCATCGTTTCTGAAGCAATTGGGTATTTCAAAATTTTAATTGGGTAAAATAAAATTACACTACTATTTACACATCCACAGAAAGCAATTATTGAATAGTTTGCTTCGAAATGAAAACATGTCTTGGCATTTCATTAGAATTGTCTCCTTGGAAACAATTCTCATGAAATACCAAGATGTGTTTTGATGGAAAGTGAGAAAAAGATGCTACATTTGTGGTATGTTTATTGTTTTCTGCAGCATGATAAAGGTACCATAAAATTTGTATTGCTTTTTGATACTCGCTACTTCTGATTTCAATTGGGGTTGGGGTGTTTGGCAATTTTAATTGGGTATTTAAGCAAATATGCAGCTTATCTGGAGCTCTGCGTGGGTAAACGTTGGTACGAGGGAACTGTTTGAACAACAAGGTCATAGGCCACGGGATCAAACAGTTCCCGAGTGAACGGCAAACGTTTACACACGACTGGACATGGTCGAACGTTATTGTTACATTTCCGTCGGAAATATCGTGTAATTTGAGCATATATACAGTTACTTTCTGTATTTTGATAATCTGCTCCATTAAAACAGCTGATTTACACTTACATATTCCGGGGCCGCAGTACACGTCGCGTGACGCATCAATTTCAAAATTTCAGTGCGACCGTTGTGAACCGGTCTGATGACGTTTCAGTAACGTCATGAGACACATGCATTACGTCGATGTTGCATTATCTACAGTCATGGTCAAAGCCATGTAGAAAGCACTAAATACAATAAAAAACCTCTCTAATCCGGACACTAAGACAAACATATCGATGGTCTAGTAACATAAGGTCGTAACTGCTATGCTAAAGCATAGCAGTTACGACCTTATGTTACTAGACCATCGATATATTATCTCACATGACGGGCATCTTGGTCATTTATCTCAGGTGATAATGCCTTTGAATGATCGCTTAGCAAACACATTCGACTCAAAATGATCAAATGCCTGATTTACAGTGAAACCTCTGTATACTGGACACAATGGGGACCTCCCAGGGTGTCCAGTTTAGAGAGGTGTCACTGTACATTCACCATGGATATGTTCCTGGTTCCATAAGCGAACGAGTTTATATCGCTTACGAATCGTTTTCACATCGTTTTCGTGTTTATACGCCAATGTTGGAAAAAAAGAACGGGACGTATTATGTTATAGCGTTCATGTTATACCGTTCGGAGGGCGGGCGTGATGGGCTGTGGCATAGGGGTTAGAACACCTGAGTTCCAATCCGGAGGTTGTGAGTGAGTTTGTGCAATCGTCTCCTGATAGCTTTCTGTCAATCGAGCTGAAACTTTACACATGTCGAGGCACACATTGAACGTGTGCATCATTGTGTTTTCTTTACGAAAAACTATTTTGTATTTTTCAACATGGCCATTTTTCACATGTTTGTATACATTCTTGTATAGGGTATATAGTCTATGTAATCAACTCCTCTGACAGCTTTCTGTGAATCATTTGGAAACGTTGCACTTGTCTTCTACCTAGACATATTGAACCTGTGCACCATGGTGTTTTTATTATTTTTGCCAAACTTCTTTTTTTCACGAAAATACGGTCTTTTCAACTTGGCCATTTCCTCACACTTTTGCATACAGTCCTGGGGTGCGTTTTACTAAACTTTTTAAGACTAAGATGTTCGTAAGTGCAAAATTACGATAGTCTGTAAATTTCACAGTAACAATGTTTTGTTGTAAACAATTATTGGATTTACATTTATTGATCATAGGCTGCATATGCAGCCTATGCTCAATAAATATAAATCCCTCAATTCAAATTTCCAGACGATCTTAAATTTTCACTTACGAACATTTTATTCGTACGAAGCTTAGTGAAACGGCTCCCATTATAGGGTGTAGAGTTGGTGTAATCAACTCCTGCAACAGCTGTCTGTCAACCAATCCCTCGACCAGCGTTTTCTCTGTCTGACTGCACTCTTGTTATATTTAGAAGATTATGGTTTCGTTGGTTTAAACAATCATTATTTTTTGTATTTAATGAAAAGATCGTGTTCACGGACAAATCAAATAAACAATGATCGTTGCTGTGCACGTCGTTGTACAAAATGATCGTTTTCACTGCGATTGTCATTCGTTTTCGTTTGTCTCGTTTGCCTACCTTCAATACATCTTTGTTTTAGTTTATACCCCAACACTCAATTATCTGATTTCAATAATTGGCAGACATGTCGCAGCTTTAAGTCCAATGTCATATCCTCTACATATATATAGAGGTTGCGTGTTTAATCCTTACCAAAGTGACCGGATTAGCTCAGTAGGTAGAGTGTCGGACTGCGGATCGGGAGACCACCTCGACCGCTGCGAATGGCCGATTCGGTGTGTGGACAAGACAACTTCGTGCTAACCTAGTCCTTCGAACAATACTTACAACAACAACAATAATGGCTGAAAGTGTTGGAAGCGCTCCAAAGGACGTATTATTTGAAATTGTCCTTTAATAGGCAACGAATTTTGATGAAATATGGCACAACAAACGCGCCTTGATGAGCTGCATTTTGTGGTCCCAGGAGTTTCGGCATATACTTATGTCGTTTTTGCGAAGAATCGATTGCCGTGTCAGTAGACACGGAAATCGATTCTTCGCAAAAATGACACAAATTTGGGCCAAGGTACCGAGACCACCAAATGCAGCTTCACAAGGCGCGTTTGATGCGCCATATATCATCAAAATCCGTTACATAATAAATAAAATAATACATACTTTGAATCGGAGGGCTTCTGGAAGTTTCAGTACGTGTTGTTGTTATTGTAACCACGTGATCATACATCTTGTATATGACCTTACATGTATCTGTTGCTCGGACTAATGGGCGCCATGCAGGACAGGTTAATTATGTGTACAAAATTGAGTTTTCTAACACTAAAAATCACAAAATTCAATTCTGTGTCACAAAATTCAATTCTGTGTCACAAAATTCAATTCTGTCAATTCTGTGTCACAAAATTCAACAGAGACAGCAGTCAGAACACAGCGCATGTCACAAACTTCAATTCTGCATACGTTTCGTATACAAAATTCATTTTTGTTATAAAGGATTCAATTTTGTAAGACAGAATTGAGTTTTGTGAAGAAAATTCAGTTTTGTGGGACAGACTTCATTTTTGTCCACAAAAATTAGTTTGCGTAGGATAGTCCATTTTACTAGATGGTGGAGTACACTTGCAGGTTTAAATATTTCAATGCGAAAATATAACCCAATATATTAATATTATACTTCTTTATGGACAGTTATTTTGGTTATATTATGATTACAAATGAGTGGTCACACCATATAAGCATATATACTTTGAAGGAGAAATAAGAAAAATATTCAGAATTTTCCCTCAATTATGTAAACAGGGTCAAACAGAAAGTAGCCGGGACATAGCTAGACCTGAGAGCATGCCCATATATAGAGAATACCAGGCTAGTGTATTTTGATATCAAGTTTATCAGGCAAGGCTAGGAAACGCGTAGGAATTCTGAGGCTTGCCGAGGAATTCCTACCGTTTCCGAGCCGAGCCTGATAAACATGATATTAAAATACACTAGCCTGTTATTATATTTATCAGGTAACGTTTTATGCTCGAAAATGACATTAGATGACGTCGTATTCTAACAGTAGATCTAACCTTGTGAAACAAATGGTATTGGATCTGTGTCTACTAGTAGCGAAGTTACGTGTTCGCAACTATGTGTCTACATGCATTATTTACAGTATACAAATCTTAGTATCCATGGTATCTACACAAATACTACAAATGGTTTCCTCAAATGGCCCAATACACCCATTCTGTTTATAAACACAGACAGCAGTCAGAACACAGCGCGTGTATTATTGATTTAACTGGGGCAGATGTACTTTGCGATACACAATAAATGACGTCAGTACTCGCGGGAGATCTACATGTACATGAATTATGTGTACAATTATAACGCAAATGAGTTTAAATACGAATGGGTTTGTCAACGTTTGACTGTTTGGAAATAGTTGAAGCAGAATGGCAGAATGAGAAATGAATAATCGGCAGAGTGAGAAATGAATCATCGACATTGAATGTGTAGATCGGCGACCGTGACCCATTTCTCCAGTGCAGTTTCTGACCAATGATAGTCCTTCTTACATGCGCGTGCAGAATTGACAGAATTGAATTTTGTGACACAGAATTGAATTTTGTTACACAAAATTGAATTCTGTGGCACAAAAGTGAATTTTGTGACACAGAATTGAATTTTGTGGCACAAAAATGAATTTTGTTGACAAAATTGAGCCATGTCCCACTTGGCGCCCCGTACGGACGGTAACCAATTCACTTTAACGTTCTCTTCCGACGGCTGGCGTTTATTAACAGCTTGATTTACACTGTCCATACATTGATAATGGAGTTTATATCCCAGTACAATACATTATCCCCACGTGACGTTGTTGATTCGTTAATGTTTGTTTGACGTCATTAAAATACATGCCGCTCATCGTCGTTGTCAATATCGTCACGCTATTGACCGGCAACGTGTTGGAAAACAGTAATATTCCACATTTTAACGCGGTACAGTATTTGGTTATTTACATGTTTTAAACTATCACAATATGCAATGTAAATATAGCTAATCAAATATGTAGCTCCTTAACCCTTTGAACCCGACAGCCCGATATATCGGTTTATGCAAACAGTGCAGATCCAGATGAGCCGGCTCGTAACGAGCCGTCTCATCAGGATCTGCACTGTTCGAAAGTAATTTTCATATTTTTCAGAACAACAAATACCCCCTTTTCATAAATGGACGAATCTGAAAATTAGTTTGTGACCATTGGATTGGTCGGAACATTAGCATATCACAGTCCATTCCAGTTCCTTAGGGTTGAAAGGGTTATTTGCGTATTGGACCTAAGTAGTGTCCCATTTCTGCACACACCTATACACATCAGTCGGCCTGGTACCAACATATATCACATAAAACACTTAAAAAAATCGGCCTTTTTGGACATATATGTCAGAGTATTGAAGGTCTTCGTGCCAATTCCCACCCTTAAATATAAACTAAAGAAAATGAAGAAAAGTACAGCACTTGTGTTTCAGTTCTTGACCAAACAAGCGGCGGGACACCCCCTGGGCCGAGTAGGTGTGCCTCACGACTGCGCAGAAGCCATCGCATTTCTCGCCTCTGATTCGTCCAGCTTCATCACGGGACAAACTCTATTTATAGACGGGGGAAGACATTGTGTGTCGGCAGGTGTCGCCACTAACATCCAAAAGTAGACACGGGACAGTGTTATATTTATAGATTGGGGAAATACATTCAGTGCTTGTCGGTACTCTTAGTATATACGCACCTTTGTTGCCAGTTCAAACTCAATGGTACGGAGCCCATAGGGACATCAATTTTTTTTATTAATTCGTTCCCACGAAATAACAATTCGTTCCCTCAATTTAGCAATTCGTTCTCTCGAATCAACAATTCGATTCCATGATACAGTGCAACCTCTCTACAACAGCCACCCATGAGAAGACGCAAAACTGGCTGTTGTAGAGAGGTGGCTGTGGTGAATTCAATTATATCATCCACTGTTTATTAATTTTCTTCGATAATTCTTATCAAACTCATGATTTGACAACATTTTAGAATCATTTCCAAATCTAAAATGCTGTCAAAACATGTTTTTATTGAGAAAGAAGGCAAAATCAACAGCATACGACATTTTTCGTGCTCAACAGTCTAAGGGTTAGATATAGAGGAAATCATCCATTTGGGATATAAAATAGCGGCTGTTATAGAGAGGGTGTTGTTGTAGAGAGGTGGCCGTTCGGGGAGGTTCGACTGTATAACAATTCGTTCCCTTGAATACAATTCGTTCCCACGCAATGACAATTCGTTCCCTCAATTTAACCATTCGTTCCCATGATATAACAATTTGTTCACAGGAATTAGCAATTCGTTCCCGTGGGAATTGTTACAAACATTACGAAATAAACGTGGTAATCCTGTGTATAAATGTTGTCTTAACGCTCGGTTGCTCATGTCAGGGTCCATCTCTCGCTAATATAAGCAGGAACGATAAAAAAAAACCGTACCCATTTTGAAAATGAAGCGAGAGAACGGTCTTTACCGAGCTCACATACGGTCATTTCTGCATGAATTTTGAATGTGTCAATTGATAGTGCATCATTGATTGATGCTATTTCCGAATATGTGCCCCTCGTTTCCACATTCTAATATTTGCAAATATGTCATAAATGACTTAGAAAAAATCACTACTAGACGGTTAAGACTCCGGAAGCAAGTTGAGCAAAAATAAGTCTGTAGCCTATTTCACCAACATTGCAAAGTATATTTTTCTAGCAAAGTATACTTTGAGGGAGTAATCATTTATTTTTCCTGAAACGCATTATTTCATATAGAACTAACGACTGCATATATTTGATGATTACAAGTATTACAAGACTTATTATACTGAATTTATTACATTATCACAGCCAAAATGGCTGTGATAATGTAATACATTCAGCATAATACAAATTAATAAATTCAACTATCTCAGCCAAAATGGCTGTGATAATGTCATAATTTCAGTATTATAAAAATTAATAAATTCATCCTAAAATTGAATATTTCTCCCTCAAAGTATACTTTGCTAGAAAAGTATACTTTGCAATGTTGGTGAAATAGGCTACTGTACGGTAATCCCAAAATCACAGCATGAAAGCAGACCATCAGAGCTATGGGTGTGTGAAATATCAAGCAGATCCATGCAAGGAAACAGACATTATGCACCAATCTCAACATTGACACTGGGCTTAGCGGGGGCAAGTCGATCGTGGATTTTTCACAGAGAAATATCAAGCAGATCCGCGTAAGTCATTTTTGACATATTTGCAATTAGAGTGTGGAAACGGGGTGCACATATTCCGAAAGAGCATCAACAAGGTGTATGATCACGTGGTACTAACAACAGCAACAACATCAACAAGTACTGAAACTTAGGTAATCCATCCGATTCAAAGTACGTATTATTTTATATTGTCCATTATTACGTAACGAATTTTGATGAAATATGGCGCACCAAATGCGTCTTGTTATGCTGCATTCGGTGGTCTCTTTACTTTGGCCCAAACTTCTGTCGTTTTTACGAAAAATCGATTTCCATGTCGGTAGACACGGAAATCGATTCTTCGCAAAAACAACATAAGTCTGTGCCGAACTCCCTGGACGACCAAATGCAGCTCATGAAGAAGCGTTTGCTGGTCTATATTTCATCAACATCCGTTTCATATTAAGGAAAATATCAAATAATACTTACTTTGAAGTGGGCGAGATTTAAACACTTTCAACCACTGTTGTTGTTGTTAGTACCACGTGATCATACACCTTGATCAATCAATAAATAAATGAAAAGTCATGCAGAGCATGATGTTATTAGCCGATCGAATCAGGGTTCAATATATGTCCACATTTTAGTAGTTACGGAATCTTAGGGAAAAATGAGAGAAGTGTTGATTTCCTCCCCAACCAAATTCTTCCAGTTATATTTAGCTATCATTAATATCTGATCATAGCAATACTTATGGTAGTCAAATGTAAACAATATAGGTGAAGGCGCTTAGCATTATACAAATATGTAGCAAGTCAACCGAAATCTCATAAATACCCGATTTTTGGCAGCCATCTTGAAAATATGATAATTATATACTGAATATTAGTGTAGTTTACGTAAATTATTTAATATATCCATCAGAAATGTTTTTTTTAACAACTTACACTAATTTCCAAGTTAAGGACCATGACCTATTGGCTCATATATTGGCAATTTTTGATTTTTTGGAAACCTTATACATTCAAGTTTATAAAAACACCGGGTGCCATAAATTAACACGAGGTGCTGGAATCTTATATACCTACCATTGCCCCTGGACTAGAAGGCAAACCGCCTAACTTTAGTTTACCGAACTATTGTTGGTAAAACGTTTAATTATTGGCAAATTGCAAACCGCCTAACTTTAGTTTACCGAACTCTTGTAGTTAAAACGTTTATTTATAGCCAAATTGCAAACCGCCTCACTTTAGTTTACCGAACTCTTGTAGTTAGAACGTTTATTTATAGCCAAATTGCAAACCGCCTAACTTTAATTTACCGAACTCTTGTAGTGAAAACGTTTATTTATAACCAAATTGTGTTATTTCGCTATACTTAAAGTATTCAACAGAGATAATAGCCAAAAATGAAAAATTATCCGGTTGATGTAATTTGGAAGTGATACAACAAATTTCGAATTGTAGATTACAGAATATAGGAGAAAAGGGTGGTTACAAACATTTTCACAAATCGCTGATAACTAATATATTAGACGATCTATAAATAGATCGGCTAATAATGAATAGCCGTGGAACCTCTCTAAACCGGACACCAATCCAACAACTATGATCATCCTTTTGATGAGTTTCTTGGTCACTTATCTCAGTTGATAATGTCTGTTCGTGATCACATAGCACACAACTGGGGTTCGGAATGATCAAATGCCTGATTTACAGTGAAACCTCTCTAAACCGGACTCCCTGGGGACCTCATAAGGTGTCCGGTTTAGAGAGGTTTCACTGTATTACTAAATGATTATATATGTATAGCGGGCATTAGTAATTTTTAGAACTGGTGGAAAAGTGACACAATTATACACATATTTAATTCCCATAAAGAAGTAGTCATCTGTCTGTTTTACAGTGGAACCTCTCTAAACCGGACACCCTGGGTTTAGAGAGATTCCACTGTACCTTTAATATAAAAATAATTTTACGTCCCCTGTGGGGCTCCGTAAATTTTAGATGTTTACGGGTGAAATAACTACCTACTCTCCCCCACCCTCCCTCTATGTTCGTGATGTGACGTAAGCTCTGGTGCTGCACTCCACTCCGGCGTAAAATGTTTCACGTCGAAACTGCACGGGTTTCCTGACGAGATGCAACACAACAACTCAACTCAGAGCTATCGCATAAAAGCATGTTCGTCTAGTAATCGGCGCAAACAGTTTATGCAATAATATATTTTGCATGTAGCTGAATCGGGAATTGTCAGGAATCTGGCGCCTATTTCGACATGAAACGTATCACGGCACATGAGTGGGCCATATAATAAAATATGGATGATCATGATGACTAATAATAAGCAAGCCAATAACACCTACCACTATTATTGTTCCACATATAAGAACACATTATGTTTGATTAAGATTTCATAGGCTAGACAATTGAAATTCTTATTTTGACATTTGGCGGCCATCTTGGATTAATACAAATATGGCATATATCTAATTATGTCTACTCGAAGTCATACAAATGAATGTTTGTGGCAACATAATCCATTCAGAAATGTTAGCTTTCGAAAATATACAATCCAAGGGCAAATATATGCAGAAATCTTTAATATTTGGCGGCCATCTTGGATTTATGCAAATTAGGGAAGATGATACACTATTTTAAATAGTGATAATGTATTTAGTATGGTTGAAAACATGTGTATAGCCACAAACATTATGATTCCAAGTCTTCTAGTTTAAAAATAGTAGTGATTTGAAGTTTTGCCTCATTATTTTTGGTGGCCATCTTGAATATGCTAATTAGTGTACGTGCTACACTTTTATAAATGGCTCTAGCGTGTTACTTATGGTCAAAACATGGGTATAGCCACCAAAATCAGCTTTCTAAGTCTACCAGTTAAAAAGTTATGACAGATTTTAATATGGATGGCGGCCATCTTGGATGTATGACGTCATATGACGTGTGCCACACTGACAACATTGGTTTTTAAAAACCTTTGGTTCTTTAAAACCTTGTGATTCATAAATCACATTAAAACATTTCCCCAAGAAAAAACACGGATTTACATATTGAACCCAACTATTACAGAGATAGTAGGTACCCGAAAACTTTAACTCAAATCTCATACGGACGGACGGACGGACGGACAGGGTGGGTGGTACATAAAAATAACAACAAATAGTGAAGAACTATCACTACACTGTCGCAATTCGCTGCGGTAACACAGTTAACTCCAACAGTGCAATTACTATAATGTAAATGCTTGGATTTAACGACGGCACTGGCTCGATGACCTTGCATGTCGTCTCCCAAGAAGGGGAGAAAGGAAGGAGGTAGATACAGAGGAAAACGGCCCCAGTGGGCCTAGCTCTGGTTCTTTAACGTGCCCAGACTCTCCTTCAAATATGATACACGGGACCGCCGTTTAAAGTCCCCATCCGAAAGGATTATTAGAGCAGGAAATACAAAGTATCTCAGAAATACTGACGCCCGGGAACTGAACCCTGTATCGAACCCGGGTCGCCAGCGTGGCAGTGTTACCCATCGCCCACGGTCAGCTCTTGCATTTACTATAACTATATATACTGGCACATTAAAAATTATCTTTCTGCACAGCAACTGGGCAGCTGTATTTTAATAGCATTCAATTTATTATCACCATGAACAACATTCAATTCATTATCATTTATTAATGAAAAAATGGAAGTTTATGCTTTTGTTACTTTATATCACGTAGTCGCAATTCAATTTCTTCTTCTACAGTATATACGTATATTCGTCTCGTAATTAAATTATGTAATGATTTAACAGGAAGAATTCACAAAGTAACTCGTGGTTGTATTTCCCAAACTGACAGTCGAGCTTGCGATTTCAGCATACGTCCGATTTTGAATGAAAATGAAGTGAGCCCCGCAGGGGACATGAACTATTTTTTATCAATTGGTAGTAAGTAGTATGTGCAGCCCTTTAGATGCAACACAAAATGGCCGCCATTCTATTGTTCGATAGTTATATAATATACCACGAAAAACTTTTAAAAACACAAAAAAGTAAAAAAAATTCACAAAAAAATTCAAAAAATTTAAACTTAAAAAACTTTAAAAATAATTTTTTTTTAAAAACTTTAAAAAATTTCAAAAACTTTAAAAAACTAAAAAAAGTTCAAAAAAAAAACTTAACAAAAAATTTCAAAAACTTTAAAAAAAAAATTCACAAAAAACTTTAAAAATTTAAAAAAATTTAAAAAAAAATTAAAAAAATTTAAAAAAAAAACTTCACAAAAAATATCAAGAACTTTAAAAACTTAAAAAAAACAAAAATTCGAAAATGAAAAATGTTGTTTAAAAATGTTAAAAAAAGTATTTTTGTTACGAAGTTCACAGCACGGTGACTAACGATCGAATGACACGAGATACATCTTGTTGACCAATCAGAACGCCGTATTGTTAACCAATCAAAATCGATCTCAAAACTGACCAATGAAATCGCTGAACGATGATGTCATTCTCAGAACGACTCGACATACACTCCCCGATGAAATCCAATGCCCTAGTCCGATACAGTAAAATTATTCTTCGTTGTATGTACAACATTGTACCAGGTGTCACATTACGCACATACGTATATCGACTGTCAATATCGACATGCACTCCCCGATGAAATCCAATACCCTAGTCCGACGCTCTAGCGCCGAGCTAACATATATTCTATTGTTCGATAGTTATATAATATACCACAAACGTTTTTTTTCACAGCCATTGTATTGGCTACCATTCATTAGTTATATAATATATGACCACAGTGAACAGCATTGTGGTACTACATAACATTATACCATAGTTATATAATATATGACCAATGTCTAACGTAACTATCGTACTGGCGAGTATTCATTAGAATATAGTTATATAATTATATGTCAGAAGTCTAAACTCCCCGATGAAATCCAATGCCCTAGTCTGACGCTCTATATACAGTAAAATTATTCATCATAATTTCACATTTGCTCATAAATTACGTTATGTCCCAAATATTACTAACCATACTTCATTCTAACATAGACTACAACACATCTATACAATATCGATATTATTAAATCTGCACGCTTACCTTAAATGGAGGTATATTCATAATGATATATTACACACCTTAACAGTACCTATACTGACCATGCATTAGTGTATATCGCGCGTCGTGACTGTCACTAGTTATATAATGTATTGATATACCTGTGCAGAAGGTTTTAAATGTAAACTAATCAACTATAATACTCACCGAGAGCTGATCATACGTTCTGTATGTTCTTGACATGTACACACACACACACACACACACACACACACACAGGGTTTATGCCCACTTCAGGCGTCATCAGTGGGACTGTCGTGTCACTATACCCTACCCCACCCACCACCCCCTCACACTAGCAAATCACTCTGCAGGATGACCCACCATCGTCACTATTATTTTTCCGTTAATGCCAATATAGTCTGAATGTGCGTTCACAATTGAAACAAGTTTTGATGATAACTCAAACCACGCATTGTCATGTCCCTTAAAGTATTTTTGTTTAAAAATTAAAAATATACGATGTTCACAGCACGGTGACTAACGATCGAATGACACGAGATCTTGTTTTGCTTGTATTACGGATATCGACGTAGTCGAGGAACGAGCATGATAACGGTAGTCAACGAGTTTAGTAGTACAAATTACGTCCATAACGACGAAATTGTGATGTGAACTATTGTTTGTACTGTACATATTGTAAAAAACAAAATATATAAAAAATGGGGGGATTGCAAAGAGGGTAATGCAGCATCTCAGTCACAAGTCTGGGAACATCTCTTACGGTGTATGCAGAGTGACCTCTTAGGGAATAACGTAACACAATTTATTTACATAATTTTATTTACAACGTATTTAATTCCAATTCTATAAGAGTAGGAAGTACAACATCATACATATTGTTCTTGATTCCCGTAATGAGAATTTTACCATTATGAAAACAAGTAAAGTGAACAGTGTCTCTCTTGAGCATGGCAGCTGGAAACAGTTCCGGTTCGTAGTGAGCTCTCATGTTCATACACAACGATTCCATAGATAGGTACCCGTTGACTCGGTAATACGCCGACATGGTGACTATCTTCACCTTGGTCGAGTTAACGTCGTACCCGTATCGACGTAAGCGTCGATGTAAGCGTTGATCCGTATTATGCACTTTGATTCGCAATCAGACTTTCCGTTGATGACGATCTTGTCCGTCTTGAACGCTATGCAGCAAACTCCGAGTTCGGGACCTTTCCATATCGCTCCGTTGAATCTTCGTGGGTCGTATTTTATATCATGACATATACAACTCAGACGAGCCAAGTCTATCAGACAGTTACAGTCCGACGTACACACTATATTGGTAATCATCGTGGATCGGGTTTATTCCGTATCACGTACACGAAACGATTGGCCGCTTCTCTCGCTTCGAATTTCAGTTTATCATACGGTATACAATTCTTGGCCACGTATTCGTGAAACAAGTACATCACAACTAACAACATTGTCACGTAGTGTCTCTTCGATGCCTAAGTTTTCAACCGCTGCTCTCGCTTCTCGTATTAGTATTCGTATACTTAGTTGTATGACTGTCTAACCTATATATAACCAATATATATATTCGCTGTGGTAACGATGTCCGTAAGTTGTATGGTTGTCTACAGAGTTTCAACATATATATATACGCGTTCGCTGCGGTAAACATTGGGCATATATTATATAACTATAGTCTAATGAATAGTATGACGTTAGACTTCTGACATATAATTATATAACTATATTCTAATGAATACTCGCCAGTACGATAGTTATGTTAGACATTGGTCATATATTATATAACTATGGCATGATGTTATGTAGTACCACAATGCTGTTCACTGTGGTCATATATTATATAACTAATGAATGGTAGCCAATACAATGGCTGTGAAAAACCTATTATATAACTATGGTATAATGTTATGTAGTTCCACAATGCTGTTCACTGTGGTCATATATTATATAACTAATGAATGGTACATGTAGCCAATACAATGGCTGTGAAAAACGTTCGTGGTATATTATATAACTATCGAACAATAGAATAAATGTTAGCTCAGCGCTAGAGCGTCGGACTAGGGCATTGGATTTCATCGGGGAGTGTATGTCGATATTGACAGTCGATATACGTATGTGCGTAATTTGGCACCTGGTACAATGTTGTACATACAATGAAGAATAATTTTACTGTATCGGACTAGGGCATTGGATTTTATCGGGGAGTGTATGTTGAGTCGTTCTGAGAATGACATCATCGTTCCGCGATTTCATTGGTCAGTTTTGAGATCGATTTTGATTGGTTAACAATACGGCGTTCTGATTGGTCAACAAGATGTATCTCGTGTCATTCGATCGTTAGTCACCGTGCTGTGAACATCGTATATATTTAATTTTTAAACAAAAATACTTTTTTTAACATTTTTAAACATCATTTTTCATTTTCGAATTTTTGTTTTTTTATAAGTTTTTAAAGTTCTTGATATTTTTTGTGAAGTTTTTTTTTTAAAGTTTTGAAATTTTTTGAATTTTTTAAGTTTATAAATTTTTTTGTGAAGTTTTTTTTTAAATTTTTTGTGAATTTTTTTTTTTTTAACTTTTTTGAGTTTTTGAAATTTTTTGAAATTTTTAAAAAGTTTTAAAGTTTTTAAAGTTTTTTTTTTTTTAAAGTTTTTTTTAAGTTTTTAAAGTTTTTGAAATTTTTTGTGAAGTTTTTTTTTTGGAACTTTTTTGAGTTTTTTAAAGTTTATCGTGGTATATTATATAACTATCGAACAATAGAATGGCGGCCATTTTGTTTTGCATCTAAATGGCTGCACATACTACTATTGGTTCCCAAGAAATAACAATTCGTTCCCTCAATTTAGCAATTCGTTCCCTCGAATTAACAATTCGTTCACACAATATAGGCTAACAATTCGTTCCCACGAAAAACAATTCGTTCTCACGAAATAACAATTCGTTCCCTTCCCAAAGATCTTACGCGCGCAGCTGGGAGCAAAAACAATTCGAGGGAATTCGAGGGAACGGATTGTTAATTCGTGGGAACGAATTGTTAATTCGTGGTAACGAATTGCAATTTCGTGGAAACGGACAGTAAACCCTTGGTCGAGTGCACAGATGACGGGAAAAAAAATCACATGACGGTGTATATATATATAGATATTAAAGGTTAGCAACGAACTTTACGAAGTGAAAGACGTGCCTTTTAAAAATCTGTTAATATGATAGAAATCGGTACCTTTCTATTCCGTTTGATGTTTAATATTTGTGAAAATACACCAGTCCGGGTCTCGGTGCCGTTTACTGGGTGTAATGAGTACCTTGCGCCTGTGGTACAGCACCAGATTTGTAACCTAGTCCTACGGAAAAAGTCGTCGTTATCGAGGGTCCCTGAATTGTTGCTCAAATTTCCCATTTTATCGAGTATTTGTAGACGTTCAACACGTCGACATTTATAATGTTACATTTAAACCGATTTTGTATACGTCCACAGTGAAGTACACATCGTGGTATGCTCGCTATGCTTCTTACTTGTGGACAAAATCCGATTTTTATCTTTCTTCATCAGAAAATTCAATCGACCTATTTTACAACGGCCATTTTTGTTGGAGAGAGATGCTGCGGCCTGATTGGCTAAAAATCGCGAAAGGACAATATTACAAATGTATGATTTAAATTTTTTTTTTTTAAGTTACAGTGTCTACTGATATTTAAGTTTATTTTTAATATATTTTATTAATCATTTTAATACTAAATAGTATTTAATAATACACCAAGTTACAGTTTACCATATATGGTCATTGTGGTTGTTGTTGTAGATTTAAGAGTAAACAAACCGGGGTCTCATTGACTGCAAGTGCAAGCTAAAATGCGCTATTTTCATATTGCAACCTACTGTATATTTTTGCATTTTTTTACTTTAAATTATTTTCACAATTTGAAATCTACATTCCTTTGTGCTAAACAAAACAGAGAATTACACCGTGTACAGTACTACGTAAGTTTATCGGATAACTTTCCAGGTTGTGTCAACGCATGGTTACTTGAATAGTTCTGTGGGTGGGGTATTGATCTGGGAACGTTTCTGTCACAGCAGTCGCCGAGCCATAATAATTTGATTTGTGTATCGATTTGATAAATATACTGTTTTGGGGTATTTTATACAGCGGATCTAACATGTTTGGTGATTTTTATGGTATTTATTAATAGACTACTAACTTTATAAGAAACTACGCTAAGCCGAGTTTCTTTCTTATGCAATCAGTAAATCATAATGAGTTTAATATTAAATATAATGTTAAGTAATCAGTTATTTAAGATCCTATTTATTGTATAATATATCATAGAAAACTACTGAAGCTGTACTGATCAATTAACTGAATGTTTTCTGTAGCCTAGTTTCTTACACTAACTAGTACATATTTGACCTGTATGGAAAGGGGGTTGGGGGAGGAGAATCTCAAAATCCGAACTGAATATTTACAGAAAAATTAGTACCATAACCTGGTCTGGTGCCAGATCATCACCATACTAGAATCACTAGAATCACTTAGCCACACTCCCTAAAAGTAATAGGATTAGTAATAATCTTTCTACCTTTATAATAGGTGACATCTCTGAAGCAACAATAAAGCCGAACATGAACTGTACCGGAGGGCCAAATTAGGGAGATTCTGGCAAGGATGAATACCATCGTTAAATTTACCCTATGCATGCTCTTGACAAGCCGCCCACTCCAGACAACAAATTGCCGATACAATGCGTTCAGAAATATGATAGAAATCAATTTTTATTACTCCCCTTTCATCACCTGCTGTACAATGTAACATACAAATGTATCCGAGATTCAGCTTGGCTTTTATTTAGAAGACACCACTAGATGTTAATTTTCCTATCCCCTGTGACTCTAACAAACATTGCCGATCCAGATAAGGCACATGGACCCTTTCAACACTAAATAACTGGAACAGATTTTGATATGTTAATTTACCGATCTAATTGTCACTAAATGATTTTCAGACTAGTCCATTATGACAAGGATTCCGCCACGGAAGCGGTGTCGCGCCTGCCGAGGCATTTGACCGTGAACATTAGTAAATAGATTACCTTGACCTTCAAAATTTGGATGTGGGGGTGTGAGTAATGAAGCATCATCCCTAGATAAACATAAACATTGATATGAAATATTATCAATGTCTGGCAAGGGGTTAAAGAGATATTGTGAAAAAACAATAACTTTTAATGCATTTATGTTACAAAACCGGTGAACATTACAAGTAAGTGGGGGTGTGCGTAATGAAGCATCATCCCTAGATAAACATTGATGTGAAATATTATCAAAGTCTGGCAAGGGTTTAAAGAGATATTGTGAAAAAACAATAACTTTAACGTATTTCTGTTACAAAACCGGTGAACATTACAAGTAAATAAATGACCTTGACCTTCAAAATGTGGATGTGGGGGTGTGCGTAATGAAGCATCATCCCTAGACAAACATTGATGTGAAATATTATCAATGTCTGGCAAGGGGTTAAAGAGATATTGTGAAAAATAAATAACTTTAACGCATTTGCCTTACAAAAAAACCGGACGACGACGGAAAAAGCGCCGACTATAGTCGCGCCTCTGCTAAAGCAGGCGCGACAAAAAGGGGTTGTTTTTTTCTTCTCCAAAACATATGAAAATTACTTGTAAAAAGTGCATATATATCCTGATGAGTTGACTGGTCGCAAGCCGGCTCATCTGCATTTACACTGTTTGCAAATTCCACTATAGAGGTACATGTATGTTATGTTGAAAGGATTATGCTTGTTACAATAACATTGCTATGACCTGGTGATAAACTTCAACCAATTATATCAACTGCCATCCATCACATTGCACACTGGCCTCCTAAATTGACAATATGTAACACAGTCCTGCAGAGGACCATCTGAGCAGATGGGTATGAAGCTAGAGCTTCGTTGTAATTACATAATTAATATAGCATGAAGTGCATGTACGGTACATACCATATTTATTCTCGTAAACATACATGGGATGTGCAACTTTTGAAATCAAAAACAATTCAGCAGAGCTGCAGATAAGCTGCGTATTTGCGTAAACAACCAATTAAAATTGCCAAAACCCCAATTGAAATCAGAAGTAGCAAGTATCAAAAAGCAATAACAAATTTGTGGTACCTTTATCATGCTACAGAAAACAATAAGACCACAAATATAGCATATTTTTCTTACTTTCCATGAAAACACATCTTGGTATTTCATTAGTAATGAAATGCCAAGACATGTTTTCATTTTGTGTTTCCTTCGACCAATCAAATAATGTTCTCAGACACACCTCTGAATCGCGAGACAATCACCTTCACTACAGCCTACTTCCAGATTAATTTGCCTATCTCTGTACCATATTTTAATCCCGATTGGCTTTGTTTGTTTTATGAAAAATTGTGTGTGAAATGTAGGAAATGTTTATTTAACCAGATGAGCTGATTATCTTGAAATAATGCCCTCGTGATTGGGTCCTACTGCTAAATAAACTTGGTTCGCTAAGCTCACTCGTTTATTTAGCGTAAGGACACACTCACTCACGCATTATTTCACGATAATCAGTTTACCTGGCTAAATAACGATATGTGTTGCATACTAGAATTTGTAAATATTGAACAGTAATGATTTGCTGGTGGTTGATCTCAGTACAAGCTGTGAATAAAAGGATGGGTTACTGTCTGTTTTGTGTAAACCTGTTTATTTCTGAGGGCTACATGTTTTTTTTGCTTATATTTCTTTTCAGCAAAATTTCAGCAAGAGTCAACCATTGACTTTACCATACAAACAAAAATGCTTAATACCCTCCCGTAATTTAACATTGGCTAAAATGTTGAATATCGGAAAAAAACCTCATGTAAAAGAATGCTCATGTATTAATTTTGCCAAATATTAATAATCGTGAAATAATATTATTTTTTCAATATATAGGGTAGGTGAACTAAATTGTTTGGTTTTGTCAAACAGATAGTAGTACCCGTCATCTGGGTGGTGCAAATTTTCGATGTAACCACTTGGTCAAGTTGCATTCGTCACAACAAATCCGGTCCATATCAACATTATTAACATGATTACATTTAGCACACAAGCTGATGTCTAGTTACTTCTGGTACTGTGTGGGCATTTTTGAAGCTGAAACATGAACCTCTTTCCTGTGTTCCATCTTCTTTTTGATATTCATAGAATCCATTATATCTCTGGTGAATTGCTCGAGGAAGACAAGCACTGGTGTATTTTTCAATATGACATGAAACAAGTCAGTTAGTACACAAACTTTCACCACAATATTATCCATGCACCATTGAACATTATCATTTATATTGTCACGGTTGAATCTGGTATATGTATTCAAGTTTAATTTCACTGAAGAGAGAAGTGAAACATTGATAGATGTATGCTGCTTAGCATCACTTTCTAAAGTGTCCAACTCATGATATTCAACCACTATTTCTCTTACTGCCTCATCTACTTCTCATCAGTTGGCACATCGCTGTCTTGTTCATCATTTACTTTACATGTGTCACTTTCTGACCTGAAAATATAATATGTTCCAAATGCTTACATGTATCAAGTGTGCAAATAATGAAGCAATCCATCATGTAATATTAAAGCTGGGGTCCCATATGCCAGGTTATAAAATAGCGATACAGATATTTCTGTATATTGAATATTCTGTAGATATGTTTGTTTGGTCATTTATGGCCGGATCAATGGGTTTAGTACTAAATCCCATATATTACCTGTACATGTACAAATGGGGGAAAATCCCTCAATCGGAACTGAATATTTACAATAAAAATTCTATATATTCAGCCCTGAAATCAAAATAATCCTGATCTGATGCCAGGTCCTCGCCACACCAGAATCACTTGGCCCCCTCCCAAAAGCAGTAGGATCAGTAATAATCTTGCTAATTTTATAATGGGCAATAACCCAATTCAACTCCCAGGTAATTCTGTAGATATGACATTTTCTGGCAAAATAAACATTCATTCACCATTGCCCCACATATTGATTGGCATTATTATACATTTTATATCAGATGTAAATTTCCACACTGATATCAGGGGCGATAACTGTGTTTCCTTAAAATGCTAACAGACATTACAGTATTTACTATTTATTCTCTGTATGTATTTACTTTATAATCTGTCGAAAATATGATTTTTTCAAGCGACACATTTAATTAGTATAAATAATTAAACTAGAAATGTGGCCTGTCGGCACACGAATGCCCCCGCTGGCAGCCAAAGAAAACGAGGCATATTTGATTATAAGCCATTTACCCGAGCGTTAAGGTTTTGAACGCACGCACCTTGGGCTTAGTGGGGGCGGGACGAATATGGATTTGTCACAGGGCGGTAGAGGACCATTGTAGCAATGCGTGTGTGAAATGTGAAGCAGATCCGAGCAAGGAAACACAAATTATAAGCCATTTAACTGAATGTTAAGGTTTCAAACGCACCAAGTCTGTGCTTAGCGGGGGCAGGACGAATGTGGATTTGTCACAGGGCGGTAGAGGACCATTGGAGCAATGCGTGTGTGAAAGTAAACATTTAAAAACTTAACAGCCCATCGTTTTATTACTTACGACAATTTAAAGTTGGGGTCTCATATGTTCGGCTTTCATCGGTATAACTACATATGAATAATAAGGCTTATAACTTTGCTCGGACACGGCCTCGTATCATAACAAAATAAAATGTTTAAAATTGTAATTGCCTATGCATTCTATGTATTTCTGCAGGATAATGATAATTCTTAAATGAACATATGAACTTTCCACTACAATATTGACTTAGAGCCCGAAACACGAAAACATTATTTCAGTTGTTATGATACGAGGTAGTGTCAGACTTAGGATAATCGGCTGTAATTTGATATTCTTTGCATAATTATGTTCCAACTATGCTATTTCAGCAAGATAACAATACTTCTCAAATGAAAATGTGTATTTTCCGCCAAAATATTTACATTATCGTTAATAAAATCGCGAAATTTGTTATGATACGAGGTCGTGTCCGACCAAAGTTATGAGCCTTGTTTTTCATACATGTATGTAGTTATACCTATGAAAGCTGAAATACGCCAAATGCCTGTGCCATATGTTAGGCACTCCATTTTCTTTATAGGAATTAAATAAGTGTATAATAGTGTATCTATTCCACCAGTTTGAAAATGACGAGTGCCGTCATACATAATACAGACATAATTATTTGGTAATATTTACTAGCAGTGACGCGTGTTTGTATAATGTATATGGTTATTTTGCTATGCCAATGAGGCAGGAAATTTCAAAAAGTTGATTTGCACAACTATTAGCCATATGTTATGCATGATTCGTTTTGTTTTATAAAGTATCATGTGTGACATGCATACAAAAATGTTTATTTAACTAGATGAGATTATTATCTAGATATAATGCCCTTGTGATTGCGTTCTACCGTTAAACAAACTGGGTTCGATACGCTCACTCGTTTGTTTTGCGTAAGGATAAAATCATTGGTGCATTATTTCATTTCGATAATCATTCTCACCTGGTTAAATTAACGGTATGTCATTCATGATTGCAATATTTATGGGAATAATTGTGGTGTCACTGGTAAGGGTCATAAACATTCTGAGAGGGAGCGATGATTGGCAATGACAATTGTAAGGAATGTGGATGAGATCTGCCAGAACAAAATGTGGCCAAATCACGGTGGGTTATTCAGAAAAATAAAGTGGGGTGGATGTGATGTAACTGCACATGTTCTGCTCTATATGCAACAGGTTGCTCTATATCTTATGTAGTGTAATGTAATTAGAGTAGCTTAGAAAATCTCGGCTCTACGGATGTGTTTTACTATTTCATCTGTCTTTTAAGCTGTGATTTTCTAAGCTATTAATAGAGTTATGTACTCAGAACAAGATGTGATGTACCCGCTACCAATCCACAATGAAGGTTACATCACAATATAGAGATAGATAGCCGTGCCAGACTGCGAAAGAAGAACAAATGTTTTCTTTGTGTGTGAGTCACACTGTGTGTGTGTGTGTGGTGGTGGGGGGGGGGGAGGGGGTGGAATATGTGTGTGTCATCAGTAAATTAAATAAAGGGGCGTTTCCTTATGTAAATGTTGCTTTTATGATCTGGGGGCTGGGAGATGGGCGGTAGTTATATTCAGATAACTGCACCAATGATATAATAATCTTTCCATGCTTACCGAATCGTAAACACAACCAGTCAACACAGCCTCAGTCACAGCAGGCGATGCCTGTAGTGCAGGTCAGTGCGGCCTTCTTCCCTTCTTTTCCCGCTCATGAAAGATGTGTGTAACAGAAAATGGTTTTCCGCTGACCGCCGACATAAATATTATGACCAGTCACGGCAGCAAACGCTTCCAATTATCGTAAGTTCATTACATTTTAACGTGTGATGTTCCCGCGATCTAGCAACATATACGGCTCACTTGATTTACAATTTCAAACTGCCGGTTTACTCCGTGGGTCGGGCGCGAGTGTTACCGATACATATTAATTTTAAAAATGAAAAATTGTATTTATTTTTTACTTGGTTTCAGCCAAATACATTTTTATATTGCATCTTTGTTACAATTTATTTCTAGAACGGACTCTAATACGCAATCCGCTACGAAAACAACACTTGCTTACTTGATTTGAGGACATTCCACCTCAAATCGTGGATGTCAGTAAAGCAAGTGTACCATACGCTGCGATCCGGTCGCTCATCAACAGCAGCCAACCAGAACACGACTTACAATTCACTGCGGATTGGTCTCCATGCCAGCAGTAAACATATTATATGGGACCGTCGATAACGACGACTTTTTTTTTAGGCCTGATGGGTTGACAAAACTTACCTGTATCGCAAGCACAGGACATTTTTAACACGGTAAACGGCTCTGTGACGCTGATTAATGTATTTTTTAACAATAATCAACGTAAATTGTTACAGTCAGGTGACGATTTCTATAATTTCAAGGGATTTGAATAGCCTGTTGATTTACCTGTTGCGCACCTTGTATCTTATACAAGTAACAACAGACTATCATATTAGTTGTTCCCATCACCTGTGGTCGAGTGTATCATGATTTCTAATATACTCAAGGTGCATGATCACGTGGTTACAACAACAACAACAATGGCTGAAAGTGTTGAAAACGCGCCCACTCCAAAGTAAGTATTATTTGATATTTTCCTTAATAGGCAACAGATTTTGATGAAATATGGTGCAGGAAACGCGTCTTTATGAGCTACATTTGGTGGTCTCGGGAGTTCGATACATACTTATGTCGTTTTTGCGAAGCATCGATTTCCATGTCAGTAACGACAGAATCAAAATCAAAATCAAAATCCGTCACATAATAAGGACAAAATTGAAGAATACGTACTTTGAATCGGAGGGATTCTAGTACTTGTTGTTGTTGTTGTTGTAACCACGTGCTCATATACTGTGTTAATACACTTCGCAATTCGTTTTATGAAATAAGATCGAGAGCCACAGTGGTCTGATACTAAATGAAACTGTTTTGACATGCCCGTCACAAATCTATATTCCTGTACATAGCGAGTCGTGGGAACCATTTATAATCGCACCCATTTTATCCATTTCGCCCATTACGCTGACTGATAATCAATCACAGAAGGAAATGTCTCCTCAGTCACATAGACGCTTGTCCCAATCCATGGGAAATTCGACGGTGGCGCGGTGGGAATGAAGCTTACATAAAGTCCGATTTGATTCAGCGGCGTCTCTTGTGTCTGGCAGGTGGAGCATGCGATGGGTCATTTAACGATCGGGTTCATCCTTAACGAAATTCAGACTGGAGACCTGGTTTGGCCCTTACATACGTCTTTGGTATTTTGTATGTGACAGATGAATCAGGATATACCCCTTATATGAGTATTACGAGTATTCGTAATCCTATTGTAGGGGAAGAGGCGAAATGACTATGGTATGGACCTGGCACCAGGTCAGGTTATTCTAATTCCAGGGGCTGAATATATTTGTTCTCGATGTAAATATTCAGTTCTGTTTTTGGGACCCCCCCTCCCCTCCCCCAATGCAGCAGGTTAAAATTGAGGCCGAAATACTCATCGCAAACTTTAAGCGGACCGAATATATTGTCCCCAGAGTAAACGCAACAAAACATGCTTTTACTAATTATATTTGCACTGCATTTTCGGATTGTTTCAAAGACGTAAATTGCCAAATATAGCGATAACATTAATAATCTTGTTTTCCGACATTTTTGTTCGTTGCCGGTCAATTGCGTGCCGTTATTGATAACATCGTGGAAAATAATGACGTCAATCGAACCTTAACCAATCAACAACGTCGCGTGACGTCACGTTGGTCTAATGTATTGTATTGGGATATATAAACGCAATACGTCGAATGGGTGTTTGCATTGTGCATTTATAGAAGGTGTAATTATATAAAAGTGGTAATCATGTAACATACAACATGAGAAAATACTCACAAATATTTACACCTTCTATAAATTCATAATACAAACGCCCATTCAACATACTGCGTTTACATCCAAAAACAATACATAAAACCCACGTGACGTCGCGCCATGCTGTTGATTGATTAAAGTTTGTTGACGTCCATACATTCCACGAGTGGGCTGTTGCTTTTACTGGGGGTGACAATACATTTCGTCTGTTTAAAGTGCGTGGAGTCCTCTTCGGACTCCACGCACTTTAAACAAACCACATGTATTGTATACGCCAGTAAACGCATGCGTCCATTTTTCTTTAATTACTGTACATTGTAGTTTCTCAAGACACGGCCCACTAAGTGTCACGAAAATCGTCTTCATCTAGCATACAGCCAATATTTGTTCCTGGTTGTTCCACAAACGAAGGATTGTATTATGTTTATACATGGTCTAGGCACCGTTTTCGTTTTTATAATTACAAAACGATGTTTTCGTTGGCGTAAACGCTGCAAACGTGCTACGTTTAAACCAATGAAAACGTAATTTTTGTCGAGCCCGTCTGCGGAAATCGAGACATAGTGATCCGGGTGTCCGTGCGTCCGTGCGTCCGTCCGTGCGTCAGTCCGTCCGTCCTTCCGAAATTTGCGCTAAATATTTGAAATACCTTATATCTGCAGTCCTAAGTC
>CM055271.1:81286900-81412339 GCA_029237695.1 Conchocele bisecta
ACAATAATTCACCTCCGATATGTAATCTATGGCTACAATTTGAGCCATTCAAAAAATGCAAGCAACCGAAGTGCATACCAAATCCAGTTGCATGTAGGTCAAAATTTAGTAAACTGTATAGTTTATACCTGGAAACAAATAATCTTTAAAGTGCCAAAAATAATAGAACAGGGAAATTATTTTCCCATGGAAGGCATATTTTCTCTTGATGTTGCTCAACATTCAACATAACGAAATGAAGCTTTCAAATTTACAAGAATATACATGTAACTGTCAGATGAACACCTTGACACTGTACAATAACCAATTTCTGCATGTGTACGTTCTTTATTAATAATTTATTGATACAGCTTTGACAGTTTTATATCAATAACATATCAAACACGCCGGATAACCGATTGCAATGATCGCTCTTCCATGTGTCCATTAACTCATTGCATGCTGGGAAACTTGTGGGCTATAAATAGTTCAAAACTAGCGGACAAAAATTCATCATATTTTCTTTTATTTCTCCTTCCTGAAATATCATGAATATGTCTTGGAATTTAATTAGAATCGAGTCCTGAGGACTTCAATTCTAATGAAATTCCAAGACATTTACAGAGAGAAATAAAACATATACATTGTAGTCCTAATTTGTTTGGCGGATATTTTCGCCGCTAGCATGCAAAGAGTTAAGAGATGGTTAAATTGGTACCCTCGCAACAGGTATGGAGCGGGGTAGCAATTTTGTTTCTAACCTCTATAGTGGTTCCAAACAGTGTAGATCCAGATGAGCCGGCTCGTGACGAGCCGTCTCATCAGGATCTGCACTATTTGCAAGTAATTTTCATATTTTTGAGAACAAAAACACCCCTTTTTCATAATGGACTAGTCTGAAAATAGTTTTGTGACAATTAAATTGGTTTCAAAATTAACATAGTAAAGTCCATTCCAGTTACTTAGAGGTGAAATTGTTGATTTTCGCAATCGCGTATACACTGTCCTGCACATAAACAACGCAACCAGTAGCCTATTTCACCAACATTGAAAATAGCCTATTTCACCAACATTGAAAATAGCCTATTTCACCAACATTGAAAATAGCCTATTTCACCAACATTGCAAAGTATACTTTTCTAGCAAAGTATACTTTTAAGGGAGAAATTTTCAATTTAAGGATAAATTTATTAAATTTTTATTTTACAGAATTTATTACATTATCACAGCCATTTTGGCTGTGATAATGTAATAAATTCAGTATAATAATTCTGCATACTTTTAATCACCAAATATATGCAGTCGTTAGTTCTATATGAAATATTGCATTTCAGGAAAAATAAATGATTACTCCCTCAAAATATACTTTGCTAAATAAGTATACTTAGTAATTTTGATGAAATCGGATACAGGCATTGCTACTTACTGCGACCATCTTTGGTAAGTTCAGTCTGTCCGCCATTTGATTGATTTCTCTTAAACGCGGTTTATTAGCGTTCGACGCTTCTGCCACCTGTTCATCTGAAATGCATGGAAACACAAGTTCACGGATTTCCCTAGGATTTTTTAAATGTCAGTCCCAGGACTCCCGACTTTACTCTTTTGGGGGTCCCGGTTGATGTGTTACAGTCCCAAGTTTCATACACATATTTCATTGAAAATAATATCAAAATGGTATTGATAGTCCTGAATTATCTGAACTGTTTTCTATAAAGAACAGTCACACAGGTTCTCCCAAAAAGTGTAAAAATGAAACTTTTGAAAACTATTCATTTGTACCGCCAAGTTTTGAGGGTCCACGGGATGCAGTGACAATTGTCACTGTGGGTCCTCGGCCAATAAAATGCATCAGGGATGCAGAAAACAGGGGTCAGGGAAATCACTGCGAGTTAACAAGGGCATCGTTAACACTAAGCCCCATCACTGGCAGCCTTGATAATAATAATAAAAACTAAAAACAACGCATTTGCCTTACAATCAAGGTGAAAATAAGTCCTCAGTGACTGACCTTGGGCAGTCGGACGTGCATCGTATGCAAAACAAAGCACCAATCATAGACACACATTGTGGCCAAATATTATCAACATCGGTGAAGTGGTTCACAAGTTAATGACAAATGACGGGTGTTACTACCATACGTACGAACATGGACTAACGATATCGCCTATTGGTGAGGGGATAATAGATAACATATTTTGGTGAGAGGATAATAGATAACATATTTTGGTGAGGGGATAATAAATAACATATTTTGGTGAGAGGATAATAGATAACATATTTTGGTGAAAGGAAAATAGATAACATATTTTGGTGAGAGGTTAATAGATAACATATTTTGGTGAGGGGATAATAGATAACATATTTTGGTGAGAGGATAATAGATAACATATTTTGGTGAGGGGATAATATATAACATATTTTGGTGAGAGGATAATATATAACATATTTTGGTGAGGGGATAATAGATAAAACATTTTGGTGAGGGGATAATAGATAACATATCGATGGTCTAGTAACATAAGGTCGTAAGTGCTATGCTTTAGCTTTATGTTACTAGACCATCGATATGTTATCCTTAGGTTAACTCTGCAAGGTAAGGCTCTATAGAAACAGAGGCTCAGATTCAGGTTTCATCCAAATATAACTAGTCAAACGTGTGAATAAAGGCCAGCCAGGGGAAGTGAAAATTCTGGCCTTTGTTCACAGGTGGTCTTTATTCACAGGTTCATTTATGTGGTAATTGAGTAATTTGGAAAACAAAACTGTGGCTGCTATAGACAAGGGAATTACTATTCCATGGTGGTATTTAGCACAGGTTTGCTGTCTGTTTCACAAAACCTGCACAAATTTTACGGCTATATAAACAATCCAAAAACAGTATTCTTTTTGATAATAATAAATAAAATAATAGTAAAATTTAAGCATGATCCTTATTTTTATTTCATGAAATTTGGTCAAATATTGATTTTATTACAAAAAAATTATTTGTCTATGGGAATTTAACATGAGGGGAAAAGGAGGTGGAGGAGCTGGGGGAGGAGTTAAAAAAAATATATCGAAATTGCCCCTGAAACCTGGAGCTTGGAAAATATCTAAGAAAACAAGTTAGATTTTGAAAATCGGTCCACTATTTCTGAAATTTCCCAATGTTAAATCCCCACATGGGAAAATTGTTTTTTCGCAATCAAATCAATATCGGAACAAATTTCACAAAAGACAAAGAAAGCTCATTCTTAAATTTTGCTATAATTTCATATTATCAACAAAAAAAAAGGTTGGTGAAACAGACAGTAATTATTACAGGTGTGATCATAAAGCAGCACAAACATCACTTTTTATATCAGAAAGAGTTCCGTAGGCTGGAATCGAAATTTCATGCCCATTTTTTTACATTTGACCTTCAAGTGTGACCTTGGAAATAGGCACGCGATTATCGAACGGGACACATTGTACATTAATGGCAAACATTTAGGCAAATCATTTGAAAATCCATTCATCGGTTTAAAAGATATAGAGCGGAAACTAAATCTCATGCGCATTTTTTACCTTTGACCTCTATGTGCAACATTGACCGTATCCCACTTTGAATAGAATAATACATCGAGTATAATTTAGTTTCAACAATATTTACAGAGCTCCAGATAAGGTGCCTTTTGGCGTATTTTACGCAATTATTTCAGCTGAATACGCATTGATTATCAAAAGTGGGAGTACAAAATACGCACAGCAATGTGAAAATACGCATTGATTTTCAAATTGAGTAGTGAAAATACTGTAATAAAGTTTAAAATTCACTTAGTTGAGCTGCAAAAAGCTAACAGTGTTTGCTTTTTGCAGCTCAAATAAGTGAATGTTTAAATTTGTTATCTTTTTTTATCATTTGTTATCTATTTAGTAATGAAGAAAATCAATAACCAATTTGTAAAGGTAAAATAGGCAATGATTTTGAAATCAGGGGGTATAGTACGCTATAGACACAAAGCTTATCTGGAGCTCTGTAGCATCAAAATACATATAAAAGAGTATATTTTAGGGCCAAGCATGGTAGACGATATAATACATCTTGATTTGAATACCAAGTGGAATACCATGTGGTTGACTATAATCACTGGCCCCGATGGCCTACTGTGACGTACCGTGCGTCTGTTTCTGTTAACTTGCATAGAATAGAATGGTGTGCAATGGCCCATCGACACAGGCTAGTATCAGTTAGGGCCAAGCATGGTAGATGATATAATACATCCCGATTTGAATACTAAGTATTGTGGTTTACCGTGTGGTTGACTATAATCACAGGCCCTGATGGCGTCTACTGTGACATACCGTGCGTCTGTTTCTGTAAACCGGTTTCCCGAATTCGTCAACCATCTCTGCACTACCGGGAGCCGTGGCTATCATTGTTGACAGATCACCACCTTCCAGCAGTGGATTCTGAAATAAAATGTCATGTACTGTTGTAACAACCCTAAATATTCGGACACAATTTGCTTTGTTTGGGAAACCCCTATGAAATAAGGGGTTTCCCAAAACAAATTGTATCCAAATACATTGTTATTGTGATTAGACCACTACTGCCATACTAACTCTAAATATTGGCATACTCACTGTTGTTGGGAAAACATACATTTGTATAAATGGCGTCCAAATACTTAGGGTTATTAAATTCCGCTGGGAAAAAAAAATCGCCACTTCAAAAAAAAATAAAAAATTCCCCCAAAATTGTAATTTTTTATCGCCAATTGTTTATTTTTACCGCCAATTGTGAAAGTGACGATCGCCAGCGGAATCCCTGAATTTGTATGTGATTGTGACTGGTGACTGGATAAATGTCGCTTATGGGTGGTGTTTTAGACATTTATCACAAGGTCCATCTGGAATTATTTGCATCAGTGGCGCCAACTCGAGATGGGTCCTTGTCGCTTTTCTCATTGCTGAATGTTCGCCACTCTGTACCCACGTCTACCACCCTGTGAATGACAGAGCTCCAGATAAGCTGTGCATTTGTTTAAATACCCAATTAAAATTAAAAAAAACCCAATTAAAATCCTAAGTAGCGAGTATCAAAAAGCAATAAAAAATGTGTGGTATCTTAATCACGCTGCGAAAAACAATAAAAAGACCACACCTATAGCATAAATGTATTTTACTTATTTTCCACGAAAACACATCTTAGTATTTCATTAGAATTGTCTCCAGCTCAACTACGGTAAGTGAATTTTCAACTTTATGACAGTATTTTCACTACTCAATTTGAAAATCAATGCGCAATTTGCACTCCTGCTTTTGATAATCAATGCGTCGGCGTAATAATTGCGTAAAATACGCCAATATGCACATTATCTGGAGCTCTGGGTTAAGCTTATTAAACAAAGCTAGGAACCTAGGAAATGCACTGGCACAAGATCTACAACTTTTGTAGATGTGGATCACATATCAGTAACCGATTTCACCACATTGCACAAGATCTACAATCTGTTGTAGATGTGATCACATATCAGTAACCGATTTCACCAACATTGCACAAGATCTACAACTGTTGTAGATGTGGATCACATATCAGTAACCGATTTCACCAACATTGCAAAGTATACTTTTCTAGCAAAGTATAATTTGAGGGAGTAATCATTTATTTTTCCTGAAATGCATTATTTCATATATAACTAACGATTGCATATATTTTGATGATTAAAAGTATGCAGAATTATTATACTGAATTTATTACTTATTCACAGCCAAAATGGCTGTGATAATGTAATAAATTCAGTATATTAAAAAAATAATAAATTTATCCTAAAATTGAAAATTTCTCCCTCAAATAAAGTAATTACTTTGCTAGATAAGTATACTTTGCAATGTTGGTGAAATAGGCTATTTGCAATGTTGGTGAAATAGGCTATTTTCAATGTTGGTGAAATAGGCTATTTTCAATGTATTTTCTATGTATTTTCAGGGTATGGGATCAAGTGGTTTCTGAACAGAGTTTTCCGATGTGAGGTAATCTGTGATTTTACTGTGTCATTTTTACAGTAGATTTTCTTCAAAGGTACATGCCCACTCAGTAGGCACAAACTGTTCTTTATAGGAATTAAACAAGTATAAGTGTATAATTGTGTCACTATTCCACCAGTTCTAAAAATGTATGATCATTGCACATCAAAAAATAATTACAGATAATAAACACGGTTATCACCCCTGATATCAGTGCAGAAATATACGTCTCGTATAAAATGTATAATAATGCCAATCAATATGTGGGATAATGGTGAATGAATGTTTATTTTGCCAGAAAATGTCTCAGATGATGTCTCTGATATAAAGAACATTTTGCGCCTACTGAGTGGGCATGTACCTTTAACATCTTCCAAACGGACGTATTTTGATAATACATGTTACATATATCATCAAAATCTGTCCGTTTACATGTCATGTATCATCAAAATCCGTCCGTATGGAAGATTTTAAAGAAAATCTACTGTAAAAATAACGTCACAGATTAAGTCACATCGGAAAATCCGGTTCAGAAACCACTTGATCCCATACCCTGTAGCCTATTTCACCAACATTGAAAATATTTCACCAACATTGAAAATAGCCTATTTCACCAACATTGAAAATAGCCTATTTCACCAACATTGCAAAGTATACTTTTCTAGCAAAGTATACTTTGAGGGAGAAATTATCAATTTTAGGATAAATTTATTTATTTTTATTATATTGAATTTATTACATTATCACAGCCATGTAATAAATTCATTATAATAATTCTGCATACTTTTAATCATACCCTGATATGATAAACTCTACTGTCAGAGCTCCAGATAAGCTTTGTGTCTAAAGCGTACTATACCCCCTGATTTCGAAATCATTGCGTATTTTTTATTTTGAAATTTATTTACAAATATTGGAGCAAATGTAAAATAGTAGTGTCTTATTCACGATAGCAGTTCCATTTTCAAAATCCTAGCACCAACCTTGTCATGGTCAAAGGTGAAGGTCACGTACCTGTCGCCGACAACGAGGCCACACTCAGGGCAGATCATATCTCCAGCATGGTAATCCTCTACCAGGGGCGTGTCTGGGTGCTCTGTGCAATAAATCTGCTGCCGTTTACTGTAAAAAAAAAAAAATATATATTTTCTGTATTTCTCAAAGAGACGGTTCAACAGAGTGGTAACAATATATGATTTTGGTGTGAATCAGATCTAATTTGCTATTCTGCAAAGGAACCCTACGAGCGGAATCGCAAAACTGGCTACGGACGATACGTAAGTAGATTGCACGAGTTACTGTTCGCAACTAATTCAGAGCATGTTTGTCATGTGATTGTGAGGTGGTTTCAATTCCAGCTGCGGACGTTTGCAAAATGGGTGCAGATTTACGGCAAAATAGCCAAATATGTGGTCAATGGTTAGGTTATACATGTATATGAATCAAAGAACTGAAATTCCAGAGCTCCAGTAGCCTATTTCATCAACATTGCAAAGTATACTTTACTAGCAAAGTATACTTTGAGGGAGAAATTTTCAATTTTTTTAAAAATTTATTAATTTGTATTATACTGAATTTATTACATTTAATCGCTGTGATAATGTAATAAATTCAGTATAATAATTCTGCATAATTTTAATCATGAAATATATGCATTTGTTAGTTCTATATGAAATAATGCATTTCAGGAAAAATAAATGATTACTCCCTCAAAGTATACTTTGCTAGTAAAGTATACTTTGCAATGTTGATGAAATGGGCCTACTGATAAGATTTGTGTCTAAAGCGTACTATACCCCCTGATTTCAAAATCATTGCGTATTTTACTTTCACAAATGGGATTATTGATTTTCTTCATTACTAAATAGGGAACAAATGATAAAATTATAAAAAATTTAAACATTCACTTATTTCAGCTGCAAATAGTGTTTGCTTTTTGCAGCTCAACTAAGTGAATTTTTTACTTTATGACAGTATTTTCGCTACTCAATTTGAAAATCAATGTGTATTTTCACATTGCTGTGCATATTTTAAACTCCCACTTTTGATAATCAATGCATATTCAGCTAAAATAATTGCGTGAAATACGCCAATACACACCTTATCTGGAGCGCTGAAATTTCCCGAAATTCGCAGTATGCGTTTGTGGATGACACATACATGTAGACTAATAATAGAGTGGAAAGCGTTTCACGAAAAAATAAGCGCAGGAATTTCACTGCAGCAACGAGTTGAAAAATAGATTTTTTGAAAACCCAAAATGATTTCTATTCGAAGACATTCAAGACGAATTCACGGCACTAACCTCTACTATTTATCCCGTCAACACCGAAAAATGGCTTTAAAATGCAAAAATAGTATTGACTGGATATCAAAAATCACGGCACTGTGTTTCACGGCACATACGCACTGTGTTGACGGGATAAATTGGTGTAGTATGCTTATTAATCACAATAAATGGTGATAAATGTGTATATGAAGTTTCACATCATAATCTCAATTGGTAACAGAGATAAATTCTAGAAAGGTTTAACGCAATGTTTTGCTTATTAGTCACAATAAATAGTTTGATGCTAATTTTAATCAAATTAAATTTGAAACGTAAAACTTAAAAAGTTTATAGTCATTGATCTTGACCTTGGGCAGCATGGTGTACAATGAATATATGGATGGTGATCAATGTGTAAATGAAGTTTCAAGTTGATATCACAAGCAGTCACAGATATAAAATAAAAATTTGAACAACTTTAACGTAAGCTTTAAAAAAAAGTCATTTGACCATGGGCTCCTGGGCAGCATGGGTCGCATATACAATGAAAATATGGATGGTGACCAATGCGTATATGAAGTTTCAAGTTGATATCGCAAGCGGTCACAGAGATATAATACATGTAAGTTGAAAAAACTTTAACAAACAAAATTCTAAGTCATTTGACCTTGGACTCGTGGGCAGCATGGGTAGGCTATACACTGAAAATATGGATTGTGATCAATGTGTAATGAAGTTTCAGGTTGATATCGCAAGCTGTCACAGAGATATAGCAATTTGAAAAATGTTAACGTAACACTTTACCAAAAAGTTTAAAGTCATTCGACCCTGGACTCATGGGTAGCATGGGTAGGGCGGACGCGAGACAAATCGGTAACTATATGCTCCCCCGAGCATAAAAATCAATGGCCAACATCAATAAATTGGATCATTTTCAAGGGGGAGATAGCAGATCGGGATTTCAAGAATCCTCGAGATTTTTCAATATTAAAAGTAGTAATAGTTATCAATGTGAAAATAAAATCAAAATCTACCTACAATATGCCATTGGCATTACCATCTCCATATACAGTCAAACTTTCCTGAATATTCAACGCAGTTCAAAGACGTCTGTGCAGGTAAAATGTCATAACGTTCTGACGTTAGTAAGTGACGTAAATTGTGTGATGTATGACATCACATGCGTGTTTGCAACGTTACATTTGTTTCTGCTAATGCTGCGCATCTGGTAGTGTAAACAAAATGGCGAGCAGTATTTTGGACCAGCATAGCAAAATTAGTATTACACTTGAAGGAGAACTATCCAGTGACATCATGACAGGTCAATTTCTTTGTTTAACAGTTAATTTAGTAAATAAGACAGCTATTCCATCAGCAGGGTCTGAGGATTTTACACTTTTTGATTATACTCGGAATAACTTTTTACCAAACTATCGGAATGTGATAAAATTGTGCCACAGTGTAGCAATTAATCAGCTTGTTTATTCCAAAATCCACATATGTTAATATGAAATAGGCACTACCTATGACGGGCGACGTTAGTGTATGAAACAAAATTTACCAATTGATAGCTTTACCATGATGTTAGTATGCTATAAACGGTACCATAGTATATTGTAATATTGCAGAGCTACTTCCCGCAACTACCACGGTGTTACAGCTGCTCTATTATAATTAAATGGTGTCATTGGCGCACTTCTCTTATTTGAACCAGTGAAGCAATTTAGATATTTCCTTTTCATATATAGTACATTAATAGCCTAGGCATTATAGAAACTGTATTAGTACATTTACAATCATCTTAAGAAAAAACAACGAGGCTAAGCATCTTCAATGATATTATTCCCAATTTTCGCAATCTCAGTCGTCATTGAGCACGATCGTCACTTCGAGAGTTGTACACATTTTGCCCATTTTTGGTATGAATTGTGTTAAGTTTTACATTTACTTTTGATTAACCCAGTGCTGTGTCAGATGTGTTTATATCCTTGACTACAGCAACAGGTGCACTAGACGCACGCTTGCAATGTATACTTTGTTCTGGTAGATGTGTTCCCCAATTATCCTGGATCGCTTGACTATGTCTTGTATTTTTAAACTCACATCAGTGAAGCTAAGTGCAGCGTGGCAGCTGTAGAAATTCTCCAGGTGTCATTCCAGTGATGCTATTATTTTCTCGATCCCTGGTGGTCTTCTAGCACATTTTGACTATTTTTCGCATTAGTTGTGTCCTTTTTACATACAGCTTCACTTCAGCTGTTGGTAAGAGGTACTTGTGTCATGGGTAAAGCGACACCTCGGCCCTAAGACATCTCGGCCCTAATTTAAACAAGAGGGCCATGATGGCCCTAATTCGCTCACCTGACTCCATGAACACCAGAGGAGAATGTGACATTGAGTTCATGTGTTTTAAAAAAATTATGCTATTTTTAGATGGCAGTCATCTTGGATTAAGCGATGACTCTCATTTTACCAAATTTGAAAATGGTTCACCCAAGGATCTTAACTTCCTATGAAGTTAGGTCATGTGGTTCCTGAGAAAAAGACGTTCAAAATCTTGAATAAATGGACCTTTTGGTGGCCATCATGGATGACATAATCATTCGATTCCGACAAATATTGCACCAGAGCAATCGCCTCATCGATACCTTCAATTTGATATATGGCATGAGCATATTCGGTCAAAAATAAAATTTGACCCCACGGGCCATGCCCATTTTTGACCCCGGGGTCACCATTTTCACAACTTTGAAAGAGCATTGTAAATCGATCATTCCTACCAAGTTTAGTCGAAATCCGGTCAGCGGTTCATGAGAAGAAGATTTTTTAAGAATTTATGCTATTTTTAGACGGTGGCCATCTTGGATTAGCAATGACCTCCATTTTAACAAATCTGAAAATGCTTCACCCATGGACCATAACTTTTAAGTTTGGCTACCATGGGCCGAGCGGTTCATGTGAAGAAGAATTTTGAAATCTCTAATAAAAGAACAACCTTTTCACATTTCGGCGGCCATCTTGGATGACATAACAATCCGATTTCGACAAAAAATGTACCAGAGTGATCGCCTGATTGATACCTTCGATTTGATATATAACATGACCATATTCAGTCAAAAATAAAATTTGACCCCACGGGCCACGCCCATTTTTGACCCCGGGGTCACCATTTAATTCAATGTGACTTAGGACTGAAGAGATATAAGGTATTTAAAAATTTTAATTTGTGACTAATAAGCATATGAAGTTTCAAGTCAATGTGACTTACGACTGCACAGATATAAGGTATTTAAAAACTTTAACGCAGATTTCGGACGGACGGCGGGCGGACGTCCGTCCGCCGGACGTCATTGTGATCACTGTCTCGCTTTCCGCAAGCGGGCTCGACAAAAAGTGTCTTTAGATGTAATACATACCCTTAACAATTGTTATGTGCGGTAGTAATAAATAATTTATATTGTATAAATATATATTTCAGATGCCAACGAAGAGGACAAATAGAAGATATATAAAAGACTACAATAGAAAGAAGAATGAAAGAAAGATGGTTAAATATATACATATATACAATAAAAATTATGTGGTATTTAAGTGGTTTTTATGTGTCCATAAACATGTGTCTCTTTTATCACTCCCATAAGTATGTACCTGAACCCCGAACTTTCCCTCCACACACACATACATGTACACGCTTAGCATTATAATGTTATTTCCTTGAATAAATGGCGAATGTGGTACACAGAGAACGATGTACAGATTAATTCACATATAAGGCACATTTCTCGTCCTGTGGTCGATGTACAAGTTTAGATTGTGTATGTACATCAAAGACATTCCGACTTATCTTTGATGTTAATGAAGGTGTTAATCATCAGTTTGTACACATCTCATAATCCCATTGAAGTGTATTAAATTAAACACTTACAGATAATTAGCAGTTAATCCTTTTGCTAAAGCCCTTACATGTTGTTACCAGTAATTGCAGTAATCGAAGTTGCTCAATAGTTAATTGGCGATTAAGTATGTATTTTTGGAGATAGAAAAATCGGTCAAATAATTGGTACTTCTCACGGAAACTATATAGCCCTCACCAAAAATACGATAATCACGTCATGGATCTCTGTCTGGAGTGTGATCTTGAGGTACGTACGTTGTGTATAGCTGCTGCAAGAACCTGATCAGACATGTTTAATTAACTGCATTACGTATATATATATATTTCAGACATGTATGTAAATTATTTTATTCTTTTAGGCTGGCACAGACGTATCAACGGGAAGGTTGGTCGCGCGTGTCTTCAGTTTTACGTGATGGTGCCGCTACTTCTTCGAGAGGCTCTCCTACTCGATATCAACTCACAGCTGGTGACGGAACACGCCCTTGTCAGACACAGGCTCCAGAAGTACAAGCGTGTGGACAGTCGGCTTCAACAACTGTACGACAACGGGGACCTCAAGACGTCTGCATACTTATCCGAGGTTGCACTGTGCTATGTCGGGAACATTGACTTGTAAATTGTGTGTGTAATCATAGCTGGAAGAGGTACCTGCCCTTATACATGTACATTATAACGCCATTTATTTCATAACGACCTATTATTAGAAATAATAATGACTCATTTATAAATTATTTTATTATAATATGTTGTTATGAAATTTATGGCGTTATACAGTATTATGTATTTTTTTATGTATATCTGTGTATATATGTCCTACCCAATAATCAATGAATCAATCAACTATTATATTTTGCATTAAATTTGTATTGTCAATCAATCAATCGCTACAACATTCTATTATATTTTGCATAATCTTAAGCCACATCGAAACTTCAACATTCCGTTATTTTGTGTTTGTTTTGCCCATTTACGATATTATGTTAATTAATATGAAAATATTCTATTGTTATCTTGTGAAAAACTCAAACTCCATGACAATGTGTATGATGACATCAATGTATCAAAGAGAAACATGTTAGCATAGGTAATATTCGTTAGCCACATCCACTTCTCTTCGTTTATTACTACATATAAACAATAATATACGCTTTCATCTTATTTAGTATAATTTTTTTAACCATAAAACGATATAAAAAAAATAATATTGGGGCTGAGGTGTCTTAGGGCCGATACGTCACTAAAGCGTGTCATGGACTATGAATAAAGCACTGACCGTGACACAACCGAACAGGCGCAATAAAACAGCAGTTGCAATGTATAATACTTGTTTCTGTTTGTCATGTCCACAGAGTATCATGGATCGCTTGACTGTCTTGCAAATAAAATCACAACAGATGCGATTTCTATCTAATGATATTGAGAGAGATATAGTGTGCTTCTATCTAATGATGTTGAAAGATAGAGAAATAGTATGGTTTCTATCTAATGCTGTTGAGAGAGAGAGACAGAGAGACATATATGGGGGAAGAGATATATTGTGGTTTCTAGGCAATGATAGAGAAAGAGTGTGACATAGAGAAACAGAGAGAGAGACAGAAAGAAAGAGAGACAGGCATACATGCAGAGGGAGACAAGAGACATGGGTGTGGGAGAGAGAAAGGTGTGTTAAAATAAATACGGCATAATGAAACTTCATTTTGAATCAAATTGTTGCATAAAATATTAAATGGGCAGTTAAGGCATTTTTACTCAGAACATTTGAAATGCATATTTTCAAGCGTCTCTCGACAACAACACAAACTATTTGAATTTAATAACTAGAATAGTTTGCCTGCTATATTCAGTATGTTTTCTGACGTAGCATAAATCGGAATAAAAACTAAAATAGCCCAGATACAACGACTGTTTCTGCCTTCCGTAACTTTCACTGCATTCGGCCCATTCGCACAGTTCCGCGGTTTGTCGGCATGCTGCAACAGCGGAGAATTCCGAAGATGGTTCGGTAAAATTACTTTTTTTTTATTATTAAATAACCCTCCCAAAAAATATCTTTATTTGAAAACCGATGTCGGCTAGTTGATACATACTGTTTATAATAATAGAAACTTATTATTTGTCTGTGTATGCAAGTACGGATAATTCCGAAGCTGTTTATTTGTGTAGTAATGCCCTTGAGCATGTTGAGATAAGTAGTCTTATTGGACGACAAGTCAACATAAATATTTTCAAATGCAGTAATTTCGTATGCTATATCCAGCGGTAACTGGAATTACCGGAAACCTCTTATTTACCGAAAACCACCGAAATACCGGAAACCCCTGTAGTTCACTATATAATAACATAAATAAGTGTTTGTTCTGTGATAAATGGTTTGTTTACTATATTATGAGATATATATGCACTAATTACAAACTATTTGCGTGAAATAAAATGAGTTATTATCCTCTTGTTTGGTGTTTAATTCCAAATTCAGATCGACTGTGAAATTTACCGGAAAACACTCGCAGTTACGAACGGACAGTACTAATAGTCTGTTCCTCACAAATAATAGATAATAATAGTATCTTAGGCATGGCATATAATTACTAAAATATGATGCTGTCTGATGTAGATAGTGTTATTATTCCAGATTAGCGTGATATATATTACCGGAAAACACCTTCGCTGACTCGATGTTCGTGATTTACCGGAAAACACATGTGTGTGTGTACAGTATATTACATAATAGTCTGTTCCTCACAAATAATAGATAATAATAGTATCTTAGGCATGGTAATAATTAATTATAATTACTATAATGATTAAATATTGTGTTTCAAATATGATGCTGTCTGGTGTAGATAGTATTATTATTCCAGATTCCAGATTAGCGTGATATATTACCGGAAAACACATGCATTGACTCGATCTACCGGAAAACACCTTCGCTGACTCAATGTCCGTGATTTACCGGAAAACACGTCAGGGGAATATACCGAAAACCATTTTGTATAAAATTATTGCATACATATACTGTACACACACATGTTTTCCGGTAAATCACGGACATCGAGTCAGTGAAGGTGTTTTCCGGTAAATCGAGTCCACGAATGTGTTTTCCGGTAATATATACATATATATATATATATCACGCTAATCTGGAATCTGGAATCATATTTGAAACATAATATTTAATCATTATAGTAATTATAATAATTATAATAATTATTATACCATGCCTAAGATACTATTATTTGTGAGGAACAGACTATTAGTACTGTCCGTTCGTAACTGCGAGTGTTTTCCGGTAAATTTCAGTCGATCTGAATTTGGAATTAAACACCAAACAAGAGGATCCTAACTCATTTTATTTCAAACAAATAGTTTGTAATTAGTGCATATATATATCTCATAATATAGTAAACAAACCATTTATGACACGACAAACACTTATTTATGACATTATATAGTGATTTACAGGGGTTTCCGGTATTTCGGTGGTTTTCGGTAAATAAGAGGTTTTCGGTAATTCCAGTGACCCTATATCCAGTATACTTTCCTCAGTGTAACTGGATTATCACATTGGCTTTTAGTTCATCCCATAAAGCTCCTATGATATACATTTGGTTTTAGAAGCATTTGGACCTGGACCTTTGGGTCAAATTATTTGTTGCCCATCTTAGTAAAATACCAACTGCCGTAAAACCAAACGTTTGGTAAAACAAATTTTACACTTTCAATCATATGTTTTTCAACCTAGTTTCACTGAATGGTAAGTTTTCATATACGTGTAGCATAACGCGGGCTACTTCGTCGCCCGTATAATGACGTAGGCAATGCTAAATTGGACGTGAACTGCGTATTATGATTAACCGATGCACAGAATTAGCCGAAATGACAGTAAACACCGGTTGAAAATTACGTTTAGAAAAGCGATTTTAATGCCGATCGTCGCTCATATCGATTGGAAACATATGCAAATAATAAAACACACCCTTTACTCGAAGATGCCATTGTGTGATGTTAATGGTCAGACTTCTTGCACAACAGACGGAACCGTTTACAGCTGACTGATAAGACGGTGTCGTGATGAAATCACTGCCAGAATGATTATTTACGATTGTGAAGCAGCCTCGTATTCATTTTGGACGAGTATATTCATGAAAGGGGTGTTGGCTATTAATTAAAACTAATATTATAAATATATGCGTATACAATCGAACATAAATCGCATATAGTTGTTGTGTAATTATTAATAATAACGTATACACAAGTTATTACCTACTATTATAATCTTCATCTACTGTTTGATGGAATTTCCAAACGGTAATTGGACATAACGGACCCTGGACATAACGGACCCGATTTTGGACGAAACGGACCCGATTTCTGGACATAACGGACCCGATTCCTGGACATAACGGACCCCGTGTGGACATAACGGACCCCGTATAAAACCTATCAGAAATGCTATTTTTTATATTTTGTTTGTAGTAAACTTATAAGAAATTATTATTTTAATGTTATTTTATGTTTTAAACTCTCTACATTTTACGGAAAAAAGTTGTTGTTGGCAAAATTTCCGGGGGGCAATTGTGGAATTCGCACATCGCAATGGCTTCCGGGCTAATTAATCCCCTCCGGATATGGCCGGACTAAATTGTGTTTAACACGTTCCAATCTGCAATATTCGGTTTAATCACGTTACTTATAGAAAACAATTTAACTTTCAAAAATGAATAACATTTTAGAAGTGTTTTAATAAATTTACTTTACTTCAACTTGTATAGAAACAGTAATAAAATATGATTAAAAGTCGAGCAAGAAAAATGCATAAACGCATAGAATGACAAGTTTGTAGTGCATTAGAATCGTCTCATTTACTCACAAAAGCCTAAAACCATAAAATGGCTAGTTGGGAGTGCTTTAGAACTGAATAATTTCCTTGAATGACATGTTGGGAGTTCTTTAGAATCGTCTCATTTAAAATACAATTCCCCGTGTTTTAACAGCAAATACTTATTATTCGATATGGGACACCAGAACATGTTAGTTAGATTTTCTCGAATAACAACATAGATACAATATCACTATAAAGTTGTACAATGTGACAAGTAATGGCAACGTGATAATTGGCTAATCAACCGTTAAAGAAGTTGATTAATCGTCGTACTCACCAATCAATTAATGAATCGCGCTAGTGATCAAGAAGCTAATTAATCGCGGTACTGATCAATAAACCAATTAATCGCGGTACTGATCAATAAACTAATTAATCGCGCTACTGATCAATCAATTAATTAAGTAATCATTCAATTAATCTAGTCACTTTTATGGAGAAATAATTTGCCAGTAAATTACGCACCGTAACTGGAGCTCTGACTGTACATATCGTTTCATATGATAATCAAAATGTGCTTGATAAAAGTATGTATGTTTGTATAATGTGTATATGTGTTCTGCTCGGTTACTTATATTACCATCAAATGTGTTGGCTAAATGTATGTTTGTATATGTATGTGTGCTCGAAAAATGAAGATCCTGCTCAGAATGCAAACCCGTCGTCCATAACAAGATCTACACTGTTCTGACACTGTTCCAACATAGCGACAATCACTTTAATACGGTGCGTAATTTTGTTATTTTGACATTTTGGTAGTGCATTAGAATCGTCAAAATGAGACGATTCTAAAGCACTCTCATCTTGCAAGTTTTGGCAAAAACAAAATCTCCCATAAAGTTGATCACATTACGCACACTTAAAACATTTGAGATCCTGATCAGAGTGTATGTATCTGCTTGTATGTATGTGCCTGGTATTTATATTATTATTAAATTATAAACATAATTTTTTTCCCGATTTGTATTTTGTTTCCCAATTAACATTCCCAATTTTCATTTTCCATTAGACCAATCAATCAGTATATAACAAAAATATATTAAAATAGTATTTCTTATAGCATTTCTGATAGGTTTTATACGGGGTCCGTTATGTCCACACGGGGTCCGTTATGTCCAGGAATCGGGTCCGTTATGTCTAGAAATCGGGTCCGTTTCGTCCGAAATCGGGTCCGTTATGTCCGGGTCCGTTATGTCCAGGGTCCGTTATGTCCATAATTCTTCCAAACCTGTCTTCCCTATCCCAAAATTATTATATCGCCCATTGAAACTTCCGCCGGTGTTTTGGTAAAATATGTAATCTAATCTAAACGCGTGTGTCTCATTAGCAATCGTTTTCTGTTAAATATGTTTAATCACAAGGCGACAACTCTGGTGTCCGCGTGTTTCGTTGGAATCGGTGCTTATATTGGATCGAGTTACGAAAAATGGAAATCTGAACCGTTCGATAAATCGATTTCAAGTTGTTTCCCGTTGACCTTCGGGGACCCTGTTTATGCCGCGCCCGTTCCCATGCGCCGGGAGCCACCCGATAGTGTATCCGCGCTAAGTTCAAACTCGAGTTTAGTTATGAAGTACGGGTTCCCGTCTTTAGACACTCTCAGGTCGTTCGACGATTTTGTACTCTCGTACGATAGACGTAACAGAAATCCAAATTGGGTGTTCGAACACCTTACTCCTGATAAACTGAACAGGAAAGCGGAGAGTGATAGAAAGAAATCTAGTTTTGGAGAAGATTACGGCGTTCACGCAAAATTCAGGAGCTCTCTACGTGATTACAAGCACAGGTAGTTGCGAACAGTAACTCTTGCAATATACTCCCGTACCGTCCGTAGCATACGGACGGTACGGGAGTAGATCGCGAGCGCTAAGTACTGTTCTCAATTAAATCAGAGGTGAATAACGCGTATCAGGCTGGAAGGTAAACATTCCATATATATAGCTAGCCTACATGTACATTTATGTTTAGAAACAAGCAGAAAGTCGGAAAAATAAAACTTACAAGAAAGAAAAACACGCTAGATCTACTAAAGGAATATTATTGTATGGCAGTTCTGGGGGTTTTCAATTATGCCGATTTGTATTTCTTCGTGTCCTTAGTTTATATAGGCAGTAACTCTTCAAATCTCCGGTGTGCCTTGAAATTAAAGCGACACAAAAATTCAAGCGACACAGTCGAGGTGTATGATCACGTGGTACTAACGACAACAACAAGTACCGATTCAAAGTACGTATTATTTTATAGTGTCCTTATTACGTAACGGATTTTGATGAAATATGGCGCAGCAAACGCGTCTTCATGAGCTGCATTTGGTTGTCTCTGTATTTTCAACCAAACATCTGTCGTTTTTGCGAAGAGGAAATCGATTCTTCGCAAAAACAACATACGTCTGTTGTCTGTTCCAAAATCCCTAGACCACTAAATGCAGCTCATGAAGACTCGTTTGCTGCGCCATATTTCATCAAAATCCGTTGCATTATTTAGGAAAATATCAAATAATACTTACTTTGGAGTGGCCGACGTTGTAATTGTTGTTGTAATCACGTGATCATGCACCTTGACAGTACACAGAGGTAATTGTTCACCAGCCGATCACGGCAAAACGTAGCCTGACTAAATCCCTGTTCGCAACTATTTATTATTCTGACGTTCTGCTTGTTTTTAAACATAATTAGGGAAAGTTTGACCTGGATGTTACAATCCCTGCTATGCGTCATTTACCTGTGATTACAACCACAGTGGATACGACAAGGGTCACATGGCGGCGGCGGCCAATCATAGACATCAGCAACAGGCGATGGACCAGACATTCGTGCTCAGCAACATATCTCCGCAGGTTAGTAGCTATTGTAGAGCTAGTTGCGGACATGTACAATTTAACTCTTTGCATGCTGGGAAACTTGTGGGCTATAAGCCTATAAATAGTTCAAAACTAACGGACACAAATCATCATATTTTCTTGTATTTCTCCCCGTAAATATCATGAAATTCAATATGTCTTCGAATTTCATTAGAAGTGAGTCCTGAGGACTGAGGACTCGATTCTAATGAAAGTTCAAGACATATTTACAGAGAGAAATAAAACATATACTCCTAATTCGTTGGCGGATATTATCACCGCTAGCATGCAAAGAGTTGACACTGCCAGTCTGGGTCTCAGAAAGTGATATAAAACTACCCATACAGAAAATTGTTTACTAGAAGCTTTGTATCGTATTTATGAACCTAATTGTACCTCACATGTAAATCATGTGGATTGGTTTAAATGTGTTACATGGTTGTTTATTTAATAAACAACTACGACATGTACATGTATATACTTATTAAATTGATAACTTGCTTAGAGAGCGGTTGTGTACATGCCACAGAGCTCCATATAAGGTGCGTATCTGCGTAATTCCCCAATTATAATTGCCAAAAGCTCAAATGAAATCAGAAGTAGTGAGTATCAAAAACCAATGAGAACAATTGTGGTACCTTTATCATGCTGCAGAAAACAATAAACAGGCCATCAATATAGCATATTTTTCCATGAAAACATATCTTGGTATTTCATTAGAATTGTCTTCAATGAGACATTTCTAATGAATGCCAAGACAGGATTTCATTTCGAAGCAAACTATTCAAAATATTCAGACAATTCTAATGAAATGCCTAGACATTTTTTCATTTCGAAACAAACTATTCAATGATTGCTGTCTGTTGATGTGTAAACAGTAGTGTGATTTTATTTTACCCAATTAACATTTTGAAATACCCAATTGCTTCAGAAATGATGGAGTAACAATACTCAATTACTAATTCCTTATCTGGAGCTCTATGCATGTACGATCGATAATCCGTGATTATCTCATCGTACATGCGGACGAACCGTGCTATACATATTACTTTATCGTGATTGTAGGTTGGCGAAGGGTTCAACCGGGGTATATGGAACAGCCTAGAGAAGCACGTCCGCAGTATCGCTCGGAAACACAGAAATGCGTACGTCTGTACGGGACCCCTGTACCTGCCCAGGTAAGTGTGTTCATGCGTGCGTGTGGACGTGCATCGCATCTCCTCACCACCGGAATTTTAAAAATGTATGGCTATTATGTTTAGCAACAATTCCGCAAAAACCAGGAACCCACTTTTCAGAAAAGTCAGTTCCTGGTTTTTGCAGAATTATTGAACATATTAATTGTATTATTGCGGAAAGATTACTATAATGATGACAGCAGCATTTATCCGGCATACTTGTTTTGGTGAACGATTTGTCTGGGTGTCGTTTGGGAGGTTGTTTTAGGAGGACCAGCGCTCCAGATAAGGAATTGGTAATTGAATATTGTCACTCCATCATTTCTGAAGCAATTGGGTATTTAACAAATCTAATTGGGTAAAATAAAATTACACTACTGTTTACACGTCAACAGACAGCAATTATTGAATGGTTTGCTTGGAAATGAAAACATGTCTTGGCATTTCATTAGAATTGTCTCCTTGGAGACAATTCTTATGAAATACCAATATGTGTTTTCATGGAAAATAAGAAACATATGCTATATGTGTGGTCTGTTTATTGTTTTATGCAGCATGTTAAAGGTACCACAACTTTGTTATTGCTTTTTTATACTCATTACTTCTGATTTCAATTGAGTTTTTGGCAATTTTAATTGTGTATTTAAGCAAATACGCAGTGTATCTGGATCTCTGGGAGAAAAAGCGTTCTCTATGCACACTCGAAATTAACTTTATTTCAGGAAGGTTGTACTTGGACAGTTCGATATTAATACATCTGGATCTCAGGAATTTGCTTGTGACCTTCGGGTGGGGTATGCATTGTCCATATACTATAACTAGTGTTCTTCTTTAACACAGGAAAGAAGCAGACGGTAAAACGTACGTGAAGTATGAAGTGATTGGTCCAAATCACGTTGCCGTTCCAACGCATTTTTTCAAGGTCGTTCTCATGGAAACGCATTCCGGGAAATTTGAACTTCTCTCCTTCGTTCTGCCAAACCAACCAATTCCAGACAATACAAAGTTGACGACATTTCTAGTGCCAATAGACACTATTGAAAGGGCGGGCGGATTTATATTGTTTGACAAGTTACCAACGTCGCAGATTAAACTTATAAACGGGCACAAGCCATGATATGTTATACCCATAGTTCTACTCGTATGCCTGATCTGTGGAATCTCTCCAAACTGGACACCCTGCAGGGGCGGGTCAAGCATTTGGGGAACGGTGGGGGGTGTCTAGTTGCGAAGGTAACTTGCAATCTACTCCCGTACCGTCCAGTTGCGAAGGTAACTCTTGCAATCTATTCCCGTACCGTCCGTAGCCAGCTATGGACGGTACGTGAGTAATTGCAAGAGTTACCGTTCGCAACTAGGGGCTTGTCCTATTTTCGAGCTATTCTACATGCACTTTCCTGTGTTTTATGGCATTTTATTTTTAATTTTTTTTTACATTTTTCATTTATTTCATCATAAATTATCAAGTTCATGTAATAAAAATAATGAGAGAGAAATCACTTGATATAAATAAACATAAAACATGTGTGTTCTTCTATGACCTGATAGTGGAACACGCATATTTCAGCTAATTAAAATGTTCAAACCTTTGTAACTTTTTTAATATTTGTTATTTTTACATGTGGTTTTCAGCATTTATTTTATATTATCAAATTACAAAAAAAATGTTCATATGACCTTTAATGAGGCGCCATGTGATTTTGTACGTGCGGACATCTGCGTTATTTCATTAAATACGTTTATAACATTTACAATATTTTCCATAAATAAAGTTTAAAGTTGACAAAATTACTTTGAACATTTTGTCAACAGTTACTTTTGACGCCATTTACGGAAAATATTATAAAAAAAATTTGCGTGGTTTTCAATCATGAAAATTCGTCATTATCACTTATGAATTGAAGGGGCCATTGAAAGAAGGGAACTTGCTCTCTCATGGAGTTAGCCCGCTTTCTCCACTAACCCCTCAGATAAGGTGCGTATTGGCGTATTTTACGCACTTAGTTTAGCAGAATACGCATTGATTATCAAAAGTGGGAGTACAAAATACTTACAACAATGTGACTATACACATTGATTTTCAAATTGAGTAGTGGAAATACTGTAATAAAGTTGAACATTTAATTAGTTGAGCTGCAAAAAGCTTTCTGCAACTCAAATAAGTGCATTTTTTAATTTGTTTTTATTTGTTAACACTTGTTCCCTATTACCTTATCTGGAGCACTGCACCTTCACCATAAACTAAGATCGGCTAGGTATCCGGTTTGCATTGTTACATTTATACTCGGAGAGGGGGGGGGGGGGGGGGGGTGTATTTTGATATTTGAATTTAGATGCATTCTATTTGTAATGTACGTTGCTTGTCAAATAAACTGGAGTGCACTTCGGTTATACTGCGTGTGCACTCGGAGTGAAGAAATAATAAAAGAGTATCATTTGTATGGCCACGCAATGTAGATGAAGAATAAAGTAATAGTTAATAGTATAGTAGCTGTGGTACGTTTCTCGTGATGCAGTTTCAGTTCATTCAGTACTTTATTATACCACATGTGGCATAATAAAGTACTAAATGAACTGAAACTGTATCGCGAGAAACGAAAAGTAGGAAAGTGTGCCTGCCCCACACTGATGATGCCCCCCCCCCCACAACCTTTATAACAATCTTGATCTGGTGAGCATTAATTGCATCCGTCGTAGACATACATATTATAAACCAAATTGGAGCATAGAGACATACCTTTAATTTGATACATTTACCATCAAAATATGTATTATGAAATATGAATTATAACCGTTTATAAATGTTCCGTTTTTCACATAGGGTAGCCTATGTATTGGAATCGCCACGGACAGTTAGCCACGCCTTAGACCCCCCTCGATGGGCTAGTCCGTAGTGATATATCTTGGAATAACCATAACAACAAAATGCATTGTGTTACTCAACGTTTATCTGTCATACGCAACCGGTAATTGAAAATAATATTATGAAAAACTACTTGCAATGAACAATATCAACAACGGATGTTCTACGTACAAAAATACATCGGATTATTTTGTTGCGCCTTCATGTTGTTAGTTGCCCCCATTTGCGTTACAAATCGTGCGGTCATCGCTAAATTTAGTAACAGGCTATAGTTTTCGGCAGAGTTAGCTCCCCTCCGAATACTCTTCACCGGATAAAACATACAAATGACTTCTTTGGGGAAACCGCTGACAAAATGTTCAATGTATGGAAGCCCAAACTTGTTAGAATTTTCTTTGTCGTATTTGCAGTACTTGCATTAATATGGGTATTAATCTACGCTGGGTGTGTTATACTGTCATTAATTTGTTCCCTGACTGTAATTTATCACTTACTGACTTATTGACCCCCTTCACTGAACGTAGAAATGACACTCATGTTGGCGTGTATTGGCCACCATAGACAGATGTCAATCAGGCCGAATGTTTACACGTGTTTTAATATACTCGATCCGGGGCCAACTATTTCATTCACAAAACAGAAGTAAACATGGCGATGTCAAAGTAATGCAGAAACTTTAACAAAAATGCTGCTACAACATTGTTTTGTACTGACAAGGCATTTTCAGGCGCGACACCGCTTCCGTGGTGGAATTCTTGTAACTATTGCTCTTCAATCAGTTTTCAATATACCTATAATGATCATAGATATCTGGAATCTGTATTTATACTTGAATTGATGATGTCTTGTATATTTGTTACCGTATCTTTCTGATATTGCTATGCATAATCTGTATTGTTGTTGAATGTTTTGGTACATACTGTAGCAGTGCATACTGTACTTGTGCCATATCAATAGTTTACCCCTTAACCATTAAAGCGCTGAAAAAGAAAATTGCCGTCTGCTCATTTTGTATATTTTAATCTCTTTAAAAACCTGTTTTGGCAGCGCAGTAGAATCGTCTCAGTATGTTTTTGAGGAGAAAATATAAAAATATTTAAAACAGCAGACGACAATTGTCGTTTCCAGCGCTTTAAGGGTTAATGAAACTGCAACACCAATAATCAATCAATCAATCTAGTTTAATCTTGTAGTACCATATGTTCAGTACTTTCAGTACTTTGATTACCACATAATAAGTACACAGGTTCCGGCAAATAAACCTTACCGCAATAAAATGGCGACTGACAGCCATAATTTACGGTACTAATCAAAGTACTGAAAGTACTGAAACTGGGTTTTGCTCCACAAGATTATTAACAAGTATTATTTATTTATAATATGAAATAGGCACTACCTATGACGGGCGACGTTAGTATATGGAACTAAATTTACCAATTGATAGCTTTACCATGATGTTAGTATGATGCAAACGGTACCGTAGTATATTGTAGTATTGCAGAGCTACTTCCCGCAACTACCACGTTATTACAACTTCTCTATTATAATTAAATGGTGTCATTGTCTCACTTCTCTTATTTGAACCAGTGATACAATTTAGATATTTCCTTTTCATATATAGTCCATTAATAGCCTAGGCATAGTGGAGCGCGTGGTCGAGCGGTCTGAGGCGTCGGACTGCTGATCTTACGGTCGTGGGTTCCAACCTCACCGGAGGCGTGCGTTGTGTCCTTGAGCAAGACACTTTATCCACACTGCTTCAGTCCACCCAGCTGTAAATAGGTACCGGCTAAATACCGGGAACATCGATTGTATTTGATTGTATGTACATGTACTTAGGAATAAAAATATGATCTGTATGATATGATAAGCCTCAATATTGAGGGTATACCAGTATACTGGCAAAAGCAAAGCATTATACTGTATTAGCACATTTACGATCATTTTAAGAAAAAATAACAAGGCTAAGAATCTTCGGTGATATTATTCCCAATTTTCGCAATCTCAGTCGTCATTGAGCACGACTGTCACTTCGAGAGTTGTACACATTTTGCCCATTTTTGGTATGAATTGTGTTAAGTTTTACATTTACTTTTGATTAACCCAGTGCTGTGTCAGATGTGTTTGTATCCTGGACTACAGCAACAGGTGCACTAGACGCACACTTGCAATGCATACTTTATTCTGGTAGTCGTGTTCCACAATTATCCCGGATCGCTTGACTATGTCTTGTATTTTTAAACTCACATCAGCGAAGTTAAGTGCAGCGTGGCGGCTATAGAAATTATCCAGGTGCGTCCTTCCAGTGATGCTATTATTTTCTCGATCCCTGGTGGTCTTTCAGCACATTTTTACTATTTTTCGTATTAGTTTTGTACTTTTTACATACAGCTTCACTTCAGCTGTTTGTAAGAGGTACTTGTGTCATAGACTGTTAGCACAGGCCATGACACAACCGAACAGGCGCAAGAAAACAGCAGTTGCAATGCATACTTGTTTCTGTTAGACAGACAGACAGACAGACGGACGGAACAGACAGACAGACAGACAGACAGACAGACAGACAGACAGACGGACAGACGGACGGACGGACGGACGGTCCGGACGGACGGACGGACGGACAGACAGATATTCTGTCCATTCGTCATCTTTTCGCGTTTAATGGTCAAACAATAATGGCGTCAAAGGACTATTTATTTTCGATTTACGAAGTGGTGCGAGGATTTCCGAGTGATTCGTGTATCCACACTATTCAAACGTTTGTTTCACCGTGTATGAAAACAAAAAATGAATATTATTGACCAAAGACCCACACCATCGCACCGACGACAATAAACCAGGGAGAGAATGAGCCGAAAAATTAGCGGCTAGATAATATTTGCTTCCTGAACACACAGCATCGATGTGTCGGGTGTGGTGCGTGGTGTCCGGTGGCTATGTTTAGTCGATCCATCAATACACAGCATCGGTGTGTCAGGTGTGGTAAGTGATGTCCGGCGGCTATGTTTAGTCGAGCCATCAATACACAACATCGGTGTGTCCGGTGTGATAAGTGATGCCCGGCGGCTCTGTTCAGAGATCATCGGGCAATATAAAATTAATTTACTGAATGTAATCCGCACCCGCCCTTAAACAGTAATTCTAGATTATTTGTTATTTGAATGTATTTGAAGATAAATTATTACTTATGTTTTGTTAACTATTTAAAACAACTTTTAATAATAAAAAGAATAAAAATAAAGACACACCCCCGCCCTATTTCCCCCCAAAATTCGGATGATATTCACTTTATATGGCACCAGAAGCGCCATAATGGTCGCGAGGTCCTTCCACTAAACGGGTGTGATGTCTATGGTGACAGTTATATTAACTATTGTTTAATTAGACAGTATGACAAAACATTGACTATATTGTCAATATATAATTAAATAAGTTAGACTGTGCTTTCTTCTTTAGTTTGCATGTGCTAATTCAGTAAAATTCAGTAATGAAGCATTACAAATTCGACACTCATAATGGTAGTTTTAAATGTAGAAATAGTTGAAATTCCATTTATCCCGTCAACACAGGGCGTATGTGCCGTGAAACACGGTGCCGTGAAACATTTTTGATATCCTGTCAATAGGACCTACTCACTGCGTATGAATATGTGCGGTTGCTGTGGTTATTTCTTTGCATTTTAAAGCCATTTGTATGTGTTTACGGGATAAATAGAATATTAGGTTAGTGCCGTGAATGGGAAAACATATCTGGCGCGGCACGGAAACGGGATGTGCTCGGCATAGCCTCGCCCATCCCGTTTCCTGAGCCTTGCCAGATATGTGTTCCCATTCACGGCACTAACCTACTATTCTCTATGTCTACGACTGCTATACTACGTAGCTCCAATGGGGCTAACCTAGTAAAAATAGATAAATAAAATGGCGATGCCTATACAGGGTGACCAAAACATACTTGTTAACCCATATGTCTTTGGACATACTGTTCGTATCTAAATAGAGAATAGTAGGTTAGTGCCGTGAATGGGAAAAAATATCTGGCAATGCTCAGGAAACGGGATGGGCGAGGCTCTGCCGAGCACATCCCGTTTCCGTGCCGCGCCAGATATTTTTTCCTATTCACGGCACTAACCTACTATTCTATTTATCCCATCAACACCAACAAATGGCTGTAAAATGCAAAAATTGTATTGACTGGATATCAAAAATGTTTCACGGCACCTTGTTTCACGGCACATACGCACTGTGTTGACGGGATAAATACATGTTGGTAGACATATTGTGTAAAGTAGGTGCAACTTGAAAGATGCATATTGCTTACTGTTGGTCAATGCGTGTTGACGTCATTATTATTATGACGTCACTCGGTCATATTCCGGAATTTCCATTGCTGAGAACGGAGTCAAACAGTTGAAAAGCCGTGCCATATCTATTATTGTCATTGTAATAGTGAAATAAATGATATACTGAACATATTAAATGCATACATACGTGTTACTCAGTAGCGGATTCAAGGGGGGGCCGGGCCCCCCCCCCCCCCACCAGGCACCCCCCCCCCTTCAGAAATCCCGATTTTTTTTTTATTTTTTTTTGATTTTTTTTTTTTTTTACGAAATATTGAGCGTAGAATGCAGGAAATGGCTTCCTCAATTCAAAAAATTTTCCGGGGGGCATACCCCCGGACCCCCCTAGCCAACTCCCTCGCACCGCTCAGTCGACGAACGAGCATACCTCGTTCAAGTTTAATGTGGGCCCCTCCTTTGGTGAAATCCTGGATCCGCCACTGTTACTTACATATACAATGCCATTAACAGCAAATAGTACACAGATAAGTTGATAAATGTCACCAGCAAACATCATACACGCGCAAGACTGGGAAATTGAAGGCTCAAAGTGACACGGATGTCAACAATTCGTATTTTTAGCGAAATCGAGGCAAACTTGCAATATATATATGCCTAATATAAGCGGTGAATGTATGTCTTTACTTGTATTGTATTCCTCAATGATGGATTTAATTTAATAAATGCAATTTTGCAGTAGAAAAGTGGTTCAGTACCATTTTACATCAATTTTATAGTGTTATTTACACATGTTTCTTTCGATTTCGACCCAGTGACTTCAAAATTGCCATGGCAACGGTATGCGCGTGGTTTCGATAAAGTCAATATCAAATCCATATGCTAAATATAATAACCAATATGTATATACAAATGTGTGAAGATTGAAAGATTATAAATGGAGATATAAGAGTTAGAAAAAGTGTCCCAAGTTGTTTTGGGCCACCCTGTAGATTTAGTTGTTGCGAGCTAAAATTGTACCCCAAACGATGCGCCCGAAGCGTAACAACTCCAGTGCAGTATGCATATCATAACGAAATGTGCCAATCATTTAACAGGGCTCCAGATAAGGTGCGTATTGCCAATACGTACCTTATCTGGAGCTCTGTTAAATATCCTACTATTGATGATCAATGCGTAAAATAAGTGCGTAAAATACGCCAATACTATTGGCGTATTTTACGCACTTATTTTACGCATTGATAATCAATAGTAGGAGTACAAAATACTCACAGGAATGTGAAAATACGCATTTATTCTCAAATTGAGTAGTGGAAATACTGTAATAAAGTTGAAAAGTTACTTAGTTGAGCTAAAGTTTGCCTTTTGAAACTCAACTAAGTAAATTTTCAACTGTAGTACAGTATAAATAGGTAAATATTAAGTAATAATAAGTGAATCGTTATTTTTATGCCACCGGGTTTCGAAGAAACGGGTGACATATAGTGTTTGGACCGTCCGTCTGTCCGTCCATCCGTCTGTCCGTCTGTCCGTCTGTCTGTCCGTCCGTCACACTTTTCGGTTAACCACTTTGTCACAGTTTCTCAAATATGCTGCAGGTGGCATCCGCGTTCGACAGACGCATTTCTTGTTTTTTATGTTTTGATCATTTGTTCCCTATTTCATACTGAAGAAAATCAATAATTCATTTGTAAAAATAAAATACGCATTTAAAGGTACATGCCCACTCAGTAGGCACAATATGTCCTTTATAGGAATTAAATACGTGTATAGTTTTTTTCACTATTCCACCAGTTCTAAAAATTACCAGTGCCCGCTACGCTATACATGTATAATCATTTAGTAATATTTGTTTTACTGATAGTGACTCGCGTTGGTATCAGTCAGGCTAGTTTCATACACAAATGAGGCACACTATTTTTAATTATTTATGCACATGTACTAATTAAATGCGTCATCTGAAAAAATAATATTTTCGAAAGATTATAAAGTATGATCATTGCACTTAAAAAACAAATACAGAGAATAAATAGTAATGTCCGTTAACATTTTAAGGAAACACGGTTATCGCCCCTGAAATCAGTGTGGGAATTTACGTCCGATATAAAATGTATAATAATGCCAATCAATACGTGTGGTAATTGTGAATGAATATTTATTTTGCTAGAAAATGTCGCATATGATGTCTCTGACATACAGAACATGCTGTGTCTACTGTGTGGGCATGCACCTTTAACATGTTTAACTCTTGCATGCTAGCGGCGAAAATATCCGCCATTAACAAATTATGACTATGTTTTATTTCTCTCTGTAAATATGTCTTGGAATTTCATTAGAATTGAGTCCTCAGGACTCAATTCTAATGAAATTCCAAGACATACTCATGATATTTACAAGGAGAAATAAAAGAAAATATGATGAATGTTTGTCCGCTAGTTTTGAACTATTTATAGCCCACACGTTTCCGAGCATGCAAACAGTTAAGTAAAGCAAAAGCTGTTATTCTTATATGTCAAGTTGTACAATAATAACAGTAATAAAACCACCAAAAGAATATATGTTTTGATTCACGAATATACCTAAGTGGGCATGTACCTTTAATTTTAAATCAGGAGCCGAGTACAATACTCTTTAGACACACAGCTCTGAATCAAAATTTATGAAATTGAATAGTGTATGGATGCGTCTCTGTGACAGGATATAATGTGCCTATTGTATTATAATTCCAGCACAAAAATATTTACACAATTCCCTAACATTTGATTGGTCCGTAGCAAGTCTCTGTCCAAAATTTATGTCCCAGTAAACTCCCATGCCGAACTACTTTCCGTAACCGTGAGGCGCAGTTAAAATAATTCTTAAGAAAAGGGAAAATAAATACATTTTCTTGATGAATTGATTTCAAATGCTGGAATTATAAGGAATGAATGGCATTTGTGTGGAATTTATCGGGCATATAAACTTGGAAAAGTCGCGGGAATACTGGACGAGGCCTTAAAAAATTACAATTTTCGAAAAAATAAATAAAATTTATTTTGATTTGTTTTCGAAAATTGTAATTTTTTATCGCTTCGTCCAGTATTCCCGCAACTTTTCCAAGTTTATACCCCGATAAATTCCACAAAAAGGCCATTCATTCCTATAATGTCTACCTCCTATATATCCGATTTCACCAAAACTGCTATGTGTATGACTCTAGATATGCACAGATTTATATTTAAAATGCCTGTTTATATTTAATGATGAAAAGTATGTAACATTAATCTATTGTACTTATTACATTATCACAGTCATTGTTTTGATATGCATACATTGAACAAATCACCCCTTTAAAATCGTACTTAGCTACATTATCGGCTACAGATCTGGGGCCCGTTTCACTAAACTTCGTACTACTAAATTTTCGTAAGTCCAAATTTAGGATCCTCTGGAAATTTCAATTAATGGATTTACAATTATCGATATACAGCATATGCTCAATAAATGTAAATCCAATATTTGTTTACACGAAAACGTTGTCAAAGGTACATGCCCACCCACTAGGCACAGACTGCTCTTTATATGAATTAAATAAGTGTATAATTGTGTCTCTATTCCACCAGTCTAAAAATTACGAGTGCGCGCTATACAGATATAATAATTTAGTAATATGTATTTTACTGATTGTGACACGCGGTGGTATCAGGCAATTTTAATATGCAAATGAGGCATGATATTTTTTAATTATTTATACTAATTAAATGCGTCACGTGAAAAAATAATATTTCCGACAGATTATAAAGTATGATCATTGCACATCAACAAATAAACACAGAAAATAAATAGTAATGTCCGTTAACATGTTAAAGGCCCAACAATCGGTGTCCTGGTACCGAATTGTGAAGGCGGAGCATAATCAGTTACTGATAGCTTCTCTAGCCTGTCAGTTATAAACTGGCTCTAAAAATAGCATAGGTAAACACCAGCACATATTTTGTTTCTGTCGTCTGCTAGCAACAATAATGTTGATCAGTTGAGCAGTTTGATACTTTCTCTATTGTCCGTATTTGTCTAAGACTATACTGACTATACCAGATATTTAGATAGTATTGCATGCAATAATATTAATAAAACATGCCAATGAGCCATGCATTGTGAAAATAGGCCTTATAACATGTATGATCAGTTTTACATAAATAATTAGTCAAAATGACACAATCTCTGCTGCAAATACAAATGTGGTACAGAAATGAAAGTTGTAATATACTAAATGTGATATTGACTTATTTACTCACACACATACTCAAATAATATGTGCATGCAAATACTTACAGTGTGGGTGACAGAAGTATCCGTTTCAGTAAATTTAATAATCCCAAAAATATAATGATTCCATTGATATCCATGTACATGTATAAAGGTTTCGTTTTGCACTGTATCATTCATGACTGTACAGCTGAATTAACAGAGCAGATGCTATGAGCAAGTGGCTTATTAATGCCGTTACTGCAATTCAAGTCGTGTAAAGTTTTTCCATCCATTTACTCCAAATTATATCTTTAAATCCATATTCCTTCCTTTTTCTGATGGCTACCATTAATGATTTTGTTGGATTCCGTTTGTATAGAACTGCTTTCTGACTAGTAAATGGTCTGTCAACATGATCATTTCAGTCTAATAATGCCAGGTTAATACGCAATGTATAACTATTTAGTCCAAATGAAATTCTTTTGTCATGATATTGCAACAAAGAATTGTTGAAAGATTCCACATAATGTGTATCCATGCATAACTTGAAGAATTCTGCATTCTTGTATACAGGAAGTGATTTCAAAAATTTGGTCAATATTAATTTTGCCTTTTCATCTCTTAGAATGAATTTTGAGCATTCGTAATTTGGATCTTGTCTACATCGTGAATGTTCAAAGCACTTGGAGTGGTTGCCTTCATAATGGCTAACAATGTTTAATACATTCTCTTGCAACTTTTGTGCATTTTGTTGACAATTCTTCATTGAATAATAGACATGTGTCTTTATCGATGCGCCTTTATCAGACAGTTCCTCATGCCATATCACTCCATTGGTTACTCGGCTGCCTGATGTTATTTTTTGGCTTTCTTTGCAATGCCTTTTGTCAAATGCCATGTATCAATGGCAATCTCTGTCGGTTTTCTTTCTTCTCTAACATATTTAGTCACTGAATTATTTTGATCATGTGCGTGAGTTTTAATTACACAGCATTTATCATCAAAATATTCAAAAATCTTTTTAACTCCAGTTAATTCATGTTTTTGCGAGCTTGCTTCATCAAATTTAGTCACTGTTTCAACTTTGAGTACTTTGTGAGTAGCATTGCCTATACAAACTACATCACTGAACTTGGCATTCTTTCTCCAGCAGTGCCTTGCATCTGTTAATATTGAGATGCCATCTAGAATGTCACGGTCATTGTCAGCCATAGCTGCGGTCATGGCAATTTCCTCCTCAAGTACTTTCGCATTATATGTTTTCACAGCATCTTCTACGACATGTTCGTATGACTGCTGAAATTCGTTCAGATATACATCTCCCATTTCACCAATTTGAGCAGCAGCACAAAATTTCTGAAAGTGGTTGGGTAACATGCCACTGGATAAAACGGCATGTGCCATTCTAGCATTAACAAGTAGTTTCCCATTTGCAATATGGGGAGATGATGTCCACGTTTCTGTATGTTCATCACATTTACTGTTACATTTTAATTCCGCTCTCAAAACATGCCTCAACTTCTGTGAATTTACAACTTTTAGATGACTGGAACACCTTGATGAATGCTTCTGTACCAAATTGATCATGTTCTGTACAGACGATATTGATCCAACAAAATAATCCTCATTCAAAACTTCATCTGCCTTTGCATATTGGTAGGAACTAGTACCATCGATGTCACCAAGTGTATCAACTCCTGTTCTTTCACTTGGAAAATGTGTACTTATGAAGTGATCAAATACTGTATGCAGCAATGAAAATGAAGACACTTTATTAAATTGCCCTTCTCCCAAAAATAATTTAATTCTGTCCATTTTATTGAACAGCTCTGTTTTTTCATCATCTGTTTTGTAATAAAATTCAACTCTCCCTCGCTGTTGATTACACCTCTGTTTCTTGATTTCATTTCTTATTTTCTGTGCCTGTGCTGTTTCTGAAGGACACTGTCTTTTTCTTTGAACATTTCCTAACGGATTCTTTTTAATCCACGAGTTTGGCTGATTTCATTTTCTACTGTACCCTCCATTATGACACGAATGTTGCACGTGCTGATGTTATGGAACAAAAATGTGATTATGTGGAACATTAATTACAGATAAAAGGGGCTATCAACAAGTTCCTGTGCCAATTGTATGGTATATCCCAACTTGCAAAGAACTTTGTCGGACATATACTATAAATATTACATTATCTGGCACCGCATGACAAATTGTGAAGTTTGGCCTGTACTACCAGTGTAGACCCAGATTTCCTGGCGATTCTTATAAAGGTCTGAATTTATTGAATCATCTACAAGACATATTCAACATATTTTGAAACAGTCAGTATTTATTAACAACCATAGTTTAGGTTGTATTATATTTATTATACACATGCTGACACTACATAATCCCAATAGAATATCATTGTATGAAACATATAAAAAATGGCTTTAGATCGATACCATATATTATATTGTATACTTATGTACCCACATTGGATTATGTGTCAAACACATTTCTTGTCCACAACATACTCGTACATAACAACATCAATCATTCTCTTTCAATGTGAAATTTATTATTCTGGCGTTTATAGTGTTTTCGTACATTTTCCGTGTTAACATATACATATAAAATCACATTATTAACATAAAAATAAGTATGAAAAACAGCAAGAAAATACCATTTCTTGTCAACAATAATCTTGAATGCATTCGGCCCAACAATTGTGACTAAAGGGATGAAGCGATTAGAAAATGACACACACAACTCATGAATGTCAAAGTAGCTGGAAATTTTCAAAACTGCAATATCTATAGACTACCCATATTAGTGTTACTGTTTATGATATCATGTATGGAAACAAGTAGTACTGCATTATGTACATGTATGTGACGTATACACAAAGTGATGTGATTCACGAGAATGCAATACACAAGACTGAAATGCACTGTTTCCTGTTTATTCATGCAGTGAAAGTGTACTCTGTGAGAGTTTTGTTCTGACTATTTATTTTGGCTGTCTCGCAGTGCTGGGACGTTGGGACGGTTCAAATGAGTTACCAGACTATATGTTTTCTGCGACCGACATAAAACCAGTTACTTATTGAAACCGCCTTCAATATGTGTCTCGTCATATGTTAGCGAGATAGGGCTTATTCAGTTTTCACCAGAGGTCATCCAATCATCTAGCATGTCATTACGGAATACAGTATTCGTGGTTCTAAATTGTTTGTAAGACACACCATGGATTGAATATAATATTCATGTTCACCACAATCTTCCCGGATATGCATTTGAGGCTAATATAAATCTGGTCACAATACACGTTAGTCGTATTTTTGCATAAACACAACATTCAGGAGTAACAGTTTCTGTTTCTATATTTCATACATCGGCAAGCCAATGTCCACACTGTACCAGTATTTTGATTTAATGTTGTAGTGTGAAAACTTTTGTATATCCCCTTGAAAACACAAGCATTGTAACTGTGCCATGTCATTCCACAGATAACCCTCACCCCCAATTACACTGTAGGACTACAGTATAATATATATGTTGACAATTAGTTCTGCATGTGTTGAATAGCCACACTATGTGATGTGGTAAGTAATAAAATGTACTTTACTGAAATTGAGCAGGATAGTCAACTTTTGTAATTTTGGGAATCATGGCTGCATGCAAAAGCTAACCGCCTAACACAAGGTCTTGGCAAGCCAGTCCATCCTGCCACCTCAATGGGAAAACGGTGAGCCCACATGCTGGATTTAGACATACTCAGTACAATTTCGTTTGTATACCCCCTCCCCACCCCCTATGCGATAGCAAGGGGTGCATATTGCGTTACTCTCGAGGTTCCGTACGCCCGTCCGTCCGTCCGTCCATCCGTGTACATTTACGTCAAAACGTTTGTAAGAGTTTATCCAACATGCAATATCTTCAATATTACGCGAAGGATTGCTTCAATATTTGGACACTTGAATCACCTGAACAATTGTCACACACAACAAGACCTTGACCTTTATCACCTTCGAAATGTCGTTGGAACATTTAGCCATTTTGTTCCGTCAAAAAGTTTATAAGAGTTTCTCCAGTTATAGTCCAGTATGCCACGGGAGCATGTCCATGTTTTACAACATAATGTCTAGTTTTAATGTCAGAAAACGACAATTTGACTGTCAATTTCTAGTTTGGTATAATTCCCGATGGTTTGCTGTGCAAGTTACACGTCAGTCTTACCGGGTCTATCTGCCCTAGGAATTAGAAATAAGATTAATTTGTAAGGGCGGAAAGTATAGTAAGAATTTACATGTACAAAATTCATATTTAATAAGAAATGATTCTCAGAACACCACCGCGCTCCCCACCCCACACGCCTGTTCAAAACAAAATAATTCAGAATGACTTTTCATTTCCTATTGCATCAAAGAAAATATATGATACAATAATTTTATAATTTTACATACTAATACATGTAATTGCCTGTTTTGATTGTGAACCTGTCAAAACAAAATGATATACCTAAATGTACTAGGTGACAGATTCAGACATTTGTTTCAGAAGTAGTTCAACTTGTTTATGCATCCAATCAAATGGGTCAACTGAGAATTTACTTTCTCCAAGTATATACATTTTGTAACCAGGAATGTAAGTCTGCTCCTCCATATTGCCACCATGTATGTGTTGTATCAGATTATACAGTGTGACTCTGATTAACAAAATCTAGGCATACACAATTATATTGATACATGGTGGAAATAGAGCGGGAAAATAATGCCTGAGCAAACCAAATCCGAAAAGAAAAAATACATAATTTGGATGACACCAGCACAAAAGGAGACACTAATTAGTATTTGTCAGTTTAATTCTTGGAACATTGATGTCATCTCTGGTAGTGATTCTGAAAGAAATGAAGACGGAGAGAAAGTACACAAAAAGAAAAGACGACAGAAACTGATAGATGTGTCTAGTTCCAGGGTATCAGGGACATCTAGTCTTGAAAACAATGTGTGCCAGAATAATGAACAGGATTTACATGAAAATGAACAGGATTTACATCATAATGAACAAGAGTCACATGATAATGAACAGGATTCACATGATAATGAACAGGATTCAAATATAGCTAGCTGCTGTTCTCTTGAAGAACAGAACATGAGTTGTGACTTTTGTCTAAGTAATCCTTGTGTTACGGAAAATCCACAAGCATGGCTTGGTGTTGGTTTGCGTGGTAAACCAGGAAATAACCGGATAAGAAAAAAGCTGTACAAAATGTATTGGACAATGTTAGACAGACGAGGGCTATGGAACAATGCGGTGTATTTAGATAGGAAGCGTATGGCAATGCAACAGTGTCAGATACAACTGACAAACAGGGAAATTATGCCAGGATGTGTTTTAGAACAAGTGCGAACACAGTATCCAAATCCTAAAGGTGGGACACTTTTGGTAATTGAGTTGTACACGAGAGTGACATCTATGTTCCTAAACTTCGGAAACATATACAGACACCAGCTAGCTAAGTGTATTCATGCAAACTCAATGATGTAACACTGGGAACAGAAATGGAACGTGTGTACATGGGAATTACTGAATATTCTTGAGGTGTTGCAGATTCCTATTAATGACTTACGGGTATGTTTAACATGTTCAACAACCACCATCCTAAGTTTTTATCGTGCCCACTTGTGGACAGCGTGATATAGCTGGCATATTGGTGTACGTCCGTACGTCCGTACGTACGTGCGTGCGTGCGTGCGTACATCCGAGGCTAAAGTTTGTTAGTATACAATCAAAGCCTCGGCGGGCGCGACATGCGGGTGCGGTCATCTAGTTTTCATTCTATATATGTTTATGCCCTCAACATGTCAACATAAAGTTATGCATATAATCACGGAGTTCCAGATCAGACTGCGCATCTAAGAAATCCATAATGAATATCTTTCGCACAATATGAAAGCACATACTACTATGTATCAACACTGTTTATAATTGTCAGCTGGTATTTCAGAATTATCTTATTATCAGCAAAACATGCTGAACATGAGAATCGCCTCTTGTTCATCTCATATGCAGATGATTCTCATGTTCTGACAAGACATGTTTTAAAATGATAAGCATGGACAATTAAAAATTTAAGCAGACGGCAAAGGTTCATTCATGCAGTGCTGTAAGGCTAGGCAGTTACAGCTGCCAGTGTTTATCAGCAAACACATGGGATTGTTTACAATGTCGGGTCATGACCCCAGCTTTATGCATTAATTACATACGCTCCGCCCGCAAAATTTGAATAAGCTGTCCGTTGAGCACAATTAATTTCTTCAAAGTCACATTTACAAATTTTGTTAAGCACCCAACTATTACCAACTCTTTTATTGTTCAAATATTTATGTTTGTGCCAAATATTAACATTTTCTGTTCATGGTAACTTTGTAAATACTTAAAAATATCTCCCTGAAGTGAAGCATGCATATTATTATCAGAAAGCCTGCCCCAGCGCCATCTAGTGGCTTTTATATCCCAGTTGGGCCTTTAAGGAAACACGGTTATCGCCCCTGATGTCTGTGTGAAAATTTAAGTCTGATATAAAATGTATAATAATTTCAATCAATACGTGGGGTAATGGTGATTGAATGTTCATATTGCCACAAAATGTCTCCGATGATGTCTCTGACATAGAGAACATTTTGTGTCTACTGCGTGGACATGTACCTTTAATGTAGAATGTACAGACTATCATAAGTTTGCACTTACGAACATTTAGTCGTACGAAGTTTAGTGAAGCGGTCCCCTGCTATCGTCGTCATGCAGCTTGGTAATGGGTATATAGAGTATCTTACAGGAACTTAGATCTTTAACCCTTAGACCGCTACTCACAACAATTGTCGTCTGCTGTTGTTTTTATATCTTAACTTATTTCTCAATAAACTCATGATTTGACAGCACTTCAGAATCTCCAATGGAAATGATTCTAAAGTGCTGTCAAACCATGTTGTAAATTATTATAAAGTGCTGTCAAAGCATGTTTTTGATGATACAACTGGAAAATAGAAAATAAACAGCAGCCGACAACAAATAAGATAGCGGTGTAAGGGTTAATATGATATTTATTAACCGACTTATGGATTGCACAAGATACGAGGCTGTGTCGAGTTTCTTAGTACATCAGTCAATGAGTTTAATAAATGGAGTACTGACGAATCACTGCTGGCGTCACCATACAGAAAGTCCAAGTTGGCTCAAGGACGTCCGTTGAACATAATATTATACAAATAGTTTCTGTATGTTTTTCCCAGCACCGCTGCATACCACAGTGTATTCTAATGAAGAACAACAACGCAACCTTATGACAATTCTGACAATGAAGTAGTGACGAATATCTGCTGGAGAAAACGCACTGAAAGTCCGATGTGGCACGGGCACGTCTTATGGAAAATTTGTTCAGACGTCCATTTACGAAATCGGACTTTCTGTACGGTTTCACTGCTGCGTACCGCTATGGATTATAATGAAGACCAACGACACACATTTATGAAAATTCATTTATTGCAAATAAAGCTAGCTATCCATTTACAAGAGCAGCGACAAAATACAGGCATTCCAATATCATTTTCAATGCATAATAGAGTTACAAAAATAGGTTCCGCTATCTATATCGTTGTCCAATCGGGTTCCGGTCTGGGTTAGTAAGATGCTTGGTCGTGTTCTGTCCGTCTGTCTGTCTGTCTTGGGCGTTGTTATCGCTTCAGGTTTCGGCTTAATAAGCTGAAAATGTAGGAATGTGTGTAACAATCGGAACAATGTATTGTTACATGACTGCCTTTGTTTGAAACCGCTCACAGCCGTGTTCAAACGTACAGCGCGTGCTGTTTGACCATGGCTGTAGACAATGCTCATTCCGGGGCCAAGCCAACACCTACATAATCCATGTGTCTCATGGCGTTACTAGAACGCGCCATTATGTTACCAGTGCCAGTTCACAACGACAACACTGACATTTTTAAATTGATGCGGTTGCATCACGTGACGTGTACTGCGGCCCCAGAATATCTATGTGTAAATCAGCTGTTTGAATGGAACGGTCATCAAAGTACCGAAAGTACTGCATATATATTCCAATTGCATGATAGTTCCGACGGAAATGTGATAATAACGTTCGACCATGTCCAGCCTGGGTAAACATTTGCCGTGGCACTCGGGAACTGTTCGAACCCGCGGCCTACGGCAAACGTTTACCCACGGCTGGACATTGTCGAACAGTATAAATTAATTTTGTCAGCATTTTATGAAAATTCAATGCTACTCGTATCTTCCACTAATGTGCAGTTTTCATTGTATATGCTACTAATATAATAGAGAGCTTAACTGGCTCAATAGATGTTGATGTGTACGGTGTGTTTCGCTTTATAAGTTCTACCATGAATGATCCAGGCGGTTCTAGTTCGTGTTGTGAAGTTTATGGTTGTTTTCGCTATAGTTTTTATTTGATGATACACGCATTATCATGAACGATAAACTACAGTGAGATAAATATTAAAGAACCACTCGCATGTGTTCATGGTATCTGGCTTAGATAGGTTAGCTGTACTTACTCTTGCCAAAACGACCTTTGCCGCCGGTGGATCGTCCGGTAACACCACCTCCAAATGCTCCACCGAAGGCCCCGGCACCACCTGCGCCAACATTGTTGCCTACACCACCATTGTTGCCTGCACCGCCGTTGTTGCCTGCACCACCGTTGTTGCCTGCTCCGCCGTTATTGCCTAAGAGACCATTGTTTCCTGCACCACCATTGTTGCCTGCACCACCGTTGTTGGTTGCACCACCGTTGTTGCCTGCACCACCGTTATTGCCTAAGAGACCATTGTTTCCTACACCACCGTTGTTTGCTGCACCACCGTTGTTTCCTACGAGATCGTTGTTGCCTGCCCCGCCGTTGTTGCCTACACCACCGTTGTTTCCTGCACCACCGTTGTTTGCACCACCGAATCCGCCGTATCCCCCTCCTAGACCGCCGAATCCTCCCTTGCCACCGCTACCGCCTGCCGACGAGGAAGATACGAAAATTTAATTATACACCACTATATATATCTGCATTGGTCATAAAGGATTTTACACGAGTGCCGATGTAATATGGTGCATGTATTTACCAACACGTTTAATGATTTCATAAGAATCGATGCTATGCTTGCTTCAGCACTTATTTATTGCACTTATTTATAAGTCAGTCTGGTAGTATTATAAGGTTCGACAATGTCCAGCCGTGGGTAAACGTTTGCAGTGGCATGAGGGAACTGTTTGAACCCCGTGAGCGGTGTCACACAACGGCAGTCATGTAACACTATGATGTTAGCACACCATGTTCTGTCACCGTGAATGCCATTTTTTCTCAACAATGTGATAGACACAAACCACACACCTTCAATAATTCTCAAGATACGAGTAGCACGAGTCCCGCAAGATTTATGAGCAGCGTAATACAGCATTTTGCAGATTTACGAATTCAAGTGGGTTCGGAATAGTGACAAGACACCGTGTGTTATTATGGACACAATTTGTTAGAATTAAGAATCGACCCACCGTCACAAGTACATAATTACAACACGAAATATACAGAAATTACGACTTTTATATAATCTACAGATATTCGATTAAGAAATGTATAATATATTAATGAGTAGTATTGTATACACTCACCGGTGCTAGAAAATCCTCCGGTAAATCCCCCTTCCATTCCGCTAAATCCACTCATCCCACTGAATCCGCTCAGACCGCTAGCTCCGCCCATGCTCCCGGCTCCGCCCATACCACCCATACTTCCGGCTCCTCCCATACCCTCGACTCCGCCCATACCTCCGACTCCGCCCATTCCTTCGACTCCGCCCATACCGCCAGCTGCGCCTCCGCTAACCATGATCACCTGCGTTCCGGATCCGGCACCTACAATGGAGACCATTCGCAATTGGTGACGGGTCCAAATGAGCCATGCATTGTGGCTGTAACTGGAGAAACGGCGACTATGGCCTTTGTAGCCACTGTAGAATCGTCGTTCCACATGATATGTTGTTTTCATATTTCTATTGAAGGAGACTATTGTCTCTAAAACGTCCAAATTTTCGCCCAGTATTTAGCTAATCGTTCAATGCGCATGTTAATATTGATCTGCAGTTCAAATGCATTTGCATCAAATGCTCTCATATGACTTCAAACACTGGAGCTATAAGACCAAGTATGTTCTGTCATAAGTGGTTATGTGTAGTTGTCCAGTGTAACTGTTGTTTCCTACCTCCCATTGCTCCTCCCTTTCCGCCATATCGTCCCCCGAACCCTCCTCCGACTCCGCCCCCAACGCCGCCTCCGACTCCGCCCCCAAAGCCGCCGCCCATTCCTCCGCCAACGCCGCCTCCGACACCGCCCCCAAAGCCGCCGCCCATTCCTCCGCCGACGCCGCCTCCGACACCGCCCCCAAAGCCGCCGCCCATTCCTCCGCCAACGCCGCCTCCGACTCCGCCCCCAAAACCACCGCCCATTCCTCCGCCAACGCCGCCTCCAACACCGCCCCCGACACCTACAATCAGGCGATGAACATTAAAGGCATTTGGTCACAGATTTGGTCGTAGAGTGTGCCGAATATAATTAAGTAAACACTAAGTTATTTCTGCACTTAGATTTGAAGGGGTCTGTGGAAGAATGGGACAAAGCGCCATTTTTTCCGATCACCCCGTCACTTTGCATCGTTTTTCCTTGACCATATAATAAGTATGTCCTCCAATGACTTAACTTGAAAACAATGGTTTTATTAAATTACTATTTAAAACATTTCGGCAATTAATGGCTAATTTAATTTAATGAAATTAATTAAACTATTGTCGAGAATGTAACCATTATACATGTGGTTTTGTATGATACATTCACAAGGTGCATGATCACGTGGTTACAACAACAACAACAACAACAATGGCTGAAAGTGTTGAAAGCGCGCCCTCTCCAAAGTAAGTATTATTTGATATTTTCGTTAATATGAAACGGATTTTGATGAAAACGCGTCTTCATGAGCTGCTTTTGTAGTCCCGGCACATACTTATGTCGTTTTTGCGAAGAATCGATTTCCGTGTCAGTAGACACGATTCTTCGCAAAAACGAGAAGTTTAGGCCAAAATATCGAGACCACCAAAATACAGCTTAACAAGACGCGTTTGATGCGCCATATTTCATCAAAGTAAGGACAAAATAATAATAAAATAATACGTATTTGAATCGGTGGCGCTTTTGCAATTTTCAGTACTTGTTGTTGTTGTTGTAACCACATGATCATACACCTGATTCTAAACAAAACATAAATAGTCCGTCCATAAACTTTCCTGACTATCACGAGCATAGCGAAATGCATGAACAAAGTATCTCCACCGTTTGTCACGGTCTGTGTCCATATCTGCGAAACTGTCATATAGATAATCAGTCTTATTATACGTACTTTCGTTTCCCATTGAAACACAATATGCAACGCAAGACGTCATATGACTTCAAACACTCGATCTATAATACCAAGTATGTTTGTCATAAGTGGTTATATGTAGTTGTCCAGGGTAACTGTTGTTTCCTACCTCCCATTGCTCCGCCCTTTCCGCCATATTGTCCCCCAAACCCTCCTCCGACTCCGCCTCCAATGCCGCCGCCCATTCCTCCGCCGACGCCGCCTCCGACACCGCCCCCAAAGCCGCCGCCCATTCCTCCGCCAACGCCGCCTCCGACTCCGCCCCCAAAACCACCGCCCATTCCTCCGCCAACGCCGCCTCCGACACCTAAAATCACACGATGAACATTAAAGGCATTTGGTCACAGATTTGGTCGTAGAGTGTGTCGAATGGAATTAAGTAAACACTAATTTATTTGTGCACTTTGATTTGAAGGTGTCTGTGGAAGAATGGGACACAGCGCCATATTTTCCGATCACCCCGTCACTTTGCATCGTTTTTCCTTAACCATATAATAATTATGTGCTCCAATGACTTGAAAACAATGGTTTTGTTAAATTACTATTTAAAACATTTCGCAAATTGGTGGCTAATTTAATTAAATTAAATTAATTAAACAAACCAGTGTCTAGAATGTAACCATTATAAATGTGGTTTTGTATGGGCCATTCACAAGGTGCATGATCACGTGGTTACAACAACAACAACAATGGCTGAAAGTGTTGAAAGCGCGCCCTCTCCAAAGTAAGTATTATTTAAAGTGATATTTTCGTTAATATGAATCGTATTTTGATTGAATATGGAGCAGCTAACGCGTCTTCATGAGCCGCTTTGGTGGTCCCGGCACATACATTTGTCGCTTTGCGAAGAATCGATTTCCGTGTCTTCGACAGAAGTTTAGGCCAAAGTACCGAGACCACACAAATACAGCTTAACAAGACGCGTTTGATGCGCCATATTTCATCAAAGTAAGGACAAAATTAAATAATACGTATTTGAATCGGTGGCGCTTCTGGAAGTTTCAGTACTTGTTGTTGTCATACCGCAGATAAGTTTCTCGGCTTTTGATTGGCTAGCTTGCCTGATCATATATATTATATGACCTGCCAAGGTCGTCGGACATAGAGGAATTGCGATTCCCCTTCGGCGCCTCGCATCCAATGAAGACACATTTTGCAAGCGTCTAGCGATTGCGAATTGTATTCCTCACTAAACACAATAAAACCCCGAATTGATCAATAAAAGTAACAAATTGTACACTCAAAACCAGTCTTTATTGTTTATTTTTCCATAAATATTCTTCACTCATCAAAATATGAGCGATGCCGCCGCAAACTGTCCCGTTTAGTGTTTTTAAATCTCAATACACTTGGCTTCGTGACACGGCTATATTTAGGTCACAAACTATAGGTTTCACGCACGATACGCGGCGTAGCAATGACAGCGAATGTTTGGGAACCAGTCGCATTGTTGTAGAGACGCCAAAGGGAGAGCAGATCGATAGAGCAGTGGAATATAAATTAAATTACACGATATAAAAAAACTGTCATAAAGTCGTTTTCGATGGATTTCTTACTCCATATTTAGTTTGTTTTCGTTTAATAAAAAAACAAAATGTTCATTTACGCCTTTATATTAAGACTGACGGTAGAACATCGAATCTCGGATTATTTTTCTTCCTGAAAAAACGCAAAGATCAAAAGAAGAGATATGTTTATACGGCCAAATAAAGGATCTGCAGTATGACAAATACGTTATTGTGATTCTACACAGGCTATATGGTGTAATATTGCCCGTCTGAAGGTATGTTCACCCGAGGCGATAGCCTCGGGTGAACATACCTCCAGACGGACAATGTTACACCATATAGCCTGTGTATAATCACAATAACTTATATTGTTGTTGTAATCACTTGATCATACACCTTGATTCATAACAAAACATAAATAGTCCGTCCACAAAGTTTCCTGACTATCACGAGCATAGCGAAATGCAGGAACAAAGTATCTCCACCGTTTGTCACGGTCTGTGTCCATATCTGCGAAACTGTCATATAGATCATCAATATTATTATATATGTACTTTCGTTTCCCATTGAAACACAATATGCAACACAAGACGTCAATATTTTTCCATATTGACGTCACGTGAGTTTGTATTGGTCAGTGCCGGAACTACGTTGCAAATCGAAAAATAGTTCCTTCTAAATCGCCACTAATTTGTTTATTGTAAATATATATGCTGTATATTTTTTGAAGCGCATATACATTTCGAATGGTGTATGTATATAATAAAAAGGTTATTTGTTATGTACATGTGCATGCATGTGGATATATGTCACTCGTTCTGCCGCTCAACGATATTGCGCTCCATAAGTCGCGCAATATCGCACGCTGCGAAATTCTTGCATATATCCACATACAAATCAAATAACCTATAAATATTGTTATATAATTGTGTCTGTGACTGGAGAAATGGGGCCTATGGATTTTTCGACCAGTGCAGATTCTGATAAAATAGCTCACTCCATTAATCTAATAACGATCTATATTGCTTGTTAGAAGCATGATGGGTGTTTCTTTGATGGAATGGCGAGCAGTGCAGATCCTGATCAGACTGTGCGGACGCACAGGCTGGTCTGGATCTACACTGGTAGCAAAACCCATAAGTGCCATTTCTCCAGTCACAGACACCAATAACAGTGTATGTATGGTCCATACCTCCCGTTGCACCTCCGGACAATCCGCCGCTCATTCCCTGGCCGCCGTAACCTCCTGTCAATATAGAACAGAGGGCCGTTGCACTAAATTTCGTAGGACTACAATGTTCGTAAGTGCGAAATTATGATCGTCTGTAAATTGCACATTAATATGGTGCTGAATAAATGTAAATCAATCAATTGAAATTTACGGACTATTCTTAATCTGCACTTACGAACATTTTAGTCGTACGAAGTTTAGTGAAACGGCACCCTGGCTCATTGGGGAACTGTTTGATGTATATACCAGTCTTATATATATAGAGTTAGCTCTTTAGGGAACTATTTGTATATACATGTAATATGGTGTTTCGCGCGTCAGACAACGTTTTATGTATATAGTAATCGTACATGAATATATGGTGTTGGCTCTTTAGGCAAGGTTTTATATATATAGTAATCGTACATGTATACTATGGTGTTGGCTCGTTAGACAACGTTTGATGCATATACATGTAGTAATCTTATAATATGGTGTTATATACTTATTTGATACATAGTCCAATCTTTATGGTGTTGGCGCGTTAGACAAGTTGTGGTGTATATAGTATTCATATACATGTATGGTGTTGGCTCGTTAGAAAACTATTTGATACATGGTCCAATCTTTATGGTGTTGGCGCGTTAGAGAAGTTGTGTTGCATACAGTATTCATATACATGTATGGTGTTGGCGCGTTAGAAAACTATTTGATGCATGGTCCAATCTTTATGGTGTTGGCGCGTTAGACAAGTTGTGATCTTATGTATATAGTAATCTTATATAGTATTGGGTCGTTAAAGACCTCGGGCCCATCTCACTAAGCTTCGTACGACTAAAATGTTCGTAAGTGCAAAATTATAATAGTCTGTAAATTTCACATTAACACAGTTTTATAATTATTGGATTTACATTTATTATGCCGCCTATGCTCAATAAATGCATATCCATCAATTGAAATTTACAGACGATCCTAAATTTGCGCTTACAAACAGTTTAGTGAAATGGGCCCCTATTGAATTATTCGATGTATAAACCAATATTAGATAGAGTTATAGTCTGTTTCACGAAAAATGCCCATTTTACGGCCATATAAACAATTCAAAAACCATATTATTTTCGATAATATTTAATTAAAGGAAAATTTAAGAATGAGCCTTCTTTTTATTTCGTGAAATTTGGTCAAATATTGATTTTATTGCGAAAACAAAATTTCCCCATGTTAAATCCCCATAGATATCTTCACGGAGTGAAGATGTCTATGGGGATTTAACATAGGGAAATTATTTAGAATTTCAGAAATACTGGACCGATTTTTAAAATTTAACATTTGTTTTCTTAGTTAGATCATTTCCAAGCTATCTAGCTAGGTTTCTGAGTCAATTTACAAAATATTTCGTTTTTTGACTCCTCCCACAACTCCTCTACCTTTTTCCCCCATGTTAAATTCCCATAGAGAAATCATTTTTTCGTAATAAAACCAATATTTGACCAAATTTCACGAAATAAAAAGAAGGCTCATTCTTAAATTTTCCTTTAATTTAATATTATCGAAAAAAATATTGTTTACGAATTGTTTATATGGGCGTAAAATTTGGGCAGCTTTCGTGAAACAGACTATATACTGTTATAAAAGCTGCCAATGGGGGCTTAATCAGTGTAGGGCAGGCACACTTTCCTACTTTTTTGTTTCTGGCGATACTGGGGGCCGTTTCACTAAACTTCGTACGACTAAAACGTTCGTAAGTACAAATTTAGGATCGTGTGGAAATTTCAATTGATGTATTTACATTTATTGAGCATATGCTGCATATGCAGCATATGCTCAATAAATGTAAATACAATAATTGTTTACAAGAAAATCATAATTTTGCACTTACGAACATTTTAGTCGTACGAAGCTTAGTGAAACGGACCCAAGTTTCAGTTATTTGCTTTGTTATGGCGTCTCGCATTGTTATTACCTGACTGGACGCTTCCTGAAAACCCGCTGAATCCACCGCCGACAGCGCCTCCGAATCCGCTAGTAAACCCACCGCCGCTTCCTCCGAATTTTCCTCCCTTGCCACCGCCCATGCCGCCGCCCATGCCGCCGCCCATGCCGCCGCCCATGCCGCCGCCCATGCCGCCGCCCATGCCGCCGCCCAAGCCGCCGCCCATGCCGCCGCCCATGCCGCCGCCCATGCCGCCGCCCAAGCCGCCGCCCATGCCGCCGCCCATGCCGCCGCCCATACCGCCGCCCAAACCGCCGCCCATGCCGCCGCCCAAGCCGCCGCCCATGCCGCCGCCCATGCTGCCACCCATGCCGCCGCCCATGGCTCCACCGCCGACAGCGCCTCCGAATGCGCTACTAAACCCACCGCCGCTTCCTCCGAATTTTCCTCCCTTGCCTCCCTTGCCGCCGCCCATGCCGCCGCCCATGCCGCCGCCCATGCCGCCGCCCATGCCGCCGCCCATGCCGTCGCCCATGCCGCCACCCATGCCGCCGCCCATGCCGCCGCCCATGCCGCCGCCCATGCCGCCACCCATGCCGCCGCCCATGGCTCCGCCCCCGAGTCCTCCAGTAAAACCACCCCCTACACCGCCGGCAACACCGCCAGTAAATCCGCCCTGGCCTCCATTAAATCCGCTCTGGCCTCCACCGTGGCCTCCCATTCCGCTTCCAGAGAGTCCTGTAGAACATGTATTAGAATATAAACAGATATATAACATTAACAATGCTGAAAAATACAAGCCCAGTTCCCACGAAATAACAATTCGTTCCCTCAATTTAAATATTCGTTTCCACGAAATAACAATTCGTTCCCACGGGAACGAATTGTTAATTCGTCGGAATAAATTGCTATATCGTGGGAACGAATTGATAGTTCGAGGGAACGGATTGTTAAATTTACGGAACGAATTGTAAATTCGTGGGAACGAATTGTTATATCGAGGGAACGAATTGTTAAATCGAGGGAACGAATTGTTAAATCGAGGGAACGAATTGTTAAATTGAGGGAACGAATTGTTATTTCGTGGCAACGAATTAATAAAAAAACATCCATGTCCCATGCGGGGCCCCGTAGAAAACAACATGCCTATAATACTGAAATGTAATAAGCGTTTCGGTCGCTAGTTTAACACTCGATGGTTACTAATTCAATGTGCATGATCACTTGGTTACAATAACAACAACAATGGCTGCAAGTGTTGAAAGCGCACCCACTCCAAAGTATGTATTATATTATATTTTCCTTAATAGGCAACGGATTTCGATGAAATATAGCGCAGCAAACGCGTCTTCATGAGCTTCATTTGGTGGTCCCGGGAGTTCGGCACATACTTATGTCGTTTTTGCGAAGAATCGATTTCCGTGTCAGTAGACACGGAAATCGATTCTTCGCAAAAACAACAAATGTTTGGGCCAAAATACCAATACCACCAAATAGAGCTTAACAAGACGCATTTGATCAAAATCCGTTACATAATAAGGAAAAAAGAGAGGGAAGAATACGTACTTTGAATCGGAGGGCTTCTGTAAGTTTCAGTACTTGTTGTTGTTGTTTTAACCACGTGATCATACACCTTGTATTTGCATGTTATTGAACAATGGGAACTTTTCATAGAAGGTGAATTAGTATAACTTCACAACTGAAACATGTTGCGCATCATTAATTGTTGAATACACTTAAGCATAGCGCAACCGTTTTGGAATGTTATCAAATATAATTGTGCAATCGGTTAATATATGTAATTTTCAGCGCATGAAGCGAACCATACCACATGGCACACATATACATGGCACGTCGATAGTTACCTCCAAATCCGCCCCCGAAGCCGCCTCCAAAACCGCCTCCGAATCCTTGACTGGCGCCACCCTGTCCCGCGCCGCCCATCCCACCACTCGACACAACCATTACTGCATCGCCTCCTGCTCCAGCCGCGCCCCCAGCACCGCCTCCATAGCGCTTACCGCCCCCACCTACAACAGTATCATCTGACATCACCAGTATCACCTTTAACTTTATCTTTAATTTAAATTAAGTGGTGTTTCTGTAAGTCATCTTTTTTATATGTTATCTCCATTGATATAGTACATTATGTCACGCAAATTTGTATGGGGGCAGCCACATTGTCGTGCTACGTGCCAACTTATCCTATGGCGTTTTGGTCTGTCTTGCTTTGTATCTAAAACTCTACATATACTATTCTCTATCGTTTTCAGTTTATCAGTTAAATTCTGGAAAATACTAATCAAGACACTTCGTGCCTATGAATACATCCGCTATTATCTTTAGTTCTCACAGTTAGGTAGCAGTGACCAGTTAGCCGCCAGTTTTTCTGGGAGTTTCAAACAGTAATTTATTCTAGAGAAAACGTATGGATGGGAATCGGTTTGCACCATCACAGTACATTTGCCTCTGGATGATGATTGAGAAAATATGCAACTTTCAGTCTCTAGTTCCGCAAGTGATACGTTTTTCTGGAGATAACATGTTTCAGTACTTTTAATGCTTTGTTTTTAAATATTTCGTGTACATTTTGATCACTATTTTATCCCGTCAATACAGTGCGTATGTGCCGTGAAACACGGTTCCGTAAAACATTTGTGATATCCTGTCAATACGACATAATCACCGCGTATGGATATATGCGGTGACTGGGGTTACTTTTTTACATTTTAAAGCCATTTGTAGGTGTTGACGTGATACATAGAATAGTAGTGCCGTGAATGGGAAAAATATCTGGCGTGGCATGGAAACGGGATGTGCTCGGCAGAGCCTCGCCTATCCCGTTTCCTAAGCCTTGCCAGATATGTTTTCCCATTCACGGCACTAACCTACTATTCTCTATAACATATTTACTCACTATTACTCCGGTTCGATAAGCTATTACGTCCCTTAGATCCATTATCTAACTTTACGAACTCTCCAACGGCTGGGATAAAAATGGTACAGCTATTCACTTCCGGTAAGTAAACTGACATAATATGTTCATGCTCAGGGAAGCCAATAATTCTCAGATACATTTCCGCAACCATTTATTGTTTTGTTTTTTAGCAAACTATGATGATTATTCCAGTTCTATAATTTCCCCAAGATCTGAGCTAATAATCTACAGGGTCCCGTTTAACACATTCATGCTGAGGATATGTCATTTTGTTTGTTGATACTTCTAAATAGTTTCTTTATATGTGTGTATAAGTATATGCCGTGACCACCATTTGTCGAGACGGTTAAAATGCGTGGTCACAACATATACTTTCATTGAGAAATCATAAAAATGAAATATTTAAAATATTGTAAATATAATATTGCATACCCGTAAACTAGGTGTAAAGGTTCCGAATGTAAGGGGTCGTCGCTATTGTTTCGAAAATACCTCGTATTTTCCATTAACGAAGTTGAAAATTGACTGTAATTTCAGAGACGAACTCTAAAATTAGCGTCAACTGTTGGTATCATTTAAGGAACACATTTTCTTTCTTTTCGAAATCAATAGCGGCGATGCGTTAAAGGAGGTAATACCGGAGCCCGGCTCATAGTTCGTTCTTACCTCCCTTGCCGATAGCGAGAGCTGCTCCGAATAGGAGGGATAACAGAAATAGTGACTGGTTCATTTTCGCTGGCTGAAAAATAAAATACAATTATAATTCACATATGACAGTGGAAACTATTCTAAACCGGCCGCCCAGGGAGGTCCCCAGCGTGCTCAGTTTAGAGCCGTTCCGCTGTCCGTGATTCGGGAATTGTAAATCTGCGTTTGTTAACTCTTTGCATGCTGGGAAACTTGTAGGCTATAATTAGTTCAAAACTAGCGACAAAAATTCATCATATTTTCTTGTATTTCTCCCCGTAAATATCATGAATATGTCTTGGAATTTCAATAGAATTGAGTCCTGAGGACTCAATTCTAATGAAGTTTCAAGACATATTTACAGAGAGAAATAAAACATATACTCCTAATTCGTTTGACAGATATTTTCGCCGCTAGCATTCAAAGAGTTAATCACGGCCACCCTGGGAGATCCCCAGTAGCCCATTTCACCAAGCGTGCTACGCATATTTATCTAGCTAGGTATACCCACAGGTTGAAGAAACGGAGCAATGTTCATAAATACATTAAATATACATAGACGCATCAATAAATTGAAAACAAATAAGCTAAAAAGATGGAGTATATTTTTTTTCTCACTAATTAGTGCTTTTATGTTTTATTAATGTATGTATAAGCATGCATGTAATTTGAGGGAGTAATCATTTATTTCCCCAGAAATGTATTATATCATATAGAACTTAACGACTGCAGATGTTTGATGATTAAAAATATGCAGAATTATTATACTGAATTTATTACATTATCGCAGCTGTTGAAAATTTTTCCCTCAAAGTGTACTTAGCAAGATGAGTATACTTTGATTTTTGTTGTGAAATCTGCCACTGGATTTCCAGCTTAGAGATGCTCCACTGTGCTTTGGACATTCGCGCCCTGCGAGACACGTTTATGTAGTTTGCCAACGAATGGAAGACAATCTTAACCCTTTCAACCCTAAGTAACTGGAATGGATTTTGATATATTAATTTTGCAACCAATCCACCTGTCACATAATGATTTTCAGACTAGACCATTTATGAAAAGATTGTTTTTTTTGTTCTTAAATACTGTATGTAAAAATTAGTTGCAAAAAGTGCAGATCCTGATGAGACGGCTCGTTACGAGCCGGCTCATCTGGATCTGCACTCTTTTTGCCAACACCACTATATAGGCCTGTAATGTTGAAACGGTTAAGTTGTGTGGCATTGCAAATCGTATTTGAATGTTGGAATAATTGTTAAATACTAGATATTAAAGGTGCATGCCCACTCAGTAGGCACAAAATGTTCTTTATATCAGATACATCATCTGAGACATTTTCTGGCAAAATAAACATTCATTCACCATTATCCCACGTATTGATTGACATTATTATACATTTTATATCTGACGTAAATTTTCACACTAATATCAGGGGCGATAACCGTGCTTCCTTAAAATGTTAACGGACATTGCTATTTTTTTCTCTGTATTTATTTTTTGATGTACAATGATCGTACTATATAATCTGTCGAAAATATTATTTGTTCAGGTGGCGCATTTAATTAGTATAAATAATTAAAAAATATCTTGCCTCATTTGCATATTAAAATAGCCTGATACCAACGCGCGTCACTACCAGTAAAATACATATTATTAAATGATTATATATGTACAGCGCCCACTCGTAACCTTTAGAACTGGTAGAATAGTGACACAATTATACACTTATTTAATTCCTATTTTGTGCCTATTGAGTGAGCATGTACCTTTAACAAGTCATAATATTTAATAAGTAAACACGCATGTTTGATTATATTTATTGAATAAGCACAGTATCATACATTGAGGCTGTACTGATCTACTAACCAGGGGCGTCGGAACACGCCCGGCAGGTCTGGCCACTGCCGGATCAAATAATGTTGACATATTTGTAATTCTTATAAAATTTTCTGCAATTTTGCTCATTTCTCAAAAGTGTATGTTGTTACCACTCAGTCGAACCGTCTCGGCGAGACGGTTCAACTGAGTGGTAACAACATACACTTTGGGTGGGTAGCGGGGGCACCCAGTAGATTCGCCGGACCAAAAATAATTAAAATGATTCCGGCGCCCCTGCTAACTTGTGTTATGTAGCGGTCTCTTTTTCATTGTCTTAACAACACATGTATAAATGTATCATGCATTGAATATGCTATTGTATTACACCGTGAAAACCAATTTATGAAATAAATGTGTTTATAACCGGCTCATCAATGTACAGCTATAAACATAATCAATGCGTAAGTGCATTACGATAGTTACTTGTCATTCTCCGTAAGAATTATAAGAGACTATTACAGAACAAATAGTTACATAGTTACATATTACATGTACCAATACACAGTCGATTATATGTGTTGTATCGAAACAGAAATTTATAATTTACATGTTGAAATTGATTTTAAATTAAAATATATTAAAACATATAATTAAACAGAATTACATTAATTAAAATCATTAAATTTCAACTTACCTTATTGTATGGATAGTCTAAACCCGATTGGTGAATGCGATGAGTCCACCGTCTTGTCGGCTTATATAGCATCGTCTCTAGTTTCCGTTGCACGTCCCTCGAGTAGACGTGACTGTTGCGTACGTTACGGTATGTCTGCGGTTTGTACGAGGGGCGTTCAAAAAGTTCCGATACGCGGGCTGTATATTTAAGGAATAAAACCAAGGGTTGTTGCGTTTACTGGGATTACATTTGGTCTGTTTAAAGTGCGTGGAGTCCGAAGGACTCCTCGCAAACTTTAAACATACCAAATGCATTGTACACCCCAGTAAACTCTACAGCCCGTGGTTTTCAATATATACATGTTTACACTGAATTTTCTGATAGTTTCAAAAATATAAATTACCAAATATGGCGTTAAAATTAAGATTAATCTTGTTTTACGTCAATTTGTCGCAATTCCTGGGAACAGCGACGTTGCCGGTCAATAGCGTGCAGTTATTGACAACCTCGTGAAAATTAATGACGTCAAAGGAAATTTAACCAATCAACAACATCACGCGACGTCACGTGTGTCTAATGTATTGTTTTGGGATGTAAACGCAATACGTCGAACGGGCGTTTGAATTATGAATTTATAAAAGGTGTATTTTGTATTATTCAGGAATCATTTCGATTTATTTGGCTATAATTCCAGCACAAAAATATTTACACAATTCCCTAACATTTGAATGGCCCGTAGCAAGTCTCTGTCCAAAATTTATATCCCAGTAAACTCCCACGCCGAACTACCTTCTACAGGTGCGCTGTCAGTGCTGTCAAAATAAACACATTTTCTTGATGAATTTATTTCAAATGCTGGAATTATAAGGAATTAATGGCCTTTTTGTGGAATTTATCGGGGATATAAACTTGGAAAAGTCGCGGGAATACTTGACGAGGCCTTCCGGCCTTCTTCCAGTATTCCCGCGACTTTTCAAAGTTTATACCCCGATAAATTCCACAAAAAGGCCATTAATTCCTATAATAATGCTATGAGATGTACTGGAGCAGGGTCGTCGGAAGCATCGTGCGATTGGTCCGGCGAAGATATGGGACCCTGCCCCATCCCTCACACACTCACCCACTCAAAGTGTATGTTGTTGCCATTCAGTTGAACCGTCTCGTCGAGACGGTTCAACTGAGTGGTAACAACATAAACTTTTAATGAGAAATGAGAATAAATGCAGACAAATATTTAGAGATGTGTGCATTGACTGATATACAGTGTAGTATCAAACCAAATTTAGCCGACACGAACAAAGAAACCCGAAAATTCATGTCCATGTCAACAGTATGGGAAATGTTCATGTTTACATAATATCGATAATAATAATTACATCCTTTACCGTTCTTGTTGTATAATATTTAAATAAATTCTTAAATATTTGAACTAAAGAATTTATTGTTGTCAAAGTTATTGGTCCGGCAATCGCCTGACCTGCCGGACCTGTTCCGACCCCCCTGCGAAGACGTTCCATAGGTTTAATGGAAAATGGACAATGTACTCATAACGTGTCGTTACTATAGAAACCGTTGTTTTGGGCATCGCTTCAATTCCAAATTATGAATGTGTGGGTTAATGCGATAGAGAGTTTATTGTATATATACTGCCTATCTCTAAATATAAACATTCACGCTTTGCAGTTGAAAGGAGAATTATCGGTAGTCGGTTGACATTGACCACCCGTCGGTTCTACGCTTTGCTGCCGACGGACTTTTGGCTATTACACACATTAAATCTCAGAAATATTTAAATGTAAGAACTGTTTCATCAATAACCAAAAATGTCACCCGCCCCTTTTGGATTTTATTGCGAAACAAATGGTTTCTCTATGGGAATATTAACCCTTTCCCTGTTTTGCGATATTTCGACTCATCCAAATCCAAAACATCTGAATAAAAGAATCAAATGCTGGGTCAAATGATGGTTAAATTATCTGATAGAGTAGAAAACATTGTGGGAAAAGGAGAAATTGCTTGTGTTACAAGCAATTTCTCCTTTTCCCACAATGTTTTCAAAAGACATCTTCTGCAGAGGCGTGAAAAGTCGTCTCTATCAGGGAAAGGGTTAACATGTGGGAAAGGAGACGAAGGAGCTGAAGGAGGAGTCGACAATATATAAACGCTGTACGTTTTGAAGGCCCCTCGTTCAATATTAAAAATCAACCGATTATATTCTATTTCGCTTCGCTCAGGCGAATATAAAACATTAACGACGTAACAAGACGCTTGTTACTAAAGAACAAACACGATGACTAGGAAACTTTCTAAAATAAAACATATTGGACGTTAGTTGTACAAAATATATTATGTATGTGTCACTCGGACAACTGGTTCTTACACAATCGGTTATTGAACTACTGTCTGTTCCACGTTTTTTCTGCCGACGGCTATTAAACACATTAAATCTAAAACATATTTAAATGTAAGTACTTTTTCACCAATAACACAAAAGTCACCCTCCCCAAATTTGTTTGTTTGATGAAATTCCATCAAATATTGATTTTATAGCGAAAACAAGATTTTCCTAGGTTAATTTAACATGGGGTGAAAAGAGATGGAAGATGTGGGGGAGGAGTTAAAGAAAAGAAAAATTTGGAAATTGACTCCGAAAACTGGCTAGATAGCTTTGAAATGATGTAAATAAGAAAACAAAAGTTAAATTTTGAAAATCGGTCCACAAATAAAAAAATATTTATAAAAAAATCTATTTTTAGCCCACATGTTAAATTCCCATAGGAAAATCTTTTTTTCGCAATAAAATCAATATTTGATGGAATTTCTTTAAAAAAAAAAAATGTTTAATTGATAGTTACATGTACGTAAACGTTATCCTAGTGATTTAGTCTGGAGGAATTGTGTGGTGACCAGAAATTATCTGTTAATGTCTTGCTCTTTGCTGATTAGTGTTTGTCAGGACATTCTTAGTACCTCCCGGTGTGATGTGGAGTTGTCACCCTTGAGCAGTTTGATAAATCCAAGATCTGCCATACCCTTTGGTTAAACCCAAACCACTCCTTTATCGCATTTATTACAGCCAAATTGTTGTTTGAACCAATTGATGGACATGGTGTCTGTTATCCCATTCAGGGGAGATGCATATGCATGTATATCTACTGTCTGTTTCACGAAAGCTGCCCAAATTTTACGGCCATATAAACAATTCAAAAAACATATTTTTTTCGATAATATTAAATTAAAGGAAAATTTAAGAATGAGCCTTCTTTTTATTTCGTGAAATTTTGGCAAATATTGATTTTATTGCGAAAACAAAATTTCCCCATGTTAAATCCCCATAGACATCTTCACGGAGTGAAGATGTCTATGGGGATTTAATATGGGGAAACTTTTTAGAATTTCAAAAATACTGGACCGATTTTTAATATTTAACTTTTGTTTTCTTAGTTAGATCATTTCCAAGCTATCTAGCTAGGTTTCGGAGTCATTTTCCAAAAATTTTCGTTTTTTGACTCCTCTCACAACTCCTCTACCTTTTTCCCCATGTTAAATTCCCATAGAGAAATCAATTTTTCGTAATAAAACCAATATTTGACGAATTTCACGAAATAAAAAGAAGGCTCATTCTTAAATTTTCATTTAATTTAATACTATCGAAAAAAATATTGTTTTTGAATTGTTTATATGGCCGTAAAATTTGGGCAGCTTTCGCGAAACAGACTATAGTAAAATAATAACTGTATCAGTAGCCTATTTCATCAACATTGCAAAGTATACTTTACTAGCAAAGTATACTTTGAGGGAGTAATCATTTATTTTCCTGAAATGCATTATTTCATATAAAACTAACAACTGCATATATTTGATGATTAAAAGTATACATGATTATTATACTGAATTTATTACATTATCACAGCCAAATTGGCTGTGATAATGTAATACATTCAGTATAATCAAAATTAATAAATTTATCATAAAATTGAAAATTTCTCCCTCAAAGTATACTTTGCTACTAAAGTATACTTTGCAATGTTGATGAAATAGGCTACTGCACCTGTAGATTTTCCATCGGTTGGTTCGCATAATACACTGAGCAAGGAGTGATTATAGGGTTAACTGTATTGTAATATAGGGTTAACTGTATTCTATATATAGGGTTAACTGTATTGTAATATAGGGTTAACTGTATTGTAATTTTGAAATTTGCGTCGTATATCAGAAAATGATAGGTCGGAAAATCTTTTTAATGGCGACGCCATTAAAAATGTTTTGCGACCTATCATTTTCTGGTACACGCCGCAAATTTCAAAATTACAATGCGGTTAACCTATTTCTAATGCACTCCTTTACTACTGGCGTAGGAATACATATTGAAATAATGTGCGACCGTTCATCAACAATGATATACCTGTAATGTATGACCATCAGCCAATCAGATTGCGTGATATTTATAGAGTGCATTAGAATTAGGAATAGCCATTTTCCTTTTTTCGAGCTCGTGTACTCACTTGTCTGTTTTTACCCTGCTTGCTTTATGTGCTTAAAGGTAAATGCCCTCGCAGTAGGCACAAAATGTTCTTTATAGGAATTAAATAAGTGTATAATTATGTAATTATTCCACCAGTTCTAAAAATTACGAGTGCCCGCTATACAAATATAATCATTTATTAATTATCAATTTACTGTTAGCGACGCGCGGCGGTAACAGTCTATTTGGATAATGTGCTGGGACGACGACTTTCACATCACGGCTTGCGATGCGCATGCGCAGTATACTACGCGCGCCAGTAGGCTTCCCAATATGTAAACAAGAATATCAACATGTCGAAACGTCCAGGACGGAAATTGCATGAAACGGCGTCGGCCAAAAAAAAGGCGAAATGTCTGAGGAATAGGTAGTACAGAGAGAGAGAGAGTGGTTAATATTGGCGACTAGATCACCAAATGGAAAGAGTTACGTGGAGATTTAGATTTGAACTCGAACAGAGATTTATTTTCTTCTCAACTTCCGATACTTCACTGCGCATGCCAAAGATGTGATATGATTGACCGTGTCACGTGACGCGTATTGGTAAAAATAGAACGAGGTCGGAAAATACCCTTTCTGGTCGCGGCATATAAAATGCGATTTAACACCAATTAACAGTCGCCGTAATTGAAAATAACTCGTTAGTAGGTAGACAAATGGCTCATATAAGGCATGACAGAAAAGGAAAAGTAGTAGTACAGTGTAACCTGCTGCGTGGGCATGTACCTTTAATGTCAGCTTTGTGTGCTTTATGTGCAACGTTATTGGTGCAACTAAATTGCTTGCATAAGTAGCTCAGGGTCACATAACATATTGTAATTGCACTTAGTGAACACCGTCTTTCACTAAGTTGTTCTGATGATGATGGGAAAGTAAGTGCAATCACTTGCTTTAGCCCTTTGAACCCGAAAGCCCGCTATATCGGTTTATGCAAACAGTGCAGATCCAAATGAGCCGGCTCGTAACGAGCCGTCTCATCAGGATCTGCACTTTTTGCAAATAATTTTCATATTTCTTAGAACAAAAACACCCCCTTTTCATAAATGGACGAATCTGAAAATCGTTTTGTATTGGTCGGAACATTAGCATAGTTCCTTAGGGTTGAAAGGGTTAATTGTATTGTCTTGTATTGTTTGTACCCTTGCATGATTGCAATGTGTATCTTGTATTGTTGCAGGCGTCGACTACTACATATAAAGTGATAGAAGCTACAATGTCGTTGTCTTCATGACCCACCCCCTACACATAGAGCAAGGCTCATGAATTTCTTTATTTCTCATCAGAAGTATATGTAGTGACCACCATGTGAACCGTCTCGCCGAGACGGTTCAAATGAGTGGTCAGAACATATACTTTGGTTCAGAAATAAGGAAAATAGATAGAGAATAGTAGGTTAGTGCCGTGAATGGGAAAACATATCTGGCAAGGCTTAGGAAACGGGATGGGCGAAGCTTGCCGAGCCCATCCCGTTTCCGTGCCGCGACAGATATGTTTTCCATTCACAGCGCTAACCTACTGTTCTATTTATCCCGTCAGCACGACAAATAGCTTTAAAATGCAAAACAAATAACCCCAGCCGCATCCTCAATATCGGAGAATCGAACCGCACATATTCATATGCAGTGATTAGGTCGTATTGGCAGGATATCAAAAACGTTTCACGGCACCGTGTTTCACGGCACATGACGGGATAAAAACGATAGAAGCTACATGTCGTAGTTTTCATGACCCACCCCCTCCAATAGTATTTTCTAACCGGGCTAATGGGAGACTATTACACACGTATTTAATGAAATTACGCAGATGTCCGAAGGTACAATATCGCATGGTGTGTCTCATATTGAATTGCCAATTCATTTTTAACACATCTCTCTACCATCACATATATGCAATTGCACTGAAATGCAATTATTACAAAGTTCAGTCAATGATTGATTCAATGACATCTGTAGCCGATTTCACCAACATTGCAAAGTATACTTTTCTAGCAAAGTATACTTTGAGGGAGTTATCATTTATTTTTCCCGAAATGCATTATTTCATATAGAACTAACAACTGCATATATTTGATGATTAAATGTATGCAGAATTATCATACTGAATGTATTACATTATCACAGCCAAAATGGCTGTGAGAATGTAATAAATTCAGTATAATAAAAATTAATACATTTATCATAAAATTGAAAATTTCTCCCTCAAGGTATACTTTGCTAGTAAAGTATACTTTGCTATGTTGGTGCAAAGCGACGTCGATAACCCCCCCACCCCACCCCCCTAAATTAATTCCTGCGTACGGGCCTGGAAATAGCATTACTACGAAATAATCTACAATGTGTTGTAAAAACGTAAGAGCAAGCTGGACGTTCACTATTATGCCGACAAATTGACTATCATAATAGATTCGCAAACAAACAAACAATGGACATAATATGACATGACAGGAGTCTGAAGCATCATACGATTGGTCTGGCGAAGGTCGGGGATCTCACCCACCACACATACAAAGTGTATGTTGTTACCACTCAGTTGAACCTTCTCGACGAGACTGTTCAACTGAGTGGTAACAACATACACTTTTGGTGAGAAATGAGAACAATTGCAGAGAAATGTTTTTGAGAGTTGTGCATCGGCTGATAAAATATTATCAAACGAGTTTTAGCCGACACGAACAACAAAACAGACAATGGATGTTGGAGTCCACAGTATGAGAAATGCATATTTCATGTTTATATAATAATTACATTCCTGGCCCTTTTATATATATATGCATGTACATGTATATGAATTATAAATATTTCAATAACAAATAATTTTGGTCAAAAGTATTGGTCCGGCAGTCGCCGGATCTGCCGGACCTGTTCCGACGCCCCTGCATGATAATAGGATAAAACCAGACACATTCAACAACACGTCACATCAAAAGTTCCTAATTGCTGGACAAGCTCATGTGCCAACTGAAGACTGTGACAGTGTGGACACAGAGAGGCATACCATGTGAGAAACATATACGGCACGCGCTCTCACTGTACACCAACTGTTTTACATTTGTGTCATTTGCCCTATGTCCTTCTTGGTTGTACTGATATACAAGGTGCATGATCACGCGGTTACAACAATAACAATAATGACTGAAAGTGTTGAAAGCAGGCCCACTCCAAATTAAGTATTATTTGACATTTTCCTTAACATGCAACGGATATTGATGAAATATGGCGCAGCAAATGCGTCTTCATGAGCTGCATTTTGGTGGTCCCGGGAGTTCGGCAAATACTTATGTCGTTTTTGCAAAGAATCGATTGACACATATAGTAAGTCCTAATTAGGAGATACTAACTCCTAATTAGGAGATACTATCACCTAATTAGGATTTAGTAAATTAGGAGATAAAAATATTTCAGCACTGGTACCAGGACGCTTCTATACTGGCGAGTGTCTCGCCCACGTACGTCAAGGTAAATGCCAGTCGATTGACAATTGGTGGATAGCCATCGATGTGAGGAAGCTGTTGATAACGTTTGGTAACGATTGGACTAACATATCAGTATATACGCTACAGAATGCTGCTAAATTTGGTATTGTTGGACTCATGGTTGCGAGATCGCCAAAAATGACGTCATCACCATGAGACTTTTAACAATTTCACACATTAAAACAGCTCAAAACCTATCTGGCACATCCCAAATATGTAGTTTATATATTTATCTAGGTATTTACACAGGTAATCAAGAGTGGTTCGGTGATTTGATAACTTTATGGGACAATTTTGATGCGGAGACGCTGGCGTTTTCGCATTCAAAATTGAGCGCCACTTCAACTTGATTTTATCCTTAGAATCAACCAAAACAGGAATTTACAGTCTGAAACTTTGTGTAAATGTTAGTCTTACACATTAATTAGGATTTACAAACCAAACCTCGTGAATATCTGATTAAATAGCCTTAATTTAGCAATTATAATGTGCTTCTCAGGATCTGTCAGATTTGGCAGGTCTGCCAAACATGGCCGCTGTCTGAGAGAAATCACGAACATGTCAACTTGTCAGAATTGGAATGTAAACAAATATAGGACACATATGCATGCATGATGTGGGTCAAGACTCTCATAATATATTCCTTTTTGCAAGAAAGAGTGAACTAGTCATTGAAACACTTCCATCATCCTAAGAATAAGACTGCCAGACACTGTCAGCAAGGTTGCCAGACATGTTTGTCAGTCCTACCACAATTCTGTCAAGTTGCTAGATTTCTTCATGTGGCCATAAAAGATATCAGGCATGTTTGTTAGTGAAAATGTGGAAGTATATGCCTGAATTACCATTATATTAGCTACGGAGTGTAGACATGTCAATAATAATACCATATTTAGCTTGTCAAAATGAGTCGTGTACCCCACCCACCCACTTTGCATGGGGGTTATAATTACACTCAGGTTCTATTCTGTTACAAAATGCATAGTAATGACAATCAATAAGTGGGGTAATGGTAATGAATGTTTATTTCGTCAGAAAATATCTCAGATGATGTCTCTGATATGAAGAACATGTTGTGCCTACTGAGTGGGCATGCACCTTTAACGACTGGAACATGGTCATCATTAAAATGGCGAAACTGCAGTCGTATTGGTGATATGAGATTCGCCTCGCAACACATGGGCCCCCGCCATTCCGCAGATGCAAAACAATACGTGGAGAAATGGGGCTTATGCGACCAGCGTAGATCCAGATCAGACTGTGCATCCGCACAGTCTGATCAGGATCTACACTGTTCGCCATTCATCCATGAAACATCCGCCATGATTCCAACAAGTAGAATAGCTCGTTATCAGGTTACAGGGGGCGGTTTCACTAAACTTCGTACGACTAAAATGTTCGTAAGTGCAGATTTAGAATAGTCTGTTAATTTAGATTGATGGATTTACATTGATTAAGCATAGGCTGTACGTGCAGTCTATGCTCAATAAATGTAAATCCAATAATGTTTTACAAATAAACATTGCTAATGTGAAATAACAATGGGAGTCAATGACTCCGAAACCTGGCGAGATAGCTAGAAAATGATGTAATTAGGAAAACAAGTTAGATTTTGAAAATCGGTCCACAAATAAAAAAATCTATTTTTAGCCCCCATTGTTATATTCCCATATAGGAAAATCGTTTTTTCGCAGTAAAATCAATATTTGATGGAATTTCACCAAATAATTTTTTTTGGGGAGGGTGACTTTTTTGTTATTGATAAAAAAGTACTTACTTTTAAATATTTTTTAGATTTAATGTGTTTAATAGCCAAACGTTCGTCGGCAGCAAAACCTGGAACAGACAGTACATGTGCGTTATATGAACAGTGTATGGTTTTGCTAATGTCGGCCCCTGCACAGTTACGGATGGATAAGTCTGTGCGAAATATTGGCGGTATCAAAATCCATGATTCTGGCTTAGATCTGGATCAAATTGCCAAATACGCTGTTCCAGATACTCCACCGTGGCATTTGGAGCAGCCCACGGTGATCTTCGATCTTAGCCAGCACACGAAAGCAACAACTGACCCATCCATTTTTAGATCACTTTTTCTTGAAGTTAAAGACGGATACAATACATACACTCCGCTTTTCACTGATGGCTCAAAGGACGGGGACCTGTAGCCTATTTCACCAACATTGCAAAGAATACTTTTCTAGCAAAGTATATTTTGAGGGAGAAATCATTTATTTTTCTTGAAATGCATTATTTCATATAGAACTAACAACTGCATATATTTGATGATTAAAAGTATGCAAAATTATTATACTGAATTTATTACATTATCATAGCCAAAATGGCTGTGATAATGTAATAAATTCAGTATAATAAAAATTAATAAATTTATCCTAAAATTGAAAATTTCTCCCTCAAAGTATACTTTGCTAGAAAAGTATACTTTGCAATGTTGATGACATAGGCTACAGGTAGCTGCTGCTGCAGCTGTCCCAGAGGGCGATCTTCAATCCAGACTCCCAGATAAATCTTCGATAAATCTTCAATCCAGACCCGGTGGGATCTGTTCACAGATAACAAACTTCATGCACTTCATGCTGTGAAACCGACTTTGGGCGAATTGACTCCTGGCTACAGACATGTACGCCAGGATAAAGAGTTGTCCTTAGTCGATTGCGCATTGGACATACACGACTAACGCATTCGTATATGCTCAAATGTGAGCCGCGTCCATGGTGTATACCATGCCACAGCTCATTTACCGTGCAACACATCCTACTGGACTATATAGACTTTACCGATATTCGACGCAAACACTTCAATGTTACTTCACTTGCGGAGTTATTCAAGGTGGAGACCATTGAATATTTGCTTAGCTTTCTCCATGAAACCAACTTGTATATATATTGTTGATCATAGTTTTATTCTTACCCTAATCATTTGATTACCTACCACATCTAACATACTATTTTACTATTATTTTCTTCTTCATCTAAATTGCTTGGCCCTAAATGATACTATTTTGTGTTAATGCTAAGCACCATTCCATTCCATCCCGGTCAGTTGGAAGCTGCGCTACTACTGTCTGTTTCACGAAAGCTGCCCAAATTTTACGGCCATATAAACAATTAAAAAAACATATTTTTTTTTCGATAATATTTAATTAGAGGAAAATTTAAGAATGAGACTTCTTTTTATTTCGTGAAATTTGGTCATATATTGATTTTATTGCGAAAAAACAATTTCCCCATGTTAAATCCCCATAGACATATTCAGGGAGTAAAGATGTCTATGGGGATTTAACATGGGGAATTCTGTTTGAATTTTAGAAATACTGGACCGATTTTTAAAATTTAACTTTTGTTTTCTTAGTTAGATCATATCCAAGCTATCTAGTCAGGTTTCGGAGTCAATTTCCAAATTGTTTCGTTTTTTGACTCCTCCCACACTTCCTTACAACTTTTTCCCCCATGTTAAATTCCCATAGACAAATCATTTTTTCGTAATAAAATCAATATTTGACCGAATTTCACGAAATAAAAAGAAGGCTCATTCTTAAATTTTCCTTTAATTTAATATTATCGAAAATAATATTGTTTTTGAATTGTCTATATAGCCGTAAAATTTGGGCAGCTTTCGTGAAACAGACAGTAGCAAAGTATACTTTGAGGGAGAAATTTTAAATTTTAGGATAAATTTATTAATTTTTATTATACTGAATTTATTACATTATCACAGCCATTTTGGCTGTGATAATGTAATCAATTCAGTATAATAATTCTGCATACTTTTAATCATCAGATATATGCATTCGTTGGTTCTATATGAAATAATGCATTTCAGGAAAATAAATGATTACTCCCTCAAAGTATACTTTGCAATGTTGGTGAAATTGATAACTGCAAAAAGGAGACTATACAGGAGTGGGCACGGATTCCACAGAACGTGATACGACGCCTGATTTCCTCCATGAGGCAACTGTGTGCTGCCGTCGTAGCCGCTGTAGGCGGGCACACACGTTATCAACAACATAACGTTGATTGAACTTGCTGCAGACACTTGCATACACTTCCATAATTACGGATTATTTTTGTATTTATCCCCCACGTCACGTTTTGACGTCATTTTGGAGAGTTCGACAGTTGAATACTTTGCGTTATTTCGTGATGTGAATCAATTATGATTATTTCATACACAGTCATCATTAGTGCCGTCTTTCTTTTATTTTCACCCAAATCAATCCAGCTTTATGGAGCTGTACGGTTTTTTTTGTCGCTCAGTATACATCCCCAGCGCTGGGGCCCGTTTCACTAAACTTCGTACGACTAAAATGTGCGTAAGTGCAAAATTATGATAGTCTGTAAATTTCACATTAACAATGTGTTCTTGGAAATAATAAAGTTTTTTTGGATTTACATTTATTGAGCATAGTAATAAATGTAAATCCATTTATTGAAATTTACAGACTATTCTAAATCTGCACTTACGAACATTTTAGTCGTACGAAGTTTAGTGAAACGGCCCCCTGGTCGGTTTCCAGTCCTGATTCCCGTCACATGTCAGCTCAATTGCATGAATGGGAGAGGTAAAGCCAATGTCAGATAGAGGCATTTGGTTATATGAAATGAGAAACTCCAATGGATCCTTGGTCTGCATACTATTACAGTGCACCCTCTCTAAACCGGACACCAAGCTAACGTCTGTGGTCTTATGTTTGATGGGTTTCTTGGTCATTTATCTAAAATGTCAATGTATGTTCCTGATTGCACAGCACACATCTACGTATCAGAATGGTCATACGCCTGATTTACAATGGAACATCTCTAAACCGGACAACCTGGGGACCTCACAGGGTGTCCGGTTTAGAGAGGTTTCACTGTAGTTTCACAGCTGAAGCAGCGATCGATAATGACATATCTAACACGCGATCTAAGACTGATGTTGTTGCAGTAGTCGCATACTTCGGTGACGACGTACTAGATTCAGCATCAATTTTCAAAGGATTCAAAGGACTTATTCACAACTTACCAACTTGCGATGAGAATTATTTCGAACTAAGAACCAGGGGCCCGGTTTCACTAAACTTCGTACGACTAAAATGTTCGTATGTGCAAATTTAGGATCATGCGGAAATTTCAATTGATGGATTTACATTTATTGAGCATAGGCTGCATAAGCTCACTAAATGTAAATCCAATACTTGTTTACAAGAAAACAGTGTTAATGTGAACTTACAGACTATCATAAGTTTGCATTTACGAACATTTTAGTCGTACGAAGTTTAGTAAAACGACCCCCTGTAAGGCGACACATGGCCACCAATGATCGAGGCATTGCCACCGCATCTGAAGAGGTCTGGCTACATTACTCTGGCCGGTAGTGGATACCGACACGTCAGTCCAACATCCATAGTGGGTCACGGGCTAGAAACTGACCAGCAATGCAATAATAAAATCGTGGAGCTTCCGGTACAATAAGCTGACCTTGAACTGATTAAATGCGGTTGTAGGACGCTGACTATGCAATGACTCATGCATCCGAAAGTCACTTTAGTAGTACTGCAACTATCATCAGGAAAATGACCTATTTAAGGAGGTGGTTGGCGGTAAATAGGCACATACCAAAATGTTCGTATTGGTCTCTAGATTACCGATCCACGTGATGCCATTACGGCATCTGCGGAACGAAGTCGTAATTCAAGATGGCGTCCAAGATGGCCGCCAAAACTATGAAGCTCACATTCAACCTCGTTATTGAGAACATATTTATACTGTTTTTCGTTTGAATTTCATTCATGATATATTAAGACTTAATTTCAGTTAAGTTTGCAAGGGAAATAGTAACATACAGCGTCCAGATGACTACCAATATGGCTGCCTTGTCTTGCGCTGTGTACGTGGAGCGTATGGTACGCCAAATCTACATAAACTCAAATCATTAATGCTAGCTCTAAATAATTAGAGGTAGCATTAAATATTTAGAGTTCGCGCCAAATCATTTGAAGAGCTCTCTAAAATCGTTTGGAGCTTGCTCTAATAGTTAGAGCTAGCAATAAGTATTTGAGTTTATGTAAATTTGGTGTTCCATAGTGTCGATTGTGAGGACACTGTGGACAACACAATGCCCGACGACCAGGACCCGTTTCACTAAACTTCGTAGGACTAAAATGAGCGTAAGTGCAAAATTATGATAGTCTGTAAATTTCACATTAACAGTGTGTTCTTGTAAGCAATTACTGGTTTTACATTTATTGAGCATAGGCTGCAAATGCAGCCTATGCTCAATAAATGTAAATCCATCAATTGAAATTTACAGACTAATCTAAATCTGCGCTTACGAACATTTTAGTCGTACGAAGTTAAGTGAAACGGCCCCGTGGAGGCCAGAAAGGACTCGAAGATGATAAGCGACTTGTACAGATAATATGTAAATACTGCAAATATGTATTTTACACATCCAGGCTGTAACCATTTTAAGCTCGGTTGCATATCTACTGCTAATTAGTTCAATTCAAATCTGATTTGAGATGATAGTGATGATAAAGATGTTTTAAGCTTTTCACAACAAGATGCCTTTGTATATAGAAATTCGTTTGTGGTTTATTTCAATATATTTTAACTTGTTCATAGACAGGTGAAACAAACATATTATGTTTTATATGCAGCCTATGCTCAATAAATGTAAATCCAATAATTGTTTACAATAATACATTGTTAATTAACATAATTTTGCACTTACGAACATTTAATTCGTATGAAGTTTAGTGAAACGGGCCCCCTGGCGTGTAATTATCGATACAGCATGCAATACTACGCCAATACTAAGACATGTCAACGTCAGTGATATATGCTTAGAAACACTTGTATATTTCTTCTACAACACTTTTGACGACAGACATTTTGTTAAATAGCTATAATTTCAGTTCAAAAATATTTACACAATTCCATTTGATTGGCCCGTAGCAAGTATCTGTCCAAAATGTATATCCCAGTAAACTCCCACGCCGAACTACTTTCCGTAAACGTGAGGCGCAGTTAAAATAATTCTTAAGAAAACGGAAAATAAACACATTTTCTTGTTGAATTTATTTCAAATGCTGGACTTATAAGGAATGAATGGCCTTTTTGTGGAATTTATCGGGGATATAAACTTGGAAAAGTCGCGGGAATACTGGACGAGGCTTTAAAAAATTACAATTTTGGAAAAAAAATAACAAAAAAAAAATCTTTTTTTTTTTTTGGATTTTTCTTCGAAAATTGTAATTTTTTATCGCTTCGTCCAGTATTCCCGCGACTTTTCCAAGTTTATACCCCGAAAAATTCCACAAAAAGGCCATTCATTCCTATAATGCAAAATATAACATGAATCATGCAATAAAATGTTTTGACAACAATGGCAGGCGATACATTTAATACTTTTTCACATTCCTGTGACGATATGATTCTGTTCCCGATACTGTAACATACAGCTAAGCTTACTGTACTATGCATAGTACAGAGGAGCCTCTCTAAACCGGACACCCTGGGAGGTCCCCAGGGTGTCCGGTTTAGAGAGGCTCCACTGTATCAGGGCACAGAATATGGGCACAGCAAAACAGGTATCTGTGATTTGCGATCATGAACATACGTTATCAACGGTGAGAGATGACGATAAAGACGCATAATTACGCAGACATAGATTGGATGGGTGTCAGGTTTAGAGAGGTTTTACTGTATAAGATGAATGTCCGATATGACCGATCATATAAAGTGTATTTTCAAGTTCCATACCCTAAATAGTATCTAGTATTTCTGCACGGAATTTCGTGCCGGTATGGATATATAGTGAGAGCAAATATCACGTGATCACAGACGCAAACTAAAATACGAACAACTTGTAACATCCAGGCGTTGCAGGTGGCCGGATGAGCTCAGCATGTAGACCGTCAGACAGCGGATCGGGAGACACCGTGTTCGATTCTCACCTCGACCTGCTCCGAATGGCCGATTCGTTCTAGCTTAGTCTTATCGGATGGGGACTTAAATAGTCGGTCCCGATATGCCAGGTCATTGAGCCAGTGCCGTCGTTAAATCAAGGTGCATGATCACGTGGTTATAACAACAACAACAGTGGCTGAAAGTGTTGAAATCTTGAAAGTATTATTTGATATTTTCCTTAATATGAAACGGATTTTGATGAAATATGGCGCAGCAAACGACGCGTCTTCATGAGTGCATTTGGTGGTCCATGGAGTTTAGAACAGACTTGTGTCGTTTTTGCGAAAATTCGATTTCCGTGTCGGAGACACGGAAATCGATGCACAAACGGCAAAAGTTTGGGCGAAATACAGGGACCACCAAATGCAGCTTAACAAGACGCGTTTGATGCGCCATATTTCGTCAAAATCCGTTACGTAATAAGGACACTATAAAATAATACGTACTTTGATTCAGATGGATTATGGAAATGTCAGTACTTGTTGTTGTTGTTAGTACCACGTGCTCATACACCTTGTAAATGAGAGCATTGACATTTACAACCAGGCGCGATTTTGATTATTCATATTAAAGCGAGACATTGCTACGGAGCCCCGCAGGGAACATGGATATATATTTTTTAATTCGTTCCCACGAAATAATAATTCGTTCCCACGAAATGACAATTCGTTCCCTCAATTTAACAATTCGTTCCCACGAAATAATAATTCGTTCCCACCAAATAACAATTCTTTCCCTCAATTTAACAATTCGTTTCCCTCGAATTAACAATTCGTTCCCACGATATAACAATTCTTTCCCTAGAATTAACAATTCGTTCCCACGAAATGACAATTCGTTCCCTCAATTTAACAATTCGTTCCCAAGAAATAACAACTCGTTCCCTCGAATTAACAATTCGTTCCCGTGGGAATGAATTGTTAATTCGTGGGATCGAATTGTTAAATTGAGGGAAAGAATTGTTATTTCGTGGGAACGAATTAATAAAAAAACGAATTATACGTCCCCTGCGGGGCTCCTTACATTGTCAAGTTACACACAATTTGTGTATATATTTATGTTACCACAGGCTGGAAATCCAACAGCAAACCATAATTAACCCTTCCTACGCTGTTGGCGGAAATTGCCGTCTGCTGTTTTTCATTTTTGCTTTAATTCTTAACAAACATCTGGTTTTGACAGCACATGAGAATCGTCTCCACTGGAGACGATTCTCATGTGCTGTCAAAACCAGGTTTTTTGTCGAGAATTATTGAAAATAAAACATTTCCAGCAGACGACAATATTTAATTCAGCGTAGTAAGGGTTAAAGGTACACATGCCCACTCAGTAGGCACGCACTGTTCTTTATATCTGGCGAAATAAACATTCATTCACCATTACCCACGTATTGATTGGAATTATTAAAGATTTTAGATCGGACGTATATTTCCATACTGATATCAGGGGCGATAACCATGTTTACCTAAAATATTAACGGACATTCCTATTTATACTCTGTTTTTATTTTTTGATGTGCAATTATCATACTTTATAATCTGTCGAAAATATTGTTTTTTCAGGTGACGCATTTAATTAGTCTAAATAATTAAAGAATACCATGCCTTATTTGCATATGAAAATAACCAGATACCAACGCGCGTCACTATCTGTTTAAATAAACATTACTAAATGATTATATTATGCATAGCGGGCACTCGTAATGTTTACAACTGGTGGAAATAGTGACACAAGTATACACTTATTTAATTCCTATAAAGGAAAGTTTGTTCCTACTGAGTGGGCATGTACCTTTAACGGCAGAAAACTGTTTCCAGGTCATGTAATCATTGACAACAATATATGAAATTTGCAAAACTCAGTACACAAATGCGGCAATACTATATATATTTTCCCGTCAACACACTGTGTTGACGGGAAAATATATATAGTATTGCCACATTTGTGTACTGAGTTTTGCAAAATGAAATGTGCCGTGAAACATTTTTGATATCCTGTCAATTGTCATACTAGTCGGTTCTACGATTTTGTGAATGTGGTTGGGGTTATTTTGCATTTTAAAGCTATTTATAGGTGTTAACGGGATAAATAGAATAGTAGGTTAGTGCCGTGAATGGTGAAAATATCTGGCGCGGCATGTAAACGTGATGGGCTCGGCAGAGCGTTACCTAAGCCTTGCCAGATATTTTCTTCCTCATTCACGACACTAACCTATTATTCTCTATGTCTCTAACAGGAGCTTGGTGCAGGTGTTCTATACATATGCAGCCTATGCCCAATAAATGTAAATCAATCAATTGAAATTTCCAGACGATCCTAAATTTTCACTTATGAACATTTTAGACGTACGAAGTTTAGTGAAACGGCCCCCAGTCTGTGTTTGTTACTTTATCAGGTAACCTGCTTGTATTGACATGTATTGACCGAAATTTACTGACTGATAACATAGTGTTGTATCAGGAATCCACCTGATACAAACATCCGGGTTACAACGAAGTGAAAACTGACGTTCCATTGGTCGGATGACGTCATGTGACGTTACCGAATGACGTAATGAAGCAACGTAGACAAGTGCACGTTCTGTCCATATATTGCGACGTCATCTGTGGTAATTTCGAGCATAAAACGTTACTCGATAAATGGAATACCAGCCACGGAATTCCTAGTCTTGCATGTCCTAGTCTTGCATGATAAATTTATTAATTATTGTTATACTGAATTTATTACATTATCACAGCCATATTGGCTGTGATAATGTAATAAATTCAGTATATTAATTATGCGTACTTTTAATCATCAAATATATGCAGTCGTTAGTTAGACATAATGCATTTCGGGAACAATCAATGATTACTCCCTCAAAGTATACTTTGCTAGATAAATATACTTTGCAACTTTGATGAAATCGGCTACTGGGGCCCGTTTCACTAAACTTCGTACGACTAAGAAGTTCGTAAGTGCAAACTTGAAAAATATTTTCTTGGATGTGCTACATTTAATCACATGAACCCGTAGATATAAAATGGTACCATTAGAAAAACATGTTAATGTGAGAAGTAAATTCATAGAAATCTTCGTACGAACATTGTTATCATACGAAGTTTAGTGAAACGGGCCCCGTTGGCATACGAATGACCCTAGACATTTACACCGGCGGTTGATAACGTTCGTTGTATATACGCAGGTCCGTACGCAGAGGGGGTGTGCGACGGGTGCGTACGCACCCCCCCCCCCCACCCCTTAACCCGTTCAACACCACAGACCTGTATAGTGGTATTGGCAAACAGTGTAGATGCATACGAGCCGTCTCACCAGGATCAGCACTTTTTGCAAGTAATTTTAATAATTTTGAGAACAAAAACACCTCATGTTCATAAATAGACTGGTCTGCGAATCATTTTGTGATAATTGGAATGGGTTGCACAATTAACATATCAAAATCCATTCCAGTTATTTAGGGGTGAAATGGTTAATCTGCCGAGGTCTGTCCGTGAATGTGCACAAACACAATGTTTAGCCCTTCGCGCCGTCGATAACGCACCCCCCTAAATTAATTACTGCGTACGGGGCTGTATACTCATCAACCAAACATTATAAAAGAAGTGTTTCTCTGAGGCATATACCATATATTTAACAGAGCTCCAGATAAGATGCGTATTTTACGCACTTATTTTAGCAGAATACGCATTATCAAAAGTGGGAGTACAAAATACTGACAGCATTGCTTTTCAAATTGAGTAGTGGAAATACTGTAATTAAGTTTAAAATTTACTTACTTGAGGTGCAAAAAGCAAACACTGTCACTGTTTTAGAAAAAAAACGCCGATTTACATGTACATGGGGCCGTCGTATGGAAAATTTGTTCAGACGTACATAAACTAAATCGGACTTTATGTACCTCTGCGTACCGCTATGGATTATAATGAAGAACCACGACATACGTTTATGAAAATTCATTTATTGCAAATAAAGCTAGCTATCCATTTACAAGAGCAGCGACAAAATACAGGCATTCCAATATCATTTTCAATGCATAATAGAGTTACAAAACAAGGTTGCGCTATCTATATCGTTGTCCAATCGAGTTCCGGTCTGGGTTAGTGAGATGCTTGGTCATGGTTCCGTCTGTCTGTCTGTCCGTGGTCGTTGTTATCGCTTCAGGTGTCGGCTTAATAAGCTGAAAATGTAGGAATGTGTGTAACAATGGTAAACATGCAACAATTACGAAATAAAACCATGTGCTGGTGCGATTAGTGACTACTATTATGAAAAACATTTGGTCTGTTTAAAGTGTGCTGTGTCCCCTCGCAAACATTAAACAGACCAACTATTTTCATGTTACAGTAAACGCAAAAGCACTTGGTTTCATAATTTACTTATGTTTACATTGCATTAACGGATAGTTTAACAAATATAAATAACCAAATAGGGAGTTAAAATTAGGAATCGTGTTGTTTTGTCGCAATTCATCGAATTGCCTATGAATAGCGCACGTTACTGACAACTAACGTTATGTATTAATTTTAATGACGTCAAACATACCGTTAACGAATCAACAACGTCGCGCGACGTCACATGGGGCTAATGTAATGTACTGGGATATAAACGCAATTCGTTGAATGTGCGTTTGCAGTGTGAATTTATGGACACTATAAATATTGTTAAATTAAATTATTTGTTCAGCAATTTATGAAAAGTAAGTTCTACACGTAGATCTGCAAATAAATGTGTTTTTTTTTCATTATTGGCCTTACTGGCTCAATAGATGTTGATGTGTATGATGTGTCTCCCTTTATATGTTCTACCATGTATGAAGCGGGGGTTCTACTAGAACCCCCGCTTCATTCATGGTAGAACATATAACATGTATACAGGGAGACACATCATACACATCAACATCTATGCAACTTCTAGCTCGTGTTGTTAAGTTCTACCGGTAATGAAGCGGGGGTTCTAGATCGTGTTGTTAAGTTCTACCAGTAATGAAGCGGGGGTTCTAGTTCGTGTTGTTATGTTCTACCAGTAATGAAGCGGGGGTTCTAGTTCGTGTTGTTATGTTCTACCAGTAATGAAGCGGGGGTTCTAGTTCGTGTTATGTTCTACCAGTAATGAAGCGGTGGTTCTAGTTCGTGTTGTTATGTTGTACCAGTAATGAATCGGGGGTTCTCGTTCGTGTTTTTAAGTTCTACCAGTAATGAAGCGGGGGTTCTAGTTCGTGTTGTTAAGCTCTACCAGTAATGAAGCGGTAGTTCTAGTTCGTGTTGTTAAGTTTGTGATTGTTTGCAGTGTAGTCTATCTCTGATGATACACGCAGTATCATGAAAGGTCAAGTATAGTGACATAATTCATAAACAGCGACTCTCATGTTTTTATGGTATCTGGCTTAGATAGGTTCGCTGTACTTACTCTTGCCAAAACGACCTTTGCCGCCGGAGAATCGTCCGGTAAAACCACCTCCAAATGCTCCACCGAAGGCCCCGGAACCACCTGCGCCACCGTTGTTGCCTGCACCACCGTTGTTGCCTGCACCACCGTTATTGCCTAAGAGACCGTTGTTGCCTGCACCACCGTTGTTGCCTGCACCACCGTTATTGCCTAAGAGACCGTTGTTTCCTGCACCACCGTTATTGCCTAAGAAACCGTTGTTTCCTGCACCACCGTTGTTTCCTGCACCACCGTTATTGCCTAAGAGACCGTTGTTTCCTGCACCACCGTTGTTGCCTGCGCCGCCAAATCCTCCCTTGCCACCGTATCCCCCTCCTAGACCTCCCTTGCCACCGCGACCGCCTGCCGACGAGGAAGATACGACATATTAAATATATACCACTATATATACCTGCATTGGCCATAGAGGATTTTACATGCGTGATGATTTAATATGGTACATGTAAATGTATTTACCAACGAACTTAATTGTTTCTCCAGTTAAGGTGCGTAATTTGATCAACTTTGGGGAGATATTCGTTATTTCTTCGCCAAAAATGGCAAGTTGGGAGTGCTTTAGAATCGTCTCGATGAGACGATTCTAAAGCAATCCCAATTTGACATTTTTCGTGAAGAAATAAGAAAAATACCCGGAAAATGTGGAGTTCCGTAATATTCGAGGCTATGCTAATGCTTGAGCACTAACGTGTACATATTTATTGCACTAGTGTATTATGATTTTAGCACACCATGTTTTCTCACCATGAATGCCATTTTTCAGCAATAAATTAATAGACACAAATCACACATCTTCATTAATGCATGTATTTAGTCATATGCTGTTGTGTATTTCAGCATAAGTCACAAGAAACACGTCACATGAGTCCCGTCATTGCGACTTTTATAATAATCTATATTCGATGAAGTAATTTACAATATATTAATGATTATAATTGTATACACTCACCGGTGCCAGAAAGTCCTCCGGTAAATCCGCCTCCCATTCCGCTAAATCCACTAAATCCGCTCATGCCGCTAGCCCCGCCCATGCCCCCGGCTCCGCCCATACCGCCCATACTGCCCATACCTCCGGCTCCGCTCATACCGCCCATTCCTCCGACTCCGCCCATACCGCCGGCTGCGCCTCCGCTAACCATGATCACCCGCGTTCCGGATCCGGCACCTACAATGGAGACCATTCGCAATTAGTGACGGGTCCAAATGAGCCAAGCATTGTGGCTGTAACTGGAGAAATGGCTATTGTGGTCTTTGTAACCACTGTACAATCGTTGTTCCACATGATATTTGTTCACCCCTTACATGCTATCGTATACGAGTCGTCAAATGTTCGCCTACTGTCTGTTTCACGTTAACCTGTCCAACTTTTACGCCTATTTAAACACCATAAAACTCCTTATTTTTTTGCATAAAATCATTTTTCAGCAAAATTTAGCAATGAGCCATCTTTTTATTTTTTGAAATTAGGTCCTATAATGAAGTAATAGTCCTAAATCAAAAATTGAATGCAGGGTTGTAATGTTAAAATGTCACGTGCGATTAGATTTTCAACATTTTTTTAGCATCGAACTGCTTGCTTGATTTCATCATAAAAAAAGACACTAACCTTGTCTTTGTGAGAGTAAATCTTACGTGTACCATGTTGAAAAATAAAGGAATCGAACCTCCATTTCTCGGTGTTCGTACAAGAATTCCAGAAGAAAATGCCGAGAATTTGGTCAGAATAAAACATGATGTCATCATCATCTGCTACAGCTTTAGTATCTATTGACGGGCACGCTGTTCCTACCACGTAAAACTAATTGCACATATCCTCACACATTTACACCGGTGTAAATCTACCTTCTCTAATGGTATGACCTGGGAACACCATATATATGTTCAGTATGTCATTTCCGGCGGAAGTATACAGTCACTTCCTGTGAGCCAGTTTCTTTACCGGACGAATTTCCAGCTGACAACTTGGTTTACTAAGAGCTGATTGGTCATCAAATCAAGTTCGTTAGCATTCACAATTTACAATACCTTAGGACATATTAGTAGTAGTATCAGATCTACTTGGAACTTTATGGATGAATGATATTCGGTAAATAGATGAAGATTAAATGATTAATTGATATATTTTAATGCAAACTGTTTACGTTATATGCCAGAAAATGCTGTTAATACACACATTTCTTAAGAATTAGTGTTCAGTTCACAATAATAGTTGTTGTTGTTGTTTACCAGATGTGTTTATTGCAATAGTAGTTTCTCGTTTTATTGTCAACAACTAAAATTCGGTGAAATTAATTTATAAGGCAAACGCCCATCCATGACTGTTTATTCGAAATTACTTTGTTATTAGACGGATTTTCTTGAAATAGAATGTAGGCACATTTCTAAAAAATAGTTTTACGTTGTTTTATATAAACAAAGCAGTTTGGAGTGTTTTTATCGCAATAAATCTTGGGCAGCATTTCGTGGAACAGACAGTAGTATTTAGTTAATCGTTACGATGCGCATGTTGATATTGATCTGCAATTCAAATGCATTTGCATCAAATGCTCTCAGATGACGTCACACACTCGAACTGTAACACCAAGTCTGTTTTGTCATAAGTGGCTGTATGTACTTGTCCAGGGTAACTGTTGTTTCCTACCTCCCATTGCTCCTCCCTTTCCTCCATATCGTCCCCCGAACCCTCCTCCGACTCCGCCCCCAACGCCGCCTCCGACTCCGCCCCCGAAGCCGCCGCCCATTCCTCCGCCAACGCCGCCTCCAACTCCGCCCCCAAAGCCGCCGCCCATTCCGCCGCCCATTCCTCCGCCAACGCCGCCTCCGACTCCGCCCCCAAAGCCGCCGCCCATTCCTCCGCCAACGCCGCCTCCGACTCCGCCCCCAAAGCCGCCGCCCATTCCTCCGCCAACGCCACCTCCGACACCGCCCCCAACACCTGCAATCACACGGTGAACATTAAAAGCATTGTCACATAATTGGTCGTAGCATGTGTCCAGTCGAATAAGTAAAAACTAATTTATGTATGCTCTTGGATTTGATTTGAAGGGGTCAGTGAAAGAATGGGACAAAGCGCCATTATTCCCGATGATCTCTTCAATTTGCATAGTTTTTCCATACGCTACATGTGCAACAAGGACTAACTTGAAAACTGTTAACAATGGATTAACATAAATAATAAGGAGTTCTAACAATAAGTAACAAACATGTATAACAAAATAAGCAACATACAGCGATCAATCAGTAGCCGATTTCATCAAAACTGCAAAGTATACTTTGAGGGAGAAATTTTCAATTTAAGGATAAATTTATTAAATGTTATTATACTGAATTTATTACATTATCACAGCTATTTTGGCTGTTATAATGCAATAAATTCAGTATAATAATTGTGCATACTTTTAATCATGAAATATATGCAGTGGTTAGTTCTATATGAAATAATGCATTTTGGGAAAATAAATGATTACTCCCTCAAAGTATACTTTGCTAGATAAGTATACTTTGCAGTTTTGATGACATCGGCTACTGATCGTGGTTATGCCCGATCTGGTAGGATTCACAATATTGGTCCTCACAATACATACAATTAATGTCAACGTCAAATGGCTATTGATACTAACTTGCAATATATTCTGATGCAGTAGTATTATAATGACACGATATGTGGACTCAGAACTTGATCGCACAGTAGTCTTCAACATTATTGGAATTGACTGTGTAATTATTCTGATTTCTGATATCCAGTTGTGTTTATATTTCAATCGTAAATGTGTCCAGGTTCATGTTAAATGTAAGAAAGTTTTTACCATATTGGTTAAGGAAAACATGTATTACCTGTTTTTATTGCATGTTCTACGTCTTTTGAATGTTTTAAGAAAAGTTTTGTATCGTCAGCTAACTGAGTGATTTTTATTTGTTCACCGAAATACCATTTATGTTGCCATTGTTTCTAACTTTTATAGCTAAAAATTCAGCTACAACTATGAACAAAAGGTGCAGACAGGGAACACCACTGTCTGACTCCGCGAGATAGATTAAAACTCTGTGATTTCCAGTTGTTGTTTATGATACATTCTGATATGTTGCTATATAATACATTAACCCAACGTATCCAAGTTGTTTTAATCTAAATTCCCTAAGGACACTAAACATAACATCCCATTCTACCGTATCGAATGCTTTCCTGAAGTCTAGAACTAATATATTTGCATCTAATTCTAGTATGTCAATATAGTCCATTATGTCTTGAATTTGTCTTATATTATTTCCGATGTATCTATTTTTAATATATCCTTGTTGATCTAAAGTAATGATATCTGGTAGTACTTTTTGTAAACGTTTTGATAAAACCTTTGCATCTATTTTGCATTCAACATTATAGAGAGATATTGGTCTCCAATTTTCAATATTTTCTGGATTCCCCTTTCTATATAGTAATGATACGTTGTTTTTGAGTACAAGATAATTCCCCTTTATGAAATCCTTCATTTAAAGATGGTGTGAGTTTACAACATATCGTATCATATCGGCTACTGATACAATTACTGTAGTATAAATATTTGGAGATTGTGTTTTTGCTATTTTCTCAATTACTGTTCGAAAATAAATGTTACTATGTTGCTATAAATGAACCGTCTCGACCAGTAGCCTATTTCACCAATATTGCAAAGTATACTTTTCTAGCAAAGTATATTTTGCGGGAGAAATTTTCAATTTAAAGATAAATTTATTACTTTTTATTATACTGACTTTATTACTTTATCACAGCCATTTTGGCTGTGATAATGTAATACATTCAGTATATTGATTCTGCATACTTTTAATCATCAAATATACGCAGTGGTTAGTTCTATATGACATAATGCATTTCAGGAGAAAAAAAAGATTGCTCTCTCAAAGTATACTTTGCCAGAAAAGTATACTTTGTAATGTTGGTGAAATAGGCTACAGGCGGTTGGACTTAGTGGTAACAGCATATATTATTATGGAGAAATAAACAAAATAATCTTCCTTTTCAATAGAAAGTATGCATATACTTCAGTGCGATACTGAGTGAGGTAGTGGATTTGGGAGTCATAAACGCCACCTTTCAACACAGTCAGTACACATTACTAGAAATGTGGTCCGTAACTCAGTAGACCTATTTGTTTTGTGTTATGACGTATCACTATGTTATTGCCTGAAACCCCGCTGAATCCACCACCGACAGCGCCCCCGAATCCGCTAGTAAACTCACCGCCGAATTTGGCGACATGTCCGAATTTTTGTCCCATGCCACCGCCCATGCCGCCGCCCATGCCGCCGCCCATGCCGCCACCCATGGCTCCGCCACCGAGTCCTCCAGTAAACCCGCCTCCTACACCGCCTGCAACACCGCCAGTAAATCCGCCCTGGCCTCCAGTAAATCCGCTCTGACCTCCAGTAAATCCACCGTAACCTCCCATTCGGCTTCCGGAGAATCCTGTATTAGAATCGAAGTACTACAAATACTGAATACAAATACGTTTATACGACTGAAACGTAACTTGTGTTGCGATTCGATGGTTACATGTACTAATTTAAGCCTTTCATCCCTAAGTAACTGGAATTAATTTTGATATGATCATTTTGCAATCAATTCAATCGACACAACATGCTTTTCAGACTAGTCAATTTATAAAAAGGGGGTATGTTTGCTCTAACAAATATGAAAATTGCTTGGAAAAGGTTCAGGTCCTGATGAGACGGCTCGTCTCGAGCCGGCTCATCTGGCTCTGCACTGTTTGCAAAGATCGCTATAGCGGGCTTTCGGGTTCAAATGGTTAACGTTATTGGAAAACTTCTCAGATGCGGTGTAATAGAGTAACGTTCACAACTTAGACATGGTTTCCTTCACGAATTATATTCCTTGCATATTCAGGTTTGAGGCGGCTTTCAGCTGCGCCGAAAACCTATTGTATTCGTTGTTTTTTTTGTTTTTGTTTGTTTTTTTGTTTGTTTTTTTTATTCAGCCGTTCAGTCTACAGCCCAAACCGCTGGTCGGATCGACTTCAAATTTTGCATGCCGATTCGGATCAAGTGTGAGCAGAGACTCAGAGATTTTCAGAAATCTCTTAATGCCACTTTCCACGAAACCGGAAGTGACGTCATACTTTATATAACTTCCTTATTTTCCAACCGATTTCAAGAATACTTTTCAACGATTTTGCCTATTTTTTGCCGAATTTCGGCTGATAACGGATGGTCTTTACAAACGTTTTCCAATTTGTACAGTAATGTCAGCAACATAATTTCTTGCCAGTGTGATAGGGGAGTGTCAGGCGCATACAAGATGATAATTTTCAGAGCTCTATCTTGACTACTTCCGGTTCTATTGTATGTCAAAGATGAACGTCTTTTTTTCAAGTTTTCAAAATAGAGCAAACGGATGTGACGTCAGCTTCGTTATTTATCAATAGATTTCAAAATTTCTTGCTGCGGTCGATATTTCAGTCCTTTAGCTAAAACTTTCCCGCTTTGTGCCAGGCCTATGGTGAAAATCAAACGAAAACTTCACTGGCGGAATATTGCACATATTTAATTTTATTAGGTGTAATTTACAAATGGCGTAAACTGCAATTTAAGGGCGATAACTATCGAAAAATAATCATCCGCTGACTTACGGGCGGATCGACTTAAAATTGTGCATGCCGATTCGGATCAAGTGTGAGCAGAGACTCAGAGATTTTCAGATATATTTTAATGCTACTTTCCACGAAAACTGAAGTGACGTCATACTTCCTATAACTTCCTTATTTTCCAACCGATTTCAAGAATTCATTTTGCATTGGAAAGCTAACAAAATTCTCTATCTCGAATTCACTGACAGTTTTCGGCTATCTGCTCAAATAAAAGAGCTATATGCATTTGAAGTTGAAAAATGTACATACTTTTCAACGATTTTGCCGAATTTCGGCTGATAACGGGTGGTCTTTACAAACGTTTTCCAATTTGTACAGTACTGTCAGCAACCTAATTTGCCAGGGTGATAGGGGAGTGTCAGCCGCATGAAAGATGATAATTTTCAGAGCTATATCTTGACTACTTACGGATCTATTCGATGTCAAAGATTAACATATTTTTTCAAGTTTTCAAAATAGAGCAAACGGATGTGACGTCAGCTTCGTTATTTATCATTCGATTTCAATTGTTTTTGCTGTAGTCGATATTTCAGTCCTTTAGCTAAAACTTTGGCTGATGATCGAACCCGGTATCCCTCGCTCCGAGTCCATCGCTCTACCTCTAAGCTAACCGGCCTCACATCGGTGTGATGATGCGAACACAATAATGTTGGACTGTTCTTTCTAAAACTTCAGAAATTCTTTTTGCAACCGATAGTTTACACCTTGTGCTAAAGCTTAGTTACACATGAAATCAATGTTTGAGGCTCAAACCGGTGATGCAGCTCAAGCTGCTCTAGTTGTAATTGTATCAATTGAAATTGAACAATGGTTAATATAGGTAAGTTACATCGCATGCAGCGAACCACGACACATTGCATATCTCTGACATACACCGTGACATGTTGCTTTTACATGTCATTTTGTAAACCAAACGTCCGATAATTACCTCCAAATCCGCCTCCGAAGCCTCCTCCAAAACCGCCTCCGAATCCTTGACCAGCGCCGCCCTGTCCCATTACCGTCCTACCTCCTGCTCCAGCCGCACCCCCAGCGCCGCCTCCATAGTGCATACCGCCCCCACCTACAACAGTATCAGCTGACATCACCACCAGCATCATCCTGGTTAATATTGTACTTCAATTATGTCGTGTTACTGTAGGTCATCCTTTTGTCAAATATATATTGTACATTTTGAACACTAATAGCCCGGTTCGATAATCTATTACTTTCCTTAGATATTATCTCACTTGAAGAGCTCTCCAACGGCTGAGATAAAACTTGCACAAATATTGACTTCCGGTAAGTAAACCTGGCAAAAATTAACCCTTACACTGCTGAATTAAATTTTGTCCTCTGGTGTTTTTTTTTTTTATTTTCGATTATTCTCATCGAAAACATGTTTTGACAACATTTTTAGAATCATTTCCAGTGAAAATTATTCTAAAGTGATGTCAAACCATGTTTTTATTTAGAAAGAAGGCAAAAGATAAAGCAACAGCAGACGCAATAAAGAAGCAACAGCAATAACTATCAGCTACATTTCCGCAGCGTTCTGTCTATGGATATATGAGGTACATGTAGCGTTGGATAATCTCCAGGGTTCCGTTTCACTATATTTCGTACGATAAAACCATAAAACCGTCGTACGAAGAGTTGTATTCGTTTGCTTCGCACGTTACTGTCTTCAACTAATACTTTCATTTTATAGCTACATGTACGTATCATTACATGTGAACATCAATCAATCAATCAATTTATGCTAAATTTCAAGTTTGCATTCACAACCATCTTGGCCGTACGACGTTTAGTGAAACAAGCACCTGTTCTGTAATACTATAGTTACGTCCAGTTACGAATCGCCTTATTTCGCCATATTTGCCGCTACTGTTACAACAATCCGTCAAATTTTCCATAAAAGAACTCGAAAATTGGCACACATTTCAGAGCTGAACTGTCAAATTTGCGTCAACAGTCGGCATTTGTGGAAAACACGTCCTTTTAAAAATGCACTAAGACAGGTATACCAGTAGCCGATTTCACCAAGATTGCTAAGCATACTTATTATTTCATGTATAACTAGCGACTGCATATATTTGATGATTAAAAGTATGCAGACTTATTATACTGAATGTATTACATTATCACAGCCAAAATGGCTGTGATAATGAAATAAATTCAGTATGATAAAAATTAATCAATTTATCCTTACATTGAAAATTTCTCCCGCAACGTGTACTTTTAGCAATTTTGGTTAGGGTTAGGGCTAGGGGTTAGCGGGGTTAGGGACACAGGTTGAAGTAAAGTACCAAGGTATATACATACATTAAATATACCTAAAAGTATCAATAAGTGTGAAAAATCAGTTGAAAAAAAAAGTTTACAATGTAATGTTTTATAAAAGGGAGTACTTTTTTTCACTTATTACTTTTAGGTATATGTAATGTAATTATAGGCCTTGGTATGTTACTTTAACCGGTGGTTACGGGTTGGGTATAGGGTTAGAAATCGGCTACAAAGGTCGGCCCATAGTTAGTTCTTACCTCCCTTGCCGTAAGCAAGAACTGCTCCAAACAGGAGGGATGACAGAAATAGTGACTGGTTCATTTTCGCTGGCTGAAATATACAATTATAATAATTATGTGACGTAGAATTCATTTTTTTTATTAATTCGTTCCCACGAAATAACAATTCGTTCCCTCAATTTAACAATTCATTCCCACAAAATAACAATTCGTTCCCACTGGAACGAATTGCTAATTCGTGGGAACGAATTAATAACAAAAATCCATGTCCCCTGCGGGGCTCCGTAAACACTGTGCGCAACGTTATAGCCTGAGAAAGTTCTAACAAGCAATATAAGTCGTTATCAGGGTGCATGTGTTTGCTATTTTACCAGGACCTACACTGGTTATGAATCCCATAAGCCCCATTTCTCCAGTCACAGCCACAATTGTGTTGTTTCGATCACAACCTATGATTACTGGTACGGCTACTGCGGAAACGAGTTGCACAATATTGAGAATAGTAGGTTAGTGCCGTGAATGGGAAAGAATATCTGGCAAGTCTTAGGAAACGGGATGGGCGAGACTCTGCCGAGCACATCCCGTTTCCGAGCCGCGCCAGATATTTTTTCCATTCACGGCACTAACCTTCTATTCTATTTATCCCGTCAACACCTACAAATGGCTTTAAAATGCAAAACTAATAATCCTAGACACCGCACATATTCATACGCAGTGATTAGGTCGTATTGACAGGATATCAAAAATGTTTCACGGCACACACGCACTGTGTTGACGGGATAACAAATATCTTCCGCCCTTCGCCATGAGAGTATGTGAAATTATATAATTGAATTCGGCACAAACTGCTGCGAATTTGAACACATAAAATGGTGTATTCGATTGGCATATGTCAGTGTAAGTCATTAGTAACAGCTATAGTTCATACATTGAATTTTGAAGAAATTAGTCTATTAAAAAATAGCGAGCGTAGCCAGCGAAGAAATTAGTTTATTGAACATTATTATCTTATTGTTGGCACAGCCTCTTCGCGTGCACATTTTTGTTGGAATGAAGACCCACCCATAAACGATCGAGCCCACGCGGTGACATAGTTCGCCTTACATGAAATTACGTCTTCGTGGAGCCTCTGGTTTTAAAAATAGCATTTCGCGTGATGAAACATTTAATGCTTAAATATACTCTATATCTGATCAGGGATGAGCATGGAATTATCAATGTCAGATAGTTAGGGGTGAAAGGATTAAAATATGTTCGTAAGTACCCATTGTTTTAAAGTCACTCTTTTTATTTCAGGTGCAGAATTGCCAATTCACTTTCTATATTCTTCACAAAGGAATGATAATTATAGTAATTTCCAATAACCTCCGAAGGGAAGCACATTTGAAAACACATCTTGGTATTTCATTAGAATTGTCTCCAAGGAGACAATTCTAATGAAATACCAAGATGTGTTTAAATGTGCTACCCTTCGGAGGTTATTGGAAATTACTGTTCTTAAGTAGTTTCACATTTCAAAATGTTGTTTAGATGTTGATAACATTACTTTTCAATAGATGATCTTAGATGAGTGTTATTATTACATGGCGAAAGGTAATTATATGCCTAATTCCATAAGAAACTTGGCATATCCTCGTTTTTTATGAAATCAGTAAACTCGTTTAATAAATATCATATTAAATCATCACTCAGTAAGATCCTCTATTTATTTAACGAATACAACCATGGAATGTGGAGTCCGAAGGACTCATCGCAAACTTTAAACACACCAACTGTTGTTCATAATACAGTAAACGCAACTGCCCATGGTTTTATTACTTATAATTACACTGCATTTTAGGATAGTTTCAAAGATGTAAATAACCATATACGACGTAAAAATTAGGAATCTTATTGTTTTACGTCGTTTTGTCGCAATTCATGGAACAACGACGTTGCCGGTCAATCGCGCGACGTTATTGACAACGACGATGAACGTCACGTAATATAATGCCGTCAAACACACTTTAACCAATCAACAACGTCGCGCGACGTCACGTGGGGCTAATGTAATGTACTGGGATATGAACGGGCGTTTCCATTATGAATTCAAGGACAGTGTAAAAATAAAGGTATGTACAAATATATAGAGAATAGTTGGTTAGTGCCGTGAATGGGAAACATTTTTCTGGCAATGCTTAGGAAACGGGATGGGCGAGGCTCTGCCGAGCACATCCCGTTTCCGTGCCGCGCCAGATATTTTTTCCCATTCACGGCACTAAACAACTATTCTATTTATCCCGTCAACACCTACTAATGTCTTTAAAAGGCAAACAATAACCCCAGCCACCGCATATATTCATACGCAGTGATTAGGTCGTATTGACAGGATATCAAAAATGTTTGACGGCACCGTGTTTCACGGCACATACGCACTGTGTTGACGGGATAAAAACATAAAACATGATGCAGAAGGCAGTTAAATAGTTCATTGTCAGTCTCCGTAAGAATTATAAGAGACTATTAAATAACGAATACTAGTTACATTAAAATTACCAATACACCAAAATACTCTTTTTCATGTATTCGTTGTATCGAAATAGGAATATAATTTACATGTTGAGCTTGATTTGTGTGTATACTATGCACTACTATGTATGGAAATGAACACTAAAAATAAGAAATAGAATTAAATGGAATTAAATGAATTAAAATAATTAAATTCAACTTACCTTATTGTATATGTATGGACAGTCTAAACCCAATTGGCGAATGCGATATGTTCACCGTGTTGTCGGCTTATATAGCATCGTCTCTGGTTTCCGGGGCACGTCCCTCTGGTTGACGTGCCTCTGTTACGTTACGTCATGTTGGCGGTCTGTACAGGGTTAAAGATCACGTTACAAGCGATTTTATTGTTCCCGTTTCCCGTAACGTACATGTAATTTAGTGCAGGGACACAGACAGGGCCTTAGGAGAAATATATTGATAGTTGATAGATAGTGCGATAGGAGAATGAACTAACTACTGTCTGTTCCACGTTTTGCAAATCTAAAAAAAAATTAAAGTAAGTACTTTTTTATCAATAACAAAAGTCACCCACCCCAAAAAAGGGGAAATTCCATCAAATATTGATTTTATTGCGAAAAAAAGGATTTTCCTATGGGAATTTAACATTGGGGCTAAAATAGATTTTTTAAATATTTTTTTATTTGTGGACCGATTTTCAAAATATATTTTCTTAGTTACATCATTTTCAAGCTATCTCGCCAAGTTTCGGAGTCAGTTTCCAAAGTGTATCGTTTTTTGATCCTTCAGGATCAAAAAACGAAAAGTTTTGGAAATTGACTCCCCATGTCATAGGAAAATCGTTTTTTCGTAACAAAATCAATATTTGATGGAATTTCAAATACATTTATTTGGGGAGGGTGACTTTTTTGTTATTGATAAAAAAGTACTTACTTTTAAATATTTTTTAGATTTAATGTTTACATGTAATAGCCAAAAGTTTGTCGGCAGCAAAACCTGGAACAGACAGTAGTTAAATTAACCCCATCCTCATCGCCTCCTTCATTTAATGCACACATTTCTACTGTATCGCATATATTAGTAACTTCGGAAACAAACGGGCCAAAGGTCATTGGCTTGGCACTTTTTTGGCTCAAATACCCATGTTTGGAAGGTCTTCGTGCCAACTCATACCCTTAAATATAAGCAAATGTATTACATGCATAAAATGAGCTTTCACAGTTAAATAACACAGTCTAATATTAATCATAATACGCTAGTAGATGAGCCCGCCACAGAAAACATGTTAGGTAATCAATACAGCTTCATAGTATGATGATGTGCTTATGCAATACATATAATCTAACATTTGTGTAGATTTAATATGAAATTTAATAAACTAATTGAGCGATTTTATAAGAAACTATGCATAGCCTCGTTTCTTATGAAATCAGTAAACTCGTTTAAAAAATATCATATTAAATCATCACTCAAGTAAGATCCTCTATTTAATAAACTCGTTGACCGATATCATAAGAAACTGGGCACAGCCTCGTTTCTTATGAAATCAGTAAACTCGTCTAATAAATATCATATCAAATCATCACTCAAGTAAGATCCTCTATTTATTGGAACTCTTGCATACTCACTGTTACATAGAGACTACCTATGTTAGTGTCTTTTGATATTAACTTTATCAGGCAAGGCTAGGAAACGCGTAGGAATTCCGAGGCTTGCCGAGGAATTCCTACCATTTCCGAGCCGAGCATGATAAACTTGATATCAAAATACACTAGCCTGGTATTCTATTTATCAGGTAACGTTTTATGCTCGAAAATGACATTAAATGACGTCGTATTCTATAGACAGAACGCTGATTTGTTTACGTTGCGTCATTACACTGACGTCATTCGGTAACGTCACGTGACGTCATCCGACCAATGGAACGTCAGTTTTCACTTCGTTGTAACCCGGATCTTTATATCAGGACAATGCCTGATACAACAATATGTTATCAGTCAGTACGTATTCGGTCAATACAGGGCAGATTACCTGATAACATAGTATTAAAGGCACTGGGTCTCAGACATACTGCGTTGGAAGCAGCAGAAGATTGGTCGGTCAGGAGGACCCCACCCACCACACACCCAAAGTGTATGCTGTTACCACTCAGTTGAACCGTCTCGTCGAGACGGTTCAACTGAGTGGTAACAACATAAACATTTGGTGAAAAATGAGAACAATTGAAGAAAAATATTTAGAGATTGGTGCATCGGCTGATTTGTGCATCTAGCCGACGCGAGCAACAAAACCGAACATTAGTCAACAGAATGAGAAATGCATAGTTCATATCTATATAATATTAATAATAATTATTACATTTCAATAAAAATAATATTTTTGTCAAAATTATTGGTCCGGCGGTCGCCGGATCTGCCGGACCTGTTCCGACGCCCCTGTTATTGGGAACGTCTTTCTAAAGTTGGTATATTATTCATTAGAAGAAGTAACACATTATTTCCTTACGGGTACATGTATAGCGAAAATTCCAAATTATGCCAAGCCAAATTATCTCCCCTGTTTCACACAGGTTCTGAAAGTATATACTTAAAGGTACATGCCCACTCAGGAAGCACAAAATGTTCTTTATAGGAATGAAATAAGTGTATAATTGTGTCACTATTCCACCAGTTCTAAAAATTACGAGTGCCCAGAAAACAGATATAATCATATAGTAATATTGATTTTACTGATAGTGACGCGCGTTGGTATCAGGCTATTTTCATATGCAAATGAGGCATGATATTTTTTTACTTAGTTATACTAATGAAATGCGTCACCTGAACAAATGATATTTTCGACAGATTATAAAGTATGATCATTGCACATCAAAAAATAAATACAAAGAATAAATAGTAATATCCGTTAACATTTTAAGGAAACACGGTTATCGACCCTGATATCAGTGTGAAAATGTTCGTCTAAAATAAAATGTATAATAATTCCAATCAATACGTGTGGTAATGGTGAATCAATGTTTAATTTGTCAGAAAATGTCATACGTACAGAATATACAAACGTATCTGTATCACTATCTATCCCGTCAACACAGTGCGTATGTGCCGTGAAACACGGTGCCGTGAAACATTTTTGATATCGTGTCAATACGATTTGGAGATGCGGCTGGGGTTATTTTTTGCAATTTAAAGCTATCTGTAATGTTGACGGGATAAATAGAATAGTAGGTTAGTGCCGTGAATGGGAAAAATATCTGGCGCGGCACGGAAACGGGATGTGCTCGGCAGAGCCTCGTCCATCCCGTTTCCTAAGCCTTGCCAGATATGTTTTCCCATTCACGGCACTAACCTACTATTCTCTATATTATAACCTACTGCGTGGGCATGTACCTTTAAATTTAACGCATTTTTTTGGGAATGTGATCTAATACAATGGTGCGATGGATTTATTATAGGAATGAATGGCCTTTTTGTGGAATTTATCGGGGTATAAATTTGAAAAAGTCGCGGGAATACTGGACGAAGCGATCAAAAATGACAATTTTGGAAAAAAAAATCAAAAAAAAAAATTGTAATTTGTTAAGGCCTCGTCCAGTATTCCCGCGACTTTTCCAAGTTTACATCCCCGATAAATTCCACAAAAAGGCCATTCATTCCTTATATTTCCAGCATTTGAAATAAATTCATCAAGAAAATGTGTTTATTTTACGTTTTCTACCGAATTATTTTAACTGCGTTTCACGGTTACGGAAAGTAGTTCGGCGTGGGAGTTTACTGGGATATACATTTTGAACAGAGATTTGCTACGGACCAATCAAATGTTAGGGAATTGTGTAAATATTTTTGTGCTGGAATGATATAATTATATGATCTGTAGCCTATTTCACCAACATTGCAAAGTATACTTATCTAGCAAAGTATACTTTGAGGGAGAAATTTTCAATTTAAGGATAAATTTATTATTTTTTATTATACTGAATTTATTACATTATCACAGCCATTTTGGCTGTGATAATGTAATCAATTCCGTATAATAATTCTGCATACTTGTAATCATCAAATATATGCAGTGGTTAGTTCTATATGAAATAACGCATTTTGGGAAAAATAAATGATTATTCCCTCAAAGTATACTTTGCTAGATAAGTGTACTTTGCAATTTTGATGAAATCGTTTACAGGATCTACACTGAGCAGAAACTGGTTGTCGGCTGTGAAATTACGTATGCGACCAATGTAGCACCATATCAGCCTGAATCTCTGCGCCGTCTGATCAGTGTCCACGCTGTTCGCCATTCTATCACGTAATAAGACTGCACTGCATCTGCAAAATGATTATATTTTCATACAATGTATTTTATAAAACAACAAATGAGGGATCGTTGCTAGTTAATTCCCTTTGCAAATCTATATATAGAGATCCACTCCTATGCTGTATTTCAGCATTTATTTCTTACTGAATAGTACAAATCAGAGTACTGAAAGTACTGAAATGTTATCTCCACAAAAACTGATCACTTGCGGAACTAGAGACTGAAAGTTGCATATTTTTCTCAATCATCATCCAGAGGCAAATGTACTGTGATTGTACAAACCCATTCCCATACATACGTCTTGATTCGTATTTTCCAAACTTTAACTGATAAACTGAGCACAATACTGTGAAAACGATAGAGAATAGTATATGTACGTACATGTATACTGCATGCTAATACCCAGTTTCGAACATTATAAAGAATGTTCATTATAAACTCCCAGTGAAATGCATTTAAATACTACATAAACTATAGTAAATAATCATTAGTCATGATGGTATTTACACCAGTCGATTATAATATTCAGATATTCTATAAGGTGCGTGATCACGTGGTTACAACAACAACAACAGTGTTGAAATCTTGCCCACTCCAAAGTAAGTAATATTTGATATTTTTCTTAATATGGAACGGATTTTGATGAAATATAGTTCAGCAAACGCGTCTTCATGAGCTGCATTTGGTGGTCCCGGGAGCTCGGCACATACTTATGTTGTTTTTGTCTGTGACACGGAAATCGATTCTTCGCAAAAACAACCGAAGCTTAGGCCAAAGTACAGAGACCACAACATGCAGCTTTTCATCAAAATCCGTTACATAATAAGGAAAAAATTAAATAATATGTTCTTTGAATCGGAGGGCTTCTGGAAGTTTCCGTACTTGTTGTTGTTGTTGTAACCACGTGATCATACACCTTGTTCTAGTGAGCAATATACTTCGAAGAGACCTCGTTAGCATGGCGTCGCAACGCCCACGTGGTCTCCTTAACTTATCATGACACACACAGGCAGTAACATAGAGGAAATATACAGCGACGATATGGAACAACGTATCAGGCAACACAACAATATAGGGACAAACCACAACACCACAGTGAAGTGTGCGGCAATCATGTAACAGTTCACCCATAAGGAACAAGGAAACACAACGGCACACGGCGAATGCTACACAACAAGGGATATCATGATTGAATTGTGTAGCATGGTGCACGCTGTCGCCAGCTCTGCCGGACAACACCTTTTAACACGTGCATTGTAATTACCATATACAGTGGAACGTCTCTAAACCGGACACCCAGAAAGCGCCTGTGATCATATTTGTGATGAGTTTCTTGGTCATTCATCTCAGGTGATACTTTCGGTTCGCAATCGCACAGCACACAACTATGGCTCAGAATGATCAAATGACTGATTTAGAGTGAAACCTCTCCAAGCCGGACACCCTGGGGACCTCCCAGGGTGTCCGGTTTGGAGAGGTTTCACTGTATTTACTTCATATCAGCATTGCCCATGGACGTCGGAACAGATCGTGCAGGTCCGGCGACAGCCGGATCAATAATTTTTACATATTTGGAATTCACATAAATTATTTTTTTTTTTGCATTTTTTTCATTTCTCATCAAAAGTGTATGTTGTTACCATTCAGTTTAACCGTCTCGGCGAGATGGTTCACCTGAGTGGTAACACAATACACTTTGGGACGAGGGTAGCGGAGGCACCCACTAGATTCGCCGGACCAATCTTATGATGCTTCCTGCGCCCCTGAGTAGCGGTCAACACGCGCAATATACAATAAAACACATTGTTTTAAAGTCACTCTTTTTATTAAATTTTCGACCATGCGGTCGAAAATTTAATAAAAAGAGTGACTTTAAAACAATGTGTATTAAATGTGCTTCCCTTAGGTTATTGGAAATTACTAAAATAAAACACTTCGCATAACTTCCCTTGACAGCATCCGATCTCAGTACTCTCAGTTGGAGTCAACAGATGTACATGTATGAGTTCTGATAATAATTCCAGCACAAAAAATATTTACACAATTCCGTAACATTTGATTGGTCCGTAGCAAGTCTCTGTCCAGAATTTATATCCCAGTAAACTCCATGCCGAACTACTTTCCGTAACCGTCAGGCGCATTTAAAATAATTCTTAAGAAAACGGAAAATAAACACATTTTCTTGAGGAATTTATTTCAAATGCTGGAATTATAAGGAATGAATGGCCTTTTTGTTGAATTTATCGGGGATATAAACTTGGAAAAGTCGCGGGAATACTGGACGAGGCCTTCCGGCCTTCGTCCAGTATTCCCGCGACTTTTCCAAGTTTATACCCCGATAAATTCCACAAAAAGGCCATTCATTCCTATAGTAAATTATTGTCAATTCAAATCACAGGAGAACATCCCCGCTCGGCTTATGGAATACACTTCAATGGTTAACTTAATGTCTGTTCCACGTTTTGCTGCCGACTAGCTTTTGGTTATTAAACACATTAAATCTAAAAAAGATTTAAAGTTAAGTACTTTTTCATCAAGAACAAAAAGTCACCCTCCCAAAAAGAATTAGATTTTATTGAAAAAACAACTATGTTCCTATGGGAATTTAACATAGGCCGATATTTCCAAAAATATTCGTCCTGAAGGATCAACAAATGAACATAATTGTTAATTGACTCCGAAACCTGCGAGATAGCTTGAAAATGTTGTAACTAAGAATACAAAAGTTAGATTTTGAAAATCGGTCAACAAATAAAAAATTTAAATAAATATATGTTTAGCCCCCATGTTAAATTCCCATAGGAAAATCTTTTTTTCGCAATGAAATCTATTTTTTTTGGGGAGGGTGACTTTTTGTTCTTGATGAAAAAGTTGAAATATTGTTTAGATTTAATGTGTTTAATAGCCAAAAGCTCGTCGGCAGCAAAACGTGGAACAGACAGTAGTACAATGCATTATGCTTTATCATGGAGTGGTCTTATGAAATACTTCCAGGACATGCTGTTGGATATTATATGTTTCAATATCAGTGGAATTTAATAGGAATAAAGGAATAAGAATGACTACAACATGGTGTAGCTTGTGATGTAAAGATGGTATAGATATTAGATAATTTGTGCAAATTGTATCGTTCGTGCTACATTGAAAATCGTTCGTGCTACATTGAAAAGTGCGCACAATAGTGTTAATCTGATTAACTAAATTGTTTAGAGGTATGAAACTAGCGAAGTATTGCAACGCTTGTAACGCTTGAGGGAACGAATTGTTGAATTGAAGGAACGGATTGTTAATTCGAGGGAACGAATTGTTAAATTGAAAGAACGAATTGTCATTTCGTGGGAACGAATTAATAAAGAAAATCCATGTCTCCTGCGGGGCTGCAATAAACGATATTTGATAATAGATTCATCCATTGTAACCACTCGATTGGAAAAATTTACACATGCCCAGCCCAGGGGCCCGTTTAACTAAACTTCGTACGACTAAAATGTTCGCAAGTGCAAACTTATGATAGTCTATAAATTTCACATTAACAATGTGTTATTGTAAACAATTATTGGATTTACATTTATTGAGCATAGGCTGCATATGCAGCCTATGCCCAATAAATGTAAATCCATCAATTGAAATTTACAGACTATTCTAAATCTGCACTTACGAACACAGTCGTACGAAGTTTAGGGAAACGGGCCCCAGTGTCCTAAAACTCGAGCACAATTAATTGGTAACTCGCACGGCCTTCTGCTCCATGTTCAGCATCATTGGGATCCAGCTAGCTATATCAAGGTGTATGATCACGTGGTTACAACAACAAAAACACATACTGAAGCTTCCAGAAGCCCTCCGATTCAAAGTACGTATTATGTTATTGTGTCCTTAGTATTATGTAACGGATCTTTATGAAACATGGCTCATCAAACGCGTCTTGTTAAGCTGCATTTTGGTGGTCTTGGTACGTTGGCCCAAACTTCTGTCGTTTTTGCGAAGAATCGATTTCCGTGTCGACTCTTCGGGACCACCAATTGCAGCTCATGGAGACGCGTTTGCCGCGCCATATTTCATCAAAATCCGTTGCCTATTAAGGAAAGTATCAAACAATACTTACTTTGGAGTGGGCGCGCTTTCAACACTTTCAGCCATTGTTGTTGTTGTTATAACCAAGTGATCAAGCACCTTGTCTATATCTCCTTATAGTTAAATCTTTGTAATAGAGCGTCGGACTGCGGGTCGGGCTGCGAATGGCCGATTCGGCGTGTCCTTGGGCAAGACAACTTCGTGCTAGCCTGGCAATTAAATAGTTGATAACGACATGCAAGGAGTTAGCCTAGTCCTATCGGATGTGGACTTAAATACTCTATGGAGTGTACCAGACAGGGCCCGGTTGCTCAAAGCTTCTGTTAGCTTAACAGACTGTTAAATCCTTAGCATTGCTAAGGATTTAACAGTCTGTTAAGCTAACAGAGGTTTTGAGCAACCTGGCCCAGGTCAACATGTCTGACAGTTCACGCACAATTATCATTTAGCAGGCAGTCGTTAAACTATGTCATTTACGGTCATGACGTCACAGTTTTTCAACTATGATATCGCAACAGAAGCGCTAAATAATGTTAGTTCCCAAAACATATTTCAACCAGCAGCAAGAAACACCGACACTCCAGAACTTCTCATTCCTCTTTCTTTTATATATCGGCATACAGAATTACGTTACTTGGGCAATCCAAAACATGACGTTACCATAGCAACTGTAAAACGAGCCATACACATTATTTTCATACTTTGTCTTGGTTTATTGGGAGACACTTGACCAGACTGTGAGATATGAATCAAAGCATTGAAAGTACTTAAATATGGTATCTCCACAAAAACGTATCACTTGCTGAACTAGAGACTGAAAGCTGCATATTTTTCTCAATCATCATCCAGAGGCAAATGTACTGTGATTGTGCATTCCCATTCCCATACAATACATACGTTTTCCCTAGAATAAATTACTGTTTGAAACTCCCATACAAAAAGTATAGTAAACTGGCGGCTAACTGTTCACTGCTACCTAACTGTGAGAGCTAAAGGTAAGGTAACAGTCCATCATGATTTGATACCTGTTTAGCAATTCTTGACCGAGCGAGTACTTCCGCAAGTTTTTTTTCTCAGATATCCTCTTCATATATTCACAGAGGCTGTTTGCTGTATACACCTGTTACATCAAATGTCAAGAAACTTTAGTAGCTACACAAGTCAAATTGGCATACAGCTAAGAGCATTTATAATGTGTAAAAGTTAGCATGTGGTGGTCAATTTCTGCACTTATTCCGTCATGGCCGCTGAACTAAAGGCGCCAGAAAGGTATGTGACATGCAGAGTTTGCACTAACAAATAATGTGCGAATCAATTATACATGTATGCCTGCCCACACTGATCATAGTCTGTACTGGTACCGAGTGTTTTGTTTTCGAGCTACAAACCTCTGTCAGACTGTTAAAATTGAGCCCCAAACAGCAAACACACATTTCGAGCGGAAGATGCGTACAAGTTAAATCTGAATCTGAATAAGAAAAACTACGAAACTAAGCCTTTTTAAGTGGACTGGTACCTAATTGCTGCTGTATCCATACACACGAACTGTCTTGATTCGTAATTTTCAGAATTTAACTGATAAACTTTGCACAAAACTGTGAAAACTATAGGGAATAGTATATGTAGAGTTTTAGATACAAAGGAAGACATACACAAACGTCATAGGGTAAGCTGACACATGGAACTATTTTCTTGATCGTACTCGCCGTTTGTGGGAAAGATTAACGCAGGCGTTGTGTAGTGCATTTAAAAACAAATACTGCGATACCATATGTTTGATTATTGCATATTCACTGTGGCTGGTGGTGATTTTTCTTTCTGAAAATAACTAAAGGAACATGTAACAGTATTTTTATTTGGTTTTCCTTTCGTGTATGGAGATGGAAGATAGAAGGAAGAGAGAAGGGTAAGTTGTGCTCCATTTTTAGAAAGATTTGGCCGCGACATTGAGGCAAGCTTTCAGATGACGAGGACTTTCTTACATGATAATAAGCACAATGCATAATTCAGTGTCACAATGTTACTAGATCATAAGAATGATGGTCTGGTGGTGAGTAGTGTTGTCTACATATTGTTTATTTCAGTAGCCTATTTCACCAACATGGCAAAGTAAGCTTATCTATATGTATACTTTGTGGAAGAAATTTTAAAGTTAAGGATAAATTTAGTAATTGTTATTATTCTGAATTTATTACATTATCACAGCCATTTTGGCTGTGATAATGTAATAAATTCAGTATAATAATTCTGCATACGTTTAATCATTACATATATGAAGCCGTTAGTTCTATATGAAATAATGCATTTCGGGGAAAACAATGAATACTCCCTCAAAATATACTTTGCTAGATAAGTATACTTTGCAATTTTGATGAAATCGGTAGGTAGGTTAAAGATACATGCCCACTCAGTAGGCACAAACTGTTATTTATGGGAATTAAATAAGTGTATAATTGTGTCACTATTCCACCAGTTCTAAAAATTACGAGTGCCCGCTATACAGATATAATCATTTAGTCTTATTTATATGAGGCATGATATTTTTTAATTATTTATAAAAATTAAATGATTCACCTCAAAAATAATGTTGAGACAGACTATCAAGTATGATCATTGCACATCAAACAATAAATACAGATAATAAATAGCAATGTCCGTTAGTATATTAATGAAACACGGTTATCGCCCGTGATATCAGTGTCGGAAAATTTACGTCAGATATAAAATGTATAATAATTATTTTATCGTTTATTTATTACTGATGGTTAGAGGATACCAAATGGTGCGAAATCGCCCAGAGAGTATGCACAAATAGTGCAAAAAAATAGTGCGGGTGTTTTGAGGTCACGGACACCGTTTACTTGCAAATCTTGATCCATTACTACCCAGTTTCACTTGAAGAACATTTTGGGGTGCTTTTAAAACCAGTTTTCAGCATAATTGTAGCATCTGAAAGAAAACACTGAACCTGTTGGTCACGTGATGTAAACAGAGTTTCCGTGGCCAAAAAATGTAAACAATATTGGAGGACATGACAAGGTTGGATTTTTCTTTCTTAGGAGTAGGTGAACCTATTGTTTAGTTTATGCAGAACCAGTACAGACTGGCTGCAGGTCATGTACATGTGGGTCCCACAGCATCCATACGATTAATGAAAGTAGGAGAGACTGGCCTTATTGGATGGCATTCGGTTAAATTATATAGTAAAACTATTTGGTGGTGTCTAACCTGATTAGTGCAAAAATAAAGCCTACTGACAGAGCAGACCCAGATCAGACTGCACATACGTACAGTCTGATATGGGTCTACACTGATTGCAATACAATTAATAAGTGTGCAAATAGGAATCTGACAACTAATGCAGTCCCGGATGAGACTGCAGATATTTAGGAGTTATCCCGTCAACACAGTGCGTATGTGCCGTGAAACACGGTGCCGTGAAACAGTTTTGATATTCTGTCAATACGACCTAATCACTGCGTATGAATATGTGCGGTGGCTAAAATATTTTTTTTGCATTGTATAGCCATTAGTAGGTGTTGACGAAATAGAATAGAAATTGAATAGTAGGTTAGTGCCATGAATGGGAAAAATATCTGGCGCGGCTCGGAAACGGGATGTGCTCGGCAGATCCTCGCCCATCCCGTTTCCTAAGCCTTGCCAGATATTTTTCCCATTCACGGTACTAACATACTATTCTCTATAACCTGGAACAACTCTAGTCGAAACACTAAAATGGCTCCTTTTCACAGCAAAACGTGCGACATTTGCCCTTTTTACAAGTAATACGATGCAGAAATATACAATTTGGACCGGATTTCTATAAATAAATTCAAAGAGAAATAACTAGCTACGATCCCTCACTACCTGCCTGAAGTCGGGCATACATGATAGGAATTGTAGAGCACTGGTGCCGTTTCACTAAACTTACTACGACTAAAATGTTCGTAAGTGCAAAATTATGATAGTCTGTACATTTCACATTAACAATGTTTTCTTGTAAATAATTATTGGATTTACATTTATTGAGAATAGGCTGCATATGCTACAATTATACACATATTTAATTCCTATAAAGAACAGTTTGTGCCTACTGAGTGGGTATGTACCTTTAACTGTATCATAAGTAAAAAACATGCTGGGGGCCGTTTCACTAAACTTCCTACGACTAAAATGTTCGTAAGTGCAAAATTAAGATAGTCTGTAAATTTCACATTAACAATGTTTTCTTGTTTATAATTGTTGGATTTAAATTTATTGAGCATAGGCTGCATATGCAGCCTATGCTCAATAAATGTAAATCCATCAATTGGAATTTCCAGACGATTCTAAATTTGCGCTTACGAACATTTTAGTCGTAAGAAGTTTAGTGAAACGGCCCCCAGGTCTTTCCATTAGCGGTGACACTATGCACAGTAGAGCCTCTCTAAACCGGACATACTGGCGACGCCATTGTGATTAATATAGATGGGTTTCACTGACATTTATGTCATTGTCGTGTCTGTTCATGATTGAAAATGCTGTTCATGGATTGCTTAATTACAGTGGAGCCTATCCAAACCGGTCACCCTGGGGACCTCCCAGGGTGTCCGGTTTAGAGAGGTTCCACTGTAGTACTATGACAAGTTATTGTCTTAGTAGCTACATACATTTGCTGCTATCTGTTGTTTCTGGTGAACTGATTACGGGGCCCGTCATAGTACTACAGTGAAACCTCTCTAAGCTGGACACCCCGGGGACATCCCAGTGTGTCCGGTTTAGAGAGGTCCCACTGTACTAACAAAACAATTTACTTTCATACGCGTGGAACACATTTAGTAGCATTGTAGAAACCATATCAATTAGCCTTGAGGCAAAAACTTCGTTTTTCTATTCAATTGATGTCTGAACTATGTACGTGCTATTTACGTATATCTCACCGGCGGCTGTTCCTGGAGAAATGAGGCGTATGGGATGTATGACCAGTGTAGCTCCTGATCAAATAACACACTCCTGTAGCTTGATAGCGATCTGTATCACTTGTTAGAAGCGCGACGGGTGTTTTATTGACGGAATGGCGAACAGTGCAGGTGCCCGTTTCACTAAACTCCGTACGACGAAAATGTTCGTAAGTGCAAAATTATGATAGTCCGTAAATTTCACATTAACTCTGTTTTCTTGTAAACAATTATTGGATTTACATGTATTGAGCATAGGCTATGGTCAATAAATGTAAATCCATCAATTGAACTTTCCAGACGTCCTAAATTTGCCCTTACGAACATTTTAGTTATACGAAGTTTAGTGAAACGGCCCCGATATCTTGATCAGACTGTGTGGACACATAGCCTGATCTGCATATACACTGATCGCAACACCCATAAGCCCCATTTCTCCAGTCAGAGCCACAAGTGAAATTTGGTTTATATACAACTCCATGCGCGATTGGTTGATATACATGTAGGTCATGCGCAGTGCATGAAGTAAAAAACACATAAAATAACGTTGTATTATACTTGACAGGATAAATGGGGCTATGGGATTTGTGACCGGTGTACAGTGTAGCTCCTGATAAAATAGCCCACCGTTGTAGTGAAAACAATTGTTTAGTGAAAGTGAATGGGTTTAACGTCCCAGCAACAGCTAAGGTCATATAGAGACGGGACCACAGTTTAAAGTCTCATCCGACAGACCAATCATATGGTAATACTTTGAAAGTATTTGTGATGCCCTAGGCGAGGTTTGAACCAACAACCTGCGGATTGGAAGTCATGTGTTTTAACCCCTAGACTACAACTCATCCCCTTCATTTATGGAACGGCAAACATTGCAGATCCTGATCAGACTGTGCATCCGCACAGTCTGATCAGGATCTGCACTGTTCGCCGTTCCATCAAAAAAGCACCCGTCGTACTTATAGCAAGTAATAAATATCGCTATCAGGCTACAACGGATGCACAGGCTGATCTGGATATACACTGCTTGCAAACCCATAAGCCCTATTTCTCCAGTCACAGCCACAAATGGATAGGTGCGATTGGTTGATGTACATTTAGGTCATGCGCAGTGCATGAAGTGAAAAACACACATGCATTGTATTATACGTGGCTGTGACTGGAGAAATTTGACTTATGGAATTTGTGACCAGTGTAGCTCCTGATCAAATAACACACCGTTGTAGCCTGATTGCGATATGTATTACTTGTTAGAAGCACGACGGGTGCTGTTTTGATGGAACGGCGAACAGTGCAGATCCTGATCAGACTGTGCGGATGCACAGGCTGATCTGGATCTACACTGGTCGCAAAACCCATAAACCCCGTTTCTTCAGACACAGCCACAACTATATACATACGATACTTCGTTCGAGACATAGTACGACACTGCGCGGAATTACACGACCGTATTGGACTAAAGAGTGTAACCCTTGCACCAACATAAAACACTTCAAAATTCGGTCTTTTTGGACTTATATGTCCAGGTACACAGGCATTCGGCGTGTTTCGCCTTTCATCGGTATAACTCTATACAGATGAACAAGGCTCCCAACTTTGGTCGGATACGGCCTCGTATCATAACAAATTCCGCGATTTTATTAACGCTAATGTGAATATTTTGGTGGGAAGTGCACATGTTCATTCGAGAATGTGTGTTATCCTGCTAAAATAGCATAGTTGGAACATAATTATGCAAAGAATATCGAATTACAGCTCCTTTTCCTAGGTTGGACACAACCTCGTATCATAACAAATGAAATAATGCGTTTAAGGCTCTAACGTCAATATTGTAGTGGAAAATTCTTATGATCATTTGAGAATTATCGTCCTGCAGAAATACATAGAATGCATATATATATACTCTTTATTTCCCCCTTTCGGAGATTACAACATGAACATGTTACAGAAATGAAATGTGAAACAAAAATGAACATATATACATGTACATGATATAGATACATATGAAACAGTCAATACATGAAGATGTTGTTTTGTATCTTTGTGCATGGTTAATTGTGAACTTTTACACACGGGAAGCAGATCGTATATCAGTAGCTAGTCAGGTGTTCAGTCTACGGTGTCATATATATATATATATAAGAGATTGTCACTGCTCACAAGGCACGCACGGCGTCTGCCACAAACGCACAACATAACCTGAAGAAGTTCAACAACATGTCTCTGTTTTCTGTTATATCTGTCACTGTTGATGAACCTAATAGGACACATGTATAATTGTCTGCATTCAATGTGAGCAGCTGATTTACAAAATTTGCACCCATCAAATCCCCGACCAGCTGGTGGAAGCACACTCGCTTGTTGCAAATATACGGATTCGTACATTCTGCTAAAATGTGTCTGTATATATCTGTACACTGTATGTTGCATTTATTGCAAGTCATCAGTTGACGAGTTGGTGCAGATACCCATACTTTTGCAACAATTAAGGTTGCGGCAAGTGTGCTTCTGTTATCTATGACATCCCAGAGTATGGCATGGTGCAAGTTTGATGAGTGCAATTTTCTAAATCTGACAAATTTGTCATTATTATCACATTCATTTGTCCATGTTCGCTTATGATATGTGGCTATATTGAGTCATGTCACTCTCTTCCATGCACGTTTCAAAGGAAATACTCCAGTATTCATATATGTTTGTAGGTAGTCCATCAAATCGTATTTGACAAGTATTTCACAAACATCCGGAATAAATCCAGTTTGATTTTGACAACCCCTTGTAAAATATTGGAAAAGACGAAAGTTAAAAATTTGCTTTACCAGGAGATCATTTGGGCATGTACATAATCGGCAAATGAAGTTGAGTTTGCGCATGTCAATTTGGGCTGAGGCAGGGAGCCATCCGATCATTGAAAGTGCCATTACAGTACTTGATCTTATGGATAAATGTTGGCAACATTTGGCTGCAAGCCTTACTACTTTTTCCACTTCGTACATATCTCGTTGAGATACGCTATGCCATAATTCGGAACCATATAATAGAATAGGTATGGATATTTTGGTAAGGATGGATGCGATGGTCAGTGGATTGACATTGGCAGATAAGTTATGTAAGTTCAAAATAGAGAATAGAGAAGCTCTGCTTTTTCTACAACGTCATTGTATACTTTGAGAGTTATTAAATGATCGATTAAACTGAATTACAACGTGCGTTACACAATCGTTATACTCTATTACACTTTGCCCAAGTTTGACAGGTTGTAGGTCGGTCAGATTTCTGGCAGTGAATGCAATAGCTTTACATTTAATTTGGTTCATAGTATATCTCCATTTCAGTGAATATGTGTGTACGGTGTTTAATGAATTTTGCAAGCAACGTATATTTGGGCAAATAATGGTGATGTCGTCAGCTAGCGTTGGATTTCCGCATTTAATCGACGCAATGCGCGCCCCATGTGGCGAGGCTTGCAGATTATTTAATAGCTCATCCACGTATAAAAGATACAACCAAGTTGAAATGATGCCTCCCTGCTTCACCCCTTGTCTCAGAGGAAAAATACTGGATTTTGCTCCGTTGACCAAGACACAGCTGTACATGTCTAAATAGCTGTTCATTATCATTCTTAGGAACTTTCCTTTGATGCCGAAATTGAACAACTTAAAGACCAAACCATTATGCCAAACGGTATCAAAAGCTTTCGCTGTGTCCAAGAAGGCAACAAAGCTATCCGAGCCAAGCTCTCTGTTATATGCAATTGTCTCTTGAAGGTTAAATGACACTGTCACTGAATCTAAATGTTTTTGATAGCCATTTTGCTGTTTATTTGGAAATTCTATTTCTTTTATTTTACACCAACGTTGTAGACGCAGATGTAAAATCTTTTCAAATGCTTTGTATATAACAGAGAGCAGGGTGATAGGTCTGTAGCTGTCCGGGGCACAGCGTGGTTTACCATCTTTGTATATAGGTATCACGGTTCAAATTTTCTGATCTGTAGGAACATACTCATGCTCGATCATAATCAAAAAAGATCTTCAGATAGTGCACGAGCGTGTTTCCACCATTGATCAGATGCTCATTTACAATTAAATCAATGCCAGGAGCTTTCCTGGTTTTCAGATCAGCGATTACATGTTTAAGCTCTTCCAAGTCGACTGGACAACCCAAAATAGGACATGAAAAGCCATCATCTGATCTGGTAAAATCATTCACCTCAGAGTCTACATGCTCCTTGAATGATTGATAAAATGCTGGCTCTTCTTTCGGAACAAATACAGATGCAAAGTGTGACTGAAAAATGTTACATATTTCATTCGGGTCGTTTGTTATAACACCATGTGCTTCAATTTGGTTAATACTATTCTTGCGGTTATTTCGTTTGCTATTGAGCGTGCGCCAGAATAACCTAATATCGCAATTGGCAGTCCCATCAAGATCATCATAGAATTTTTGTTCAGATTCTCGGATTGCATCTCTTTGATGTTTTCGAAATTGTCTCTTAGCAGACTTATATGCTTTGTATTGTGTGTTGTTGCTATCCCGCGGACGACCCGTAGCAAGCCATGCTATCCGAAAAGATCTCTGGTAGCATGAGCTGTTTTCACTGAGGTTGTCCAGTACGGCTTGGAATGTCTGTTGAAATGACTAACAGGCAATGCTTGTTTTGAAGCAATGGTTATGAACTTTACTATATGACTGTACAGCGATTCGATGTGGCGATTATTGCTAGTTTGGGTGAGTGTTGCCAAGTCAAATGTTTGGAGTTCATTATTTAAAATGCATTGATACATACTCAAGTTGTCGTGTGTACACTTATTCCACGCAACTTGAGGGTTGTTATCCTGCTGAAACATGATAATTGGTATTGAAATGCACGTATGTATCGGTAAGTGGTCAGATACGTGAAATATGTCATTATCTTAAACTCGACTGGAACGGATAAGATTGTTTTGAATTCGGGGTAATATAACATAATCAAGGGTCTTTTCCGTAGGACGAAATGTATATTGCGGTTCAGCATTTTCGACTATAGACAAATCATTTTGATTGATAAAGCTCGAAAACAGCCTATTTCTATCATTCGAGGGATTTGTGGTAAGCATTGCGTTAAAATCGCCACATATAATTACTGTACCAATCAACCTGTGTCCATGTATGGAAGGTCTTCGAGCCAATTCCCACCCTTCAATATAAGCTAAAAATAGACGCAGTGCCCAATAATGTGTAAGTCTTATCTATACTCATCTGAGTATACGACGCCAGGCGTATGCCATCAGGGGCCCGTTTCACTAAACTTCCTACGACTAAAATGTTCGTAAGTGTAAAATTATGATAGTCTGTAAATTTCACATTAACAATGTTTTCTGGTAAATAATTGTTGGATTTACATTTATTGAGCATAGGCTGCATGTGCAGCCTATGCTCAATACATGTAAATCCATCAATTGAAATTTGCAGGCGATTCTAAATTTGCGCTTACCAACATTTTAGTCGTAAGAAGTTTAGTGAAACGGCCCCCTGATCTGTATACACGTATACATATCTATTTACTAATAGAAACAAGTGATTGCATTTTAGCAGTGCGTGTCTAGGGCCTTTGACAAGCGACATAGTGGCATGTTTATTACATGTATACATACAACAAAATGTTATTTTCGATCATCGAATAAAAAACTTGACGCTCAAGCAACCAATATATCTGCGTCACTGCTGACGCGCATTTATGTCTGTATGTTATGTAAAAGCTGAACAAAACACCTATCCACGATTTTACTCGCCCAGGTAAAACCAGAGATAAAACAACTCGTTTTAATGATATTGTTGGAGAGGTAAAAACTCTGGAGCTCTGTACCCATTTGTCAATGTAAAATCGTACTATATGTTTGGTCTCATTATTTTGTAGATGCTCCTATCTATTATGAACAATTTTATCCACCAAGTTATATAAAACCACATGCAATGTCGTAAACCATGACTTAATGCAAATTACAATTGCTATGTAATGTGTGTCAATATATGTAGTCTGTGATCCAGCTATGCCGAATGCGCAGTCTGATTTGGAGCTACGTTAGTTGCATACATCGCAACGCCCATTTTCCCAGCCTACAGACAACATATATATGCTCGTATATGACCAAAGAATAACCATATTACCATATACATTCGATCATTCTGTTTGATGTTTACCCTACGAACACTGGCTAGAAAGTGATTTTAAACTTCCCGCTGACATCATATTCACATCATAACAATTCAAGTCTCGCGAGACTTGCCAAAACATATACCAGATTAACCCACCGATAAGACAGCAATATTTGTATATACGTTGTAACGACAAATATATTAATTACTGTCTTTATTATCAAAACCTCTAATTTCCGCGGAAATTAGTGAGAGAAAAAGTCGAAGGTTGACAGCAATTTCTGCGTCCTTGTGGAATTTATAAAAAAAAATGCATTACTATATTGACGAACACAAAGGAAATAAATGTACATGCTTGGATTTAACGACGGCACTGGCTCGATGACCTTGCATGTCGTCTCCCAGGAGGGGAGAAAGGAAGGAGGTGGATGCAGATGGAACCGGCCCCAGGGGCCTAGCTCTTATTAGAATAATCGCCTCTGGTTCTTTAACCCAGACTCTCCTTCAAATCTGATACACGAGACCGTCTTTTAAAGTCCCCATCCGAAATGACTAGTAGAGCAGGACATACAAAGTATCTCAGAAATATTGACGCCCTGGCTGAGAATCAAACCCGGGTCGTCAGCGTGGCAATCAGACGGCGTGATCCCACGACCGCGGTCTGCTCGGATCACAAAGGAACGCTCACTCGTAGTATAGGTCTGTGTATGTAACGTGCATTTGCATGTAAACATGCTAAATGATATCACGTTATGTGCAGCAATAAAATCTTGAAACATAATTGATATTGCCGTAATTAATAGGTTATATTACCTTATAAACAAGAATAATCTTGTCACAGGTAACCCCGTGTGACTTAACAATAATTGAGTCACGCCATGTGATTGTGTACCTGCGTAATTTCATTAAATACGTTTACAAAATTTGCAATATTTTCCGTCAACGGCGTCAAAAGTTGACGAAATTTTCAGAGTACATGCGGAATATAATTCCGCATGTACTCTGAAAATTTCGTCTACTTTTGACGCCGTTGACGGAAAATATTGTAAATTTTGTAAATGTATTTAATGAAATTACGCAGACGTCCGAAGGTACAAAATCACATGGCGTGTCTCAATTGTTCTACATAATAGTACGGCCTGTGCCGTATGATGACACATTTCTCCCTCCACATACACAACCGTTTGCGTTAAACTTGCCTAGATATGTCTGAACATCCATTGCCAATTTAGACTCGTAATCAAACAGTTTGATTGACTGAGCCTGAGCTGTAGCACATCTCAGTCTCAGTCAATCAATCTGCTTTATTTCAAGAAAAATATTCAATAATTCTGAAAGAAAAAAAAAATTACGCCTATTGGCAAGATTAGCGCACGCTAACGTGATAACTAGCTTTCCGCAAAAATACGATATGTTGAACACTGAGTTCTGCAAAAACAAGGAACTCACTCTTCCGACGTTTCAGCACAAGGTCACAACGTCATCTTTTCGCGTTTAATGGCAAAATAAATGGCGTCAAAGATGATTCATTTACGGAATGGTGCGAGGGGTTCCGAGTGCACAGGGCCATTGCGAAATATAAAATGGATGCCAGTTATCGTTTAGTAGAAAGTAATTCCTTGACAAAGGCCTGGTGCAGAAACGTCGGAAGAGTGGGTTCCTGGGGCCCGTTTCTTTAAACTTCCTACGACTAAAATGTTCGTAAGTGCAAACCTATGATAGTCTGTAAATTTCACATTAACAATGTTTTCTTGTAAACAATTATTGGATTTACATTTATTGAGCATAGGCTGCATAAGCAGCCTATGCTCAATAAATGTAAATCCATCAATTGAAATTTACAGACGATCTTAAATTTGCACTTACGAACATTTTAGTCGTAAGCAGTTTAGTGAAACGGGCCCCTGGTTTTTGCCGAATTGTTTTATTTGAGAACGTTGGTCACTGTTGTTGCACTCCACGCCAGCGTAAAATGTTTCACGTCGAAACATACAACGGTTTCCTCACGAGATGCCACTCGGGTATATGGAGCTATCGCATAAACTTGCGCTGGTTGGCTTAACCCTTTCACCAGTAACTGGAATGGATTTTGATATGTTAATTTTGTAACCAAGCCAATCGAGACAAAATGATTTCCAGACTAGTCCATTTATGTAAAGATGGTGTTTTTGTTCTCAAAAATATGAAAATTACTTGCAAAAAGTGTAGATCCTGGTGAGACGGCTCAGTTTTACTATGCTTTGTACGACTAAGTTGTTCGTAAGTGCAAATTTAGGATCGTCTGGAAGTTTCAATTGATGGATTTACATTTATTGAGCATAGGCTGCATATGCAGCCTATGCTCAATAAATGTAAATCCAATAATTGTTAATGTTAAATTGAGAGATTTAGTGAATCATGTTTTTTCACTAAAGAACATTTTAGTCGTATGATTTTAAAGTGAAAAGGCCCCCCTGGATCTACACGTTTTGCCAATACCACTATCAAGGTGCATGCTCACGTGGTTTCAACAACAACACCTATTACTGAAACTTCCAGAAGCGCCTCCGATACAAGGTACGTACTATTTTATGAAATATGACGCATAAAACGCGTCTTGTTAAGCTGCATTTGGTGGTCTCGGTACTGTGGCCCAAACCTCTGTCGTTTTTGGGAAGAATCGATGTCCGTGTGTACCATGTTTACTGACACGGAAATCAACATAAGTATGTTCCGAAGTCCAGAGAACACCAAATGCAGCTCACGAAGAGGCGTTTGCTGCGCTATAGTTCATCAAAATCCGTTGCATATTAAGGAAACTATCAAATAATACTTACTTTGAAGTGGACGCGCTTTCAACCATTGCTGTTGTTCTAACCACGTGATCACGCACCTTGACTATACATGCTTGTGGTGGTGAAACAACTTACTCACTGACAAGACGAGTTAAATTGGACGAGATAACTAACACGAATTTTAATATCGTCATTGTGACAGTCTAATACGGGGGCCCGTTTCACTAAACATATTACGACTAAAATGTTCGTAAGTGCAAAATTATGATAGTCTGTAAATTTCACATTAGCAATATTTTCTTGTAAACAATTATTGGATTTACATTTATTTAGCATAGGCTGCATATGCAGCCTATGCTCAATAAATGTAAATCAATCAATTAAATTTTCAGACGATCCTAAATTTGAACTTACGAACTTCTTTGTCGTACGAAGCTTAGTGAAACGGGCACCTGGTCACTAGTGACATCTAACTTTACATCAATTTCTACATTTTGCTACAGTGTCATTATGATGATTGCATACATTACAATCTCATCTCGACTACTGTCTGTTTCATGAAAGCTGCCCAAATCTTACGGCCATAACTTGAACAATGTAAAAACAATATATTTTGGATAATATTAAATGATCGCAAAATTTAAGAATGAGACTATATTTCGTGAACTTTGGTCAAATATTGATTTTATCACGAACATTTGATTTGTCTATGGGGGAGGATTCAAAAAAGGAAAAAACTAAGAAAACGACAGATAAATTTTGGAAATCGGTCCAGTATTTCGGAAATTCGAAACATTTCCCCATGTTAATTCCCCAGACATCTTCAATTATGGGGATTTAACATGTGGAAATCGTTATTTCGCAATAAAATCAATATTGGACCAAATTTCACGAAATAAAAAGAAGGATCATTCTTAAATGTTGCTGTAATTTAATATTATCGAAAACATATTGTTCAATGCTACGGAGCCCCGCGGGGGGGGGGGGGGGGGGGCGCGTAAAAGTTGGGCAGGTTTCGGGAAACAGACAGTAAGAAAGTCGTCTTGATGCGGTACGTATCGCGAAACTAGTGACTACTGTGTGTTTCACGAAAGCTTTCCAAATTGTACGGCCATATAAACAATGTAAAAACAATCCCTTTTTTCGATAATATCAAATTTTATCAAAATGTAAGAATGAAAATTCTTCTTATTTCGTGACATTTATGTCAACTATTGATTTTATTACGAACAATTTATTTTTCTATGTGAATTTAACACCGGGGAATAGGACGTGCAGGAGCTGTGGCAGGAGTCAAAAAACGAAAACATAAATTGACTCTGAAACCTGTCTAGATAGCTTGGAAATTATCTAAAAAGAAAATAAAAGTTAAATTTTGAAATTCGGTCAAAAATATTGTTTTTGCATTGTTTATATCGCCGTAAAACATGACGAAAATCACATTTTTCCAGTCGCATATTGCTAGGTGGACTTTTGACCGATGAAATGCACCACATTTCTCAATTCACAGTTCAGTAGACGATTTCACCAACATTGCAAAGTACACGAATCTTGGTAAGTACACTTTGAGGGAGAAATTTTCAATTTAAGGATAAATATATAATTTTTTATTATACTGGAACCTCTTTAAACCGGACACAGAGACATGTTAGTTGTACTTAATTTTGATACGTTTCATTGTCATTTACCTCTATTAATAATGTCTGTTCATGATCGCAAAGCATCCACGCGTGTCTGTTTTTCAGTGGAACTGTATACTGTATGGCACTGTATACTGAATGTATTACATTATCACAGCCATTTTGACTGTGATAATGTAATAAATTCAGTATAATAATTCTGCATATTTTTAATCATCAAATATATGCAGTCGTTAGTTCTATATGACATAATGCATTTCGGGAAAAATAAATGATTACTCCCTCAAAGTATACTTAGCTAGATAAGTATGCTTAGCAATGTTGGTGAAGGTTAGAGGATACCACCAAATAGCGCGAAATCGCACAGCGGGTACGCAGAAGTAGTCCGGTATAAAAAAAATAGTGCGGGCGTTTTGAGGTCACAGACATAGTTTGCTTGCAAATCTTGATCCATTACTACCCAGTTTCACTTGAGGAACATTTTGGGGTGCTTTTAACACCAGTTTTCAGCATATGTGTATCATTTACAAGAAAACACTGGGCATGTTGGTCACGTGATGTAAACAGAGTTTCCGTGGCCAAAAAAATGTAAACAATATTAGGGGATATGATGAGGTTGGAACTTTTAGGAGTACGGTAAGTGAACCTATTGTTTAATTCATGCAGAACCAGTACAGACTGGCTGCAGGTCATGTACAAGTAGATCCCACAGCATCCATACGAATAGTGAAAGTAGGAGAGACTGACCTTATTTGGATGGCATTCGGTTAAATTATATAGTAAAACTATTTGGTGTGGTCTAACCTGAAATCGGCTACTGGAGCTAGCCCGGCCACAAACGTCTAAGCGAAAATTCTCCAGTCACAGCCACGTATTACCCAAACATCGCTATTCCGCCATCGACCCGATTGATCGATTGACATTTCGACCCCTACCAGACAAAACCAGCCCTCTATCATTTTCCACCCGTATAGATACTGACAAACTTATGCAGCATAATCATACGCCATACAGATTCATGATTCAATGATCGTATGGCGAGCAGCGTAGACCCTGATCAGACTGCGCGGATGCGATCAGGGTCTACGCTGGACGCAAAGGCGATTACTCCCCTTGGAAATTAACATTTGGCCATAAGAAATGCATGTATGTACTCTGAAAATTTTGTCATTATTTGACTTATTTATGAAAAATATTGTAAACGCATTTAATGAAGTTACTCAGATGTCCGAAGGTACAAAATCGCATGGCGTGTCTCAAATGTCTACTAATACGTATTGAAGTAATGGCTTGAGTGCTGGGGCACTTCATCTTGCTGACACAAGGTCGGAATCCATAAACCTTTATAACTTGGTTGCTGGTCAACAAAAGGCACAACTCCATATGAGACACGCCATGTGATTTTGTACCTAATAAAATGTGCGAATTTTGATGAGAACTATTTAGAGAAGGTGTGATATTTTCTGTAAATGACGTAGCAAGTTGAAGGAATTGTCAAAGCAATTGCTATGCTGCTGTGAAAATGTCTACATTTATTTTACGTAATTTAATCATAAATTGTGTAAATATGTTTAATGAATAACCGCCCATCTTCTTAGGCACACACTCACACGGCATGTCACATATGTATTGAGCCCCGCATGGGACATGGATAATAACAATTCGTTCCCTCAATTTAACAAGTCGTTCCCTCGATATAACAATTCGTTCCCTCGAATTAACAATTCATTCCCACGAAATGACAATTAGTTTCCTCAATTTAACAATTCATTCCCTCGAATTAACAATTCGTTCTCCGGTATAACAATTCGTTCCCACGAATTAACAATTCGTTCTAGTGGGAACGAATAGTTAGTGGGAACGAGTTGTTAATTCCTGTGAACGAATTGTTACTTCGTGGGAACGAATTGTTTAACTGATGGAACGAATTGTTATTTCGCGGGAACGAATTAATAAAAACAAAAAAATTCTACGTCCACTGCGGGGCTCCGTAGATATGACGTTATTGACCACCAATTATGTTTATAATGGCAAAAGTTCATAACGCCGATGACAATGCACTAATATTTGTAGCAGTTATAGAGAATAGTAGGTTAGTGCCGTGAATGGGAAAAATAGCTGGCAAGGCTTAGGAAACGGAAAATAGAATTTCTTTATTTGTCATCAGAAGTAAATGTAGTGACCACCATTTGAACCGTCTCGCCGAGACGGTTCAAATGAGTGGTCACAGCATATACTTTGGTTCAGAAATAAGGAAAATAGATAGAGAATAGTAGGTTAGTGCCGTGAATGGGAACAAATATATGGCAAGGCTCAGGAAACGGGATGGGCGAGGCTCTGCCGAGCACATCCCGTTTCCGTGCCGTGACAGATATTGTTTCCCATTCACGGCACTAACCTACTATTCTATTTATCCCGTCAATACCTACAAATGGCTTTAAAATGCAAAAAAGTAACCCCAGTCACCGCATATATTCATACGTGGTAATTATGTCGTATTGACAGGATATCAAAAATGTTTCACGGCACATACGCACTGTGTTGACGGGATAAATGACGTTATTGACCACTAATTATTTGTACAGCTCAGGCCCAGCCAATCAAACTGCTTGATTGCCAATTGGTATTGCCAATAGATCATCAGCAGCCGATTTCATCAAAATTGCAAAGTATACTTATCAAGCTAAGTATACTTTGAGGGAGTAATCATTTATTTTTCCCGAAATGCATTTTGTCATATAGAACTAACGACTGCATATATTTGATGATTAAAAGTATGCAGAATTATTATGTTGAATTTATTACATTATCAAGCCAAAATGACTGTGATAATGTAATAAATTCAGTACATTTGTATAATAAAAATTAATAAATTTACCCTTAAATTTAAAAGTTGTCCTTCAAAGTATGCTTTGCTAGATAAGTATACTTTACAATGTTGGTGAAATAGGCTTCTGGCGGCCGTTTCACTAAACTTCGTAGGACTAAATGTTCGTAAGTGCAACATTATGATAGTCTGTAAATATCACATTAGCAATGTTTTCTTGTAAACAATTATTGAATTTACATTTATTGAGCATAGGCTGTATATGCAGCCTATGCTCAATAAATGTAAATCCATAAATTGAAATTTACAGACGATCTTAAAATTGCACTTACGAACATTTTAGTCGTAGGAAGTTTAGTGAAACGGGCCCCAGATATGCGACATAGCCTACTGGGCAAGATTAAAAGAGAATAACACACTCCCAAAAACAGATAGATTTGCATTATATAGCTATATTAAAGACATATCGTGGCTTTACTTGACTTGTAGTTATTATAATTCCACAGATATTTGGTTTTTAATTTCCATTATGTATGCGCTCTCCACTCCTTGTGGATTTTAGGCTGCCTCCATTAAAATCATGTGATACGCTTTACAACTACGTCACGGCACGGTTGTGTACCTGCCCCTCTGGGTTGTTTAACGGGGACTTCACATTTGTGACTGTGATTGGATAAATGTTTTGTTTTTTTATTTGTGACCAGTATAGCCCTGATTAAATATCACACTTCTTCAGCCTGGTAACGATATATATTGCTTAGAAGCAGAACATGTGTTTCATCGATAGAAAGGTGACCGTGCAGATCCTGATCAGGCTGTGCAAATTGTGCATACCATTATCAGACTGCTGCTTTTGCAAGCTGATCTAGCTCTATACTGGTGGCAGAGACAATCTGCCAGGTTTAGTAAAGATAGTGAACCATTCCACATCAAAGAGTGTCATATACTGCCATCTGAATTTCAAAGATATGATTAGCCCCAGGAATGTTTCTGCTGGTCGTAAAACATATTTACACAGCACATGAGAAAACACCACGTGTTGCTGTGTCATAAGAATTATATATTTTATTAGGTACATCCTGCTGCTGGGTTTGGCAAAATTTAATTTTTACTTTCATTCCAGTTATATTCAGCAAATAAATAAAATAAAATCTGATTAGGGACTACACCATTCATTTGACACTGTATGATACAGTATCGTACTGTAGACCTTGTATTTTGCTGGTTGCAAACATGATGCAGTCTGTTTTGTAACGGACCAGTGTAGGTCATACATTTGTTGAGGTATAAATCTCCCACAAAATTGTTATTAAAATTTCAGGTATGGTACATAAGAAAACACACCAGTGCATTAGACCATCCGTTATAATGGACGTGATTGTTTAAATTCGTCTAATGTATTATAGAATATAATAGAATAGAATTTATTGACTTAAACTCATATAAACAAATACATGTATATACAAAATAGTAGATAGTATTCTAAGAGGGAACATATTTACGTTAGAGAATGGCTGATTTTCTGTACTCGTATGGTTCTTTTAAATATTTACACACATTTACAACCGTCCTTTTATGATATGTAACTAATAGCGAAGTAAATTTGATACGCTTGGTCTCAACCTGTAGAATGAACCAATATACTGCGATATAATGTGTGTGAGAGAAGGACATATGATAATAAAATGATAGGCGTCTTTCTTCCATGTCTCCTGAATCGCACATAGTGCATACTCTTTGAGTGCGCTCTATGTGATTCCTACCATATCTCCCTGTCTCTATCCGCAGCCCATGTGAGCCCATATGTATTCTAGTTAGGTACTTCCTTAGCTCACGATTGTACACAATACTTAAATAGTTCTCAAATTCAAAATTCCCCTTTATATGTGTGTAGAACGTCATTACGTTATTGGCTTCAACATATTCTCTCCACTTTTGTATGAAACAGTCTAGTATATACGGTGTTCCGTTAAGGCCATCGTAATATCGCTATCGGGTCGATACTACGATAGTACGATACTACGATGACGATAGTACGATACTACGATGACGATAGTACGATGACGATACTACGATGCGACGATGGCGATAGTACGATACCACGATGACGATAACGCGATATCACGATAGAACGATGACGATACTACGATATTATATCGTACTATCGTAATATCGTCGTCGTACTGTCGTGATCTCGTAGTGTCGACCCGATAGCGATTTTGCGATGGCATTAACGGAACACTGTGTATCGTAGTATCGTACTATCGTCATCGTGCTATCGTACTATCGTCATCGTAGTATCGTACTATCGTCATCGTAGTATGGGCATGCGCATTTTCATCAAAACAATGGATGACGAGGTAATTCGTCAGTATTTTGATACATATAATCATCATTAGATTGATTTAATTTCATTTAATAGGTATTTAGGAAGATATTTGAAAAATTAATCTTGTTTGCGCCGTTTGCGCCGAAATTCTTGTTTGCGCTATTAACAAGGTGTGTGATCACGTGGTTTCCGAACCCGATTTTCCGACGTGACGTAATCTGTGACGTAATTTTTACAGTACATTTTCATTAAAATCTTCCTAACAAACGGACGGATTTTGATGATATGTAGCGCACCAAATACGATGGCATATGTGTTTTATGGGTGCTCTGAAAGTTCTTTACAATAACTTATAAATTTCACAAAGAGTCTACTGTAAACACATCTACAAAACATGACGTCATGCCGTTCGGAAACCCCACCTTGAATAAGGCGTACCGCCATTTTCGCTAAGGTGATAGTACGATACTACGATACTACGATGACGATATTACGATACTACGATGACGATAGTACGATGTAATATTGTAGTATCGTCATCGTACTATCGTGGTATCGTACTATCGTCATCGTGCTATCGTACTATCGTCATCGTAGTATCGTAGTATCGTACTATCGTACTATCGTACTATCGTACTATCGTAGTGTCGACCCGATAGCGATATTACGATGGCCTTAACGGAACACCGCAAGTATACGTTGTTTGAATACGCACACAAACGCACTATGATCAATTGTTCGCTGATACCAAGCATGTCCAAAACCGAATCTATATAACAAGTCTTTTAACTTTGATACCCAATTTGTTTTACCATCATCAGCTTCCCTCATAGCAGCAATATATAATTGTAAGATACAATTGTCAGTACTGATCAGGTTGCCCTAATATTTTACAATTCTAAAACCCCAAACTTCACAAGCATAATTTAGCCTTGATGAGACAAAGGCGTCAAATAGCTGGCCCATGCATTATACTGCAGATTGAAATGATTGTTTGACTGGATGGCTAACAGTGCATATGCTGATCAGACAGCACAGGTGGCAGATTAGTCTGGGTCTGCACTGATTGTAAGAACAATAAGCATGGCTTAGTTAGATTAACTATTAATGGTAGACATGTAAAACGCGTCTGCATAAAGGTGTGAACAACAAGTGTTGACTTGTGGACAAGATATACAGAATTGGAATAGTTCGATTTCATCAACATTAGTATTACGAGGTCGATTTTGTTAGTTTATTAATCTGATTATATATTAATTACAACTTGGGGGATATTTTGGTCAAATAGGTGCCGTTTTTACCTGGGATCGTTTTGACCTGGGGCCGTTTTCACCAGCTCCCATTTTACCGATTAGATGATGTGCTTGTACACGGCCCCGCACTGTGACGTCACGGCTATCCAAGATGGCGACTTACAGGCGATTTGAAGCCAGCTACAAAACATGAATAATAATGGCATTGGTCGTTTTATTTCGCTCGCGACGTTATCTACTGCGTTTCGTGTTATTTCGACATGATGTATTCATTTAATATGAATTCAGCGAGTCCGTTCCTATATTTTAACTCCTGATCGGCTAGCGCACTCCTACAGTCGAAATATACATGTTCTTAACCCTTTCAACCATAAGTAACTGGAATGGACGGTGATACATTTACATGTATGTTGATTTAATGACCAATCCAATAATCACAAAACGATTTTCAGTCTAGTCCATTTATAAGAAGGGGTGTTTTTTTGCTCAAAGAAATATGAAAAGTACTTGCAAAAAGTGCATATTCTGATGAGACGGCTCGTTAGGAGCCGGCTCATCTGGATCTACACTGTTTGCAAACACTGAAAAAGACGAAGAAACCCATGAAAATTAGTATCACAAATGTTTATTGTTGTCCGGTTTAGAGAATTTCCACTGTATTTAGAAAAATGTATGTCGAAACGAGATTTTTCAGAGTTTATTTCTTACTGAATAGAACAGTAAACTGAGTTTTGTGAACAGAGTAGACCCAGATCAGACTGCACATCCAGATCAGACTGCACTGCACATCCAGATCAGACTGCACATCCAGATCCAGATCCAGATCAGACTGTGCTGCACATCTGTGCACATCTGTGCAGTCTGATCTGGGTTTACTGTGATAGTGCAATAACATTAATAAGTGTGAAAATGTGAATCTGGCAAATAATGCAGTCCCGGATCAGATTGCGTAGATATGTAGGATGATCTGGATCAACACTAGTTGAAACCATTATAGTTGCTCCACGCTACATTCGCCCTTTTACAAGCAATAAGGCAATACAATACACAATTTGGGCCGGATTTCTATAAATAATTCCAGCACAAAATTATTTACGCAATTCCCTAACATTTGATTGGCCCGTAGCAAGTCTCTGTCCAAAATTTATATCCCAGTAAACTCCCATGCCGAACTACTTTCCGTAACCGTGAGGCGCAGTTAAAATAATTCTTAAGAAAACGGAAAATAAACACATTATTTTTATGAATTTATTTCAAATGCTGGAATTATAAGGAATGAATGGTATTTTTGTTGAATTTATCGGGGATATAAACTTCGAAAAGTCACGGGAATTCTGGACGAGGCCTTGCGGCCTTCGTCCAGTATTCCCGCGACTTTTCCGAGTTTATACCCCGATAAATTCCACAAAAAGGCCATTCATTCCTATAATAAATTTAACGGGAGATACATGTAACTAGCTACGATTTCCAAGTATAACGTAACAGAAAGCTAAAGAAAGCAACGCCTACTTTTAAGATTCTGCACTTCATAAAAACAGTCGGTAAATAACAGTTTCATTAAAGGTTCATGTCCACTCAGTAGGCACAAAATGTTCTTTATATCAGTGATATCATCTGCGCCATTTTCTGGATAATTAAACATTCATTCACCATTACCCCGCATATAGATTGACAGTATTATAGATTTTATAACAGACGAAAATATTCACACTGATATCATGGGCGATAACCGTGTTTCCTTAAAGTGTTAACAGAAATTACTATTTATTCTTTGTATTTGTTTTTTGATGTGCAATGATCGTACTTTATAATTTGTCGAATTTTTTTTTTTTGTCAGGTGACGCATTTAATAGGCTAAATAATTAAAAAATGTCATGCCTCATTTGCATATGAAAATAACCTAATACCACCGCGAGTCACTGTCAGTAAAATAATATTACTAAATGATAACAAATGTATAGCGGGCACTCACATTTTTAGAACTGGTGGAGTAGTGACACAATTATACACTTATTTAATTCCTATAAAGAACATACCTATTGTGTGGGACTGTACCTTTAAATCACTTTATAGGTATAAACACTGGAATTTTATTTTATTATGTGATTCTACTATAGTAGTAGGGCGAGAAAAGTGCATATCCGACCACGGGACTCGAATCTGGGACCTCTGATTTACTGTACCATCGCTCTAACCGACATAAATATACACATTCTCCACATGGTGAGTTACGTACCGTGTCATACTCCCGTCAAATCGAAATTCGTCCCCGAATTCTATATTTAATTCGTCTCTGAATTTCATAATTGTCGGTACATTTTGGGCAGTATTATCAGTCACGGTCCCACGTTGGGCACCAAATATCACTTGAGAGTATGATGCATATCCGACGGGACTCGAACCCGGGACCTCTGGTTTACCGTACCCTCGCTATAACCGGCTGAGCTCAACGGGCACGAATATACGGAGCCCACAGGGGACATGAATTTTTTTAATTAATTCGTTCCTACGAAATAACAATTCGTTCCCTCAATTTAAAAATTCGTTCCCACAAATTGAGGGAACGAATTGTCATTTCGTGTGAATAAATTGTTAATTCGAGGGAACGAATTGTTATATCGTGGGAACGAATTGTTATTTCGTGGGAACGAATCAATAAACAAACCCTTGTCCCCTGCACGCGCGGGTATGTTTTGTAAGTTGTTCTGTGAAAGAACAAACACAATGTGTATAATGCTATTTTACGCTATTTCCTGGTGAAGTAATATGAACATTGCTTGGGGGATTTGTCCAAGTATTAAATCCGTTCATGAATGTCTACTTAATAAGTTTATATTTTTTTCCTTTTTTTTTCTCAAGTTTCCTTGGGTGAAATTTTAATTTATGCTAAAGATTTCCTTTTTAACATAGCTTTACCTTCGCTTTTTTCAAGGCCTTATTTGTTTTTACCGGATACGTAGGTAGGTTTACAGTGTAGGTAGGTAGGTTTACAGTGTAGGTAGGTTTTCGTCAACTGGGTGGACACTTAACATAGAAAAGATATGGTTGGCCTAATCTTGGGTTGAAAATAAATACAAATCGACATTTTCAATATATGAAACATTATTTGTCCCTTCTTCCGCCCACCCTGTCAGTGTCCGTCGGGCCGTCGGTCGGTCGGGTCAGTACATCAAGGCCCCGATTCACTAAACTTCGTAAGATTAAAATGTGCATAAGTGCAAAGTTAGGATCGTCTGGAAATTTCAATTTATGGTTTTACATTTCTTGAGCATATGCAGCATATGCTCAATAAATGTAAATGTAACAAGTGTTTACAAGAAAACATTGTTAATGCAAAATGTACAGGCTATCATAATTTTGCACTTACGAACATTTAGTCGTACGAAGTTTAGTGAAACGGCACCCTAAGCTCCAAGTAAGTTTTGTATGTAAAGAGTATACCCCCAAATTTCAAATTCAATACCTTTACAAACGTATTATCGATTTTCTTCCTTACTAAATATGATCAAATGATAACGGTAACACAATATAAAACAAATCACTTATTTGAGCTGCAAAAAGCAAACACTGTTTGCTTTTTGCAGCTCAACTAAGTTACTTTTCAACTTTATCACAGTATTTACAGTCCTCAATTTGAAAATCAATGCGTATTTTCGCATTGTTGTGAGTATTTTTTACTCCTGGATTTGATAATCAATGCGTATTCTGCTATTATAAGTGCGTAAAATACGCCAATACGCACCTTATCTGTAGTTCTAGTATATACATGCATGTATCGAGTAATGATAATAATGTTTCGCTAAATGTATACTGCCGGTTTCGCTGGCTAATGGTGAACACTGTAGACCATGATCCGCCTGTCTGGGTCTACATTGTTATACTCTGGTTGCAGAGAAATAAGGCCACGTTTGTCGTATCGTGGCTCCAATTTATGGTAATAACACGGAGATAGAATCGTTAGTTTGGAAATTAAGTTTGCACTAAATGTGCGGAAAATCGTTAAACATGGCTGTGACTGACGAAGTGGATCTGATTGCGCTTGCGCCCAGTTCAGACACAAGCGGTCTGATCAGGGTCTGTAATGTTCGCCATTCGAACATATACATGTAGGTTTTTCATAATCAGGCATTTTCTTCAAGTGTGCTAGTAGATTAGGGGACTGGTCACAAAAGCCACGATTTCACTCGCTGAGGCTACGACTGGAGAAATGGGGATTATGGGTATTGCGACTAATGTAGATCCAGATTATCTGATCAGAGTCCGTATTGTTCACCCTTCCATCAATGAAGCACCCGTCATGCTTCTAACAAGCAATATAGATCGCGACCAATGTAGATCCAGATCAGCCTGTGCATCCGCACAGTCTGATCAGGATCTGCATTGTTCGCCATTCCATCAATGAAGCACCCGTCATGCTTCTAACAAGCAGTATATATCGTTATCAGGCGACATTACAGGGGCCCGTTTCACTAAACTTCGTACGACTAATATGTTCGTAAGTGCAAATTTACGATCGTCTGTAAATCTCACTTTATGAATTTACATTTATTGAGCATAGGCTGCAAATGCAGCCTATGCTCAATAAATGTAAATCCAATAATTGTTTACACGAAAATATAGTTAATGTGAAATTTACAGACTATCATAATTTTGCACTTACGAACATTTTATTCGTACGAAGTTTAGTGAAACGGGCCCCAGGAGTGTAGTATTCGTTCAGGATCTAAACTGGTCACAAATCCCAGAGGCACCATTTCTCTCGCCACAAACACTAATAGTCGTATAACCAAGGAACAGGGAAATATAATACGCCTCTGATTTTGACACAGATAAGAACACAAAGTAAATATTTTGAAATAATTATAAATTGCGTTTCACAGACACTGACATCGTGGCTATGGCGAGATATAGCGAACACCAGTGGCCTATTTCACCAACATTGTAAAGTATACTTCTCTAGCAAAGTATACTTTGAGGGAGAAATTTTCAATTTTAGGATTAATTTATTATTTTGTATTATTTATTTTTTATTACACTGAATTTATTACATTATCACAGCTATTTTTGCTGTGATAATGTAATACATTCAGAATAATAATTTTGCATACTTGTAATCATCAAATATATGCAGTCGTTAGTTCTATATGAAATAATGCATTTCAGGAAAAATTAATGATTGCGAGGGATCAAAGTATACTTTGCAATGTTGGTGAAATAGGCTACCGGCTGTCTGTTACACGAGTTACTGTCGACAGACGTTTGGCGATTAAACACATAGTGGAACCGCTCTACTCCGGACACCAAGCAAACACATGTGATCTTGATTGTGATGAGCCATTTATCTGTTCATGATCGCACAGAACACAACAATAGCTCAGAATGATCAAATGCCTGATTTACAGTGAAACCTCTCTGAGCCGGGCATCCTGGGGATCTCTCAGGGTGTCCGGTTTAGAGAGGTTTTACTGTATTTAATATAAAAGATGTTTAATAAATGTAAGTACCTGTTCATAAATAACAAAAATACACCTTCCACAATTCTTTTATTTAATGAAATTCAAATATTGGTTTTATTGCGAAAATGTAATGCACTTAAAGGTACATGCCAACTCAGTAGGCACACCGGCAATGTTCTTTATATCAGAGACATCATCCAAGACATTTTCTGGCAAAATAAACATTAATTCACCATTACCCCACGTATTGATTGGCATTATTATACATTTTATATCAGATTTAAACTTCCACACTGATATCAGAGGTCATAACCGTGTTTTCTTAAACTGTTAACGGACGTTACTATTTGTTCTCTGTATTTACTTTTGATGTGCAATGGTCTTATTTTATAATCTGTCGAAAATATTACAGGTGACGCATTTAATTAGTATAAATAATTAAAAACTATCATGCCTCATTTGCATTTGAAAATAGCCTGATACCACCGCGAGTCACTATCAGTAAAATAAATATTACTAAATGATTACATCTGTATATCGGGCACTCGTAATTTTTAAAATTGGTGGAATACTGGCACAATTATACACTTATTTAATTTCTATAAAGAACATTGCGGGCTTACAAAGGGGGCATGTACCTTTAACCTTCACTACGCGGGAGACGGAAATTGTCGTCTGCTTTTTATCATTTTTGCCTTAATTCTTAACGAAAAAACAGTTTAGACAGCACATGAGAATCGTCTCGAGTGGAGACGATTCTCATGCGCTGTTAAAACCGGTTTTGTCCAGAAATATTGAAAATAAAACATTTCCAGCAGACGACAAAATTTAATTCAGTGTAGTAAGGGTTAACTCTTTGAACCCGAAAGTCCGCTATATCTGTTTATGCAAACAGTGCAGATCCAGATGAGCCGGCTCGTAACGAGCCGTCTCATCAGGATCTGCACTGTTTGAAAGTAATTTTCATATTTTTCAGAACAACAAATACCCCCTTTTTATAAATGGACTAGTCTCGTCCCATCCCGTTTCCTAATCCTTGCCTGATATTTGTTCCCATTCACGTCACCTACTATTCTATTTATCCCATCAACACCTACAAATAGCTTTAAAAAGCAAAAAATAACCCCAGCCGCATCGTCAAAATCGGAAAACCGATTAGTATGACAACCGCACATACGCAGTGATTAGGTCGTATTGACAGGATATCAAATGTTTCACGGCACCGTGTTTCACGGCACATGCCCACTGTGTTGACGGGATAAATCCAGTTTATCAGGCAAGGCCAGGAAATGTGTAGAAATCCCGAGGTAGAATTCCTACCGTGTCCGACCTGTGTGCGTACTATTAACCCTTAGAAGTTAGAGCGCGGGAAAAGAAAAGTGTCGTCTGCCGTTGTTTACTATTTTGTCTTTATTCTCAATAAAAACATAGTTTCGCAGCACTTTAGAATCAATTCCAATGGAGATGATTCTAAAGTGCTGCAAAACTATGTTTTTCTTGATAAAACTGGAAATTAAAAAATGATCATCAGACGACAAATTTAATTCAGCAGTGCAAGGGTTAAACTTCGATTTTCCTATGTAAATTTTGAACTGAATTATTCTGCTGAAAATGGATAATGAACAACAGTACCAACGCTCAAAAGGTAACACTACATGTATATGTCCGTCGAGGTGTAGCCAGTATACAATGGGTGGGTTTGTGTGTGTGTGTGTGTGGGAGGGGGAGGGGGGGGGGGTAACTATGTGTAAAAAAAGAAATCAGCAAATGGAAACAAGAGTGTCGAAGGTCACAATATCGAGGCACGTCGCGGCACGGCGAGTGAATAAGGGGAGATAACTCGATGCATTGTACATGGGTCTTCATATGAAATTCTTATGATTTGCATATGAAGTTCATATTGGCTCATTTTATGTCATTTGCATATGAACTCTTCATATGAAATTCATATG
>CM055271.1:81412839-81478799 GCA_029237695.1 Conchocele bisecta
TGAAATTCATATGAAAAACATATGAAATTAATATGCCACACATTGTGTAGTGTAGTTATCGTGCGGAAAATGATACATAGAACGAAACTAAATAAAAATGGCCACAAACGGGAGATAAGTCATCCAATTTTTGTAAATAGAATAAGATTTCTCGTCTTCCCAAGATATACACTGTAAACCCAAACGTTCAACTTTAGAATGCACTTTGAACACCAAAATGCAACAGCTATTGAACACATCAAGAACGCAATGACGCGTTCAACGAGCATTTGATTTCTTAACGCTAATGTTCAAAGCATTAACGCACAGTGTTCTAATCTCAACACCCTTTGAACACTAGTGTGAGACATTGGACATTTATGTGTTCAAACCGTGAACACTACCATTCTAAACATGAACGTTGTGTGTTCAAGATTGAATATTTCAAGTGTTCCATTAACGCTTGACGCGTTCAAATACGATGCAACATATATTGAACACCCAGAACATGTTCAAGTTACAAGTGTTCAGCTTTGGAACACCACATGAACATGTAGGTATGCAATTTTGAGCACACACATATTGTGGTGCTCTAATATAAACAGAAAGGTGTTCATATTTGAACAGGGAAGTGTTCTAATTTAATCATGGAAATGTTCTAATTTGAACAGAATGTATTAAAAGCAATTCATTTACACATTTTATTTTGAATCATTCAATATAATGGCATTACATTGTACATTAGTATATAGCATTACATGCATACATATCTGCAGAGCTTCTGTATCGTTGAACGGAATAACAACATCATTTTCTCCATCATCATTGGAATAAAACATGGGTGGGTTTGGGGTTAAAGTCTAATTACATTTTGATTTTCGGTTATCGTGTTTACGGCTTACATGCGATCTAAAATGGACCATTTGCTTGATGTGAAGGAGCAAGAACATATACTGCATGCAACCGAGAAGCTTGGATCATCTTTGTGATACCTTATGGTATGATTTTGAAAATGATTGCATGGAGTCTGCAAAGAAAAAACACATGTTGGAGGCAAATTCGGACTCTGTCTCATTTTGCATGTTTATCAAGCAACCCCTACCACAAAGAGCTGCCACAAACATTGGCGAGTATGAAGAGATGCTATTACCATTAGTTTACATGCTAAAATAAGTAAATCAAATGTACGGTTTACATTTAAATGTCCTCAATCCTTTAGCAGCAATGCCGGAAAGAGATATGATGCGCCCAATTCCCAGAATTCCATGGTCATGACGGAACCGCGTGGAACTAAAAATACTCCGATAAAAATAGAGTTACGTCACCGTACGCTTTGAGCGTTCATCAATGGATGCTATGTGAACGGCAGTGTTTAAATGCCGTAACGAATTATGAATTGTAGCTTCATACACCATACTTTATGCAAAAAATATTTAAAATGTATCGTAAATGGTGTTATTAATACATTGTTAAGGCAAACTCATTGTATCTACCACAATTGAAAGCTGATCAAAAATTGACCGCAGAGTGCTTGAACGGAGACGTTAATGTGCTGAACACCATTTGAACACATCGGTTCAGTAAAGATGCATTTACTGGATTCCTGAAGGCCAATTTGAACACTACTGCGTTAAAATTGCCTATATATGAACGCGTCTGGACGCGTCAAGCGTCCTCTGGTTTTACAGTGTACATGTGCATCACATTTGGTTACGATCCATCTGTGGCCTATTTCACCAACATTGCAAAGTATACTTATCTAGCAAAGTATACTTTGAGGAGAAATTTTCAATTTTAGGATAAATTTATTAATTTTTATTATACATGTACTGAATGTATTACATAATCACAGCCAATTTGGCTGTGATAATGTAATCAATTCAGTATAATGATTATGCATACTTTTAATGATCAAATATATGCAGTTGTTAGTTCTATATGACATAATGCGTTTCAGGAAAAATAAAAGATTGCTCCCTCAAAGTAAACTTTGCTAGAAAAGCATACTTTGCAATGTTGATGAAATCGGCTACAGGTATAACTTGAGTTATTGCGTGGACAAGGATACACAGAGTGAAAATTAAAAATGGCCGACAAAGGGAGATAAGTCATAAGAAATCTAGTTATTGCGCGGACAAGTTGTGAATACAAAATTGAACACTTCGATATTTATACGCGTGTTTGAAAAAACGGTCAAGAGTATACATATATATGTACAAACATTAATACAGTGTGACCTCTACAACAACCACCCATGGCAAGACGCAACACTGACTATTTTAGAGAGGTGGCTGTTGTAGGGAGGTTAATGCTGAATTAAATATTGTCGTCTGCTGTATATGTATTTTCTTCGATAATTCTCATTAAATACATGCTTTGACACATATTAGAATCATTTCCAATGATTTTAAAGTGCTGTCAAAACACGTTTTTATTGAGAAAGAAGACAAAAGCAACAGCAGACGACAATTTTCAGTCTAAGGGTTACATATATAGAGAATAGTAGGTTTCTGCCGTGAATAGGAAAACATATCTGGCAAGGCTTAGGAAACTGGATGGGCGAGCTCTTGCCGATGCACATCCGTTTCCGTGCCGCGCCAGATATCTTTTCCCATTCACGGCATTACCTACTTTTCTATTTATCCCGTCAACACCTACAAATGGCTTTAAAATGCAAAAATAAATAAACACAGCAACCGCATGTATTCATACGCAGTGATTAGGTCGTATTGACAGGATATCAAAATTGTTTCACGGCACCGTTTTTCACGGCACATACGCACTGTGTTGACGGGATAAAGTGGAAATCATATATTTGGGATATAAAACAGCGGCTGTTACAGAGAGGGTGTTGTTGAAGAAAGGTGGCCGTTCGGGGAGGTCCGCCTGTATTGCATTTACAATGTTGAGACTACGTGGTGAGATAACACGAGATTTACACAGCAATTGCTCTGGGGGCCGTTTCACTAAACTTCTTACGACTAAAATGTTCGTCAGTGCAACATTATGATAATCTGTAAATATCACATTAGCAATGTTTTCTTGTAAACAATTATTGAATTTACATTTATTGAGCATAGGCTGCATATGTAGCCTATGCTCAATAAATGTAAACCCATAAATTGAATTTTGCAGACGATCTTAAATTTGCACTTACGAACATTTTAGTCTTAATAAGTTTAGTGAAACTAGCCCCAGGACTCTGTCGATATCGGATATCATGGGCGCCTAGCAGGGTATCCGGTGTAGAGAGGTATCGCTGAAAAATTGTCCGGTATAGAGAGGTATCGCTGAAGAAGTGTCCGGAATAGAGAGGTATCGCTGAAGAAGTGTCCGGTATAGAGAGGTATTGCTCAAGAATTGTCCGGTATAGAGAGGCATCGCTGAAGAAGTGTCCGGTATAGAAAGGTATCGATGAAGAAGTGTCCGGTATAGAGAGGTATCGCTATAGAATTATAATATTTATTTGGAATTCAGTGTTTCACAGAAACTGTAGGAATCTTAACATTCGATCATTACTCAATCGAGCTGGATCTGCAGTATTTGTTATGTCACAAGTGTCATAGAATTTGAAAAATACCCCTTTTTTATTAATAGACTTTCAGAAACATTCGCGCGGAGCAGTCAATATCGATATTTAGGGTGGCAGGTTTTGAACCGTTTTAAAGGTACATTGTACATGCTCACTCAATAATTAAATAAGTGTATAATTGTGTCACTATACCGCCAGTTTTAAAAATTACGAGTGCCCGCTATAATGTATAATCATTTAGTAGTATTTACTTTACTGATAGTGACTCGCGGTGGTATCAGGCTATTTTCATATGCAAATGAGGCATGCTATTTTTTAATTATTTATACTAATTAAATGCGTCACATGAAAAAATAACATTTTCAACATATTATAAAGTACGATCATTGCACATCAATAAATACATATGGAGAATAAATAGAATATTCACATTTTTGCAACGGATATGACATACGTTCATGATCGAGTGGTGTGGAATATCGATATTTCACGAGTGCCGTTAGGCACTAGTGAAATATGGACATTTCACACCACGAGATGAACATATATGTCATATTCGTTGCAAAAATATGTATATTCTATTTATTATATACCGCTCCATGGAAATTAGCAGTTTTTTAGACTGTATACGGTAATGAATGTGTATTTGCAGCATATTTGCAGTCCGGCACTGCAGGTGCGCTTTATGAATATAGATAGCGGAAGTAGTTGTATTTTCACCTGAAGATGTTTATTTCATCGATGAGAACATATGACTTATATTTAGATCGTATATCTATGTATTTCGTGGGTAGTAGGTATATAATAAATAGTAATGTCCGTTAACATTTTAGTGAAACACGGTTATCGCCCCTGATATAAGTGTGTACATTTACGTCCGATATAAAATGTATAATACTACCAATCAATACGTGGGATAATCGTGAATGAATGTTTTTGCCAGAAAATGTCTCAGATGATGTTTCTGATATAAAGAACATTTTTTTCCTACAAAGTGAGCATGCAATTTAACCCTTTGAACCCGAAATCCCGCTATAGCGGTTTATACAAAAAGTGCAGATCCAGATGAGCCGGCTAGTAACGAGCCGTCTCATCAGGATCTGCACTTTTTGCAAGTAATTTTCATATTTATTAGAACAAAAACACCCCCTTTTCATAAATGGACGAATCTGAAAATCATTTTGTTGCTATTGGATTGGTCGGAACATTAGCATATCACAGTCCATTCCAGTTCCTTAGGGTTGAAAGGGTTAAGTAACCAACACAATCCGTGCTTAACTTGGATGTATCTATTGTGTACATGTCCATTGCAAATTATGTATTCTACATCTGTGGCTGAAAGGGGCTTATATGTTTTTGCAACCAGTGTCCAACCAGATCAACCAGGATCAGTACACCAACGGAGCACTAGCCATGCATCGAACTATCACTATGCATCGTTATCTGGCTACAGGACTGTGATATTTTATCAGGAGCTACACTGGTCACATACTTCCTCAGCCTCTTTTCTCCAGTCACAGATCAGTGCACATACCAGTAACAATATTTGCAAACTGTTCTCCAGTCACAGCATGCTCATGCTCAATGCACATACCAGTAACAATATTTGCAAACTATAATCACTTTTGTCCATACCACGCTTTGAAAGATGTTTCCATTACATATCTGAGGCTCGTTTCTACGGAGCCCCGCAGGGGACATGGATTATTTTTATTAATTCGTTCCCACGAAATAACAATTCGTTCCCTCAATCTAACAATTCGTTCCCACGAAATAATAATTCGTTCCCACGGGAACGAATTGTTAATTCGTGGGAACGAATTGTTGTATCGTGGGAACGAATTGCTAAATGGAGGGAACGAATTGTTATTTCGTGGGAACGAATTAATAAAGAAAAAAGAATTGTACGTCCCTGCTAGGCTCTATTACGTTTCACTAAACTTCGTACGACTAAACTGTTGGTAAGTGCACATTTAGGATAGTCTGTGTACAAACTGCTCGCTAGTTATATACAGTCAAGTTGGTATGAGGTCGGACCCACGCTGCGTCGTCTTGGGGATGGCGTTTGATCGTCTGCGCACGGGTGCCGACCCGGGGGTCTTATATTTAGGAAAATTTGAAACAAAACTACGGGTTACAGGGACATGGATTATTTTGTATTAATTCGTTCCCACGAAATAACAATTCGTTCCCTCGATTTAACAATTCGTTTCCTCGAATTGTCATTTCTTGGGAACGAATTGCTAATTCGAGGGAACGAATTGTTATATCGTGGGAACAAATTGTTAATTCGAGGGAAGGAATTGTTAAAGTGAGGGAACTAATTGTTATTTCGTGGGAACGGATTAATAAAAAATAATCCATGTTCCTGCTGGGCTCCGTAGAACTGACATCATATCCGGACAATATTTGCTCGTATGTATCGATCACAACACTGGATATATGGTGACTGTGGCTTGTGACTGTGGCTGCGATTCGTGACCAGTGAAACTTGTGACACTCATGTAGCCTGATGACGATCTATACATGTTACTTGTACCAACATGACAGGTGTTTTGTAATCGCGAACAGTGCAGATCCTGATCAGACTGTGCGGAAGCACAGTCTGATCTGGATCTACATTGGTCGCAAAACACCTACGCCTCCTTTTCTGTTTGCAGCTATATGTAACGTATCGCTTGATATAATCGGAAAGCACACTGCGAACGTACCAGGCATTTGCAACAGAAGAGTGGAATTTTGGAATTAATACGCGTCTGTTAGATGTATCACCGATTCTGACAAAGTGAGTCTGATTTCAAATCGGTATATATATAGCGTGAACTATTCTTGGTGTTATTAAAGGTACATGCCCACTCAGTAGGCACAAACTGTTCTTTATAGGAATTAAATAATTGTGCCACTATTCCACCAGTCCTAACAATTACGATTGCCCGCTATACAGACATAACCATTTAGTAATATGTATTGTACTGTTAGTGACTCTCGGTAGTATCAGGTAATGACGCATGATCTCTTTTAATTATTTATACTAATTTTCGGAAGATTATAAAGTAAGATCATTGCACATCAACAAATAAATACATAAAGTAAATAGTAATGTCCATTAATATTTTAAGGAAACACGGTTATCGCCCCTGATATCAGTGTGTACATTTACGTATGCATACGTGGAGTAATGGTGGAAGCATGTTTATTTTGCCAAAAAATGTCTGATATAAAGAACATGTTGTTCCCTACTGAGTGGGCATGCACCTTTAAAGGCACTGGGTCTCAGATATCACTAGAAACTGATGAAACAGAGTATGGCACATAGTCTAATTGTAGACCATATGTCTGAATCCAATTCGCCGGTAAACAATTGGTGATTTGTAAAATGGGTCTCAGATATGCATGGAAACAGGGGCCCGTTCCACTAAACTCCGTACGACTAAAATGTTCGTACGTTCAAAATTATCATAGTCTGTAAATGTCACATTAACAATGTTTTCTTGCTTGTAAATAATTATTGGATTTACATTTATTGAACATAGACTGCATATGCAGCCTATGCTCAATACATGTAAATCCATCAATTGAAATTTCCAGACGATCCTAAATTTGCACTTACGAACATTTTAATCGTAAGAAGTTTAGTGAAACGGGCCCCTGGTGCATGATTACGTGGTTACAACGAAAACAACAACAACACTGGCTGAAGGTGTTGAAAGCGCGCCCACTCCGAAGTTAGTATTATTTGATATTTTTCTTAATAGGTATTTGATGAAATATGGCTCAGCAAACGCGTCTTCATGAGCTGCGTTTGGTGGTCCCGGGAGGTCGGCACATACTTATGTCGTTTTTGGAAAGAATCGATTTCCGTGTCAGTAGATACGTAAATCCATTCTTCGCAAAAACGACAGAAGTTTGGGCCAAAGTACTGAGACCACTAAATGCAGCTTAACTGGACGCGTTTGATGCTCCATATTTCATAAAAATCCGTTAGATAATAAGGGCACAATAAAATAATATTTACGTACTTTGAATCGGAGGGCTTCTTGAAGTTTCAGTACTTGTTGTTGTTGTTATAACAGGGGCGTCGGAACAGGTCCTGCAGGTCAGGCGACTGCCGGATCAATAATTATGACCAACAAATATGATTTTTATTGAAATATTTGGAATTCATAAAAACAAAACGGTCAGGAATGTAAATATTTTTATTTTTCGTGCAATGTTCTCACTTCTCATCAAAACTGTATGTTGTTACCACTCACTTGAGCGTGTAACAACATACACTTTGGGTGGGTAGCGGCGGCACCCACTAGATTAGCCGGGCCAATCTTATTATGCTTCCGGCGCCCCTGATGAAACACAGTACACGCATGTTACCATAGTTTAATTGCAATTTGCATCGTATCTCCGAACCCATTTGTGCGTATATACGGAGCCCCGCAGGGGACGTAGAATTTTTTTTTATTAATTCGTTCCCACGAAAGAACAATTAATTCCCTCAATTTAACAATTCGTTCCCACGAATTAACAATTCGTTCCCACAAGTTAACAATTCGTTCCCTCAATTTAACAATTCGTTCCCACGAAATAACAATTCGTTCCAACGGGAACGAATTGTTAATTCGTGGGAACGAATTGTTATATCGTGCGAATTAATTGTTAATTCAAGGGAACGAATTGTTAAATTGAGGGAACGAATTGTCATTTCTTGGGAACTAATTGTTAAATTGAGGAAACGAATTTTTATTTCGTGGTAACGAATTCATAAAAAAAATCCATGTCCCCAACGTTGCTCCGTACGTATACGATAAAAACGTACATATTGTAAAAATCGAGGATTTTTAAAAAAAAATTTTTTTACAAAATCTTCAGAGTACATACGCATGTACTCTGAAATTTTTGTCAACTTTGACTTAATTTATGAAAAATATTGTAAATTTTGTAAACGTATTACGCAGATGTCCGAAGGTACAAAATCGCATGGCGTGTTTCATATTGGATGGATCTGAAACATAACTTCTGAAATACCGTGCCTTTACACTATCACCTGCGATAACCTTGCCAATATTTGTATATTTAATCATTTCAAAATACTTGAATATTGTGTTTGACATCGAGCAAATTGATGGTCAGAGTCTGAGCTGTGCTACAGCTCACGCTCAGACAATCAAATTGCTCGACTACAAGTTACCGTTGTCAATATAGATTGGAAACTGCGGCTGTGTAAACTGTATCTATTTGCAGACGAAGAACAACATGTACCGACTACAAATGACCTTGGCGTTTCTGCTGGCCGCCATTTTGTCAACGATAGTCGCTAAGAAAGAACAAGAAATCCCCGTTATTGACGAAGGTCAAGGAAGCCGGTGTGACAGCGATCTGAGTGTGGCAGACGCTTGTCTGACGTGTATGTCACTTCCGGTCGGTATCCAGGTTTCTCTCGTCGAGTGCTGTACGGACCAATCTGCTTTATCGATGTGTCTGACGTGTATCAACACCGGACTGTCGTGTCAGAAAATAGCCAACGACGGCGGAAGCGAGATGTCAACAATCAATACCGATGCGCATGGATACGAATATTTAGATAAAAGTAGTTCCGGTAAACGGAGTAATTTTGAAAAACGGTTTTCATGAACGGGCACAGAAATGACTATTTGGGAAAAGGTAAACGATTTGGAACTGTATTGATCAATCATCCGAAGTTACACAGGCAACACGTGTTTGTAAAGCGTGCACGTGACGGAAACCTTGGTGGACCGATCGTTCCAGATGTTGAAGACTTGAGTAAACAATACGGCAGGTTATACGTTGACCCAGACTCAGCATTTGAAAATCGAGGTCAGTCTGATATTGTGGATTATCTAATAAGACCTCTACATAAGAGATACGGTCGCCTTTTCATGGGTTCGACTGGACTATTTGGAATGCGGAACAATGACAATAATTATATTGGGAATGAAAAGCGGTATGGAAGAGTTTTTATGGAAGGTAGTAACCTGCGTTGGAAACGTAGTGATACAGTACCCCTGTCCACAACGAGGCTCGACCACTAACATACTGGTCAGCGCTGTGGCAGAAATGGCATACATATAAAACACGCAATGCCAGTATTTACCTTCAGACATCTGCGTAATTTCATTAAATAAGTTTACAAATTTACAATATTTTTCATAAATAAAGTAAAATGTTGACAACTTTTGACTTTATTTAAAGAAAATATTGTCAATTTTGTAAGCGATTTTTTTGATTGTCTGATTTGAATAGAGTTAGTATTTATACGCATATCTGTTTGTATAGTTAGGAATTTAATTACTTTAGTCTGGCCTAAAAGCGTTTTGTAGATATTATATATTCATGCACTTGCAAAAATACGGAGGTATTTTGTTCAAATGTTGTTACTTGTGAATTATTTGTCCTTGTCTGAAATCTATATTGTATAAGATGGGTGATTTTGTAATTTTTTTATTTATCATTGACTTAAAGGACGGTACTGATTGCGCATTAATTTCGTGTTCTGACAATTTATTCCATTCACGAATTGTGTGGGGTAGATATGAATTTGAGTACAATTGTGTACGACAATGTACTAATGGTATATTATTAGCATTTCTTGAATAAATCATTGACTCTGTCTTGGAGGGGTTGAATGTCACTAACCATGTTTTTGACCATTGATTTATAGTTTCTAGGTCGTTATTCAATGCAGTTGCTGCCGATATTGGGTCGTCGACTATTATGTACAATCTTGTGTCATCTGCAAATAATCTAATGTTGGAGTTAATTTCTTGGACTATGTCATTTATGCATATCAAAAACAATAAAGGTCCTAAAATAGATCCATGAGGAACGCCTGCATTGATAGTGGACCAATTAGACGCGGAATTACTATATATTACACGTTGTTTTCTAGAGGACAGATAAGACTTAAGCCATTCGAGAAGAGAACCAGAGATTCCGATATATGACAGTTTGTAAAGTATGCCTCGATGCCAGACTCTGTCAAACGCCTTTGATATGTCACAAAAACAGCACGAACCTCATTTCCATCGTCCATTGCTTTGCAAATATCGTTGTAGATATAAGTAAGTTGATTTACAGTTGAATCACCTTTGATAAAACCCGATTGGTATGATGTTTGTTTATTGTTTGAGGCCACACAATTGTACAACTATTTATGAACACATCGTTCCATTAGCTTACCAATGCAGCTGAGTAGGGAAATTGGTCTGTAGTTCTGTGGACTTGAATGATCTGCCTTTTTAAAAATCGGTATAACATTCGCTTGTTTCCATGGAGAAGGGAAGTATGAATTACTTAGTAATGTATTGAAATACGTAGAAAGTGGTACTGAAAGTTCACGAGAGCCCTCACGAAGTAATCTGGGACTTATTAAATCAGGACCACTGGCTTTTTATGGATTAACTAATGATATAACATTGATTACATCCGTAGGAGACATTGTGATTGTTGTCATATTGGGTAGATTTGGTTGTGTGGGAGGTGGTAGTGGAGTAGAACTGTCATCAATGGTGGACTGTTTTGAGAAGAAGGAATTAAGTAATTCAGTTTTTTCTTTGTCTGTTGATGCTTCTATTCCGTCATCGAGCAATGTAGGAATTGTCGTGGAGGTTTATTTAGCCTTCAATTGCTTTGCAAGTTTAAACCATGCTTTTACTGAAGTTTCAGTATCATTAACCTTCTCTATTAGTTTATTTTCATAATCCGATTTACATTTTCTTATGAGTTTTGTAACTTCGTTTCTTATTTTTCGGAACTTAGACCAGGCTAGATTTGTATTCACATTTTTAGCTCGTTTATGAATTTTATTTCTTTTCCTTATTAATTGTCTAATACTATTATTGAACCATGGGATATCATTCGGTCGTATAGTGACTATTTTGTTGGGTATTGTTTCAGTAGCTATCTCTATTATTGTAGTTGCTATTGTTTCGGCTGTGATATCTACATTTCCTGTATTAAGAATGTCGTTCCAATTGACAGAGTTTAACTTTGTTCTGTAATTGTCATAATTTCCTCGATCGTAGAGACATACTTTACTTTTATATGTTGTGACATTCGCCGTCTTTATCTTCAATACTGCAACTATAGGACAGTGGTATCTTATAAGATCAGGGATGAAGGGATCGGCAACAAAGCTGGTAAGTATATGTCTAGCGTCTTTAGTAATTATTAGGTCTATGAGAGAGCTTGAAGTTTCAGTAAAGTTTGTTGGCGTAGTGATAAGCTGTTCCGCATTATATGATGTAATAAGCCTATTTATTCTATTTGAGTCAGAGTTTTGTACATTTATATTAAAATCCCCTGCAATAATTACATTTTCGAATATTTGGTTGAAGGAGCGATCAATACTTTCTTCAGGCAATGCCCACTGATTATTATTTGAATCCGGTGGCCTATATATGCCTCCTATTAAGAATTTTATTTTGTTTACTAATAGTTCTAACCATAGTGATTCAATGCCAGGGACAGACAGATCTGCGTTGCATGCATGCTCTCCCTTACATAGATTGCTACCCCACCACCTACCCTACCTATTCTGTCACAGCGGAATGGATCAGTATAGTTAGGTATATGCAATACGTCATTGGATATTGTTGGTGAAAGCCAAGTTTCAGTAAGTTTTAGACTCTGTATATTTAGGTGCATGATTCTCAGACCACTGTTGATACTATCTATGTAGGGATCTGTAGAAAAGAGCATGTTGATTCAGATTCAGAAACCGGACCTGGATTTGGATGAATGTCGCCAGATAGTAATATAAGTGTTGCTTGTAAGCCTGGATTTATAATCACAGTTGATATCGGATAGGCCATTGAATGGCGGCTGCCTCATTCGGACGGAAGCTTCGCTATGCATCTCACTAAGGTACAGCGTCGTTAAGTATTACGTAAAGTGAAGCTTCCGTTCGACATCGCGGATCAATGCGATAAACGCAACGAGCGAGATGTGGTGCGATCCAATAAGGCATAAGGTGTTGGTTGTAATTTAAATATGTATGCCCACGACTTTTAAGAGCAGATTTCCAAGAGCTGTCAGTCCCCTTGCTATTTCATTTAATAAACTACTGGCGAAAGCACATTCCCCGGCATCATGTAAGTTGGCAAACGTCATCATCATCTTCAAAAAAGCTGACCCTGCAACCCACAAAACTACATGTACTTTTTTTGTACTTTCACACTAGCATTTATTAACATTTTATCCTTAAATATCACATATCTGCTGTACATATGTAAAGTCTCGGTAAACGATATAATACTACAAAAATAAATCATTTATCCCGTCAACACAGTGCGTATGTGCCGTGAAATACAGTGCCGTGAAACATTTTTGATATCCTGTCAATACATACGACATAATCACTGCGTATGAATATGCGCGGTGGCTGGGGTTATATGTTTGTATTTTACAGCCAGTTGTAGGTGTTGACGGGATAAATAGAATATTAGGTTAGTGCCGTGAATGAGAAAACATATCTGGCGCGGCACGGAAACGGGATGTGCTCGGCAGAGCCTCGCCCATCCCGTTTCCTGAGCCTTGCCAGATAGTTTACCCATTCTCGGCACTAACCTACTATTCTCTATTTATCGGGTGCATACGCGAACTGGGCTGCCGACACAACCTGTTCACATGCTACACAGACTAGCATACGATAATACACTTATATCGTTTGTCGTTACCAGTTGTCAACAACGACGTCAGATATGTAAAAAGCGTACATGGAAGCGACGTTTCCGACGTCATTTACTCGACAACGTCATTTTCGCCATAAGGTACATTTTCGCGCGACGCCGCTCATATATTCCTTATATTCCACTTAAGAGGCACAAACTGTTTTCAATTAAATAAGTGTATAATTGTGTCATTATTTCACCAGTTCTAAAATTTACGAGTGCCCGATTGACTTGACCTGATGCTTACTTTAACGACGGCACTGACTTTATGGACTTGCACATTGTGCCTGCTATACAGATATAATCATTTAGTAATATTTATTTTACTGATAGTGACTCGCGGTGGTATCAGGCTATTTTCATATGCAAACGAGATATGATAATTTTTAATTATTTATACTTAAATGCGTCACCTGAAAAAAATAATATTTTCGACAGATTATAAAGTATGATCATTGCACATCAAGCAATAAATACACACGGTTATCGCACCTGATATTAGTGTGGAAATGTACGTCTGCTATAATATGTATACTAATGACAATCAACGTGGGGTAATGGTGAATTAATGTTTATTTTGCCAGTAAATGTCTCAAGATGATGTCTGTGATATAAAAAAAAACATTCCGTACCTAGTGAGTGGGCAGGTACCTTCAACATTTATTGTGTAGATGACGGATTGGCCGATATAGATTACTGTTTCACGAAAGCTGCCCACAATTTACAGCCATATAAACAATGCGAAAACAATATTTTTTTCGATAATATTAAATTTTCGTGAAATTTTGTCAAATATTGATTTTATCGCGGAAAATTGATTTGTCTATGGGAATTTAACATGGGGAAAAAGAGATAGAGGAGCTGTGGGATGAGGAAATGATCTAACTATGATTCCCATAGTCTGTGAAGATGTCTATGCCATGGGATTTAACATGGGGGAAATGTTTTTTCGCAGGTAGACTCGTCGCAAATGTCATAGCGCCCGTTTCTCCAGTGATGTCCACGGAATACGTAAAGTAACAATTATGCACTCTGTGACACGGTCCAGTGACTATACGTCGCTTCACTTGCTTTCATTACTGTCCACGGTCTCCGATTCCGTTGAATGTGTACACCAGAGTCTGCATACATACAAGACGCCGCACTTGGATAATTTCAACCAGCATTGATGTATTCCAAATTCTAATGATGGTTTAGCAACAAAAAATAATAAGTGTTATCACAGGTACCAGAATACAAATCACCTACTGATCTAATGTATAGTATCCTATTAACGATACTGACATTTGATTTGTTTCAGTAACCTGTGGTTATTATATTACTATATTGTTTATATAGTCTCTTACAATTCTTGGTCAGAATGACAATTTCCTCTCTTGGTGTTGTATTTCTTTGTGTATTTGTGTATGTTGATCAGCCTTTACAAACACTTAGCTGTAATAAACTCGGCTGTGACAGTTAACCCTTTTAACATTACTTTCTTTGGCTGGGATTTGTTACCAGTGTAGATCCTGATCAAATAACACAGTCACAGTCATAATAATTGATCAGGATCTACATTGTGACTCAGGATCTACATTGGTAACACATTCTATAAGTCACATTTCTACAGCTCAGTCACACATATGCCTGATCATCTCCATGAGCTATGAGTCTAATATGCTTGGAAATCAAGCTTTGTTCGATGATAATTAACGTGTAAATAAACATGTATATTTTCTTAGGTTTCCTGACTGAACTTGATTGTATCATTATCACTGAACTTGATTGTATCATTATCAACCTTATCGCAGCTGCGTGTATTGTGGCGTTTGCTTTCGAACATTTGAATATTTCCCAGATATGGTAAATTTGAAAGTTATCCCGAATACCCGAGCGAATGTGGAAGATAGTTCCGTATGTTCAACCACTTAAAGGAAATAATTCAACGTTTCCAATATTTGAGTTATATAATCATACAGCTATGTTGATGCGATTAGGCTGGGGATTCCGGATTCGGGTACATATGTGGGTGTACTGTAGAAATTGGGCTTTGTGGATGTCTTGATATTCAAACTTATGATCTTCTAACGTAATCGGGACGCCTGGTCAGGATCAAAAGATAGTAGTAGCTTTATGGGTTCGTTATCGACTGACAGGCGAACAGTGTCGGCCCAGATGAGACTGCGCGGATCCGCAGGCTGATCTGGGACTACATTGGTCGCATAGCCCATCGGCCCAATTTCTCCAGGCATCTCTATTCATGGTCGACTGCACATGGGTGTATTCGTCTTACCCGATTTCACAAAAGTTGTTACACCTTTAAAACTTGGATTCTTTTTTTTTATTACAACACATGCATTATATTTTGTTTTTGGGAGAGATATGCGGATATAAACACTGGATACAGAATTAGAATAACGTACGTATATCGAGTATCATTCTGGGATTAAAGTTGGTTTCCCATTGATTAAGCACAAACTGTTCTTTATATGAACTAACTAACTGATTATTCCAGCATTTTTAAAAAAAATTATGAATGCCCGCTATGCAGATACAGTAGAACCCCTCTAAACCGGACACGCAGACAGTGTCTGTATCTTAGTTTTAATGGGTTTCCTTGTCACCTATCGCTGATGATAATGCCTGTCCAGGGTCCCGTTTCACTAAACTTCTTACCACTAACATTTTCGTAAGTGTAAATTTAGGATCGTCTCGAAATTTCAATTGATGGATTTACATTTATTGAGCGTAGACTGCATATGCAGCCTATGCTCACTAAATGTTAATCCAATAATTGTTTACAAGAAAACGTTGTTAATGTGAAATTTACAGACTATGATAATTTTGCACTTACGAACATGTTAGTCATACGAAGTTTAGTGAAACTGGCCCCAGATCGGCAAAACACACCAGCATGCATTGACATATTCATATGTCTAATTTACAGTGGAACCTCTCTAAACCGGACACCCTGGGGACCTCCCAGGGTGTCCGGTTTAGAGAGGTTCCACTTTATAATCATTTAGTTATCTTTAATGTTCTGACAGAGACGTGCGTTTGTATCAGGCTATTTGAATATGCAAATGAGTCACTGATAACAGTAATATTGAACAGGCTGGTTATTTGTCCCGGTACATGCCCACTCAGTAGGCACAAACTGTTCTTTATAAGAATTAAACAAGTGTATAATTGTGTCACTATTCCGCCAGTTCTAAACATTACAAGTGCCCGCTATACAGCTATGCTCATTTAATAATATTTATTTTACTGATAGTGACTCGCGATGGTATCAGGCTATATTCATATGCAGCCAGTTTTGTGTCTTCTTGTGGGTAACTGTTGTAGAAAGGCTGCACTGTACTTCTGATTCTGTATTTTTGCAAGGAGATCGATGGCGACTGTCAAGATGTCGCCAACGGCCTTGGTTCTGGTAAGTCCATATACGGCTGGCACACTCGTGTAAACGGGTAGCGGGTGTTTCATTGATGTAGTGGCGAACAGTGCAGATCCTGATCAGACTGTGTGGTAGCAAGGCTGATCTGGATCTACACTGGTCGCAAAAAAACATAAGGCACATTTCCCCACTCACAACCACATACGAGACTCGCCATCTGATTTTGTAGCTTCCGACATCTGCGTTTATAAAACGTTTATAAAATGTACAATATTTTCCGTATATGGCGTCAACAGAGGACAACATTTTCAGAGTACATGCGGAATTATATACTGTCGAAAATATTATTTTTTTCAGGTTAATTAGTATAAATAGTTAAAAACTATCATGCCTCATTTGCATATGAAAATAGCCTGATACCACCGCGAGTCACTATCAGTAAAATAAACATTACTAAATGGTTATATCTGTATAGCGGGCACTCGTAATTGCGGGCACTCGTAATTGTTAGAACTGGTGGAATAGTGACACAATTATACACTTATTTAGTTCCTATAAAGAACACTGTGTTCCTACTGAGTGTAGTGGGCATGTACCTTTAAGTCAGTTTAAGACATGTATTTTGGTAGTTGCGGGAAGTAACTCTGCAAAACTCCATATGCTCTGGACGGTACTGGAGTTTGCAGAGTTGCTTGCCGCAACTAGTATTTGGGGAAACCCGATACATTTTGCGGTGTAAACAATTGCATCTGTTACTGTTGAAAACGTCACCGAGTTATGAGTACACGTATAAGTCACCACACAATTATATCCACAGGGAGCGAACACTCGTATATAAGAAGTCACCGAGTTTTACGTAGCGGACACATATAGATGTGACGTCACCAACCCCTTACCCCCCCCCCCCCCCCCCCCCCACCCCCCCGGGCCCCCCTGGTTACCCACTGCATTCTAGATTTTCAAACACAACCACACGTTCCTTCCCCGATCAATAGCAGTCTAAAAATAAACATGGAAGTATCCATGGTTACGATCAGTGTTATGGGAACCAGTCTGTACAAGTTAAACCTTTCATCCCTGTAGGATTTTTCCACGTTTAGTTTTATCCTTCATACGAGGGTCTTCTGACAGGGTAAGTGATTTACTAATATCGCGCTGTTTCACATGCTCTACTAAGTATTTAATAATATGGCAAATGTACGATGTTTATAGTTTTATGTTAACATACTACATACAGTGTTTGACATCAGGCTGTCCGTAGTTTGTATAACTTAATGATATGTACGCTGTATATTGTAATGGGCGTTCTGGAGCACACCACAACATTGAGTATTTTTTATCAAATCGTTCTCACGAAATAAAAATTCGTTCCCTCAATTTAACAATTCGTTCCCTCGAATTAACAATTCGTTCCCACGATATAACAATTCGTTCCCTCGAATTAACAATTCGTTCCCACTAAATGACAATTCATTCGCTCAATTTAACAGTTCGTTCCCTCGAATTAACTATTCGTTCCCACGATATAACAATTCGTTCCCAATAATTAACAATTCGTTCCCGTGGGAATGAATTGTTAAATTGAGGGAACGAATTGTTAATTAGTGGGAACGAATTGTTAAATTGAGGAACGAATTGTTAATTCGTGGGAACGAATTCTTAATTCGTGGGAACGTTTTGTTAAATTGAGGGAACGAATTGTTATTTCGTGGGAACGAATTAATATAAAAAAATATTCTACTTAACTGCGGGGCTCCATAGTACTAAGTATTTAATAATAGATTATGGCAAATGTACGATGTGTATTGCATTGTGTTAACATACAGTGTTGACATCAGGCTACGGATAGCCTGATATATAATGGGCGTTCTGGACCACAGCACATCATGTACCTACCCTCTGGACCACCCCACCCAATTCCCCAATATATATTCATGATAACGATGGTGGTGTTTATTACGGAGCCCCGCAGGAGACATAGAATTATTTTTTTTTACTAATTCGTTCCCACGAATTAACAATTCGTTTCCTCAATTTAACAATTCGTTCCCACGAAATAACAATTCGTTCCATCGGGAACGAATTGTTAATTCGTGGGAACGAATTGTTATATCATGGGAACGAATTGTTAATTCGAGGGATCGAATTGTTATATCGTAGGAACGAATTGTTAATTAGAGGGAACGAATTGTTAAATTGAGGGAACTAATTGTTATTTCGTGGGAACGCATTAATAAAAAAAAATGCATGTCCCCTGCGTGGCTCCGTAGTTTATGTACAATGTTTAACATGAGCTGGCAAGTTACTCCCAGCTTATATATCGCAAGACAGCCTTGACGTGTATACATAGACTATGCTTATGTTGTGTTAGATACTACATTCGAGGTGAACCTGGTTAGTGGGAATAATTATAGGTTTTTCAGGGGCACACCTGGAGGGGTGTTCCGGGGTTGCAACCCCCACTCATATTCAGCCACTGAGTTTACATAGATCTAATCTGCTTTGAACAAGTCATGGTATCCAGACTGGTAAAACACAGGAAAGTGCATTTCCGGACATATAAAATTCAATTATTTTCCGGGGGCATGCCCCCGGACACCCCTACCATACTCGGAGTGGAGCTCGAAAATAGGGCAAACTCCCGTTCCCCAAATGCTGGATCCGCCCCTGTTATTATATGCGTCAATAACCGTCAATATTTTTCCTCGTGTATATTGTTTCAGCCAATGTGAACAATGGGTGAATCGTAGCTAGTTATTTACCTTTGCAAATATATTTATAGAGATCCGGTCCTTTGGTTTATTTTAGCGTTTATTTCTTAGTAAATAACTTCCAAAAATAAAGACTGCAAACAGGGTATACCCAGATCAGACTGCACATGATCTGGGTCTACACTGATTGCAATACAATTACTAATTACGTATAGTCATCGCTGAGGATTCCGTGATAATGTAATTACCTCTCTAAACCGGACACTCTGGGACGTCCCCAGGGTGTCATGCTTAGAGAGGTTTCACAGTAAATCAAGCATTTGATTTTTCTGAGCCATCGCTGTGTGCATTGCAATCACGAACATACATTGTCACCTGAGATAAATGACCAAGAAACTCATCAAACATAAGATCCCATGTGTGTTCTTGGTGTCCGGTTTAGAGAGGTTCCACTTTACATGTATGTACATGTACTTTACTTTATGTCCATCTAATGTGAACGCCACTACTTGTGGGTGGCGGGTGGGAGCATGCGAAGGGTAATTTAAAGATCGGGGTTCATCCTAGTTCTATGTGAACTATGTAAAATGAGGTGTCGTTTCCAAATAATTATATCATGCCAAAACTGCTGGTATCGTTAATTGTTAGTTTGGACTTTCAGATCCAAGATCGCTGCCATCCATCATCTAAAATATACAATACTCCATATTGTTAGTGAGAGCTGAGCTAAAACTAATCTGTCTTTATTACACTCTTGCAAATTATTTGCATGGGTTTTGCTGCGAGAGAAAACCCGTAATCAACTCCTTAAAAATACTACACCGTGAGGAGAACACCCGTACTTGCGCGCCTGTTTTCTTGGAAACCACGAGCTACCATGCAAAATGTTTAATTTGTATTACAGTCAAATTAAAGTTATTTGAACATTTGGAAAGGGTTTCGACAAATCTAGAATGTTAATGTGATTGAACACATTCCAAACATGCACTCAAATATATCTGGCTCATAGAAACAGCTGCGTAATTTGGATTTCAAAAAGTTTACATGACGTCACATTTGACGTCACACAACGTAACGTCAAAACGCTGGAAAACATGTCATTGTATAATTATTAATGCGCACATCACAATTCATTGATTATAATCTCAACAATAGACTAAATGTGCATATATATCCGCCGTGGAAGTGTAATAAATAGGATATTCCATCGTACAGGTTTAAATAGAGGAAATAATACACTCGTGTCCGTCGGCGTCCATGCAAGCAAGTCGTTTCCTACGCTCACTCGTTGCTTACGCGGAAGCCGTCGCGCACTCGTGTATTATTTCCCACTATTCAAAATGTTCGATGGAATATCCTCTATATATTCATTAATTTAACATGCCACGCCTACTGGAGGGGTTGTGTGTTGGTTTGAAAGTCACTAAGTCCTTGAAATCCAAGATGACAGCTGTCTGCAATCTTGAACAATATAAAACACAATAGTTCTATGGGGGCTGGGGGGGGGGGGTTAAGTTAAATGTATAAATTTTGTGACATTTTTGCTAAGTTTAGCAGACCACACCTACTGGAAGGCTTGTTTTTAGGTTGGATGCTATAAGGATCAGGAAATCCAAGATGGCCACCATATGCCATCTTGCAAAACTGAAAATGCAATAGTTTTGAGACTGCGTACATGTACAATGTTCACACAGTGTGATTTCTCACTAATTTTATCATTCTATATTGGCTTTAAGGGATGTTTTGTTACCTTAGCGATTATCATGACTGCCGAATTTCAATATGGCAACCATATACAAAGTAATATATATTGCGCAATAAAAGTTGCTCATTCAGTATGTTGGATGATTAATTATGCACGACAATCCCGCAAACATGTTGGCTGTAATTTTAGTCTACCTGCATATATTAACCTTATTGTGAAATTCAAAATGGATACTGTTTTGTATTTTGAAAATATTGAAAAGAAAAACACAAAGCTATAAAGTGATCAAAGGTTGATAATATATGTTGAGTCTGAATACAATGGATGTCAAATTTGGACGTTGTTATCACTGGTACAGCAAGTCAATAAAGTACAAGCGGAAATGAACTGTCTTGTTTCATAACTACTTGAATGACTATTTGTTATTTATTCTGTTATCATAATTTAGGAGTCACGGTTGTCCTGTATATTCCTATTTTGAATGCATAACACTAAGTACTTTTAAACACGATAATGTGTTAAATGTGTGGCTGCTAACCAACTATTTCCAATAATATAATATAGGAGTCACAGTCTGTGACGTGTGTGTGATAGTGTGTTGCTATCCTCACTTCTTCAGTGTGTTGGTGTTAGAAGCCATCATAACCAGCAGCATGCGTCCTTTTGATGTATGTGAATTATCGGAGGAGTGCAACTCCAGTGAATACATGCATCAGATGCATGCTTTATATAATTGTACATAATGATCATCAAAACGAACACATACATATAGTTCTATGATTGTAGATAGTGATATGACATTGGATACGAGACTTTAGCTGATGATTCGAAACTCATGATAAAACATATTCAGTAACTATACGATCATATGGGCTAAATTGATCAGTTACTGCATCAGAAATTGTTTGTGCTACAGCAGTTGTCAGAATCACAATTATTAGCAGTATTATAATTGACATTCTCTTCCTGATAGTCTATGCTTAGTTTTAGGCTCTGGGAATGGATGATACAAATATGACAATATACATTACGTGTGGTGTTATCGCTTGTCAACCATATAGTGCAATCATATTTTCTATTTAGAATTCGGGTTGGGTTGTGTATCTGCTATTATTTAATTTGAGTTGTGGTCACATAGTCTGTGATGTAGCAATTTCTATATTTCATAAGCATCAATCAGTGATCAAGATATATTTCCACATCAGTTGATGCTGAGAAACATATATAGTGTATATGTTTAATGGAGAACATGGTCAGACTCGGTGTGTAGAAGGGGAGTATGTCAATATGTAATTTTCTTTTTGGTTTTGCATGTATTAGTAGTTAGCTAATAACCGACTCTTCATTAATGGTAGTTCTACAAATCACGTCGTACATACATGTCACCTATGTGCTTGGAGAGGTAAGTCGCCATATAAGATGGATTCATCAAGAATGTATAATTGATTTATAATCAAACTAAATATATCACTAGAGGTGGCTACAAGTTAGGCCCCTTGTAGATTCATCTTAACCATTTTACAGAAATATGATGGACGACCTGCGAGCAATATATATCATCTAGCAAGCAACACCCAGCATAACGGTCAGTCAATGATGAGTTGATGGACAGTCGACGGATACGTATTGGTATAAGTGAAGACCAACATGCAACACATCTTCCACTTTCATTAACTTACTGGGACTCATGTAGTAACATTAGAAAGTCATAATAACATAACACTAGTAGCAATTTGTATGACTTTAAAGATGGCATAATGTCACCGTTTTGAAGTCATGATTTGCCCACGATTGGACAAAAAACTGTGTACTTCTGCGTTAACTAGTCCTAATAGTAGATTACTGTATGATTTTGAATACAGCCGAGAGTGTTATCATTGGAAGGCCAGCATCACAATCCGTATATCTTACCCTAAAATTAAACAATAGTAATTAATCCTGTGCTTTTTCCCATCTTCTATCATTGAGAACAGCCACACAATTTGATTATCCATCTTATTTGGCCTATTGGATTTAAAACTAAGTATAATATACAGCCAAGCAATAACATGTTCGCAAGGTTATACCGGTAACTTATTTATAAGAAAACAGATTTGTTGTGTAATTGTAACTTTGTGAAATACTCATGACTTGGTACTTTTAGCCCATATAGCATCTTGGAAATGTTGCATTTTGTCTTGGAGATCGAAGATGGTGGCCATCTTGGATTTCCAAACCCTGATAACATCCAACCTAACAAACAGCCCTTCCAGTAGGTGTGGTCTGTTGAAATTAGCGAAACGGTCACACCATGTGCACTTTCAGCTAAATTTTCCTCAGAAATATTGTCCAATATGGCGGGCGGCGGCCATCTTGGACTTAAAGGGCTTAGCGACTTTCAAACCAACACACAACCCCTCCAGCAGGTATGGTGTGCTAAAATTAGTTAGCATGTACATATTACTTTTACTTTTAGCTTAGTATCCACTAACAATATGGAGTATTATAAATTTTAAGATGTTGGACGGCGGCCATAAGTGTGATAATATGAATCTGACAAATAATGCAGTTCCGGATCAGATAGCGCAGATATGTAGGATGATCTGGATCAACACTTGCCACAAACACTATAATGGCTTCTTTACACAATAAAGCATGCGATATTAGGTTTTATTACTAGCAATTAGGCCATAACATATACAAGCTGGACCGGATTTCTATAAATACATTCAAAGGGAAATAACTAGCTACAATCCTCCATTGAAAAGCTTCAAGCAATAGCGTGTTCATGAATCATGGGTAATGCATAGCTATCTGGGGGTCGTTTCACTAAACTTCGTATGACTAAAATGTTCGTAAGTTCAAAATTATTTCATATTTACTCTTATTTTCTTGTAAGCAATTATTAGTTTTACATTAATTTAGCATGCATATGCAGGATATGCTCAAATGTAAATGCATCAATTTAAATTTCCAGACGATCCTAATTTTCACTTACGAACATCTTAGTCGTACGAAGTTTAGTGAAACGGCCCCAGGCATTCTCTGTGTATGAGCTATCAAAGTAAGTAAGTAGGTAAGTAGGTAAGTAAGTAAGTGAGTAAGTAAGTAAGTAAATATTTTCTTTATTTAAAGAGGGTAACCAAGTTGGCGTGCACCAATCTTCCATAGGGCCCTCTTAACGACAAAAACATATTTACATATTTACAGTGAACAGGTTATGGCATGTATAAAACAAGTGATGCAACCCAACTGCCACCAGCTACACGAAGCTGGCAAACGTTGGGTTGCTTGCAATACACAATTTTAACATGATAATTTATGACAAAACCGCGCTTATTGTCTCAGACACGAGCAGGTTGCATATGCTGACCGACCCGAAACTCATGATCAAATACTAATATCCCGACAGAGTCCGTTCGTTGTAGACATTAGTGATTACATGTTAAGTAACTGGATAACGAGTCTACATCAATTCGTCGAGACAATAAGACCATACCAAATCGTAATATCCCTAAATACCGGGAGACTCGTCTCTCGACACAGCTATAAACCGGCAACTCTCTAAATGAAGGATATCACATAGAGAATAGTAGGTTAGTGCCGTGAATGGGAAAAAATATCTGGCAAGGCTTAGGAAACGGGATGGGCGAGGTTCTGCCGATTCTGTTCCATATAATTGCACCAGAGTAAGACAGACTACTTTAAATAATTCTGTTTTAGGTCTAGGAACATACAGGGCCTCGTTTGTTACAGATTGTAGTGTTATGTTAATGTTCTCCAGTCGTGTTGATTGCATAATAAACATTTCACTTAAATAAGCGAGAACTAATCCATTGAGGGTTTTGTACATTATTTTAGCTTTCTGCAAAACTATAGTTTCATCAAAACTTAAAATGTTTACTTTGTGTCTACTGAGTGGGTATGTACCTTTAAATCTCACATTAACACTGTGTTCTTGTAAACAAGTATCGTAATTACATGTATTGAGCATAGACTGTACAGCCTAAATTCAATATATTTAAGTACATTATTTGAAATTTCCAGACGATCCTAAATTTGCACTTACGAACATATTAGTCGTACGAAGTTCAGTGAAGCGCTAGCGTTGCCTGATAAACCCTATATCAGAATAACACAAACAAATCACCCTCCCCCTTTCCTTATTTCACGAAATTCAATCAAGTATTGATTTTATTGCGAAAAAAGAAAGATCTATGGGAATTTAACATGGGGCAAAAAAGGAGGAGGGTCAATAGTAATCAATAGTTCATCATACAAAAAAATGGGATGGTGGCTTTTTGTTATTTATTTAAAACTACTTACATTTAAATATTGTTTACTTTATGTGTTTAATAGCCAACAGTTTGTCAGCAGAAAAAGTGTGGGAGAGACAGTACTAGCAGATTGTACCACTCCAGATTGTGGTCAGAATTACACCTCTGGAATCAAGAAACAACAAATAGCAAGATAGCCGTGTTTGAAAGTAAGTATTGTTCAATGTTCCTGTACACCACCACCTGCGCTAATCTTGCCAATATTTGTCAATTGTTTTATTTCAAAATACATAAATATTGTGCTTGAAATCAAGCAACTTGATTGGTTCAGCAAATCAAACTACTTGATTGCGAGTTGAGATTGCCAATATATGTTCAGCAACGTTGGCGGCTGGGCAAGATTAGCGCAGGCGGTTGTGTCCACGCATGACGCGTTAAAGGAAAAGTGACCAGTTAACACATCAGACAGTTTCACCACTTGGAGCAACAATGTCCTATACATATTATTTCAGCAGACTACACGAACAGCTATATATCTGAGCTTTTCTACCATCACTCGCAAACAATACAATGGACAGTTATGCAATGTGTAGAATGTCAAACTGATGCACTGTCTATTATTAGAAGTACATCTGACACAGGTATAAGCAGTATTTACTCGCATAGCAGTCAAGTACACAGTAGCGACAATACACTCAGATAGCTGTATTTGTGTTAATACGTGCATATATATACAGCGCTGTGCATTGTTCTTACTGTTACAGTCTTTATTGAATTCTCAAACATTTTAACAAAGGGTCAACAAACCCTTCATATATCAGAGTTTGTATATAAATTTTATGAAAACAAAGCATAGCACGCTGTAGTCTGATTAATCCCCATCATGTTGCACCAACTTTTATTCATGTGTTTGTCATTTTATTAGTGGTATGTGTCAAACGAAATAAGAGGTAAAACTGTGCGATGGCTTGTACACACTAAGGTGGCCGACATGGCAACTCAATTCACTGTGTAGGATATGCGAGAAGAGAATGTTCACATGTATGTTATGCATATATCCCATCACATTTGCGATGCAATTATGCATGAATCATTGGGTGATCAGGGGCTCCACGGGTCCTTAAAGGTACATGCCCACTCAGTAGGCACAAACTATTATTTATATCATAGACATAATCTGAGACATTTAATGGCAAAATAAACATCCATTCGCCATTACCCCATGTATCGATTGGCATGATTATACATTTTATATCGAACGTAAATTTCCACACTGATATCCGTGTTTCCTTAATATGTTAACGGACATTACTATTTATTCTCTGTATTTATTTTTTGATGTGCAATGATCATACTTTATAATCTGTAATATTTAGAACTGGTGGATTAGTGACACACTTATACACTTACTTAATTCCTATAAACAACATGTTGTGCCTACTGAGTGGACATGGACCAAATGCACGCATACCGGAAATAATAAAGGACCCGTTATATACCTACGGAGCCTCGCAGGAGACAGATTTTTTTTATTAATTCGTTCCCACGAAATAACAATTCGTTCCCTCGAATTAACAATCCGTTCCCTCAATTTAACTATTCGTTCCCTCGAATTTCAGGTTAGGGGAGGGGGGCGAGGGGCGGTGGGGCGGTGGGGCGGTGGGGCGGTACTTCTTAATTGAAGACTATACAATAGCTTGTTCAAATTATTTATCCAACTGTAGTGATACTTAACTTCTTCATTATCTTCATCATCACATATCAATAGCAAGTTGATTCTTTCATTGTCTCTGGATTGCTCAGAGATGTAATAGGGAAATATGTCTATATTCCTCTTCTTCTCAATAATAGTATAACAATACACATTAATAGCTACATGTATATCATTATGTTTCTCTACTTTAGATATCTGCGAGATGGACACAGGAAAATCTATTTCAGTAGTATTTATAAAATCAGTACTTGGGTAAGATGATAATCTATCTGATTAATAGCGGAGTTAATAGCGTGTATAAGACATCTGTCATCATTGTTCTTTACATTGAGTATTGCTTTCTTATTTGCTATTTATTTGGGTAGAGGAATGTAAGAAGAGCCTCTTTAGTGGTTCGTACTTAGCAATGTTAAGGTACAACTTATTACAATGAGCAATCATCAATCCTGTAACCGTGTTTGTGAAATTTTCAATACGTTTTTGAATTTGTGAAGACGATTGTTCGTAAAATTCACTTATTTTTTTCTGAATTCAAGATAGCATATTGTTCGCTATAGAATACACCTGTTGTTCGTTTTGTTTCTTCACCATCATCTTCGTATAAATCTACAGTAAGACCAAGTTGAAATTGTAATCCTTTTAACTCTTTTAACTGCTCTATAAGTTGATTTTGTATAATATCCTTCTTACATGTACCAGACAATAGTTTGAGGGTTTTTATATTTTTTAACATATATTTCGTATGCTTCAACATTTTGGTTCATCTACGAGTTCTAAGAATCTAGTGATTTTATTAGGTTTGAGGCGGCTTTCAGCTGCGCCGAAAACCTATTGTTTTCGTTCGTTTTTTTTTTTGTTTTTTTTTATTCAGCCGTTCAGTCTACAGCCCAAACCGCTGGTCGAATCGACTTCAAATTTTGCATGCCGATTCGGATCAAGTGTGAGTCGAGATTTTCAGAAATCTCTTAATGCCACTTTCCACGAAACCGGAAGTGACGTCATACTTTCCATAACTTCCTTATTTTCCAACCGATTTCAAAAATTATTTTTGTATTGGAAAGCTGACAAATTTCTCTATCTCGAACTCCTGACAATTCTCGGCAATCTGGTCAAATAAGAGAGCTATAGGCATTTAAAGTTGAAAAATGTACATACTTTTCAACGATTTTGCCGAATTTTTGCCGAATTTCGGCTGATAACGGGTGGTCTTTACAAACGTTTTCCAATTTGTACAGTAATGTCAGCAACATAATTTCTTGTGACTCCCCTGTCAGGCGCATAACAGATGATAATTTTCAGAGCTCTATCTTGACTACTTCCGGTTCTATTGGATGTCAAAGATGAACGTCTTTGTTCAAGTTTTCAAAATAGAGCAAACGGATGTGACGTCAGCTTCGTTATTTATCAATAGATTTCAAAATTTCTTGCTGCGGTCGATATTTCAGTCCTTTAGCTAAAACTTTCCCGCTTTGTGCCCGGCCTATGGTGAAAAACAAACGAAAACTTCACTGGCGGAATATTGCACATATTTAATTTCCGTTTTATTAGGTGTATAAATGGCGTAAACTGCAATTTAAGGGCGATAACTATCGAAAAATAATCATCCGCTGACTTACGGGCTCCCTCCATCTACACCAAACCGCTGGTCGGATCGACTTCAAATTTTGCATGCCGATTCGGATCAATTGTGAGCAGAGACTGAGATTTTCAGATATCTTTTAATGCTACTTTCCACGAAAACGGAAGTGACGTCATACTTCCTATAACTTCCTTAATTTCCAACCGATTTCAAGAATTCTTTTTGCATTGGAAAGCTGACAAAATTCACTATCTCAGAATCTTGACAGTTTTCGGCTATCTGCTCAAATAAAAGAGCTATATGCATTTGAAGTTGAAACATGTACATACAAAAGAGCTATATGCATTTGAAGTTGAAACATGTACATACTTTTCAACGATTTTGCCGAATTTCGGCTGATAACGGGTGGTCTTTACAAACGTTTTCCAATTTGTACAGTACTGTCAGCAACATAATTTCTTGCCAGGGTGATAGGGGAGTGTCAGCCGCATGACTTACGGCTCTATTCGATGTCAAAGATGAACGTATTTTTTCAATTTTTTAAAATAGAGCAAACGGATGTGACGTCAGCTTCGTTATTTATCATTCGATTTCAATTGTTTTTGCTGTAGTCGATATTTCTGTCCTTTAGCTAAAACTTTGGCTGAGGATCGAACCCGGTATCACTCGCTCCGAGTCCATCGCTCTACCTCTAAGCTAACCGGCCCCACATCGGTTTGATGATGCGAATACAATGTTGACTGTTCATTCTAAAACTTCAGAAATTCTTTTTGCAACCGATAGTTTACACCTTGGGCTAAAGCTTAGTTACACATGAAATCAATGTTTGAGGCTCAAACCGTTGATGCAGCTCAAGCTGCTCTACTTATATTTAAGTTCATTGATTACAGGTGCATAGTTTCGTTTATGAATTTTAAGCAAGTTTTTTTAAGATTGTAGATTTGGATTTTATAGATTTTGGTTCTCCTTTTTGGAGTGCATCTACCATCTTTCTAAGTTGTTCATCATTAATTGCACGGTCACGGTGAAGCTGTAAAATGTATTTCACATCACTGGTACTCATTGCTTTTACTTGTATAATTACTTTTTATTTTCTAATGTAACGTTATTAATTATAAATAAAATGGAAAAAATATATGTTGTTTTCTTAAGAGTTGGCAACTATGGGCGGTGCAACGCCGATGCTACAAAAAGATCAAACTTCTGCAAGATCCACAATTATATAGTAAAGAATAATAAAAGTAAACTAAGAACATTCTTAAAACGTGGTGGTGGTGCAACTGCTAAATACCAGATATGTTGTTCATGTGGAGGTGTACTGTTAAACTTAAAACATAAATACTTTAAAATAATTAAGCCTTACCTATATGAAAGTAGGAAAATGAGAATGGTTGACATCTAATTTTACACTCTGTATAGATAGTATTGTTTGATCAGAGTTCTGGGCCCGTATAGGTTTTGAGTTTGTCTGCTAGTGTTTTTACGTTGTATAGATAGTATTAAAGTGTATTGTTAGATAAGAGTTATTATATATATGTATAATGGGATGGATTGGGCCGACTCACTGTATATGATGTGATGGACTGGACCATTTTATAATTGCTTTTGTAATTATAAAATTATAAAAAATGTAATTATAAAAAAAAGTAATTATTATAAAATAAATAAAGTAATTATAAAATAAAAATGGTCCAGGACACCCATCATATATATGACGTTGGTCCAGGACACTCATTATACATATATATATAAATAAATTTAATAGGACATACATGTAACTAGCTACGATCCCCCTAGTTGCGAACGGTAACTCTTGCAATCTACGCATGTACCGTCCGTAGCCAGAGTTACGATTCCACTCATAGGCCTTCTCTGCAAAATAGCGAATCGGAATGGAATGGAATGGTGCTTAACGGCCCACCAACACAAAAGAGTATCATTTAGGGCCAATCAATGTAGATGAAGAATAAACAAAATAGTAAAATTGTATGTTAGATGTGGTAGGCAATCAGGTGATTAGGGTACAAATAGTAATATGATGAACAATATAAATGAACAACATGTATATAACGATACAATTATAGTATGTGAAACATGTATACAATGATAAGTCAGATATTCCGATACAAGCTGGTTTCGTGGAGAAAGCTAAACCAACCTTCAATGTTCTCCACCTGGAATAACTCCGCAAGTGAAGTCACATTAAAGTGTTTGCGTCGAATATCGGCAAAGTCGATACAGTCCTGTAGGATGTGTTGCACGGTAAATGCGCTGTGGCATGGAATACACCATGGACGCGGCTCAACTTTGAACATATACGAATGCGTTAGTCGTGTATGTCCAATGTGCAATCGACTAAGGACAACTTCATCCCGGCGTACATGTCTGTAGCCAGGAGACCATTCGCCCAGAATCGGTTTCACAACATGAAATTTATTATCTGTGAGCAGATCCCACCGGGTCTGCATTGTATCGGAGATGAATGAGTTGATGGATGATTTAAAATCATGATAGGAAACAGGAAAAATATAAAATCATGATAGGAAACAGGAAAAATATAAGTCGGTAGCTTCTGGGCGGCCTTGGCAGCACTATCTGCCCTGTCATTGCCCTTGATACCAGTATGACTGGGGAGCCAACAAAAAATAATGTCCTTGTCAGTCGAAAGTAAAATATGGTGTAGGTCCATTATTTGGCGGATAAGTGGATGTTCAAGATTCATGTTGTACAAAGCTTGTAGTGAATAAGAAAATGAAATAAATTTCTTTCTCCAAGATCGATATTTCCGCAAATTCAAGAGCAAGTAAAATTGCCCTCAATTCCGCAGAAAATATCGATGACTTATCATGGAGTCTGGATTGAAGATCTTTGAACCGTCAGTAAAACGCGGAGTGTATGTATTGTATCTGTCTTTAACTTCAAGAAAAAGTGATTTAAAAATGGACGGATCAGTTGTTGCTTTCGTGTGCTGACTAAGAAGATCACCTTGGGCTGCTCCAACTGCCACGGTGGAGTATCTGGGACAGCGTATTTGGCAATGTGATCCAGATCTAAGCCAGCATCGTGTATCAAAGGATCCATATTTGAGATATTTTCCATCTGTAAAAAGATTAGTATTATAAAAGTATTACAAACTAATACTTCTGAAACAAATTTTACCATTGTAGAAGGTTTAGCAAATTATTTTTGGCCTTTAAAGAAAATGAGTAAATCAGGCATTTGATTATTGCGAGCCATGGTTGTGTGTTATGCGATCATGAGCAGACATTATCACCAGGGATAAATGACCAATAAACCCATCAACATTATGATCACTTATATTTCTTGTTGTCCACTTTAGAGAGGTTCCACTGTAGTTTCATTTTGCAGAACGGAAGAACAGATCGATGGTGTGTGGTTCCTATGCACAAAAGACACAGACAGAAGAAGCACATGTACGTTCGGTCAGTTTTTATTATAACTATTGTCTACAGAGTGTACGAAATTACATTTTGCGGTTGAATAATATACAGAGTAATATGTATCTGCGCGGTGTGTCCTAGTACAAGTGTCAACGTCACAGCATTACTGAACTATTTTCATTTCACAATAAATAGCAGAAATAATGAAAATATTATAGCATCTTAACAGAACATCGCAATATACATGTACCTTAACACTAACACGTGAGATAACAATGTAGTGCATGCGTAACATTTTTCAATTTTCATTTCAGTTTAATGTTTATAAAATATTATGTTATAATTCATTTTATTGTTGTATTCTGTATATCGGTTTACTATTTCTACGTTACTACACTGTGATTAGTACGTAAATGTTCCATTTTATTTTTGACTCAGATATTGACATCAATACATCTTCGTTTAATCTAATGTTACATATAAATTATGTCACTTTTTTAAAAAGAAATGTAGACATACGCATTGCTATTCAGCTTTTCATACCAACGAACTACTTGTAAAGTAAATGTCAACCACAATATTGAATACATTTTACAATAACGTTACGTTGTCATTTTTATATGTTTTCGTGTTCAGTAAACTGTTTTCTATGTTATAACGTATACCGTAGGTATACATATACGTGAAGAGGATATTTAGATTTTATAAAATGCTTTCATTTTCCGTTATTTGATGACATGCGTCGTCTAATGTAATACCATTTGCACGTTGCAGCTGAGAGAGACACATCACCACAAATTAAGATGGCAGGAGCATCAAATGGAGGTTCACCCATTACGGCTTCTGGTTCCACAGATACTAAACCCGAGGGGAAACATTTTGACACAATTATATTTCACACAAAGGCAGCGAATAAAACTTCCGAAAAAAAAGCAATTGAGGCATTAATAAGCATGCATACCCCACACTTATTATTGGTTCAACAATGTATTATGGATAATGTACATGAGCATGTAAAGCAATATAAACATGTAATGAACAGGACCACTGGTCTGATATATGACAGTAGGACAGTTACAATCGATGAATTTCATTTTACTAAATTATTTGCGAACGATAAGAACAAATTAGTTAAGAACATATTAGATGACTTCAGACAAAATGGATTAATGAAACAGCTGAAAATGGTCAAGGTTATTATCCCATGCCAAGATGAGTTTATTTGCGTGTCATGGCATGGGTTATATAATAAGCCAGGTAGAGGTGGACAAAATACGGACGACATCAAAAAAGAACAATTCCGTTATTTAATGCGTGTTTTATCTGTGGTATCCACTAAGCTGCAAATTCCACTGTTGGTCGGTGGGAATTTCAATGTCAAAATGCATCAAATAGAAAACGTGATTGATGAAGACTTTGGAGACGTGTTCAAGTTACACAAATACACACCATCTCCGAAACGAAGAAACTGGTTGCGTGATTATTTCATAACCACCATCACCATGGATTTGACACAATGCAAGCAGTTACAGAATAGTCTAGGAGCCAACGAGAAATATTTCACACGTGACCCCGTCGGAGTTTGTATTATGCCAAAACTAGAGGGTTGCTGTGACACGAGGGAACTATTTGAACCCGAAGGCCGTAGGCCGTAGGCAAACGTTTACCCACGGCTGGACATGGTCGACCGTTATTGTTACAGTTCCGTCGGAAATATCGTGCATTTTGAGCATATATACAGTAGTTTCCGTACTTTGATAATCTGCTCCATTCAAATAGCTGATTTACACATACATATTATTGGGCCGCAGTACACGTCGCGTGATGCAGCCGTATCAATTTAAAAATGTTAGCACGTCTGTTGTGAACTAGGTTGCTGACGTAATGGGAACGTCATGAGACACATGCATTAGGTGTTGGCTTGGCCCAGGAATGATCATTGTCTACAGCCATGGTCAAACAGCACGCGCTGTAAAACAACGGCAGTCATGTAACAATGATGATTTAATGATATGTGACTGACGGGAGAAATTGTTTACAGAAAACGCGTGTTTATATTCGTGGCTGATTTGCAATGTTTGTTATATCAGTAAAGTATAATGTTACTACATGGAGGATCTTACATGCGTGATGATTTAATATGATATTTATTAAACGAGTTTACTTATTTCATAAGAAACGAGGCTATGCCGAGTTTCTAATGAAGTCAGCCATTAAGTTTAATAAATATATGGAATCAACACGAAGGTTGCATTTTATTTATTGTATAAACACATCATATGAAGCTGTGCTGATTACCTAACCCCATTTCTGTAGCGGGCTCATTTGCATATGTATTACACTAGTGTATTATGATTTTTTTACACTGTTTTATTAAATTGTGAAAGCTCCAGTTATGCAATAAAGTGTGTTAATTCACTGCGAGACTCTACGGAGCCCCACAGGTGACGTAGAATTCTTTTTTTATTAATTCGTTATTTATTAACACGAAATAACAACTCGTTCCCTCAATTTAACAATTCGTTCCCACGAAATAAAAATTCGTTCCCACGAATGAACAATTCGTTCCCTAAATTTAACAATTAGTTCCCACGAAATAACAAGGTGTACACGAGATTTACGGACCTGAGAAAGGTCATATTCACCGAGGTCGAAGGTTTTTGCTGAAACCCGACTGACATTTATGTAAAAGTTATCCATTGTTGTTCTTTTGCTTTTAAGTGCGAAGTACATTTGTAAGCTTAGTTCTGATGGGACGATAGTATTTGCGTGGCTTTGTTCAATTGGTTCGTCGTTGAACCGTGTCATGCTTCCGTTGCTTGATCAGTGACTCGCGCATCCAGGTCAATATCACATTTAGAATATCACTCTCGGACTCGTTTCGCAATATCAGTATATGTTCGCAATCATGTGACCCTCTATTGGGTAATTTCATTGGCTGGACTTCTCAGTCATATAATAATATATTATCATAGGCTTAGAATAACAGGAGAACTAATTACACCCACATTTTGAAAAAAAAGGTATCCTGTTTTCGTCAGGGGTGTCCGTTCGTCTGTCTGTCCTTCTATTTTGAATGTGGCTTCCTTATGGTGGGTAGATGCGCGAAAGGAATTTCGAATTCGACAGGACACCGGGTCATATATTGTCTCCATCTTGTAGATATTACATTTTGCAAATTTCTTCGTAAGAAATAAAAACACGTTATATTTGCTACATAAATGTGAATTCCGTATTGTGTGTAGATATGCTGAATGAATATTTTCGATTTTTCATTTGACAACAGGGTCATGGATTTTCTCCGCCTTTTTGACTTTGAATTTCGCAATTCTGCCTTGTAAGAAGTTAAACTCTTACCGGGACACCTCATATTTTGTATGTAGCTTTCTTATGGTGTGTAGATACGCACAAAGAATTTAGATTGTTTTACGTGACACCCAGGTAATTAATTATTTTCCCCTTTGGAGTTAAAAACAAAGTGAATAGATATGTTACTAAATTATTGCCTGTGTAATAGTTCGGCGTTCACGGGTAATAGTTTGGCGTTCCAGGGCAATAGTTCCGCGTGCCTATGCACTAGTTCAGCGTGACTGGGCAATAATTCCACGTGCCCCGGCAATAGTTTCACGTTTATGGGCAATAGTTCCGCGTTCCCGGGCAATAGTTCCGTGTGCATGTGCAATAGTTCCGCGTACCTGGGCAATAATTCCGCGTGCCCGGGCAATGGTTCCGCGTGCCTGAGCAATAATTCCGCGTGCCCGGGCAATAGTTCCGCGTGCCCGGGCAATAGTTCCGCGTGCCCGGGCAATAGTTCCGCGTGCCCGGGCAATAGTTCCGCGTGCCCGGGCAATAGTTCCGCGTGCCCGGGCAATAGTTCCGCGTGCCCGGGCAATAGTTCCGCGTACCAGGGCAATAGTTCCGCGTACCAGGGCAATAGTTCCGCGTTCCCAGGCAATAGTTCCGCGTTCCCAGGCAATAGTTCGGCGTTCCAGGGCAATAGTTTCACGTTCCCGGGCAATAGTTTCGAGTTCCCGGGCAATAGTTCCGCGTGCATGTGCAATAGTTCCACGTACCTGGGCAATAATTCCGCGTGCCCGGGCAATAGTTCCGCGTGCCCGGGCAATAGTTCCGCGTGCCCGGGCAATAGTTCCGCGTGCCCGGGCAATAGTTCCGCGTGCCCGGGCAATAGTTCCGCGTGCCCGGGCAATAGTTCCGCGTGCCCGGGCAATAGTTCCGCGTGCCCGGGCATAGTTCCGCATGCCCGGGCAATAGTTCCGCTGTGGGCTACCGGGCAATAGTTCCGCGTTCCAGGTTCCAGGGCAATAGTTCCGCGTTCCAGGGCAATAGTTCCGCGTTCCAGGGCAATAGTTTCGCGTTCCCGGGCAATAGTTTCGCGTTCCCGGGCAATAGTTTCACGTTCCCGGGCAATAGGTCCGCGTACCCGGTCAATGGTTCCGCGTTCCCAGGCAATAGTTCCGCGTTCCCGGGCAATAGTTTCACGTGCCCGGGCAATAGTTCTGCGTTTCCGGGCAATAGTTCCGCGTTTCCGGGCAATAGTTCCGCGTTTCCGGGCAATAGTTCCGCGTTCCCAGGCAATAATTCGGCGTGCCCCGGCAATAGTGAACATTGCTTCATTCAGTGTATATACATACATGTAGTACATGTACCTTTCGTTGTCATCACAGTACTAACTTGCTTTGGCAATCATTACATAATTACAGAATTGTCACATGGATTTACCGAACCTATGCACACATACATTTCCTATAGTCCGGCTGCCAAGAGTCGATTTTCGGCTTAAACTTGTTTCGAATAACATTAAATATAATTTGTTTATTGCTGATTTTGCATAACTAGACCGTCTACTGTCTGTTTCACGAAATATGCCCACATCTCTCGTGTATGGCAGTAGATTTGTGTCTATGTTCGATCGGCATATTTTCATTTGATTATCGCATAATTATATTCAATAATCAAATGAATATTGATGATTATCGAACGTAAATACTATTGTTATTTTATGGTTGCATATATGTTCAATAATTAAATACATTATTGTAATTACACAATAAACGGTTTATTTGTATGTTCAATAAATCAAACGTAAATATAAATTCGTTCAAACATATATTTACCCAACTGAATATAAATATGGACTGTCTGCAGATAACAGTTCTGCTATTTATTCGATAAATCGAACATAAAATAAACTGATATATTTACCTAATCAAACATAAATATAGTTTGTTTAAACAATTATGTGTGCTACATTGAACACACATAGTGCACTGCTGTATTGGTTCGATTATGTTTATTTTCAGTGCACTGCTGTATTGGTTCGATTATGTTTATTTTCAGTGCACTGCTGTATTGGTTCGATTATGTTTATTTTCAGTGCACTCAATCGAACGTATATATGTGATGTCAATTGTTTTGTTACACACATATTGGTTCGATAAATGATACACACATATTGGTTCGATAAATGATACACACATATTGGTTCGATAAATGATACACACATATTGGTTCGATAAATGATACACACATATTGGTTCGATAAATGATACACACATATTGGTTCGATAAATGATACACACATATTGGTTCGATAAATGATACATACATATTACATACCATATTTATATGCTTCCCGCGGGCTGAGCATCATCTCCCCACTGTTCAAGCGACCTGAAAGGTCGGTCTACGGGTGGCTAAACGGGGCATAGTGGAATATGCATGCTACCAGCGGGCTGAGCATCATCCCCCCACTGTGCTAGCGACATGTATTTTCGGTCTACGGGTGGTTAAATTGGGCACGGTGTGATATGCCGGGGGGGGGGGGGACCATGCCCCCGAACCCTCGAAGCATTTCGGTCAAAATCGTGGACCTCAACTCACACACACCCTAAACCAAAATCCTGGATCCGCCCCTGAATATGCATCATTTATCGAACCAATATATGTATCATTTAACGAACCAATATATGTACCATTTATCGAACCAATATATGTATGTATCATTTATCGAACCAATATGCATCATTTATCGAACCAATATATGTACCATTTATCGAACCAATATATGTATCATTTAACGAACCAATATATGTACCATTTATCGAACCAATATATGTATGTATCATTTATCGAACCAATATGCATCATTTATCGAACCAATATATGTACCATTTATCGAACCAATATATGCATCATTTATCGAACCAATATATAACGTTTATCGAACCAATATATGTATTTATCATTTATCGAACCAATATGCATCATTTATCGAACCAATATGCATCATTTATGGAACCAATATGCATCATTTATCGAACCAATATGCATCATTTATCGAACCAATATGCATCATTTATCGAACCAATATATGTATCATTTATCGAACCAATATGTATGTATCATTTATCGAACCAATATGTATGTATCATTTATCGAACCTATATGTATGTATCATTAATCGAACCAATATGTATAATTTATCGAACCAATATGTTTAACAAAACAATTGACATCACATATATACGTTCCATTGAGTTAACTGAAAATAAACATAATCGAACCAATACAGCAGTGCACTATGTGTGTTCAATGTAGCACACATAATTGTTTAAACAAACTATATTTATGTTTGATTAGGTAAATATATCAGTTTATTTTATGTTCGATTTATCGAATAAATAGCAGAACTGTTATCTGCAGAGAGTGCATATTTATATTCAATTGGGTAAATATATGTTTGAACGAATTTATATTTACGTTTGACTTATTGAACATACAAATAAACCGTTTATTGTGAAATTACAATAATGTATTTAATTATTGAACATATATGCAACCATAAAATAACAATAGTATTTACGTTCGATAATCATCAATATTCATTTGATTATTGAATATAATTATGCGATAATCAAATGAAAATATGCCGATCGAACATAGACACAAATCTACTGCCATACTCGTGCTATAAAATTACAGATATAAACATGGCTAATGCAACTAATAGAAAAGGTGAGGTAACTATCGAAAAGGTTGTAACTTAATAAGATAGATTAAGTGAACACGAATTAAGAATTTGCGAGCAGAATACAAATGAAAAACTCAGTTGGAAGTGGAGATGCAAAATCTAAAAATAAGATATTGAGCAGCCTGGTGAAACAGCTGGTCTAGATGTGTGTGCAGGCGGAATGGAAAATATATCTAGATCAGGAGAAATACACATGAAACATAAAACTGAAACTGAAGCAGACTCAGTGAAAGGCGGCATTGCAAAAAGTGGAGCAGATAATACTAACGAAACAGATAAAACAGATGCACCACACTATGACATACTTATATTTAATGTCAATGCAAAGAACGTTGAAAAGCAAAGCAAAACAGGGGTTGAATCAGTTGAAAAAAAGCATACCCACACCTAGTATTGGTTCAAGAATACAACAAAGGAATACTGGAAAGCAACAATTTGCCAACTTACACACTGGTTGACTGAAACACGACGGTATGAGCATGCTAGTATATGGATCAAACATGCTGGCCTGATAAATATATGGCAGCACGATAGTTACTATTGAAACAATATCGGTCGAAATGATGCGGAAATTTTTTGACGACAACGGAGATATTCTAGTTAAGAGGAGGCAATCAAAGTTGTTGGAGCGCATGTGTATGGTCAAGGTTACGGACGACTCCGTTCTATTTTATTTTATCTGCATTTCTTGGCATGGCCGCAATAATTACGATAAAAATGATTACGATAAAAAAGCAAACGTTGGCAATAAAAAGAGAAAATATGAATTAAAAGAAGAAGATCTCGATACATTAATATCCTTTTTACGTCATTTGGTGGAAACTATGAAGATTTCGCTGCTAGTTGGTGGGGATTTTAATTTTAGTTATGAAAAGGTTAGAAAAGACACTGGCTTCAGGCTTCAGGCTTCACGACTACGAAACATCCGACACGCGAACTGGTAAAGGAACAGCGAAATACAAAAACTAAACGATAACAAATTACAAGTTGATAAATTATTTCTTATCAACAAATGACATACGTTTGACAGAAACACAAGAGGTGCAGCAATGTTTAGGTGGCGACCACGTGTGGTTTGATCACGACCCCGTTTGAGCCAGCATCAAACGTGTAGGTCAGACAACTTAACCCATACGAATGTGTAGTGTATGAAGAAACACGATAATTCTTATTTACTACATGAATGTGTTTGCACAGTGTAATACCACAGTGTAATATAAATATAAATACACTAGTGTAATAAATATGCAAATTAGGCCACTGCAGAAAATATGGTAGATAACCAGTACATCTTCAGTGTATACCGTTGTGCATGAAATAATTCCAATCCACCATTTGTGTTGTTTTAATATGATATTTATTAAACTCGTAGACTGATTTCACAAGAAACTCGGCTAAAAGTAAACTCGCTAAATAAATATCATATTAAATCATTACAAGCACAATACTTGGAGTGTACACAACGGTGCCATATAATATGTAATAGCTTGCAAATGACTGAAAGTGTTGCAAGCGTGCCCACTCCAAGGTAAGTATTATTTGATATTTTCCTTAATATACAACATATTATGATGAAATATGGCGCAGCAAACGCTTCTTTATGAGCTGCATTTGGTGGTGGTCTCGGGACTTTGGCACATACTTATGTTGCTTTTGCGAAGAAGTGATATCCGTGTCAGTAAACACGGAAATCGAATCTTCGCAAAACGGACAGACTGTCAAGGTCATTACCAAGGTCAGGAATGATCTAGACAAATTGTCTCCCCTATTATAATATGAACCAAGTATACTTCAATTGTTATGACGTTATGGCCAATATAGTTTGATCAGACGAACGAAAAGTGGTAACAATGCAGTTGAAGTGTAAGGGATAGGCTAGAGTAGATAAGTACACGTAATCACTTATAATGTACACTATATTACATGGGGAACACACAGGAATACATGATACATTGATATGCGAACATCACTGTACTGTGCATGGTACTATTCAATTACTACAAGGTTGTAAGCCAATCGACTGTTATACTTTAACGCAACTTAAAAGCTATGGACGAATAAACTGGGTATGTGGTATCTCAATGGTCCCGTAGTGGACAATAGTAGGAATGCACAAGTACGTTGATGATCGCTAATCAAAGTGAAATAACATACAAGTATAACATGGCAGAACGAACATTGGAGGACAAATGACAATCATCTGAGCTACCCCAGTGCTGGCGTATCTCAATAGATAGTGGTAATAACTGAGTATCAAGGTCCCAAGGTCTACCTCACCCGCAGTATGAGGTCTAGTCAACAATATGGCTATAATCCAACTTCAAGTCCTTTAGCCATGATATGCCATGATAGGAGTATTACCATACACTATCAACATGTGTATTGCCTATGCAATATATTTCCAAAGTATGAATGTCAAAGTCAAAGCCGGATGTGGTTACATCACATGATAGTCAATAACGATAATGTTCCGGAAGCTGGTACCGGAAGTAAAGTTCCAAAGGTATTATTATTTCCAGAAATGGTGGACCAGATGTAAAGTTCCTATGGTATCACTCGACTGTAGCAACGTGGTGGACCGGATGTAAAGTATCCATTGTGAATCAATGGGTTGTAATACCGGAAGTGGTAGACCGGATGTAAAGTTCCGATATAATACAAATGGCGGTTATCACGTTGGCTAAGACGCCGGGAAAAGTTTCACTTAGGCGACATTCAACTCGGTGGTAGTATAATGATAAGATATGTGTGTATGGCGTTTCACTTCACTAATGTATGGCTGTGACTGTCTGCTGTACACGATGTAGCTATCACACACTGCTCTATACAGGCCTGTACCCGGAGCTGCTACACACACTGCGCCAGACAGACGTACGGACACTCGGACGACCTGACACTCTGCACTGACTGGGGTCTGCCCTCAACGAGTGGACCAAAACGTCCAATGTGGCTCGCTGGAGCGTTCTCAAGAGGCTACAAAAATGAAATGAGTCTCCAATTACTGGACGAATACGCTCAGACAGACAGGATGCACAACGGACTAAAACGGGAATCGAACAACGGCAAATCACAGCTGAAATAAAATGTTGTAGGTACATACCACTATCCTTCTGTTACCAGAAAATATGTGTCCCACCAACACATAGCGAGACATCGCTTATATACGCACCAGTGAAACCATGCACGGAATAATGAATATGCCTACCCCTCGTTCGATATCTCACATAAATATTACAAAACCATGGCTTTTACCATTTCACCCGTGGGTTATATTTGGCATAAATATATGTTCCCACGCCATAAATTCAACCAAACTAGTGCACAGCCCTCGCGGAATAAATACCATCCAACATGGTATATCCCACACTACCCTAAATCTGCACACTACAGACCCAGATCTCATAATCCGAAATCTACTCGACTGGTCTCGACAATGCGAAAGTCGCATTTTCAAATGAGAGTGTAGCACATACTAAGCTCAAATATCGCGGTCATTTACGGAAATATCACGACACAAAGCATCACCAGTATGGGATCTGATATATCCGTGTTGGCCAGTACCAGACTATGCTGAAACACTAACCCGTAGCATACATAACAGGGCAGACCATGGTATGGTCTGCGCTATATACTGGCTTCACCTACAGAAGGTCCATTATCTGGTGAACAACTGACACGCGGACAAACTCGGCTGGCACGGATAGTGGACATCCGTAATACTAAAAGGGGTATTTTCCCTAGCGAAACCAGCACACGCAGTCAACGAGTCCTCTACCACACACATGCATAGTCTGTGGCAAATATGGCGTGACATCAGTAAAACATTGCTCATAAAATAGACGTGTATTTAAATCCGCAAAAAGGACACGCATAAACGTATTTCCACCAATACAACATAAGCCCCGTTATTACACGCACATTGTACATGGAAATGTACATGCTAAATCACAGGTATGTAAAAATCACAGGTGTGTGAAATCACAGGTATGTGGAATCACAGGTATGTGAAATCAATAATACGCACAACAATACAACACAGTACCACACATCACAAATATACAATTATACGGAAATCCGGAATGTACAAGAATGCACGTGTCACGCTACATTGGGGCAAAGTACAGAGATCACTGAATGTAGCTTAACAAGAAGCCTTTCATGCGCCAAATTTCATCAACATCCGTTATATAATAAGGACAATATAAAAGAATACGTACCTTGAATCGGAGATGCTTCTAGAAGGTTCAGTACTTGTTGTTGTTGTTGTAATCACGTGATCATGCACCTTGGATCTTGCATAGCAGCGATTATTCCCTTTCTGACCAGTGTACATAGAGAATACCAGACAGTGAGTATACTGTCTGTTTCAGGTTTTGCTGCCGACGATCTTTTGACCATTAAGCACATTACATCTTAATTTGTGTTAGATGTAAGTAGTTTTCATAGATAACAAAATGTCACCCTCCCTATTTTGTTATATTTCATGAAATTCCGTCAAATATTGATTTTATTGAGAAAAATATATTTTCCTATGGAAATTTAACCTGGAGCTAAAATAAAAATAAATGTGTGTGAAAAATATTGAGGAGGGTGACTTTTTTGTTATTGGTGAAAAAGTACTTACATTTAAATATGTTTTTAGATTTAAAGTGTTTAATAGGCAAAGGTTCGTCGGCAGAAAAAAAGAGTAAAATAGACAGTAGTATCGTTTGATATTAAAGGTCACATTTGTTTTATTTTTGTAAATAATACAATTTGATAATATGAAATAAATGTCGCAAACCGCATGTAAAAATAACAATATTAAAAAAGTTACAGGGTTCAGCAAATTAATTAGCTGCATTATGCGTGTTCCACTATGAGGTCATAGAAGAAAAGAAAATATTTATGTTAAGTCTAAAGTGATTTTTTCTCATTATTTTATTATATGAACTTGATAATTTATGATGAAATAAAATAAAAAATGTAAAAAATATTTTTATTTTTATTAAAACATTTTTATTGGGGTTTGCGAAATTGTGTTTGAAAAAAATTGGCATACATTTGCATTCAATGTACAATTATGAAAACTTGCATAACCTTTGATAGGATTATAATTTTTGCATGATATTTTATCCATGTTGTTTATATTGTCATTACATGTATCTACCAGTTTACAAAATATATTTTCAATTGAATTTTTTCTATTTATATGACCTATAATTTTATCAGGCAAGACTAGGAAACTAGGAATTCCGAACCTGATAAACCTGATATCAAAAGACACTAGTATGGTGTGCTATTTATCAGGTATGTTCATGCTATAGACTGAGCCTGATAAACCTGATATCAAAAGACACTAGTATGGTATGCTATTTATCAGGTATGTTCATGCTATAAACTGAGACTGATAAACCTGATGTCAAAATACACTAGTATGGTATGCTATTTATCAGGTATGTTCATGCTATAGACTGAGCCTGATAAACCTGATGTCAAAATACACTAGTATGGTATGCTATTTATCAGGTATGTTCATGCTATAAACTGAGACTGATAAACCTGATATCAAAATACACTAGTGTGGTATGCTATTTATCAGGTATGTTCATGCTATAAACTGAGCCTGATAAACTGATATCAAAATACACTAGTATGGTTTATGCTATTTATCAGGTATGTTACATGCTTATAGACTGAGCCTGACTAAACCTGATATCAAAGACACTAGTATGGTATGCTATGTATCAGGCATGTTTCATGCTATAGACTGAGCCTGATAAACTGATGTCAAAATACACTAGTATGGTATGCTATGTATCAGGTATGTCATGCTTATAAATAAACTGAGCCTGATAAACCTGATGTCAAAATACACTAGTATGGTATGCTATTTATCAGGTATGTTCATGCTTATAGACTGAGCCTGATCAACCTGATATCAAAATACACTAGTATGGTATGCTATTTACCAGGTATGTTCATGCTATAGACTGAGCCTGATAAACCTGATATCAAAATACACTAGGTATGGTATGCTATTTATCTAGGTATGTTCATGCTATAGACTGAGCCTGATAAACCTGATATCAAAAGACACTAGTATGGTATGCTATTTATCAGGTATGTTCATGCTATAGGACTGAGCTGATAAACCTGATATCAAAATACACTAGTATGGAATGTATTTATCAGGTGTGTTCATGCTATTGACTGAGAACTGATAAACCTGATATCAAAAATACACTAGTATGGTATGCTATTTATCAGGTATGTTCATGCTATAGAACTGAGACTGATAAACCTGATATCAAAAGACACTAGTATGGTATGCTATTTATCAGGTATGTTCATGCTATAGACTGAGCCAGATAAACCTGATATCAAATACTCTAGTATGGTATGCTATTTATCAGGTATGTTCATGCTATAGAACTGAGCTGATAAAACCTGATATCAAAATACACTAGTATGGTATGCTAATTTATCAGGTATGTTCATTGCTGTAGACTGAGCCTGATAAACCTGATATCAAAATACACTAGTATGGTATGCTATTTATCAGGTATGTTCATGCTATAAACTGAGCCTGATAAACCTGATATCAAAATACACTAGTGTATGCTATTTATCAGGTATGTTCATGCTTATAGACTGAACCTGATAAACCATGATATCAAAAGACACTAGTATGGTATGCTATTTATCAGGTTTGTTTCATGCTATAGACTGAGCCTGTTATAAACCTGATATCAAAATTACACTAGTATGGTAATGCTATTTATCAGGTATGTTCATGCTTAGACTGAGCCTGATAAAACCTGATATCAAAATATAAACACTAGTATGGAAATGCTATTTTATCAAGGTGTGTTCATGCTATTGACTGCGACTGATAAACCTGATATCAAAATACACTAGTATGGTATGCTATTTTATCAGGTATGTTCATGCTATAGACTGAGACTGATAAACCTGATATCAAAATACACTAGTATGGTATGCTATTTATCAGGTATGTTCATGCTATATACTGAGCCTGATAAACTGATATCAAATACACTAGTATGGTATGCTATTTATCAGGTTTAGTTCATGCTATAAACTGAGACTGATAAACCTGATGTCAAAATTACACTAGTATGGTTATGCTATTTATCAGGTATGTTCATTTGCTATAGACTGAGCTGATAAACCTGATGTCAAAATACACTAGTATGGTATGCTATTTATCAGGTATGTTCATGCTATAAACTGAGACAGTAACTGATATCAAAATACACTAGTGTGGTATGCTATTTATCAGGTATGTTCATGCTATAAATTGAGCCTGATAAACCTGATATCAAAATACACTAGTTTATGGTATGCTATTTATCAGGTAGTTCATGCTATAGACTGAGCCTGATAACCTGATATCAAAGACAATAGTATGGTATGCTATGTATCAGGCATGTTCATGCTATAGACTGAGCCTGATAAACCTGATGTCAAAATACACTAGTATGGTATGCTATGTATCCGGTATGTTCTTATGCTATAAAACTGAGCCTGATAAAACCTGATGTCAAAATACACTAGTATGGTATGCTATTTATTAGGTATGTTCATGCTATAGACTGAGCCTGATCAACCTGATATCAAAATACACTAGTATGGTATGCTATTTATAGGTATGTTCATGCTATAGACTGAGCCTGATAAACTGATATCAAAATTACTAGTATGGTATGCTATTTATCAGGTATGTTCATGCTATAAACTGAGCCTGATAAACCTGATTCTAAAATACACTAGTAGGTATGCTATTTATCAGGTTATGTTCATCTATAGACTGAACCTGATAAACTGATATCAAAAGACACTAGTATGGTATGCTATTTATCAGGTATGTTCATGCTATAGACTGAGCCTGATAAACCTGATATCAAAATACACTAGTATGGTATGCTATTTATCAGGTATGTTCATGCTATAGACTGAGCCTGATAAACCTGATATCAAAAGACACTAGTATGGAATGCTATTTATCAGGTGTGTTCATGCTATTGACTGAGACTGATAAACCTGATATCAAAATACACTAGTATGGTATGCTATTTATCAGGTATGTTCATGCTATAGACTGAGACTGATAAACCTGATATCAAAAATAAAGACACTAGTATGGTATGCTATTTATCAGGTATGTTCATGCTATAGACTGAGACTGATAAACCTGATATCAAAATACACTAGTATGGTATGCTATTTATCAGGTATGTTCTGCTATAGACTGAGATGTGATAAACCTGATATCAAAATACACTAGTATGGTATGCTATTTATCAGGTATGTATGCTCTAGACTGAATCGGATAAACTGATATCAAAAGACACTAGTATGGTATGCTATTTATCAGGTTTGTTCATGCTATAAACTGAGCAGATAAACCTGATATCAAATACTCTAGTATGGTATGCTATTTATCAGGTATGTTCATGCTATAAACTGAGACTGTATAAACCTGATGTCAAAAGACACTAGTATGGTATGCTATTTATCAGGTATGTTCATGCTATAGACTGAGCCTGATAAACCTGATGTCAAAAAATACACTAGTATGGTATGCTATGTATCAGGTATGTTCATGCTATAAACTGAGCCTGATAAACCTGATATCAAAATACACTAGTATGGTATACTATTTATCAGGTATGTTCATGCTATATAAACTGAGCCTGATAAACCTGATGTCAAAATACACTAGTTATGGTATGCTATTTATCAGGTATGTTCATGCTATAGACTGAGCTGATAAACCTGATATCAAAAGACTACTAGTGGTATGCTATTTATAGGTATGTTCATGCTATAGACTGAGCCTGATAAACTGATATCAAAGACACTAGTTTATGGTATGCTATTTATCAGGTATGTTCATGCTATAGACTGAGCCTGATCAACTTGATATCAAAATACACTAGTATGGTATGCTATTTATCAGGTATGTTCATGCTATAAACTGAGCCTGATAAACCTGATTGTCAAAAATACACTAGTATGGTATGCTATGTATCAGGTATGTTTATGCTATAGACTGAGCCTGATAAACCTGATATCAAAATACACTAGTATGGTATGCTATTTATCAGGTATGTTCATGCTATAAACTGAGACTGATAAACCTAATGTCAAAAGACACTAGTATGGTATGCTATTTATCAGGTATGTTCATGCTATAGACTGGAGCCTGATAAACCTGATGTCAAAATTACACTAGTATGGTATGCTATGTATCAGGTATGTTCATGCTATAAACTGAGCCTGATAACTGATATCAAAATACACTAGTATGGTATGCTATTTATCAGGTATGTTCATGCTATAAAACTGAGCCTGATAAACCTGATGTTAAAATACACTAGTATGGTATGCTATTTATCAGGTATGTTCATGCTATAAACTGAGCCTGATAAACCTGATATCAAAAGACACTAGTATGGTATGCTATTTATCATGGTATGTTCATGCTATAGACTGAGCCTGATAAACCTGATATCAAAATACACTAGTATGGTATGCTATTTATCAGGTATGTTCATGCTATACTGAAGCCTGATAAACCTGATATCAAAATACACTAGTATGGTATGCTATTTATCAGGTATGTTCATGCTATAGACTGAACCTGATAAACCTGATATCAAAAGACACTAGTATGGTATGCTATTTATCAGGTATGTTCATGCTATAGACTGAGCCTGATAAACCTGATATCAAAATAACACTAGTATTGGTATGCTATTTATCAGGTATGTTCATGCTATAGACTGAGCCTGATCAACCTGATATCAAAATACACTAGTATGGTATGCTATTTATCAGGTATGTTCATGCTATAGACTGAGCCTGATAAACCTGATATCAAAATACACTAGTATGGTATGCTATTTATCAGGTATGTTCATGCTATAGACTGAACCTGATAAACCTGATATCAAAAGACACTAGTATGGTATGCTATTTATCAGGTATGTTCATGCTATAGACTGAGCCTGATAAACCTGATATCAAATACACTAGTATGGTATGCTATTTATCAGGTATGTTCATGCTATAGACTGAGCCTGATAAACTGATATCAAAATACACTAGTATGGTATGCTATTTATCAGGTATGTTCATGCTATAAACTGAGCCTGATAAACCTGATATCAAAATACACTAGTATGGTATGCTATTTATCAGGTATGTTCATGCTATTGACTGAACCTGATAAACCTGATATCAAAAGACACTAGTATGGTATGCTATTTATCAGGTATGTTCATGCTATAGACTGAGCCTGATAAACCTGATATCAAAATACACTAGTATGGTATGCTATTTATCAGGTATGTTCATGCTATAGACTGAGCCTGATAAACCTGATATCAAAATACACTAGTATGGAATGCTATTTATCAGGTGTGTTCATGCTATTGACTGCGACTTATAAACCTGATATCAAAATACACTAGTATGGTATGCTATTTATCAGGTATGTTCATGCTATAGACTGAGACTGATAAACCTGATATCAAAAGACACTAGTATGGTATGCTATTTATCAGGTATGTTCATGCTATAAACTGAGCCTGATAAACCTGATATCAAAAGACACTAGTATGGTATGCTATTTATCAGGTATGTTCATGCTATATACTGAGCCTGATAAACCTGATATCAAAATACACTAGTATGGTATGCTATTTATCAGGTATGTTCATGCTATAAACTGAGACTGATAAACCTGATGTCAAAATACACTAGTATGGTATGCTATTTATCAGGTATGTTCATGCTATAGACTGAGCCTGATAAACGTGATGTCAAAATACACTAGTATGGTATGCTATTTATCAGGTATGTTCATGCTATAAACTGAGACAGATAAACCTGATATCAAAATACACTAGTGTGGTATGCTATTTATCAGGTATGTTCATGCTATAAACTGAGCCTGATAAACCTGATATCAAAATACACTAGTATGGTATGCTATTTATCAGGTATGTTCATGCTATAGACTGAGCCTGATAAACCTGATATCAAAAGACACTAGTATGGTATGCTATGTATCAGGCATGTTCATGCTATAGACTGAGCCTGATAAACCTGATGTCAAAATACACTAGTATGGTATGCTATGTATCAGGTATGTTCATGCTATAAACTGAGCCTGATAAACCTGATGTCAAAATACACTAGTATGGTATGCTATTTATCAGGTATGTTCATGCTATAGACTGAGCCTGATCAACCTGATATCAAAATACACTAGTATGGTATGCTATTTATCAGGTATGTTCATGCTATAGACTGAGCCTGATAAACCTGATATCAAAATACACTAGTATGGTATGCTATTTATCAGGTATGTTCATGCTATAAACTGAGCCTGATAAACCTGATACCTATCAAAATACACTAGTATGGTATGCTATTTATCAGGTATGTTCATGCTATAGACTGAACCTGATAAACCTGATATCAGACACTAGTATGGTATGCTATTTATCAGGTATGTTCATGCTATAGACTGAGCCTGATAAACCTGATATCAAAAGACACTAGTATGGAATGCTATTTATCAGGTGTGTTCATGCTATTGACTGAGACTGATAAACCTGATATCAAAATACACTAGTATGGTATGCTATTTATCAGGTATGTTCATGCTATAGACTGAGACTGATAAACCTGATATCAAAAGACACTAGTATGGTATGCTATTTATCAGGTATGTTCATGCTATAGACTGAGACTGATAAACCTGATATCAAAATACACTAGTATGGTATGCTATTTATCAGGTATGTTCATGCTATAGACTGAGACTGATAAACCTGATATCAAAATACACTAGTATGGTATGCTATTTATCAGGTATGTTCATGCTATAGACTGAATCGGATAAACCTGATATCAAAAGACACTAGTATGGTATGCTATTTATCAGGTATGTTCATGCTATAAACTGAGCCAGATAAACCTGATATCAAAATACTCTAGTATGGTATGCTATTTATCAGGTATGTTCATGCTATAAACTGAGACTGATAAACCTGATGTCAAAAGACACTAGTATGGTATGCTATTTATCAGGTATGTTCATGCTATAGACTGAGCCTGATAAACCTGATGTCAAAATACACTAGTATGGTATGCTATGTATCAGGTATGTTCATGCTATAAACTGAGCCTGATAAACCTGATATCAAAATACACTAGTATGGTATGCTATTTATCAGGTATGTTCATGCTATAAACTGAGCCTGATAAACCTGATGTCAAAATACACTAGTATGGTATGCTATTTATCAGGTATGTTCATGCTATAGACTGAGCCTGATAAACCTGATATCAAAAGACACTAGTATGGTATGCTATTTATCAGGTATGTTCATGCTATAGACTGAGCCTGATAAACCTGATATCAAAAGACACTAGTATGGTATGCTATTTATCAGGTATGTTCATGCTATAGACTGAGCCTGATCAACCTGATATCAAAATACACTAGTATGGTATGCTATTTATCAGGTATGTTCATGCTATAAACTGAGCCTGATAAACCTGATATCAAAATACACTAGTATGGTATGCTATTTATCAGGTATGTTCATGCTATAAACTGAGACTGATAAACCTGATGTCAAAAGACACTAGTATGGTATGCTATTTATCAGGTATGTTCATGCTATAAACTGAGACTGATAAACCTGATGTCAAAAGACACTAGTATGGTATGCTATTTATCAGGTATGTTCATGCTATAGACTGAGCCTGATAAACCTGATGTCAAAATACACTAGTATGGTATGCTATGTATCAGGTATGTTCATGCTATAAACTGAGCCTGATAAACCTGATGTTAAAATACACTAGTATGGTATGCTATTTATCAGGTATGTTCATGCTATAAACTGAGCCTGATAAACCTGATATCAAAAGACACTAGTATGGTATGCTATTTATCAGGTATGTTCATGCTATAGACTGAGCCTGATAAACCTGATATCAAAAGACACTAGTATGGTATGCTATTTATCAGGTATGTTCATGCTATTGACTGAGCAATCATGATATAGTGATTTATGAAAAGAACACATACTTGTTTTCATTGCGTCATTCCATGTAAAATCTATGTAAATCTAATAAAAAAAACCTACTTACATAGATGAACCACATACACGTGATCTTGTAAGTCTTTATACAGATACTCCTGCCAATAAAAGGTACACACACCAGTCCTGTAATATGCAAATAATAGACTAATTTCGATGATGTCGAACATGTATATTTATGTCCAAACACAGGTGTGTAGAAATCAAAGTATACATGTAAAACATCGAAATGTGAGTATTATGTTGTAACTACAGTCAATGGTGTGATTTCCTTGCTGGTATCATCTGCATAACGACTTATTGAACACATAGTATATGGTTTACGGGTGTAAGTAGCTATTGGTTTCTGGGTAGGTTTTTAAATAAATTAGATTTCCATATACTTTACATGGGGCCATAAGAAGGGTACAACAACATTAAATGTACCAACTGTCTTTTCTCACATTTCATCCACATCTGAGACCTAATGCCTTTAATTCAGATTTCAGATTGTGAAAATGTGTACATGTACCTAACTAACGATATACTTGGTGTAATATGTTTCAGATAGTTTGTATGTTGTAGCAGCATGTCTTTGCTCATACAATTGGCCGTATGAGGGTAAGAAACAAGATTTATCCCGTCAACACAGTGCGTATGCGCCGTGAAACACGGTGCTGTGAAACATGTTTGATATCCTGTCAATACGACATAATCACTGCGTATGAATATGTGCGGTTGTCATACTAGTCGATTCTCCGATTTTGATGATGCGCCTGGGGTTATTTAGTTTTGCATTTTAAAGCTCTTTTTAGAATAGAACAGTATGTTAGTGCCGTAAATGGAAATAATATCTGGCGCGGCAGGGAAACGGGATGTGCAAGGCAGAACCTCGCCCATCCCGTTTCCTAAGCCTTGCCAGATATGTTTTCCCATTCACGGCACTAACCTAATATTCTCTATGTTCATACCGTGTTACACATGTTATGTAGTAGATACGTATATGTTTAAGTTTGTTTGTCACGAGTAACTGCAGCTACACGTATGCAATGTGAGATGTAAGGAATCGTTAAACAAATCTTACATTTAAAGGTGCATGCCCACTCAGTAGGCACAAAACTGTCTTTATATCAGAGACATCATCTGAGACATTTTCTGGTAAAATAAACATTCATCTGAGACTTTTTCTGGCAATATAGACATTCATTCACCATTACCCCACGTATTGATTGATAATTCATTCGTTCCCACGATATAACAATTAGGTCCATCGTTCCCACGATATAGCAATTCGTTAATTCGAGGGAACGAATTGTTATTTCGTGGGAACGAATTGTTAAATTGAGGGAACGAATTGTTAATTCGTGGGAGCGAATTGTTAAATTAAGGGAACGAATTGTTATTTCGTGGGAACGAATTAATAAAAAAATAAAATATACATCCCCTGCGAGGCTCCGTGGTAATATGATGTACTCTTTAGACACAAGTCTTATAAGGCGCTTTGCCTGTTGCTAATGACATTTACATGAGGGATCTTATTTAGTTATCTCCCTTTGAATTTATGTATAGACATCCTGCCCAACATGAAAATTATATCGCATTTTTTTTTGTAAAAAGGGCGACTGTATCTTGTTTTGTTCTAATTATACAGGTGCCCGTAAATCTTGCCAAGATGTCAACGTTACTGAACATTTATTGATAATATCAAATTGCAATCAAGCAGTCTGATTGGATGAGCATGAGCTGTAGTTCAGCTCAGGATCAGCCGATAAATCTGTTTGACTTCAAGCACAATAGTCAAGTACAGTCTACACTCGTTTTCTCAAATTCCAGGGGGCAATTATTGGATTTACATTTATTGAGCATAGGCTGCATATGCAGCCTATACTCAATAAATGTAAATCAATCGATTGAAATTTACAGACGATCCTAAATTTGCACTACATGGATCTTCCAGATTATCGGACGAAAATGGCAGTGTTTTTACGATATTTTTCTTAAAATAGCAGCTACGGGCATAAAACGTTCACAGAACAATCCTCGGTTCTTGCTTTCTCAGCACATGTAAACTGTTTATCAAACGGTGCCATCTTTCTCACTTAAAATTGGGTCAGATCATCAGTCGTAAGATTGCCCCAAAATTAGCATCAACAATCAGTTATCCGGACAAATGTATTCTATTCTCAGATTGAAATCATAAGTTTATCGCATGTAAACCAGTATAAACGGCATTGTGTAGTCCTGCAGAAAAATCAAACACCCTTCGCTTCTTGGAAATAACGTAATGGGCGCACTCGAGTGTGACCCCCGCGCGACTTTTGACGTTGTAAACAACTTGTGGACAGAGTTGGGGAATGTTTAAAGTTTACTAAAATATTTACCTTGGCGATATATTCTTCACACTGGTATGGAAAGTTGCAATATCGGATAAAAAAATGCGCTTAATTAACAGGTATTTTCATTTGTCCTATAAACTGATTGTCCGGATAACTGGTATGACCCGTATACGAACATTTTAGTCGTACGAAGTTTAGTGAAACGGGCCCCATGGGACTGAGGAAAATGCATCGAGATAAGGAACAATTGAGTTAACGAGAGTTAGTATATAGAAAACACGTGGTTGGGACCAGGAATTTGATTTTGACTTAAAAGTAGTATGACTGAAGAGAGTTTGAGGTAACGAACGTTGACTGTATTTTAACATAAAAATAAATTAAAATATTGGCCACATTAGCGCAGGCGGTGGTGTACCTACACGTACATGTACAGTACTGTCTGCGTGTTTCTTCCAAGTTTATATGCCCTATGTGGCGTTTTGGTTTGACTCTCGTTTGCCACAATTTTGACTCACAGTTCGTCCAAGTTTAACTCACGTTTGGCCCAAGTTTGTTTAACTCGCGTTAGACGCACGATTGACTTATGGTTGGCCCACGTTTGTTTAACTCGCGTTAGGCGCACGATTGACTTATGGTTGGCCCACGTTTGTTTAACTCGCGTTAGGCGCACGATTGACTTATGGTTGGCCCACGTTTGGCTCACATTCGCGCTACGACCCTATTTTTGCGCTTTTATATCAGTACGTCATAAAAAAACAGGGATTTTATCGGTTAAGAAACGCAGAAAACCGCCGAGAAACTGCGTGAAATAGGTAAAAATGGGGAAAACAACGTTTTCAACGTTTTAAAACTGGAAAACTAACGGAGACGTCTATTTTCCCAATGGAAACACATGCGCACGCTCGTACATGTATACACGTACCTTGTCGTAACGATATCCTTTGGCCGAAATTCATTTCGAATGCATACTTATGATTATATATTTATACTGATTTTATATTTATATTGATTTTATATAACTATTGTAGATATATGTGAGATGAAATTATCGTCACAGTAAATGGCTCTTTAACCCTTTCAACCCTGCAGACCACGAAGCCAACATTTGCAAACACTGTAGATCCAGATGAGCCAGCTCGTAACGAGCCATCTCATAAGATCTACAGTGTTTGTCAGTATTGTTCAGATTGTATAAATAGATTTCTCAACTGGTCAAAATGTTATGAATACGGACTTATTGTGAATATTTAATTATTGTAAATAATGAATTATTATATATAATGAATCATTATGAATAATGAATGTTACGCTTAATGAATTATTATGAATAATGAAATAATTTAGGGGTGAAAGAGTTAAGAACTATATGCCCATGAACCCGTGACATGGTCAACTATGATTTTTGCTTTTATATGTTACATATAGTGAACTCTTTCTAAACCGGACACCCTGGGAGGTCCCCAGGGTGTCCGGTTTAAAGATGTTCCACTGTAAATCAGGTGTATGACCATTCTGATACGTATTTGTGTGATTTGCAATCGCAAACATACATTAACATCTAGACATGCAAGAAGCAAATGTATTTGTAGTTAGATTTAGTCAATTTGTATAAATATAACGTGACCAAACTACATGTATGGCTACACATGTTTTTGTTTGCGTTCTGCATGAATATATGATGATATAGTACACGTATTACATATGTATACATGTAACGCACACACATTATGTTTACTCAGATTTTAGTTACTTTGTATAAATATAACCTGACCATACTATGTCCACACAATTAATGTTGTTTGTGTGTTTTACATGGTGATATGATGATATAATATAATATACATGTTTAAACATTAGTCAGGCTTTATACAGTGTAACCTCTCTAATCCGGACACCCTGGCAGATCCCCAGGGTGTCCGGTTTATAGATGTTCCTCTGTAAATCAGTCGTATGACCATTCTGATACGTATATGTGTGATTTGCAGTCATGAACATACATTAACATCGTTAGACTTTATACAGCGGAACCTCTCTAAACCGGACACCCTGGGAGGTCCCCAGGGTGTCCGGTTTAACGAGGTTCCATTGTAATTAAGCACTATATGAACACTTTGTTTGTTATTTTCAATCATGTACAGACTCGAAAATAAATTGCATCTAATTGAAACTCATCTAAATTAAACAAAATGACAACTTTGTGTGGTGGTTGGTCGGGCGAACGCGACGGCGTAAATTAACGATAGAGGGTCCTCCTTATTACATAGGAATCACGATTTGCCTGGTTTTGGCCCTCAGGTAATTTTTTATCTTTGGCTCTTGTGTTACCTGGGACTTGAATTGGGTTATTCCCATTATAAAAGTAGTGAGAGTATTACTGATCCTACTGCTTTTGGGAGGTGGCCAAGTGATTCTGGTGTGGCGATGACCTGGCATCAGATCATGATTACTCTGATTGCATGGCTGAATATATAAATTATTTATTGTAATTATTCAGTTCTGATTTTGGGATTTTCCCCGCATTTGTACACTTCAGGTAATATATTGGATTGAGTACTAAACCCATTGACCAGACCTTAAATGACCTTAGCTGTTGATAGGCCGTTAAATCCCAACAAACAAACAAATGTTTTGTGTTATACAGGTTGATATGATGGTTTGATGTTCTTGTTTAGACATGTATAATATGCTTGTTCATTCATAGACATATATATTTGTATAATTGAGACACGCCACGTGAGTTTGTACCTTTGGACATCTGCGTAATTTCATGAAATACGTTTAAAAAATTTAGAATACTGATTTTCTGTAAATGGAGTAAAAATTGACAAAATTGTCAAAAGTACATGCGGTACTCTGAAAATTTTGTTAACTTTTGACTTTATTTATAAAAAATATTGTAACTTGTAAACATATTTAATGAAATTACGCAGATGTCCGAAGGTACACAATCACATAGGGTGTCTCATATATAGCCCGGAGTGTATATGCCATTACATGGACCTCCGTATTACGCAACACATATTGTAATACGTATGTAAAACATCTAGTGCCTTATATCCTCTTTTATTGTTTTGGTAACATGTACATCAGGGGCCCGTTTCACTCAACTTCGTACGACTGAAATGTTCGTAAGTGCAAATTTAGGATCGTCTGGAATATTCAGTTGGTGTATTTACATTTATTGAGCATAGGCTGCAGCCTATGCTCAATAAATGTAAATACAATAATTATTTACAAGAAAACATTGTTAATGTGACATTTACAGACTATTTCTTTCACGTACGAACATTTTAGTCGTACGCAGAATATTGAAACGGCTCGCTGGTTATTGTGAACTTTAGTATTGTACACATGTTATTTTAAACGGTATTATCAAAAGTGAAAGTGCGTCGTCTCTTATAATTCTGTATTGCATGGCGACTGTGCATATGTATTACCTTATTTGTGTGTGGGTGGCAGGTGGGAGCATGCGATGGTAATTTAACGATGGGGGTTCATCCTTACCAGAATTCCGACTGGAGACCTGGTTTTGCCCTCACATACGGCTTTGGCATTTTGTATGTGACAGTTGAATCTGATTATACCCCTTTTGTGAGTATTACGATTATTCGTAATCCTATTTTAGGGGAAGGGGCCAAGTGACTTTGGTGTGGTATGGACCTTGCACCAGGTCAGGTTATTCTAATTTCAGGGCTGAATATATTTTTTCTCGATGTAAATATTTCGTTCTGATTTTGGGAGATTCCCCCAAATACAGCAGGTTAAAACAGGATCGAACCCATTTGCCCGGCCTTACAATACCGTAGCTGTTGATAGGCCGTTAAACACCAATACACAAACAAAACAAAAGCCTTATTTGTGTCTGTGGCTTGATAAATGGGGCTTATCGCTTTTGTGACCAGTGTAGCTTCTGATCAAATATCACACTCCTGTAAACTGGTGACGATCTGTTTACAAGCAGAGTGTTACATTCATGGAATGGCGAACAGTGCAGATCCTGATCAGACTGTTCTTAGCACAGGCTGATCTGGATCTACACTGGTCGCAACACTCATAAGCTCCATTTCTCCACACATTGCCACATTTAGAAAATACATTTAGAAAATACATCACGACAAAACAAGGCTTATTGAACCAATTAGTACAGGGTAATTATAATAATACCACCCCATCCCACCCCCTCCAAACAAGTATTATTACATGGACTATTTCATGTTAAAGATACATGCCCAATCAGTAGGCACAAAATGTTCTGTATATTTGAGACATCATCTGATACATTTTCTGGCAAAATAAACATGCATTCACCATTACCCCACGTATTGATTGGCATTATTATACATCTTATATCCGACGTAAATTGCCGCACTGATAGCAGGGGCGATACACGTGTTTCCTTAAAATGTTAACGGATATTACTATTTATTATCTGTATTTATTTTTTGATGTGTAATGATCATATTTTATAATCTGTCGAATATTATTTTTTCAGGTGACGCATGTAATTAGTATAAATAATTAAAAAATAGCCTGCCTCATTTGCATATGCAAATAGCCTGATACCACCGCGAGTCACTATCCGTAGCATACATATTACATAATGAGTATATGTGTATAGCGGGCACTCGGGTAATTTTTAGAACAGGTTGAATAGTGACACAATTAACACTTATTTAATTCCTATAAAGAACAGTTTGTGCCTACTGAGTGGGCATGTACCTTTACTGTTAACTTTGTCAATTTTAGTTTTGCATGTATGAACGTTTTATTCGTACATGCTTACTTTCAGAGCATATTCTCCAATGTTTGCCCCAATCAGGCACAGCTCAGCCTCAATTAATCAGTCTTCCTGAGAACGTTGCATAGGGAGTCACGGGACACTGGTTGTCTTTATCGGGTAACATCTGCGCATTGAGCGAATACATGCCTACCGAAATATGTGATACATACTGAGGATACACTGTTCACAAACGCAATACGGATTCATTGGAGGGTTGCATTATAAATAATCGTATGTAATTAGTATGGAAGCGTCCTGGTGCCAATGTTAAAATATATTTATCTCCTAATTTGAGATAAAACATTTTAGCATTGACACAGATATTAAGTCCTAATTATGAGATACTAACTTCTAATTAGGAGATAATGAGTCCAATTAGGAGATATTGAGTCCTAATTACTACTACTAAGTCCTACTTAGGAGATACTAAGTCCTAATTCGTATATAGTAAGTCCTAATTAGAAGATACTAACTCCCAATTAGAAGATACTAACTCCTACATCTCCTAATTAGGACTTAGTATCTTCTAATTAGGAGATCAAACTAGTTTATCATTGGCACCAGGACGATTCCATAAATTAGTGTGTTTCTTTATATCATATCTTCTTAATAAACATATAGTCATAAATGTATGGTCGTCAGTTTTATGTTGCAATTTCACGGTGACGCTATAGTAGGGTCATTTCCGAGGATTCCGTGGCTAAGTTCTTCCTGCCGTTTTTATTAAAAACGGGACACACAGTGGAAACTCTCTAACCCAGACACCCAGGTCCCCCGGGTGTCCGGTTTATAGAGGGTTCACTGTAATTAAGCACTCTATGAACAATAGTTTACAGAGGTTCTACTGTATTACATATTCACCTTGTACGGGCGGCGGGCGGGCACAGCTTGTACACGTAATAACTACTTGGCGGATCATAACCACATTCGGTATACATATTTATCATGGCAAGACGCAGAACCCTATTGATTTTCAAATCAATGAGTTATCTCCCCTTAGCGGCCATTTTTAAATTCCGCACTCTGTATCTTTGTTCACTCAACAACTGAAGTTTTCCTTGACGGATGGTAAAAAATGTGGTATACACGTTCATCAATGTGTATCACGGTAAGACGAACAACCCTATTGATATTCCAAAAAATATCGATGACTTATCTCCCCTTGGCGGTTATTTTTAATTGTCGCACTCAGTATCCTTATTCACGCAATAACTCGAGTTTCACTTAACGGATGACAATCAAATTCGGTATACATGTTTGTCAATGTTTATCACAATACGACGAAGAATCCTATTGATTTTCAAAACAATATCGATGACGTATTTCCTCTTAGCGCCCATTTTTAATTTTCGCACTCATCGTCACTGTCCACGCAATAGGTCAAATTCTACTTGACAATGTTTAACTTGGGGGAAAATGAGGAACCCTATTCATTTTCAAAATTGTCGGAGACCTTACCTCCGGCAATTTTGAATTTTGACGGACCATGACCAAATATGGCACACATATTTACTATGGCAACAGGAAGAACACTAGTCTATTGGTTGTCAGTGAGTTGTCTCCCCTTGTTGACGGGCCATGTCTCGATGGGCTTATAGTGTCACATTCGGTACTCTTGTTTACTGGGGCCCGTTTCACTAAACATCGTACGACTAAGATGTTCGTAAGTGCACATTTAGGATCGTCTGGAAATTTAAATTGATGGATTTACATTTACTGATATGCAGCCGCTGCTCAATAAATTTAAATCCTATAATTGTGTACAAGAAAACATTGTTAATGTGAATTTACAGACTATCATAAGTTTACACTTATGAACATTTTAGTCGTACGAAGTTTAGTGAAACGGGCCCCTGTTGATTAGTCAACTTGAACCATCTTAGAAAAGCAGTAGCTATTTTATTTTTTTCAAAAACGATGGGAAATATTGTTAGAGCACACATTCAAAATGGCCGCCAACCTACTGAAAGGATAAAGAAACACAGGGTAACAGTATACACAATAAATATTTAAATGCTTGGCCTAAAATTATAAAAACCGGTCAGGCGACTATCTTGGTCACTGTGCACCCAAAACGGTGCCTAAAGTTACTCAACCGTGTAATGCACAGTACCACATAGAGTAAATGATAAAAAGCCAAAAACACGTGCAGCATGATGATGATAAGTTCGTCAAAACATTTTGTCATACCACTTGATACGCTTGAGGTATACACATCGCTTTCCGCTATTTACAATGAATGTATAGCTCTCACAATCATGGTACGTCTGACGGAAGTTCAGAGGGGTCAGGCTATTGCATTGCTAATGCAAGGTCAAACGCAACAGCAGGTTGCTATGCAGTTCGGTGTGAATGTTTCCACCATAGAACGTCTTGTCCGTCGTCTGAGAGAGACCGGAAGGGTTGCCGACCGACCGAGATCCGGACGTCCGCGCGTAACGTCGCGACGTCAAGACAGGGCTATTCGTCTCGCCCACCTACGTAATCGCCACGTTACTAGTCCCATTCACGTAGATAATTTTCGGTTATCATATTCCGGGGCCTCGTCATGAACGTCATGAACGTCATGAAATAGTGACGTCATGAAGGCACTTCCGCGTAGTGACGTCATGAAGGCACTTGTTCTACGCGCGGCCCCGGAATGAGCATTGCCTAAAGTCATATGCAAACAGCACGCGCTATATGTTTGAACATATGTGCAAACAACGAAAACCATGTAACAATAACGCTTTGAATTAACGACGGCACTAACTCGATAGCTGTGTGTTGTCATGGCTTTTCTACATGTACGTATGATTACATGTAGCTACAGTATATCATCTATTCTTGTTGGCATTTTCCGTTATTTGTCAAACGGCACGAAATGTGTAACTGGCTGATGGCTTGAACACACACAAATGGCCGAGATGGCCACTCCATGAGCCATATAGTATACTGTCACAGTGCTATCCTATATGTGGTTGTGACTGGACACATGGGGCGTAGGGGTTTACGACCAGCTTAGATCCAGACCAGCTTGTACATTCGCACAGTCTGATCAGAATCTGCGCTGTTCGCTATTGCATGCATGACACACCCGTCTTGTTTCTAACACGAAATATAGATCCTTACAAGGCGGCACAAGGAGTGTGATGTTTGATCAGGAGTCACAAATCACATAAGCTCCATTTCTCCAGTCGCGGTCACAAATCACATACATGTACTATAAACTACTGTCTGTTCCACGTTTTGCTGCTTACGAACTTTTGGCCATTAAACACTATTTAAATGTAAGTACTTTTTCATCAATAACACAAAAGTCACCCTCACATGGGTGCTAAAAATATTTGTTTATTTGTGGACCGATTTTTAAAATCTAACCTTTGTTTTCTTAGTTACATCATTTACAAGCTATCTAGCCAAGTTTCGGAGTCAAACTATTTTGTTGGGGGGATGGTGACTTTTTTTGTTATTCAGTTGGTGAAAAAGTTCTTACATTTAAACAGTTTTTTGATTTAATGACTATGTGTTTAATAGCCAGAAGTCACAAATTATTCACAAGACAGGCGGAAAAACGTGGAACAGTCAGTAAATAAGATGCCAATGAGGGATCGTAACTAGTTATTTCCCTTCGCAAATCTATGTATAGAGATCCGGTCCTATGCTGTATGTCATTTAGTACTGAATAGAATAAAACTTGAGTTTTGCGAACACAGTAGACCCAGATCACACACACGCACATAATTATGTGCAGTCTGATCCGAGTCTACACTGATTGCAATAACAATAATAAGTGTGAACATATGAATCTGACAAATAACGTAGTCCCAGATCAGATTGCGTAGACATGTAGGATGATCTGGATCAACACTACTGTCTGTTCCACGTTTTGCTGCCGACGAACATTTGGCTATTAAACACATTAAACCTAAAATATATTTAAAAGTAAGTACTTTTTTATCAATAACAAAAATGTCACCCTCCCGAAAAAAAATTGTTTGATGAAATATCATCAAATATTGATTTTATTGCGAGAAAACGATTTTCCTATGGTAATTTAACATGGAGGCTAAAAATAGATTTTTTTAAATATTTTTTTATTTGTGGACCGATTTTCAAAATCTAACTTGTTTTCTTAGGTACATCATTTTCAAGCTATCTAGCCAGGTTTCGGAGTCAATTTCCAAAATAAATCGTTTTTTGAACCTTCAGGATCAAAAAACGAAAAAAATTGGAAATTTACTCCCCATGTTAAATTCCCATAGGAAAATCGTTTTTTTCGCAATAAAATCAATATTTAATTGAATTTCATCAAATAATTTTTTTTCGAGAGGGTTACTTTTTTGTTATTGATAAAAAAGTACATACTTTTAAATATTTTTTAGGTTTAATGTGTTTAATAACCAAATGTTTGTCGGCAAAACGTGGTCGAAATCATTATAATTGCTCCTTTTCATAATAAATCATCCGACATGCCATTTTACAAGCAATTAGGCCCTAAACTGCGCTATTTGAGTGGCATGTGCCCAGGGCGTCCGGTTTAGAGACGTTCCATAGTAAATCAGGCATATGACCATTCTGATACACATGTGCGTGCTTTGCAATCATGAACATACATTAACATCTGAGATAAGAAACCCATCAACAATAGGATCACAGATTTTGTCTTGGTGATCGGTTTAGAGAGGTTCCACTGTGTGACTAATTGCATGTGTAAGGTCTTTGGTCTCCATGTGCGGATCTGGGGGCCGTTACACTCCGTACGACTAACATTTTAGTGGTACGAAGTTTAGTGAAACGGCCCCCTGGTCTACACCGGTCGTATAACGCATAAGCCCCATTTGTCAGGTCACAGCCACATATCTGAATGTTAAATCATTGTTCCAGGCCGGCGGTTCGTATTTATAGGAAATATATTTATAGAAACTGTGATATTTTCTGTAAACGATGTCGAAAGACGACGAAATTTGCATACTAGCAAATGCAGAATGATAAGAAAGTTTCTCCAAACGTTCGACGTAATTTACAGAAAGTATCGTCAATTTTGCAAATAATTTTCATGAGATACCGCGGCACATGTTCGTAGGTACAAAATCACATGGCGTGTATCATATGATACTGATATCAGTCAGGGGCCCGTTTCACTAAAATTCGTACGACTAAAATGTTAGTAAGTGCAACTTTAGAAACGTATTTCATGAAATTATGCAGATGTCCGAAGGTACAAAATCGCATGGCGTGTCTCAATATATGTACACTGATCATCGGGTCTGTTCTCAGTCATCTTCCTTGCCATAACACCGTATTTGTCCGGTATTGATTTCAAAAACCATCATATCTCAGGCTTCCAGATAAGCTTTGTGTCTAAAGAGTAGTGTAATCCCTAATTTCCAATTAAATGCGTATTTTGTTTTTACAAATGGATTATTGATTACTTCATTATTAAATAGGGAACAAATGATCAAAACAAGTTTAAACATTCACTTATTTGAGTGTATTATTACTTATACACTTATTTATACTGTCACGTAGTTGAAAATGTATTTGGCTGAGCTGCAAAAAGCAAACAGGGTTGCTCTGATATCATCCGTCGAAAATGGACTGAAATTATTACATCTCATGCGGAATTCGATTCCACACGAGCTTTGATCGTTAGGTTCACTTGCCAGCTTATGACGTCATTTACGGGGAATGTTGCACGTTTTTGCGCAATAAGAACACACGAACAGGGTTAATTAACAGTTCGGGCTAAGCCAATCAACCTGTTTCAAGTACAATATTTTGCCATAAATTAAAGGTAAACGGTTTGCAAGAGTAGCGCATTTGTCCACATACGGCCACATTCGTCCACATACGGCCACATTCGTCCACATACGACCACGTTCGTCCAATACGGCCACACTCGTCTACATATGGCCACATTCGTCCACATAGGGCCACATTCGTCCATATATGGCCACATTCGTCCACATAAGGTCACATTCGTCCAAATACAGCCACATCTGTCCAAATACGGCAACATTTGTCCAAATACGGGAACACTCGTCCACATACTGCCACATTCGTCCACATACGGTCACATTCGTCTACATATGGCCACATTCGTCGACATACGACAACATTCGTCCATAGAGAGCCACATTCGTCCACAAATGGCCACATTCGTTCACATACGGCCACATTCGTAACATACGGCCACATTCGTCCACAGCCACATTCGTCCAGATACGGCCACATTCGTCCAGATACGGGATACGGCCACATTCGTCCAGATACGGCCACATTCGTCTACATATGGCCACATTTAGTGGTCACCGCGGTCTGCCAATATTATGTTCAGCATCAGTCTGAGAGCACTGCCCAGGTCGGCATTCGAGAAGCGTGTAACCGGACTTCCTGTGTCTTCCTTCCTCACCAAGTACTGGAAGCAGCCATTTTCTATGACATTACAATGCTCCGCTCCCACAAAGTCAGTTCGTCCTTTTTTCTTCCCATACCTATAACGTGAAGGCAAATAAGACACCACATTATGCAAAGAAAAACGTATCTCCCCCGCTTATCACAGTTTCTGATAGCATGTACATGTGCTTGAATACAGTGCGTGTTTTTGAGAATGTGATCAAATAAAATGTTGCGACTGATTTGTATTTGTCATTCATTGCATAAAATTGGCTTTCTATGGCAGCTTAAAAGTGACATGTGCAATTTATTTTCTATCTCGTTCCCACGACATAGCATCTCATTACTGTGAAATAGCATCTCGTTCCCA
>CM055271.1:81479299-81529215 GCA_029237695.1 Conchocele bisecta
TGAAATTCATATGAAAAACATATGAAACTAGAGCAGCTGAAGCTGCATCAACGGTTTAAGGCTTGATGTACTGACAAACGTACACTGGCAAAGTGATTAGAAGACATTGCCAATGACGAAAACATATGAAACTCAAAAAAAATTGATGCAATTCCAATGAAATTGAAAAAATAAAGTTTTGTATTTTCAGAATCGCTTGACTATCCTAAGCATTTTTCATTATATAACGTTCTACGAAATGTGTACCGTTAACCCCCTAGTCTGACATTGAAGTTGAGACGATTCTAAAGCACTCACAGCATGTCAGTTCGTATATAAAACCAGTGTCTGATACAGCCCACCATACCTGTCTGGCCTCCACAAGTTTGTCAGCTGTACACACTGTTCTAGGCGGCTAAGTTTATATGCTCGTTCTCAAACTTCAAATGCATGTAGCTCGCGCATTTGAGCAGATAGCTAAAAACTACCAGCGAACCGGAGATAGAGAATTTTATTGGCTTTTTAATGCAAATAAAATATTTGAAATCGGTTGAATAATAAGGAAGTTATGACAATTTCAATTTTTTTTAAAAACTTCAAATGCCTACAACTCTCTCATTTGGGCAGATAGCCAAAAACTACCAGCGAAATGGAGATAGAGAATTTTGTTGGCTTTTTAATGCAAAAAAAATATTTGAAATCGGTTAGATAATAAAAAAGTTATGACCATTTCAAATTTGAAAAAATTGAAAAAAAACGTCCAAGTTTGAAAGACAATAGAATCAGAACTATTCAAGCCATTGCTCTGAAAAATATCATCTTCTGTGCGGATGAATGTCCCGCCGTGACGCTGTCAAAAATTATGTTGCTGAGATTACTGTACAAATTGGAAACTGTTTTCAAAGACCACCCGTTAAAATAAAATAAAAATCTGAAATTGTTGATTTTTTTCATTTTTCTCAATTTCACATGTCTATAGCTCTCTCATTTGAGCAGATAGCCAAACATTGTCAGCGAAACGAAGATAGAGAATTCTCGCAGCTTTACAATTCAAAAATAATTTTTGAAATCGGTTGGAAAATAAGGAAGTTATAGGGAATTATATGATATATGACGTCACTTCCGGTTTCGTAAAAAGTGACGTCATGAGAATTCTGAAAATTGAGTTATTCTCGTCTCACTGTTGATGCGAATCGGTATACAAAATTTGAAGTCGATCCGACCAGCGGTTTGGTCTGTAGTCTCGACGGTTGAATAAAAAGAAAAAGAAAACTAGAGCAGCTGAAGCTGCATCAACGGTTTGAGGCTTGATGTACTGACAAACGTACACTGGCAAAGTGATTAGAAGACATTGCCAATGACGAAAACATATGAAACTCAAAAAGAATTGATGCAATTCCAATGAAATTGAAAAAATAAAGTTTTGTATTTTCAGAATCGCTTGACTATCCTAAGCATTTTTCATTATATAACGTTCTACGAAATGTGTACCGTTAACCCCCTAGTCTGACATTGAAGTTGAGACGATTCTAAAGCACTCACAGCATGTCAGTTCGTATATAAAATGAAAATTGTTTATATTCTTACTGTGTGATTTAACGTGACGCTGTCAAACTTCAAATGCATGTAGCTCTCTCATTTGAGCAGATAGCTAAAACTACCAGCAATGCGGAGATACAGAATTTTATTGCCTTTTTAATGGAAAAAAAATATTTGAAATCGGTTGAATAATAAAAAAGTTATGACCATTTCAAATTTAAAAAAATGAAAGAACCAAACTTCAAATGCCTACAACTCTCTCATTTGGGCAGATAGCCAAAAACTACCAGCGAAACGGAGATAGAGAATTTTGTTGGCTTTTTAATGGAAAAAAAATATTTGAAATCGGTTAGATAATAACAAAGTTATGAACATTTCAAATTTGAAAAATTGAAAAAAAAAACGTCCAAGTTTGAAAGGCAATAGAATCGGAACTCTTCAAGCTATAGCTCTGAAAAGTATCATCTTTGTGCGGATGAATGTCCCGCGTCACGCTGTCAAAAAATTATGTTGCTGAGATTACTGTACAAATTGGAAACTGTTTTCGAAGACCACCCGTTAAACAAAAAAGAAAATCCGAAATTGTTGATTTTTTTTTTTTTTCATTTTTCTCAACTTCACATGTCAATAGCTCTCTCATTTGAGCAGATAGCCAATAACAGCCAGGCAAATGACGATAGAGATTTCTCGCAGCTTTCGAATACAAAAAGAATTTTTGAAATCGGTTGAAAAATGTGGAAGTTATAGGACATTATATGATATATGACGTCACTTCCGGTTTCGTGGAAAGTGACGTCATGAAAATTCTGAAAATTGCGTTATTCTCGTCTCACAGTTAATACAAATCGGCATACAAAATTTGAAGTCGATCCGACAAGCGGTTTGGGCTGTAGTCCCGACGGCTGAATAAAAATAAAAAAAACCCCAACGAAAATGAAATTGAAAAAAAAAGTTTTGTATTTTCAGAATCGCTTGACTATTCTAAGCATTTTTCATTATATAACGTTCTACGAAATGTGTACCGTTAACCCCCTAGTCTGACATTGAAGTTAAGACGATTCTAAAGCACTCACAGCATGTCAGTTCGTATATAAAACCAGTGTCTGATACAGCCCACCATACCTGTCTGGCCTCCACCTCGAAGTTTGTCAGCTGTACACACTGTTCTAGGCGGCTAAGTTTATATGCTCGTTCTCAAACTTCAAATGCATGTAGCTCGCGCATTTGAGCAGATAGCTAAAAACTACCAGCGAACCGGAGATAGAGAATTTTATTGGCTTTTTAATGCAAAAAAAATATTTGAAATCGGTTGAATAATAAGGAAGTTATGACCATTTCAATTTTTTTTAAAAACTTCAAATGCCTACAACTCTCTCATTTGGGCAGATAGCCAAAAACTACCAGCGAAACGGAGATAGAGAATTTTGTTGGCTTTTTAATGCAAAATAAATATTTGAAATCGGTTAGATAATAAAAAAGTTATGACCATTTCAAATTTGAAAAATTGAAAAAAAAACGTCCAAGTTTGAAAGACAATAGAATCAGAACTATTCAAGCCATTGCTCTGAAAAATATCATCTTCTGTGCGGATGAATGTCCCGCGTGACGCTGTCAAAAAATTATGTTGCTGAGATTACTGTACAAATTGGAAACTGTTTTCAAAGACCACCCGTTAAAATAAAATAAAAATCTGAAATTGTTGATTTTTTTCATTTTTCTCAATTTCACATGTCTATAGCTCTCTCATTTGAGCAGATAGCCAAACATTGTCAGCGAAGCGAAGATAGAGAATTCTCGCAGCTTTACAATTCAAAAAGATTTTTTGAAATCTGTTGGAAAATAAGGAAGTTATAGGGAATTATATGATATATGACGTCACTTCCGGTTTCGTAGAAAGTGACGTCATGAGAATCAAGCCATTGCTCTGAAAAATATCATCTTCTGTGCGGATGAATGTCCCGCGTGACGCTGTCAAAAAATTATGTTGCTGAGATTACTGTACAAATTGGAAACTGTTTTCAAAGACCACCCGTTAAAATAAAATAAAAATCTGAAATTGTTGAGCATTCGGCCTGTTTCGGCTTTCATCGGTATAATTATCATGATTATGTTGAACAACAAAGAAAACTAGAGCAGCTGAAGCTGCATCAACGGTTTGAGGCTTGATGTACTGACAAACGTACACTGGCAAAGTGATTAGAAGACATTGCCAATGACGGCTTTTTAATGCAAAAAAAATATTTGAAATCGGTTGAATAATAAGGAAGTTATGACCATTTCAATTTTTTTTTTAAACTTCAAATGCCTACAACTCTCTCATTTGGGCAGATAGCCAAAAACTACCAGCGAAATGGAGATAGAGAATTTTGTTGGCTTTTTAATGCAAAAAAAATATTTGAAATCGGTTAGATAATAAAAAAGTTATGAACATTTCAAATTTGAAAAATTGAAAAAAAAAACGTCCAAGTTTGAAAGACAATAGAATCAGAACTATTCAAGCCATTGCTCTGAAAAATATCATCTTCTGTGCGGATGAATGTCCCGCGTGACGCTGTCAAAAAATTATGTTGCTGAGATTACTGTACAAATTGGAAACTGTTTTCAAAGACCACCCGTTAGATTTAGCCGCAGCCACAGGCATTCGGCCTGTTTCGGCTTTCATCGGTATAATTATCATGATTATGTTGAACGACAAAGAAAATAAAAAAATGAAAGAACCAAACTTCTTTAAATGCCTACAAACTCTCTCATTTGGGCAGATAGCCAAAAACTACCAGCGAAGTGGAGATAGAGAATTGTGTTGGCTTTTTAATGGAAAGAAAATATTTGAAATCGGTTAGATAATAACAAAGTTATGAACATTTCAAATTTGAAAAATTGAAAAAAAAACTTCAAATGCATGTAGCTCGCGCATTTGAGCAGATAGCTAAAAACTACCAGCGGACCGGAGATAGAGAATTTTGTTGGCTTTTTAATGGAAAAAAAATATTTGAAATCGGTTAGATAATAACAAAGTTATGAACATTTAAAATTTGAAAAATTGAAAAAAATGTAGCTCGCGCATTTGAGCAGATAGCTAAAAAACTACCAGTTGAACCGGAGATAGAGAAATTTTATTGGCTTTTTAATGCAAAAAAAATATTTGAAATCGGTTGAATAATAAGGAAGTTATGACCATTTCAATTTTTTTTAAAAACTTCAAATGCCTACAACTCTCTCATTTGGGTAGATAGCCAAACACTACCAGCGAAACGGAGATAGAGAATTTTGTTGGCTTTTTAATGCAAAAAAAATATTTGAAATCGGTTAAATAATAAAAAAGTTATGACCATTTCAAATTTGAAAAATTGAAAAAAAACGTCCAAGTTTGAAAGACAATAGAATCAGAACTATTCAAGCCATTGCTCTGAAAAATATCATCTTCTGTGCGGATGAATGTCCCGCGTGACGCTGTCAAAAAATTATGTTGCTGAGATTACTGTACAAATTGGAAACTGTTTTCAAAGACCACCCGTTAAAATAAAATAAAAATCTGAAATTGTTGATTTTTTTAATTTTTCTCAATTTCACATGTCTATAGCTCTCTCATTTGAGCAGATAGCCAAACATTGTCAGCGAAGCGAAGATAGAGAATTCTCGCAGCTTTACAATTCAAAAAGAATTTTTGAAATCGGTTGGAAAATAAGGAAGTTATAGGGAATTATATGATATATGACGTCACTTCCGGTTTCGTAAAAAGTGACGTCATGAGAATTCTGAAAATTGAGTTATTCTCGTCTCACTGTTGATGCGAATCGGTATACAAAATTTGAAGTCGATCCGACCAGCCGTTAAAATAAAATAAAATTCGGCCTGTTTCGGCTTTCATCGGTATAATTATCACGGCAGAATAAAAAAAAAAAAAAAAAAAAAAAAAAAAAAAACCAAGGAATACAATAGGTTTTCGGCGAAGCTGAAAGCCGCCTCAAACCTAAAAAAGAAAAAGAAAAAGAAAAAAAAAACCAACGAAAACAAAAGGTTTGAGGAATCAAATTCCTCAAACCTAATTAATATGCCACACATTGTGTAGTGTAGTTATCGTGCGGAAAATGATACATAGAACGAAACTAAATAAAAATGGCCACAAACGGGAGATAAGTCATCCAATTTTTGTAAATAGAATAAGATTTCTCGTCTTCCCAAGATATATACATGTGCATCACATTTGGTTACGATCCATCTGTAGCCTATTTCACCAACATTGCAAAGTATACTTATCTAGCAAAGTATACTTTGAGGGAGAAATTTTCAATTTTAGGATAAATTTATTAATTTGTATTATACATGTACTGAATTTATTACATTATCACAGCTATTTTGGCTGTGATAATGTAATAAATTCAGTATGATTATTATGCATACTTTTAATCATCAAATATATGCAGTTGTTAGTTCTATATGACATAATGCATTTCAGGAAAAATAAATGATTGCTCCCTCAAAGTAAACTTTGCTAGAAAAGTATACTTTGCAATGTTGATGAAATCGGCTACAGGTATAACTTGGGTTATTGCGTGGACAAGGATACACAGAGTGAAAATTAAAAATGGCCGCCAAAGGGAGATAAGTCATCAGAAATCTAGTTATTGCGCGGACAAGCTGTGAATACAAAATCGAAGACTTCGATATTTATACGCGTGTTTGAAAAAACGGTCAAGAGTATACATGTATATGTACAAACATTAATACAGTGTAACCTCTCTACAACAGCCACCCATGGCAAGACGCAACACTGGCTGTTTTAGAGAGGTGGCTGTTGTAGGGAGGTTAATGCTGAATTAAATATTATCGTCTGCTGTATATGTATTTTCTTCGATAATTCTCATTAAATACATGCTTTGACACATATTAGAATCATTTCCAATGATTTTAAAGTGCTGTCAAAACACGTTTTTATTGAGAAAGAAGACAAAAGCAACAGCAGACGACAATTTTCAGTCTAAGGGTTACATATATAGAGAATAGTAGGTTTGTGCCGTGAATGGGAAAACATATCTGGCAAGGCTTAGGAAACTGGATGGGCGAGGCTCTGCCGAGCACATCCCGTTTCCGTGCCGCGCCAGATATGTTTTCCCATTCACGGCATTACATACTTTTCTATTTATCCCGTCAACACCTACAAATGGCTTTAAAATGCAAAAATAAATAAACACAGCAACCGCATATATTCATACGCAGTGAATAGGTCGTATTGACAGGATATCAAAATTGTTTCACGGCACCGTTTTTCACGGCACATACGCACTGTGTTGACGGGATAAAGTGGAAGTCATATATTTGGGATATAAAACAGCGGCTGTTACAGAGAGGGTGTTGTTGAAGAAAGGTGGCCGTTCGGAGAGGTCCGCCTGTATTGCATTTACAATGTTGAGACTACGTGGTGAGATAACACGAGATTTACACAGCAATTGCTCTGGGGGCCGTTTCACTAAACTTCTTACGACTGAAATGTTCGTCAGTGCAACATTATGATAGTCTGTAAATATCACATTAGCAATGTTTTCTTGTAAACAATTATTGAATTTACATTTATTGAGCATAGGCTGCATATGTAGCCTATGCTCAATAAATGTAAACCCATAAATTGAATTTTGCAGACGATCTTAAATTTGCACTTACGAACATTTTAGTCGTAAGAAGTTTAGTGAAACTAGCCCCAGGACTCTGTCGATATCGGATATCATGGGCGCCTAGCAGGGTGTCCGGTATAGAGAGGTATCGCTGAAAAATTGTCCGGTATAGAGAGGTATCGCTGAAGAAGTGTCCGGAATAGAGAGGTATCGCTGAAGAAGTGTCCGGTATAGAGAGGTATCGCTCAAGAATTATCCGGTATAGAGAGGTATCGCTGAAGAAGTGTCCGGTATAGAGAGGTATCGATGAAGAAGTGTCCGGTATAGAGAGGTATCGCTGAAGAATTGTAATATTTATTTGGAATTCAGTGTTTCACAGAAACTGTAGGAATCTTAACATTCGATCATTACTCAATCGAGCTGGATCTGCAGTATTTGCTATGTCACAAGTGTCATAGAATTTGAAAAATACCCCTTTTTTATTAATAGACTTTCAGAAACATTCGCGCGGAGCAGTCAATATCGATATTTAGGGTGGCAGGTTTTGAACCGTTTAAAGGTACATTGTACATGCTCACTCAGTAATTAAATAAGTGTATAATTGTGTCACTATACCGCCAGTTTTAAAAATTACGAGTGCCCGCTATAATGTATAATCATTTAGTAGTATTTACTTTACTGATAGTGACTCGCGGTGGTATCAGGCTATTTTCATATGCAAATGAGGCATGCTATTTTTTAATTATTTATACTAATTAAATGCGTCACATGAAAAAATAACATTTTCAACATATTATAAAGTACGATCATTGCACATCAATAAATACATATGGAGAATAAATGGAATATTCACATTTTTGCAACGGATATGACATACGTTCATCGAGTGGTGTGGAATATCCATATTTCACGAGTGCCGTTAGGCACTAGTGAAATATGGACATTTCACACCACGAGATGAATATATATGTCATATTCGTTGCAAACATATGTATATTCTATTTATTATATACCGCTCCATGGAAATTAGAAGTTTTTTAGACTGTATACGGTAATGAATGTGTATTTGCAGCATATTTGCAGTCCGGCACTGCAGGTGCGCTTTATGAATATAGATAGCGGAAGTAGTTGTATTTTCACCGGAAGATGTTTATTTCATCGATGAGAACATATGACTTATATTTAGATCGTATATCTATGTATTTCGTGGGTAGGTATATAATAAATAGTAATGTCCGTTAACATTTTAATGAAACACGGTTATCGCCCCTGATATAAGTGTGTAAATTTACGTCCGATATAAAATGTATAATACTACCAATCAATACGTGGGATAATCGTGAATGAATGTTTTGCCAGAAAATGTCTCAGATGATGTCTCTGATATAAAGAACATTTTGTGCCTACAAAGTGAGCATGTCAATTTAACCCTTTGAACCCGAAATCCCGCTATAGTGGTTTATACAAAAAGTGCAGATCCAGATGAGCCGGCTAGTAACGAGCCGTCTCATCAGGATCTGCACTTGTGCATGTAATTTTCATATTTCTCAGAACAAAAACACACCCTTTTCATAAATGGACGAATCTGAAAATCATTTTGTGGCTATTGGATTGGTCGGAACATTAGCATATCACAGTCCATTCCAGTTCCTTAGGGTTGAAAGGGTTAAGTAACCAACACAATCCGTGCTTAACTTGGATGTATCTATTGTGTACATGTCTATTGCAAATTATGTATTCTACATGTGTGGCTGAAAGGGGCTTATATGTTTTTGCAACGAGTGTCCAATCAGATCAACCAGGATCAGTACACCAACGAAGCACTAGCCATGCATCGAACTATCACTATTACGAACTGTTTCCATTACATATCTGAGACTCGTTTCTACGGAGCCCCGCAGGGGACATGGATTTTTTTATTAATTCGTTCCCACGAAATAACAATTCGTTCCCTCAATCTAACAATTCGTTCCCACGAAATAACAATTCGTTCCCACGGGAACGAATTGTTAATTCGTGGGAACGAATTGTTGTATCGTGAGAACGAATTGCTAAATGGAGGGAACGAATTGTTATTTCGTGGGAACGAATTAATGAAAAAAAAAGAATTTTACGTCGGACCCACGCTTGGTCGTCTTGGGGATGTCGTTTGATCGTCTGCGCACGGGTGCCGACCCGGGGGTCTTATATTTAGGAAAATTTGGAACAAAACTACGGGTTACAGGGACATGGATTATTTTGTATTAATTCGTTCCCACGAAATAACAATTCGTTCCCTCGATTTAACAATTCGTTTCCTCGAATTGTCATTTCTTGGGAACGAATTGTTAATTCGAGGGAACGAATTGTTATATCGTGGGAACAAATTGTTAATTCGAGGGAAGCAATTGTTAAAGTGAGGGAACGAATTGTTATTTCGTGGGAACGGATTAATAAAAAATAATCCATGTTCCTGCTGGGCTCCGTAGAACTGACATAATATCCGGACAATATTTGCTCGTATGTATCGACCATAACACTGGATATATGGTGACTGTGGCTTGTGACTGTGGCTGCGATTAGTGACCAGTGAAACTTGTGACACTCATGTAGCCTGATGACGATCAATACTTGTTACTTGTAGCAACATGACGGGTGTTTCGTTGATGAAATCGAGAACAGTGCAGATACTGCTCAGACTTTGCGGAAGCACAGTCTGATCTGGATCAACACTGGTCGCCAAACACATACGCCTTCTTTCTCTGCTTGCAGCTATATATAACGTATTGGTTGATATAATCGGAAAGCACACTGCGAACGTACCAGACATTTGCAAAAGAAGAGTGGAATTTTGGAATTAATACGCGTCTGTTAGATGTATCACCGGTTCTAAAAAAGTGAGTCTTATATCAAATCGGTATATATATATAGCGTGAACTATTCTTGGTGCTATTACAGGTAGATGCCCACTCAGTAGGCACAAACGGTTCTTTATAGGAATTAAAGTGTACACTTGTGCCACTATTCCACCAGTCCTAAAAATTACAATTGCCCGCTATACAGATATAATCATTTAGTAATATTTATTTTACTGATAGTGACTCGCGGTAGTATCAGGTACTGAGGCATGATCTATTTTAATTATTTATACTAATTTTCATTAAACATTAAATACATAAAGTAAATAGCAATGTCCATTAATATTTTAACACGGTTATCGCCCCTGATATCAGTGTGTACATTTACGTATGCATGCGTGATTTGTAAAATGGGTCTCAGATAGGCATGGACACAGGGGCCCGTTCCACTAAACTCCGTACGACTAAAATGTTCGTACGTTCAAAATTATCATAGACATGTAAACGTCAAATTAACAATGTTTTCTTGTAAAGAATTATTGGATTTACATTTATTGAGCATATGCTGCATATGCATGCAGCCTATGCTCAATAAATGTAAATCCATCAATTGAAATTTCCAGAAGATCCTAAATTTGCACTTACGAACATTTTAATCGCAAGAAGTTTAGTGAAACGGGCCCCTGGTGCATGACTACGTGGATACGTAAATCGATTCTTCGCAAAAACGACAGAAGTTTGGGCCAAAGTACTGAGACCACTAAATGCAGCTTAACACGACGCGTTTGATGAGCCATATTCCATCAAAATCCGTTAGGTAATAAGGGCACAATACAATAATAGCTACGTACTTTGAATCGGAGGGCTTCTTGACGTTTCAGTACTTGTTGTTGTTGTTATAACCACGTGATCATACACCTTAGAATGGGATGAACAGGGGCGTCGGAACAGGTTCGGCAGGTCCGGCGACTGCCGGATCAATACTTATGACCAACAAATATGATTTTTATTGAAATATTTTGAATTTATAAAAACAAAACGGTCAGGAATGTAAATATTTTTATTTTTCGTGCAATGTTCTCACTTCTCATCAAAACTGTATGTTGTTACCACTCAGTTGAGCGTGTAATAACATACACTTTGGGTGGGTAGCGGCGGCACCCACTAGATTAGCCGGGCCCATCTTATTATGCTTCCGGCGCCCCTGATGAAACACAGTACACGCATGTTACCATAGTTTAATTGCAATTTGCATTGTATCTCCGAACCCATTTGTGCGTATATACGGAGCCCCGCAGGGGACGTAGAATTTATTTTTTATTAATTCGTTCCCACGAAAGAACAATTAATTCCCTCAATTTAACAATTCGTTCCCACGAATTAACAATTCGTTTTCCCACAAGTTAACAATTCGTTCCCTCAATTTAACAATTCGTTCCCACGAAATAACAATTCGTTCCAACGGGAACGAATTGTTAATTCAAGGGAACGAATTGTTAAATTGAGGAAACGAATTGTCATTTCGTGGGTACGAATTGTTAAATTGATGAAACGAATTGTTATTTCGTGGGAACGAATTAATAAAAAAAATCCATGTCCCCTGCGGGGCTCCGCACGTATACGATAAAAACGTACATATTGTAAAAATCGAGGATTTGTAAAAAAAACAACAAATGTGTGAAAATTACTGAAAAATAACTAGCAACGCTTATCATCTTTATATATTTTTAACCATTTCTTAGTTGTGTATGTAGTTTTCAGCTTCGTTTCATTTGATAAAATTGTATCATTTAAATAGTAAATACATGGTTAGTGCCGTCAAATATAAAATATATTCGGTTGAGCCTTAGCCATCTTTATTGGGGCGAGCTTTGGCGAGCCCCTATAAAGTTGTCGGGGCGAAACCGAATATATTTTATATTCGACGGCACTAATCATGTATTCTAATGCACTCTATAAATATCACGCAATCTGATTGGCTGATGGTCATACATTACAGGTATATCATTGTTGATAAACGGTCGCAACTTATTTCAATATGTATTCCTACGCCAATACTAAGTTTGAGGTCGGTCAATTTACTCTGCCACATAATGACCGACCAAAGCATGGGGTAACTCACATACAATGTCACAAGTGGTATTCTGGTATTATTGTGAAAGACACAGCTGGCTTGCATATGAAATGTCCTGGCCCGAAACGTCCTGGTGACCTAGCTGGTCCGAAAGTTGCATGGTCTGAAGCGTACGGCGAAAATAAATTACAAATATCTCACCGTTGATCACGTTTCATATGTGTTGGCAGTAATATATCGTTCACACAAACAGAAAGTATGTATCCTGTGTAATCTTGCATCTAAAATGGTATGATTAGACGAGTTATCACAATACATGCATTTATCAACATCAGGGAAGTTTGACAGGTGACCACCATTGTCGTACTGAAGTACTGAAGTGGACTTCACAATCACCAGCAAAGGGTGGAAAATCATCACGTCCTTGTACCGCCTACGACCCCAGCCATTTCCCAACATCCATCGCCATATAATTTCCAAAATTCACTGTGAATATACACAACCATAACTATGACAATCATTAAGTGATCCACTTATAAAACTGTAAAATGTCGAGCTCGACAAGCAAGCATCAGCGCTGTCGGCCATTTTTTCTAACTTTGAATGGGAATTCCCAGCAATTATTCTAATATTCAAGGTAATGTTGAACCATATATAAAATAATCATTGGTGGATGATAAAGAATATATATATGAAATAAAAGTTTGTAAATCGTAACACAATTCTCAATTAGTTTACGTATTTCTTTTGCACTATTTGTGTTCGTGTATTATGTTTATCGCAGTTGTCACGGTTGCAGACAATGTGTAAATCGGCCAATATTGTGAGGGTTGTAATGGGTATGCCCATATTGGTTGGTATTTGGTTCAGAAATCGGGAAAATGAGTCAGAAATGTTGGTCGTACATTAGAATAGAGATAACCGTATTGAAATTTGTAATTTGGGGAGATACTCGGTGTATTTACGGTTGGAAACTTCGATTTACGTCTCCGCCGCAGGCGGAGTATCTCCCCAAATTACAAATTTCAATACGGTTATCTCCTAATTGTATCTGATATTAAATCACCGATTTATTTACGATGAGCTTCATATTGGCTGGTTTTAGACTAAACAGTTGTCATAATAAGCATTGCAATCATAATGGACATATACTTGTCGTTGGTTACATCGCATATACTGTAAAAATGGACAAAATTCAGCTGTAACCTACAGCGATTTCTATTTTAAAATTCGCCGCCATCTTGGATTTGCTGTTGAGACTAACCAATCAGAGGCCACGATTAGCGGTCAAAGGTGAAAACATAAAGGCAAAAACGGCACACTTCATGTATATTAGGCTACTTCATGTATTAGGCTAATTCAGATATAAACAGCATTTATTCAACCCCATTTATTATGCTACATGGACCAATGGTTGCGGTATACATAAATGTATACCGCAACCATGATTGCTCCATGTAGCATAATAAAGGGGTTTGAATAAATGCTGTTTATATCTGAAGTAACCTAACATACTGAAGTAACCTAACATGAAGTGCCGTTTTTGCCTTTATTTTACTGATGATGCGTTCAAGCTGTTGATGACCCGGTTAATGGAGAATATGTTTTGTCTGATATGAAGTCTAATGTGGCTTTGACTTATGTTTTTGTTCATACCTCCTTGTTATGTCACATGTTGGCTGACTGAATAATATATCGGAGTTCAATTTGTATATGTTTAAAATTGTGTACATGTGTACCATGTCCAAGGTGCATGATCACTTGTTTATAACAACACTAACAGTGGCTGAAAGTGTTGAAATCTTTCCCACTCCAAAGTAAGTATTATTTGATATTTTCCTTAATATGAAACGGATTTTAATGAAATATGGTGCAGCAAATGCGTCTTCATGAGCTGCATTTGGTCGTCCAGGGAGTTCGGCACAGACTTATGTCGTAAAAACGACAGAAGTTTGGGCCAAAGTACAGAGACCACTAACAATCCTATACATGGGTGGTTTATACTGTAGTATGAAAAACATTGACCTATTTAAAGTTTGCATGCAGTCCTTCGGCCTCCACGCACTTTAAAAGCAAACCAAGTGTTTTTAATACCACAGTAAACGCAACAACCCATGCATTATTGTATTCCTTTAAAACAAACTGTAATGACCTTTAAACGCACTGGGGTTCATGCATTGTAGCTTCTCCATTGAACAATCAACAGAAGACGTAGAAAAATGCTTTCAATGTCGATGACTGGCACTATCTGTTTGCTCTTGTCTGATAGAGTCATAGAATCCGCCTGGGAGACTGCTGATGTATTTGCTGTCCAATGATTGTCCAGTATCGACATAATCAGCCACATTCACTTATGAAATGGCAATTTGGCATGTGACAGGATTGTACAAAATAGGACGGTGGACTTTCAGTGGATGAGGATAATTCTTCACTTCTGCTTCAACAAAAGCCCCGTCATCTGCATTCAATATACGGCGATGCTTCATCTCCTCCTTGTGCTGTGTCTGTGTGTACTGATCTCATGAGTTAGCATAATATATACAGTCAACATTGTTAGACACATGTAGGGTGATGGGGAAGTCGTCAATCCACTCACTAACAAGTTCAGGAGATAAAGCCATGCCATTGAGAGACCCTTTTCATATCTTGATAGCGGTCTGTTCTACAAATTGGTCAGCTGAGACTCCGTTTCAGTATCAAGTCAACGCATTTCCAGAAGGTATTGGGTAAGATATCGTGCATATTGTGCTTGTCCAGCGAGGAAAATGTATGTCAGCATGCGTTCCATGAAATAGATATCAGCTTCTCTCACTGTGCGCTCAAATTGGTGGACAATGAGTGTCGGGAGAAGGAAGCTATCTACCCAGTGGCGACCAGTCAGATGGAGGCGAGCAGTTTTCAGATACTGATCTATCTGATCCAATGGCTTTGGGCCTGCAGATATAAACCGTCTCAATAGAACCACTGTTGGGTTCCGGAAGGCCCTCGTGGCTTTCACCCAGGACTTACCGTTATATATACCTGCCATGCCACGGTATGCGGCAGCAATATGCGTTTCAAAAGCTGAGCCCTTCATTAATTTTGCAATACAGCTGTTGAATGACTTATAATATGCATTCCTCCGGGATGAAGGACTACCTTCTGGAACTGCATTGGCTGATACCAGCATATTTGTTTGGTCGCAGAAATGTCTGGACCCAGACTGAGACAGCTAAGCCACGTGACATCTTTTTCTTTGACAGCTGTTAGACTGGCCTGACGGGCAGCTACCCAGTGTAGCTATTCCCGATAGTGTTGTTAGTGGCCACAGCAGTGGATGCTATTTTTAAAACCAGTATAGTGTAAAAGAGAAATTAATAGAGTATTCCTCGAAGGTTTAGTCTGATTGGATATACGACGAGGTAGCATAACACGACCGATACAGGACTGACTGCTGCCAGCGTCAATGATGCCTGCTGGATATCTCTGGAATTCGGTTGTATCGTGGACTGAGAAAGTACTGGTGCAGTCGTTGAAACCAACATTCAGGTTCATTGAAACCGCACTTGCAGTGCTTGGAAATTTTGTTTATCGATTATCATGGATATCTTGATTATGTTATTTGTTAAGTAAATTACATTGACGGTGTATAGCAACTCACAAATAACAAAAGTAACTTGATTGCATTTTTATACCGTTCGTAGCCAGGCACGGTACCTAAATTTCAGCAACTGACATGCATACTTTCATTACACGTACCCCTATTCTGAGCGTCAGAACAGCAGTGTCGTGAATTTAGAATAATTAATCTCAAATCATATCTCAAGTGTCCACACTGTTGTGTGACTATGAATTCTCGCTTATTTCAAGTATTTAATTCAGATTTGTTGTTAAAATGGCGACAAAAATAGGATTTAGGCGCCATCTTGGATGTAGAAAAGTTGGAACAAACATTCCATTAGCCTTAAAGCATAAATATAACATCGTAAAACGATTCTAGACACTCGAAAACAAATAACAAATGGTATTATACATCATTATATGACAATTAGTTTTGTCGTACAAATTTGAAAATGACGACTGAAGCCATCTTGGATTTATGCAAATTGAAAGAGTTGCCCAAATTTGCCATTTGGGCAACAAAGCTAAATATGTTCTAGGGAACCATACAAAGATGAAACAACAATAAAAGTTTATAGGAACCAGAATGTCTAGGTTCACTATGGAACACATAAAAGTGCCTACCCGACTAATATACCTACACAGTGATATAACAGAATAGGAGAATTGTTCTTTTTATTTCGTGAAATTTGGTCCAATATCGATTTTATTGCGAAAAAACAATTTCCCCGTGTTAAATCCCCATAGACATCTTCACAGAGTGAAAATGTCTATGGGGATTTAACATGGGGAAATTATTTAGAATTTCAGAAATACTGGACCGATTTTTAAAATTTAACTTTTGTTTTCTTAGTTAGATCATTTCCAAGCTATCTAGCCAGGTTTCGGAGTCAATTTCAAAATTCTTTCGTTTTTTGACTCGTCACACAACTCCTCTACCTCTTTTTCCCACATGTTAAATTCCCATTGAGAAATCAATTTTTCGTAATAGAACCAATATTTGACTAAATTTCACCAAATAAAAAGAAGACTCATTCTTAAATTTCCCTTTATTTAATATTATCGAAACAAAATATTGTTTTTGAATTGTTTATATGGCCGTAAAATTAGGGCAGCTTTCGTGAAGCAGCCTATAGAGACAGTGATTTAACAGAATAGGAGTATAGTTCAATTGTAGATTTTCATCGTATTTCTGAACCCAATTGTACGGAGCCCCGCACGGGAAGTAGCATTCTTTTTTTTAATTAATTAATTCGTTCCCACGAAATAACAATTCGTTCCCACGATTTAACAATTGTTATATCGTGGGAACGAATTGTTAAATTTAGGGAACGAATTGTTATTTCGTGGGAACGAATTAATAAAAAGAAATCCATGTCCCCTGAGTGGCTCCATACAATTGTACATAAGTCGCCTGTTAAAGGAGAAGTGCAACAAGATTTAAATCGTATTCTTTCATAATATATGAATAAATAAACCTATATAATGTCCATTCCCTCATTATTGCAACACTTTGCATTTGCTATAGCGGTGTTTTTTATCGATTTTACCTGCAGCGCGCGAATGGCGCAAATTCAAAATGGTGTCACGTGACCATTACCTGTGTGACGTCAATGAGGTCGCCAGGTACAGGAAGTCGGCCATTTTACGCTGTAATTACATGGTTCATTGATCACACTAAAAGGAAGAAATGCCTCGCTGCGTCGCTCCATTTTGCGGGAAGATCGGTGGAAATGGCGTAGGAATATTTAAATTTCCGGATGACAGGGGTTTAAACCTTCAGTGGCGAGTGAAAATGGACAGAGGGAATTCGGAAGGGCGCAATAAATTTGCCTTGTGGAAGAACAGTCGTTGGAGCCGCCTTTGCTCGGAACATTTCGAAGACAGTTGCTTCGTCGTTAGCCGAACCAGAGCGCACCAGATGGGTTTCAATCCGGGGAAACTGCAACTGGTAGCCGACGCAATCCCCACCATCTTCAAGAAAGTAGACGACGCCCCAGCTCCAGTTGACAAACTCAAACTGAGACCGGTTGCAGAAAGAAGACGAAGACTGGCCGTAAGTAAATGTTTTTCCCCAGTAAAACTGGTAAACGATTGGTACCAGTAGTCGACACAATGCTTCCCAAACAGTTCCCGAGTCCATTTAATAGACACCACAGGCCTCTATAGTGGTATTGGCAAACAGTGTAGATCCAATGAGACGGCTCGTAATGAGTCGTCTCATCAGGGTCGGCACTTTTCATACTTTTGAGAACAAAAACACACCCTATACTATTCTGAAAATCCTTTTGTGATGATTGGATTGGTTGCAAAGTAATATACATTTGTATCAAAATCCACTCGATTTACTTAGGGGCGAACGGGTTATGGTAACCTCCATGCAGACCCTCACATTCATTTCCCGGAAGGGCATGAATACTGGTACACACAGTCTACAATTACGTCATATTACATGACGTGGCAGCCATCATGTGATGGAGGAATGGTTGAAGTCGGTGTTTATGATTTATGCCCGTTCAGGCAAGTCGTTTATGCTATTTGTTTTATACTACATTTTCTCCTTATGAAAATGAAAACCGTTAACTCCTCCCGTTATATAATACTCGATAGCTTTGTAGTTGCGAACAGTAACTCTTGCAGTCTACTACATAGACAATTTAATTATATTATAGCTTAAATTTACTTTATCATAATTATTGGAATGTTATTTTCATAATGTTGACAAAATAAAATTATTCACAATTCCGATCTGATTCTGCAGAGGAAGCCTATAGCTGGAATCGTAACTCTGCTACGGACGGCACGTCGATATTTCAAGAGTTACTGTTCGCAACTAAAAATAGTTGCTGACACGTAACTCTACATGTACTACCGCATCAGGTGATGGAGCCTTCGAGTGACCTTTGTAATATAAAATATATAGTTCTCCTCCTTCAATAATGAATTAAATCCATTCGCTGGAAGGAAGTCTTTGAGGTTCCTCAAAGGCCCAAATGACACAAGTGCCCTGTATCGTCAGTAGTGCTACAGTTAAGTCAATACAGGAGTATATATGTTAGTTGCAGTCATGTATCTCCGACAAACCTCCTGTCCCTTCCTTAGCAGAGTTACAGTGCAATCCACGTCCTTGACTGCAGAGTAGCGAATCAGATTACCTGATTCGCACTTCAATTGTTAACCATGTTAACTATCAGACTGTTTCTACATCTTTCAAAAGAAATAAGGGTCAGTAGATTATTTTATAAAACTAACTTAGTGCATCAATTATTTCATAAATTTACAGATACGTATCGCCTAAGTTCAATGTTTAAGATACACCCACGTGTTTTCTATATACTTAAATGCAAAACATGTGTATATTGTAGTTTCAAACCAATTACAATTACTCGACACAAACAAATACTTGCAGCTTGAAGTTAGCGTGTCTGCACTTCAACGAGAATGCTGGACGCCCACAGTAGTCAACAAAGTCTGGGGAGCTCCAGTGGCAAGTGTCCATCCCCAAGTACAAGAAGGGAACTGCGGTGGCCAAACAGATCAAGGTTTCACAAACCTATAGTGAGTTAAATAACACAACACTTACTATACCACTCCACCCCCCCTCCAGCATGCATAGTATGCCAAGGGGTATTTAGTTTTGGTCGCGCTTACTTTAGCAGAAGGCGCGATGTCGCCGCTTTTTCCGTCGTCGTTGTCGTCCACAAATGTCAAAAACTTTGTACAAGCTTTGTCATCATGGTATAACTTTAATATTACTTGACGGATTGCTTAAGTATTTGGACATTTGATATATGTGAGCATTTGGAACGCACTCGTGTTGTCATTAACATGACCTTTTTTACGGAAACAATTTGCCATTTTTGATTGCATAAAACGGTTGTGCAAGTGTCTTCATCATAGTATAATATTACTTGATGGATTGCTTCAATATTTGGTTGTGGAAACTTAAAGTGATGCTTACTTTATCACATACCCATGCTTATGTTACGGTCAAATGCCTCGGCAGGAGCAACACCACTCCTGTGGTGTTTGTTTGTTGGGGTTTAACGGCCTATCAACAGCTAAGGTCATTTAAGGCCGGGTCAATGGGTTTAGTACTAAATCCCATATATTACCTGTACAAGTACATATATACATTTTCAATTTCATGTAAAAATGGGGGGAAAAATCCCAAAATCAGAACAGAATATTTACAATAACAAAACTATATATTCAGCCCTGAAATCAGAATAATCCTGATCTGATGCCAGGTCCTCGCCAAAGCAGAATCACTTGGCCCCTCCCAAAGGCAGTAGGATCAGTAATAATCTTACTACTTCTATAATGGGCAATAGCCCAATTCAACTCCCAGGTAACTAAAGAGCCAAAGATAAAAACGTACCTGAGGGCCAAACCAGGCAAATCATGATTCCTAAGGAAGAACCCATACCGTTAATTTACGCCGTCTCATTCGCCCGACCACCACCCACACTCCTGTGGTGGAATTCTTGTTGTCATTCCGTCCGTCCGTCTGTTCATAAAATTTGTGTTAAAAGTTTTTATTTGTCGGTCCAGGCGGCGGCCATGTGTATGCGTGAGCCTCTGCTCACTTGCTCTTGTTTTGTATCTCCAGATCAGCAGCTTATAAATAAACAGAATGCAAACAATAATGAAAATGAAAAGTCATGCAGAGCATGATGTTATTAGCCGATCAAATCAGGGTTCAGTATATGTCCACATTTTAGTAGTTACGGAATCTCAGGGAAAAGTAGAGAAGTGAATGATTCCTCCCCAACCAAATTCTCCCAGTTATATTTAGCTATCAGTAATATCTGATCATAAGCAATACTTATGGTAGTCAAATGAAAATGAACTAGCCACACGTTTATAAAACATTCTAATGTGTTAATCAGTTCTCTATATGCTGGTATATTTGAGCGAAAATAAGTAGATTCCGTTATATATATTGGGACAAGTGATGTTGGTGTGGTAAGGGAACCTCCCACCATATCAGCAAATGGTAGTTTCAGTGTTGAATGTATATTGTATATCCCCCACTGTAGCGCCGTTAAACGTACAAACGCTAAAGATAAGCCAACATTACATAAAATAATTTGTTGTTTCCCCAAAACATCTGGCATCTAAGGGCCGCAATGGCTCCACTTTTCTCTCAGTACAGTATAAATATACTGTAGGAACAATCCCCACTCGTATATTGTTAATTAACAGTTTGTAGCGTATATTCTCGGCGGTATTTATACTCAAATGTACTTTGCAAAACAAATTACCTGTATCTAATGGTTGTATCTTCTTGCAAATGAAGCTGTTGTGCGCTTATGACTGACTGACCTTAGGGCTAGGGGCATGGCATAATATGAACTGGATCGTATGAACAGTAAAACAGTATGGCCCATTTTACAATGATTTAAGTTGAAAAACTGAAAAACGGATACACACACTCCCCACACACAAACGGACATACGAACCTTTGTGTTAGCCAAACCAGCATGTGCATCAATACAGTCTGATCATTCAGATCAGGGTCAACATTCATGATTATTACTCAACAAAATTCACATGCTGACTCTTGAGTGGCCAGTTCAGACCAATATTATAATCCGGTTATTTGCACTGTCCGGACACACCTCCGTCATTACAACTTATACAAGTTGTATAGGTCCTACTGTGCATGTACATGTATGTCAATAATTAATAGTCCTAATGTACCTGTATTCCGCATTTTATGGGGTCGGGATATTCATCTGTCGGGCCTCGTCCACCCACAAAGTGCATCGAACATATGTAGGTGTCTCTGGTAACATTGTCAATGGTAAAATATTTCGACCACAGTTCTGTACCCAGCGTTGATATTTTTCTCGATTTTGTGCAGGTTTTGGAAACCCGTTCCCAAATCCATCCAATAAAGTATTTGTCTTCACCGGGTTTCAGGGTTCGTGAATCGCCATATCAGCAATGTTTTGTTGTCACCATTATGTTGCGAAATATTCCAGCGTAAAACCTATACTGTATGCTCTATTTATCTACAGATTACACTCTACGGGACGCCAAGTGGGACATGGCTCAATTTTGTGCCACAAAATTCATTTTTGTGCCACAAAACTCAATTCTGTGTCACAAAATTCAATTCTGTGTCACAAAATTCACTTTGTGCCACAAAACTCAATTCCGTGTCACAAAATTCACACAAAATTCAATTCTGTGTCACAAAAACTCAATTCTGTGTCACAAAATTCACTTTTGTGCCACAAAATTCAATTCTGTGTCACAAAATTCAATTCTGTCAATTCTGTGTAACAAAATTCAATTCTGTGTCACAAAATTCAATTCTGCACACGCATGTAAGAAGGACTACCATTGGTCAGAAACTGCACTGGAGATATGGGTCACGGTCGCCGATCTACACATTCAATGTCGATGATTCATTTCTCATTCTGCCGATGATTCATTTCTCATCTGCCATTTTGCTTCAACTATCTCCAAACAGTCAAACGTTTGACAAACCCATTCGTATTTAAACTCATTTGCGTTATAATTGTACACATAATTCATGTACATATAGATCTCCCGCGAGTACAGACCTCATTTATTGTGTATCGCAAGGTACATCTGCCCCAGTTAAATCAATAATACACGCGCTGTGACCTGTGTTCTGACTGCTGTCTGTGTTTTATAAACAGAATGTGTGTATTGGGCCATTTGAGGAAACCATTTGTAGTATTTGTGTAGATACCATGGATACTAAGATGGTGTATACTGTAAATAATGCATGTAGACACATAGTTGCGAACACGTAACTTCGCAACTAGTAGACACAGATCCAATACCATTTGTTTCACAAGGTTAGATCTACTGTTAGAATACGACGTCATCTAATGTCATTTTCGAGCATAAAACGTTACCTGATAAATAGAATACCAGACTAGTGTATTTTAATATCAAATTTATCAGGGTCGGCTCGGAAACGGTAGGAATTCCTCGGCAAGCCTCGGAATTCCTACGCTTTCCTAGCCTTGCCTGATAAACTTGATATACAAAATACACTAGCCTGGTATTCTCTATATATGGGCATGCTCTCAGGTCTAGCTAGGTCCCGGCTACTTTATGTTTGACCCTGTTTACATAATTGAGGGAAAATTCTGAATATTTTTCTTATTTCTCCTTCAAAGTATATATGCTTATATGGTGTGACCACTCATTGTAATCATAATATAACCAAAATAACTGTCCATAAAGAAGTATAATATTGATATATTGGGTTATATTTACGCATTGAAATATTTAAAACTGCAAGTGTACTCCACCATCTAGTAAAATGGACTAAGACCGATCTCAACCAATCAACGTAGAGATGACATAGACTATCCTACGCAAACTAATTTTTGTGGACAAAAATGAATTCTGTCCCACAAAACTGAATTTTCTTCACAAAACTCAATTCTGTCTTACAAAATTGAATCCTTTATAACAAAAATGAATTTTGTATACGAAACGTATGCAGAATTTAATTGTGTGACACAGAATTGAATTTTATGACACAGAATTGACAGAATTGAATTTTGTGACACAGAATTGAATTTTGTGACACAGAATTGAATTTTTTGATTTTTAGTGTTACAAAACTCAATTTTGTCTGGACAAAATTGGTTTTGTAAACATAATTAACCTGTCCTGCATGGCGCCCCGTACACTCCGCAATACACAAAGTTGTAGTCACTGTGTGTTTGTCCGAATTATGTGGCAGCACGCGAGTGGGTGGAGCTACCTGAGCTACCGGAGCTACCGCCTAACTTTAGTTTACCGAACTCTTGTAGTTATTTTTAAAACGTTTATTTATAGCCAGCCAGTTTACCGAACTCTTGTAGTTAAAACGTTTATTTATAGCCAAATTGTGTTATTTCGCTATATTTAAAGTTTTAAACAAAACAGATTATGGCCAAAAATAAAAAATTATCCGATTGATGTAATTTGGAAGTGATACAACACATTTCGCGTTTGTAGATTACCGAATATAGGAGAAAAGGGTGGTTACAAACTTTTTCACAAACCAATGGATAACCAATATATAGCCGATCTATAAATAGATCGGCTAATAATAAACTGTACGCTTCTGGTTTTACTATGGGGTATTAGCATCTGGTACTATCTGATCCGCGGCAGCCCTAATCAAAATCTAGTCAACCACTTTTGCTCTGTCATTTTTACCGCCATTATGTGTATTTACTGTGTCAGATGGGCATGAAGCAAGTTCAATAAATCATCTGACGGTCAAGTGTTTTGTTATTGCAGACTATGTTGACAGACTCTTCGCAGAAGTTTTGTCGAGACGCGACGAGTTCCCCAGCTACAAGAGCAGCAGGGCAGATCTACAGCCTGTCACCGCTGCCACACCCGCACCAGTGTGTGCACAATATGGACCCATCGACAAATCAGCAGTTGTCGCAGCTCATCGATCAAGGTTCAGCATAATGACCGAGATGTCCACCAGTGATACAAGACGTGTACATTTCCCTAATTATATTACTTTTAGGGGAAGAGGTTAAATGACTCTGGTGTGGTATGGACCTAGCACCAGGTCAGGTTATTCTAATTTCAGGGCTGACTATATATTTTTCTCTGTAAATATTCAGTTCTGATTTTGGGATTTATCCCCCATCACAATCGGTATCATATGGGATTTGACCCCGCTAACCCGGCCTAAAAGGACCTTAGCTGTTGACAGGCCGTTAAAAATTTTGATGCTGCTAACAAAAAGAGAAGACTCGTGTTAGACTACATGAGTTTGTTACCTGATCTGGAGCTACACAGGTTAAAAACTCGATAACCCCATTTTTATTATGGTGAATCACATATGTGACTGGAGAAATGAGACTTGTGGGTTTTGTGACCAATGTAGCTCTTGATCAAATAGCACACTCCTGTAGCATGATAATGATCTATAATGATGGAATGGCAAACAGTGCAGATCCTGATCAGAATGTGCGTATGTACAGGCTGATCTGGATCTACACTGGTTGCAAAACACATAATACCCATTTCTGGAGTCGCAGCAACAAATATGTGTCTCAGTAATGTATTAGTGCAAGTTGTAGAGTGAGATTACATGTTGTTAGAGTGGATGGTTGGTCGGGTGAACGTGACGGCGTAAATTAACGGTAGGGGTTCCTCCTTATAGGAATCACGATTTGCCTGGTTTGGCCCTCAGGTATGTTTTTATCTTGGGCTCTTTTGTTACCTGGGAGTTGAATTGGGTTATTTCCCATTTGAAAAGTAGCAAGATTATTACTGATCCTACTGCTTTTCGGAGGGGGCCAAGTGATTCTGGTGTGGCGAGGACCTGGCATCCGATCAGGATTATTCTGATCTCAGGACTGAATATATAGTTTTTTTACTGTAAATATTCAGTTCTGATCTTGGGATTTTCCCTCCATTTGTACATGTACAGTAATTGTATTTGTACAGGTATAGGGATTTATACTAACCCATTGACCCGGAGTTAAATGACCTTAGCTGTTGATAGGCCGTTAAACCCCAACAAACAAACATATAAGTTGTTTTCAAATGTCCTAAATAACATGTGTATTATCATTTATCAGGTAACCAGCTTTGTATTGGCCGAATACATACTGACTGATAACATCATGTCGTATCAGGCATTCACCTGATAATACTATCTTGTATACAACTAATTGAAAACTGATGTTTCATTGGACGAACAGCGTCACATGATTTTACCGATTGACGTCAGTGTAATGACAAAATGTAAACAAGTCTGCGTTCCTTTCAATGAAATCCGCGCCATATTTCCACATTCTATAGCATAAAATGTTACCATGATAAATAGAATACAGAACAACCATGCTAGTGTGTATTGATACCTTGGTTATCAGATTCGTCTCGGAAACAGCGAGCCTCGGAATTCCTACATGGTTCCTAGCCTTGCCTGATAAACTTGATATCAAGATACTCGCATCGTATTATGTATGTCACATTGTTACTAGTTTGCGGTTTGATAGAGCAGTTCAAGCGCGTGCACAACTTGGATTATGTAAACTATTTTATTGCATAAAATAGGCTTACACAGTTGTAATAACACAGTGTAATAAAAACCATAAATACACTAGTGTAATAAATATACAAATGTGGCCCGTACAGAAACAAGCTAGGTGGTCATTTACAGCTTCGATGTATTGTGATGTGCATATGCAATAAATAGAATCAAACATTTGTGTATGATTGAATATGAGATTTATTAAACTTGTTGACTGATTTCATAAGAAACTTGGCATTTATGAAATCAGTAAACTTGTACAAAACATCAATTTGCATTCAATTTACAAGATGTCTTGCCATGCAATATTTTCCATTCTAGACACTGGCTAATCCACCCCTAAGCAACTGAAATGGATTTTGATAATTATGTTAATTTTGCAGCCAATCCAATCCAATCGTCACAAAATGATTTTCAGACTAGTCAATTTATGAAAAGGGGGTGTTTTTGTTCTCAAATATATGAAAATTTACTTGCAAAAAGTGCAGATCCTGATGAGACAGCTCGTCACGAGCCGGCTCATCTGGATCTACACTGTTTGCCAGTACCACTATACAGGCCTGTAGTGTAGAAAGGAAAATAAAAAATAAATTAGCTCAATTGCACAAAACTAGCACAGTTACTAGTTATCACAAACAGACATTTTATCAAAATCCAATTTTTTCAGGCAACACATGTTTCCTTTTGGGTTCAGAATAAGATACAAATCTACAACTGAAGTATTTTTAACAGATCTGTTACATAAATTTCTGCACATATCTGAGACCCAGTAACATTAAATATATTGTGTATGCCCCACCAGCGCCATGATAGTGGAGGGGGCCTTTAATGTTACCCTTGTCCGTCCGCACCAATATATAGGGTATATGTGGCTAGCCCTCACAGGGATGGACTTAGTAAAGAATAGTGTTAGTTATATTAGCCACCTAAAAAACCGATTTATGTGGCTAAAATCGGTTTATGTGGCTTATTCCGTAGTACTCAGAGGGGCCTTATGTGGCTTGTAGACACATAAACACAATGTTTAAGAACGTCCGTCCATCCGTCCGTCACCAACCTTGTAAGTTGTAAAACTTTTAAACCATACTAGCTACAGACCTGAAACTTGGTATGTATAGCTTCCTTAATATGATGAGTAGATGCACATCGTTTATTTTGGTTTTTTATTTGACCCCCGGGTCATGGATTATCTCTCCCTTTTCGACTTAAATTTGGCAATTTTGTCTTGTAACTCGTAAAACTTTTAACCTGTAAGACCTGAAACATGGTATCTATGATGAGTAGAGGCGCAAAGCTTATTTCGATTTTTGTTTCGACCCCCCGGGTCATGGATTATCTCCCCTTTTGCACTTGGAATTTTGCCTTCTTTATTATCAAAGCGGTATGTGGGGCATCCGTGTTCTATGAACACATTTTCTAGTTTTCGCCTATGATTTATTATATTTAGCATAGTACATATATTTAAAATAAAACTTAGAATTTACCGTGTGTAGTTTATATAAATCAGGAGTACAGTGTAGGTGAATTATGTAGTTGAACATATGGTTAACATACATACCATGACCCAAGTCGATTACACCTATAATAGTCTATTGTGAAATACACATGTATATACATATATAAATAGACCCAAACATGTTAGTGCGGGTAACCCAACCCAGTTATGTGTATGTGGGTGAATTGTCGACCTCGATATTTTGTATTTAAAGTGTTTGTTCGCGCATGCGTAAATAGCTGGCCGTTAATCGATCCGCCAGTGGCCCATTGTGTTTCTTCACGGAACGCTACAATGGATTTGACAACTCAGCAAAATATATCAAGTGTGTCGCTCTACGTCAAAGGGTTGGATAGGGACACGAGAGACAGATATTTCTCAAAGCTTATGTATGAACAAAAACTCTAGATCGCTACCACTTTCACTAAACTTTGCAGAATTATGATAGTCTGTAAATTTCACATTAAAGGTACATGCCCACGCAGTAGGCACAAAATGTTCTTTATAGGAATTAAATAAGTGTATAATTATGTCACTATTCCACCAGTTCTAAAAATTACGAGTGCCCGCTATACAAATATAATCATTTATTAATTATCAATTTACTGTTAGCGACGCGCGGCGGTAACAGTCTATTTTGATAATGTGCGGGGTCGACGACTTTCATATCACGGCTTGCGGTGCGCATGCGCAGTATACTATGCGCGCCAGTAGGCTTCCCAATATGTAAACAAGAATATCAACATGTTGGAACGTCCAGGACGGAAATTGTATGAAACGGCGTCGGCGAACAAAAAAGGCGAAATGTCTGAGGGACAGGTAGTACAGAGAGAGAGAGAGTGGTTAATATTGGCGACCAGATCACCAAATGGAAAGAGTTACGTGGAGATTTAGATTTGGACTCGAACAGAGATTTTTCTTCTCAACTTCCGATACTTCACTGCGCATGTCAAAGATGTGATATGATTGACCGTGTCACGTGACGCGTATTGGTAAAAATAGCACGAGGTCGGAAAATACCCTTTCTGGTCGCGGCATATAAAATGCGATTTAACACCAATTAACACGCGCCGTAATTAAAAATAACTCGTTAGTGGGTAGACAAATGGCTCATATAAGACATGACAGAAAATGAAAAGTAGTAGTACAGTGTAACCTGCTGCGTGGGCATGTACCTTTAACACACTGTTTTCTTGTAAACAATTATTGGATTTACATTTATTGAGCATAGGCTGCTATGCAGCCAGCCTATGCTCAATAAATGTAAATTTATCAATTGAAGTTTCCAGACGATTCTAAATTTGCACTTACTAACATTTTAGTCGTATGAAGCTTTGAGAAATGGGCCCCCTGTGTGGTACCAGAAATAGTTACTGTTCATTATAACACACCCAGGTAACAGGTCTGATTGTTGATATATATATTTTAACTTGCCACCTCATAAATACAATGATAAGCACATGTATATTACTAGAAATAGTTATTGTTTCGTATAGCACATCCAGCTAACAATGAATCTGGTACCAGATCAGGCTTTTGTTAGTGCAATTAAATGTAGAGCTGTGTTTATGATCCCGCCACCCTCTCCCAATAAAGGTGAGGTACTGGTTCTGCCTGGTCATCACTATTAACCCTTTCCACACAACAGACCTTTTTCTTGGTGTTTGCAAAAACAATGTAGATCCAGATGAACCGGCTCATATGGATCTGTCTCGTCAGTATCTGCACTGTTTGCAAGTACTTCTATATCATTAGGAAACACCCATTTGTTTATGAATGTACTGATCTAAATGCTTTTTTCTAACAATTGATTGGTCTGAAAATTAGTTGGACCATTCCAGGTCCGTTACTTGGGTCACACACATTGAGAATGTCAACGACACAGTAAACCAGACTCCTCTCAGTTAAATGTGTATGTTGGTGTATTGTCGAGCTTGATGTTTTTTATGTAAAGGTACATACCCACTCAGTAGGCACAAGGTGTTCTTTATAGGAATTAAATAAGTGTATGATTGTGTCACTATTCCACCAGTTCTAAAAAATACGAGTGCCCGCTATACAGATATAATCATTTAGTAACATATATTTTACTGATAGTGACTCACGGTGGTATCAGGCTATTTTCATATGCAAATGAGCCATGATTTTTTTTGTATTATTTATATTAATTAAATGAGTCACCTAAAGAAATTATATTTTCGACAGAGTATAAAGTACGATCATTGCACATCAAAACATAAATACAGCGAATAAACAGTAATATCACAAAAAGAAAACACGGTTATCGCCCCTGATAACAGATTGGAAATTTACGTCTAATATAAAATGTTTACTAATGCCAATCAATACGTGGGGTAATGGTGAATGAATGTTTATTTTACCAAAAAATGTCTCAGATTATGTCTTTGATATATAAAGAACATTTTGTGCCTACTGAGTGGGCATGTACCTTTAAATTGTTTGTTTTTGTCTGTGGTTTTCAGTGGGTGGTAGGTGGGAGCATGCGAAATGACTTGATGTGGTATTGACCTGGCACCAGGTCAGGTTATTCTAATTTTAGGGCTGAATATATTTTTTTCTCTATGTAAATATTCCGTTCTTATTTTGGGATCCCCCCACCCAATGCAGCAAGTTAAAACGGGATTGAACCCGTTTACCCAGCCTTACATGATATTAGCTGTGGATATGCCGTTAAACACCAATAAACAAACAAAACAAACAAGCTGTGGTTTTCAACTGTAATATGTAGATTCCTTTCTTTTTCTATTTGTTATCGGCCTCTAATCAAGTTCGAAAGTAAGAACATGGTATAATGACATTTGAAACTGTAGTGTAAAAAAAGCAATCAATGCTATTTATACATATTAAATATATATTCTGCACTCTTTTTTGTGTCTCAAATTGTTGTTCTTGTTCTAATTAAAATACAGATAATTCAGGTAATTGAATAGGTGATAAATCAGTGGGCTGTGATATGACACAACCACGCTTATTGCATTTGCAGTTAAGTAGTGTCTTCTATTGTCGCAATTTCATGCAAATATCCGTTCTGCACAAACATTATTATCGATTAACCCTTTCAACTCTCCGTGCCTCTCTCTTTATCCCAATGATTGCAAACATTGTAAATCCAGACGAACAATCTCTGCAGAGTATTTAATCGGACGGAATCTAACGTTTAAACTTGGTTTGATTCAAATTTCTCTGCAGCATGCTCAGACTTAACTACATATGTAATGCTGCTAAATTTGGTATTGGCAGACTCGTAGTGTTAACGGCTGGAACATGGTCATCATTATAAGGAAGAAACCACAGTCGAATTGATGAAAAGACCTCATGGGTGCCGCCATTACTCCAATTAACACCATAACCGCCTGATCCCATACTCTGTATCTGGGGCTACACTGATTTCATATTTAACCCTTAGAATGCGGGAACCGAAAATAGTCGTCTGCTGATAATTCATATTTTGTCTTTTCTCTCAGTAAAAAGATGGTTTGGCAGCATTTTAGAATCATTTCCATTGGAAATGATTCTAAAGTGCTGCAAAACCAAGTTTTTGATGAGAAAAAATATTCAGCAGACGACACAAATTAATTCAGCACTGTAAGGGTTAAACCTTTTCCCCATGATGTATAAATCTCTACTCCCACGGCATAGTGAAATGTTGCATCCAACAGATTCAACATATTCACTCTGGCGTCATTTTTCAATTAACCCTTTCACCCCAGTAACTGGAATGGATTTTGATTTTTCAATTCTCCGACCAATGCAATCATCATAAAATAATTTTCAGACTAGTCCATTTATGATAAGAGGGTGTTTTTGTTCTCAAAAATATGAAAATTACTTGCAAAAAGTGTAGTCCATTTATAAAAAGTGGGTGCTTTTTTCTCTCTAAAAAGTATGAAAATTAGTTGCAAAAAGTGCAAATCCTGATGAGTAGTATATGAGAGTTAAAATGATACAAGTTATTTCGTCCCAATAGTGGATACAAATTGCATGCAACATCCTCTTTTGAGCAAACATACGTGTGGAAAGCAGGTGAATTTTTATCTCCAAAATATGCGAAATATGACACACGAGGATGAGAATTTGTGTTTTGCTGTCGTATGTATCCACTATTGGGACGAAAACATCCACTATTGTGACCAAAACGGCGCCAGTTGTACTACCATTCCCAATTGTGGATATCTGTACGAATTGTGGATACTCGCGTCCCAATAGTGGATGATTTTCGTCCCAATAGTGGATAATTGCAAAAATAGGCAAAAACATCCACAATTGTGACGAAAACATCCACAATTGTACTACCAAAATAGAAAAAAAAATCACCAAAATATGACAAAATATGACAAATGACAATGAGAATATCCACAATTGGGACCAAATCATCCACTATTGAACGCGAGTATCCACAATTCGGACTGGTAGTACAATTGGGACTTGTAGTACAAAAGACGATGTTTTCGCCCAATAGTGGATGGGTGTTCTAGTGCATTCTGCATGGAGCCACAATGGTTTCTGTCGTATGTATCCACAATTGGGACTTGTAGTACAAAAGACGATGTTTTCGCCCAATAGTGGATGGGTGTTTCTAGTCCTTCTGCATGGAGCCACAATTGTTTCTGTCGTATGTATCCACAATTGGGACTTGTAGTACAAAAGACGATGTTTTCACCCAATAGTGGATGGGTGTTCTAGTCCATTCTGCATGGAGCCACAATTGTTTCTGTCGTATGTATCCACAATTGGGACTTGTAGTACAAAAGACGATGTTTTCGCCCAATAGTGGATGGGGGTTCTAGTCCATTCTGCACGGAGCCACAATTTTGGAGGATTTCCCAACCCAACCTCGCCACCTCGTCTCGTCTTGCCACCTCGTCTCGCCTCGGCACATCCACAATCGAACGCCCATTTGAAGATATGGGACCCCATTGGAATAGACTACAACTAGCCATGCCATACAAGGAATGCGAGACATGCGGCAAGGGCTTCGACAAGCCCATAAATCTTCGAAGACACATGGGTCGCGAGAACCCGTGCAGACCTCCCACGAGAGAGTGTCCCGGATGTGGAGGGAAGTTCGCCACCTACAAGACTCTGGCAACATCGCTCGAACAGGTGTCCCGGGGGCCCGGAGGATAGAACCACGGAGGGTAGCAAGAAGAAGGCTGCGACCAGGAAGAGGATCGTTGTACTGGAGAGGAGGGTGGTAGAGTTGGAGGAGGAGGTAGCTAGACTGCGGGATGGAAAACCTCGCGAGGGAGCCAGACACGAGAACATCGACGGCGACGATGACGAGATCGATTGGGCAGATCTCGATCTGTAGAGAGAGCGGGATTCCCCCACTTTTTGCACTGGCCAGTTTGCCCCCATCTCGACTCCCAACAGCAAACAAAACACCAGAAAACCTCTCACCAAACTAGGTAAAAAAATTATACCAGTGCAATTGTCCACATTTGGACTTTTGGAAAAGTCGAAGAAAAATCGTCTCCCAAGAGCAAAACAAAATCTAAACCACATCGAAAAACAGAAAACCTCTCCCAAAGGAGGTAGAAAAAATAAAATAAAATTGGAACGGAAAGAAAGACAACTCGGTACAGAACAAGAAAGACAACTTGGAAAGACAACTCGGAAAGACAATTCGAAAAAGACGACGAACTTTTGTCCAAAATGAGCAGCGACAAAAAATCACCAAAATCGACAAAGAAATGTTTTTTTTTTTCAAAATGGCTACTCCATGTAGAACAGGTCGCGACTACCAGAGTGCTGGTGTACGGAGTCGCTAGTTTCATTTTTTCCCTTCGGCTTACCGGACTGTTTTGCGGAGTGCACGAACTGGGCGTCGGAGTCTGTTTTGTTCTTCCGGAGTCTACGGGCCTCTAGAGCCACGAATGGGAACAGTGGTCTGCAGACCGCGTACACCGCCACAGAGACCCCCAGCCACCACTTCACATTCTCTACGATTCTCCAAATGTCGTGCACCTCCAGCTCGTCTTTCTTCGGACACTCGGAATCGGCCGTGCGGGCATCGTCGAAAATCGCGTCCAACAGTCTGCGTTCCAGCGCGTCCAACCGAGTCTCCAGGCGTCGCTCCATGTCGGACAGGTATGCCTAGGTGTGCCCAATATTTCGTGTTGTAGAATGGGCAAATATATATTTGTATGTACATAGATGCTTGTATATTTGCGCCTAGAACAAAAAAGATGCCACCAAGACGAGATTTGTCCGAGCAGGACATAGAAGAGTCTGCGGACGACACGACACGAAGAAAAAATATGGAATCGGTACCACTCGTCTTCGAAGAATATGGGACGCCGTCGATGCGGAACGTAGTACAAAACCCGAAGAACAAGAAACCCCCGAAGAACAAGAAACCCCTAACCCCGTAGTACACAGGGTGACCGCGCCTGGTTTTGCGGGCCCCACCGAGTTCCACACGGATCTACTAGAAGATGTACGAAACGCCAGCTCGTTCGAAGAGTCGACGTGCCTGTCCGACATGGAGAGACGCCTGGAGAGCCGGTTGGACGCGCTGGAACGCAGGCTGTTGGATGCGATTTCCGGCGATGCCGAGTCCGAGTGCCAGGAGGAAGACGAGTGCCAGACGGAATCCGGGTGGGAGGTGCACGACATCTGGAGAACCGTAGAGAATACGAAGTGGTGGCTGTGTGCATCTGTGGTGGCATACACGGCCTGCAAAATACTGTTTCCAGTCGTGGTGCAAGAGGCCCGTCGACTCTGGAAGAACAAAACAGATCCCGACTCCCAGTTCGCACACCCCGCCAAACCGCCCGGCACACCGAAGGGAAAAAATAAAACTAGCGACTCCTTACACCAGCAATATGGTAGTCGCGACCCGTTCTACATGCAGTAGCCATTTTGGGGGAGAAAGGGGTTTCCAACTGCACTAGTTTGTCTCTCGGACTGCGACGGGGCATACGACGAACCAGCGAGATTTCTTCTTGCTCGGAGTAGTTCTGGGTTCTCCCATTCTGCAGCGAAGAGGATTCTGTAGTGTGGACAGAGACACCCCAATGTTTTCCACCGCTCGCTCTAGGAAATAGCCGAATGTTTGTATCTCCTCGTCCGTGTTTGCCTCCCCATCTTCCCCAGTCGAAGAGAACCCCGAGCACCCCGAGCAAAACCCGAGCAACCCGAGCACCGCGAGCAAGTACTTCGACCATTTCGAACGATTTGGGAATTCCATGTTGGACAAATGTCCCCCTCTCTAGATAGAAAAGGTATTTTTTCCAAACATGCCAAAAACCTATTTGTCTCCGGAAAATATTCGAGAAATTATTTCCGCCCGTGGAAAGTCGACGGCCGACGAAACAAAAAAGAAGTACGGGATCGGCAGTGCCAGACTTCGAAAGTTGTGGGATGCGGAACGTAGTACAAACCCCGAAGAAACCCCCGAAGAACAAGAAACCCCTAACCCCGTAGTACACAGGGTGACCGCTCCTGGTTTTGCTCCTCCCACCGAGTTCCCCCGAGGTCTACTAGAAGATGCATGAAACACCAGCTCGTTCGAAGAGTCGACGCACCTGTCCGACATGGAGCGACGCCTGGAGAACCGGTTGGACGCGCTGGAACGCAGACTGTTGGACGCGATTTTCGACGATGCCCGCACGGCCGATTCCGAGTGTCCGAAGAAAGACGAGCTGGAGGTGCACGACATCTGGAGAACCGTAGAGAATGCGAAGTGGTGGCTGGGGGTCTCTGTGACAGCGTACGCGGTCTGCAGACCACTGTTCCCATTCGTGGCTCTAGAGGCCCGTAGACTCCGGAAGAACAAAACAGACTCCGACGCCCAGTTCGTGCACTCCGCAAAACAGTCCGGCACGCCAAAGGTAAAAAATGAAACTAGCGACTCCGTACACCAGCACTCTGGTAGTCGCGACCCGTTCTACATGGAGTAGCCATTTTGAAAACAAAAAAATTCTTTGTCGATTTTTGTGATTTTTTGTCGCTGCTCATTTTGGACAAAAGTTCGTCGTCTTTTTCGAATTGTCTTTCCGAGTTGTCTTTCAAAGTTGTCTTTCTTGTTCTGTACCGAGTTGTTTTTCTTTCCGTTCCAATTTTATTTTATTTTTTCTACCTCCTTTGGGAGAGGTTTTCTGTTTTTCGATGTGGTTTAGATTTTGTTTTGCTCTTGGGAGATTTTTCTTCGACTTTTCCAAAAGTCCAAATGTGGACAATTGCACTGGTATAATTTTTCTACCTAGTTTGGTGAGAGGTTTTCTGGTGTTTTGTTTGCTGTTGGGAGTCGAGATGGGGGCAAACTGGCCAGTGCAAAAATTGGGGAATCCCCCTCTCTCTACAGATCGAGATCTGCCCAATCGATCTCGTCGTCGTCGCCGTCGATGTTCTCGTGTCTGGCTCCCTCGCGAGGTTTTCCATCCCGCAGTCTAGCTACCTCCTCCTCCAACTCTACCACCCTCCTCTCCAGTACAAGGATCCTCTTCCTGGTCGCAGCCTTCTTCTTGCTACCCTCCGTGGTTCTATCATCCGGGCCCCCGGGACTACAAGTCCCAATTGTGGATACATACGACAGAAACAATTGTGGCTCCATGCAGAATGGACTAGAACACCCATCCTCTATTGGGCGAAAACATCGTCTTTTGTACTACAAGTCCCAATTGTGGATACATACGACAGAAACAATTGTGGCGCCATGCAGAATGGACTAGAACACCCATCCACTATTGGGCGAAAACATCGTCTTTTGTACTACAAGTCCCAATTGTGGATACATACGACAGAAACAATTGTGGCTCCATGCAGAATGGACTAGAACACCCATCCACTATTGGGCGAAAACATCGTCTTTTGTACTACAAGTCCCAATTGTACTACCAGTCCGAATTGTGGATACTCGCGTTCAATAGTGGATGATTTGGTCCCAATTGTGGATATTTTTGCCTATTTTTTCAATTATCCACTATTGGGACGAAAATCATCCACTATTGGGACGCGAGTATCCACAATTCGTACCGATATCCACAATTGGGAATAGTAGTACAACTGGGGCCGTTTTGGTCACAATAGTGGATGTTTTCGTCCCAATAGTGGATACATACGACAGAAAAACACAAATTCTCATCCTCGTGTGTCATATTTCGCATATTTTGGAGATAAAAATTCACCTGCTTTCCACACGTATGTTTGCTCAAAAGAGGATGTTGCATGCAATTTGTATCCACTATTGGGACGAAATAAACTTGTATCATTTTAACTCTCATATACTACTTGATGAGACGGCTCGTCACGAGCTGGCTCATAGGATCTACATTTTTTTCCAATACAACTATACAGGCCTGTGGTGTTGAAAGGGTTAGAAATGTGTGTGGTGGTGGGGAGTTTGGCGACCTGTCTATAGCATGGGTATACTATTCTATATTATTTCGGTATACTATAATGTTATGTGAGTATTACGATTATTTGTAATCCTATTTTAGGGGAAGGGGCCAAGTGACTTTAACGTTTACCTGATTGAAAGGACGATCATTTGACTAGAATTACGTGATTCATTTGGCGCAAAAGTGAACATCATTTTTTTTCTACAGAAATTGCACTTTCAACAGGTAATATCTCATTTTTGTTAGTAAAGATCGTCATTTTAATGCGTTTTCAGTACAGCCGTACCTCTTCTAGAATGAGCCAGAATGCACCAAATCACATGTACGTGATAAAAAATTTCCAGGGGAGCATGCAACTGGACCCACCTAGCTACTTCCCGCGCTCCGCGCGGTCGACCACAGCAGCGCTTTAATTTTTTTCTGGGGGAAGGCCCGACAATGTACGTCTTCTTGTTTCCATGACAGTCATACATTCGTTAGTTAGCATTTCACGTCAGATTGGCCCCAGTTATGGGTATTCCACATGATATTTGTTAGAAGAATGCTCCCACCCACTACTTCAGAGTTGAATTTGGGAAAATGCATTATGAAAGTAATAAGATTGCTACTCCTCACTAATCTTTTTGGGATAATGGCTATGTGTATGTGTGGCGGTGACACGGCACCAGTTTAGGCTCTGTTGATTCAACCCCGTTAAAACAGCTATGGTCATTTGAAGACAGGTTAACGGAGATTAGAAAATTAACTGGTGTCGAGTCTACATGCTATATATATTTAGGTCCGAAATGGTTAAAATGCAAGTTGTGATATTTTAACTGGATGTTTGGCATGAATATTTTGTGATTTGTGGCTGGTCTATCACCCAGTCGGTGTTTATGGCTGGATAAATGGTTGTCTAGCATTTGTGCTCGGTCTAACATATGGCCCATTCACTAAATATAGTTCTGCCAAACCTTCACTTAACTCACAACTTAGATGTTCAGTGAATAGTCAAGTATACAAGACAGTTTTAGTAGTTAATTGTATTTTAATATACATGTTTTGTACACATTTATGGTGGTATCTATTCAACGTCTCTTGTATCGGAATCCTGTGAATTCCTCGGATGGCCAACTGTCTCTTATCTTCTTCACGGCGCAGGATGGAATGACTTTCCGAACACCCTTGCCGAGTATATGCCACACCCATCGTGTAAACCGTCTGTACGATACATGTCTGTAGAGCCTGTAAATAAATAAATATAATATTTTTTTAAATGGATCCACTATTAATGATAACAATGACTAATCCTTGATATTACATGTATATATCTTTATATTTTAATTCATGTTTGGTGCCCTACATGAGTTCGCTGAATATATTTTTTCTCGATGTAAATATTCCGTTCTGATTTTGGGATCCCCCACCCCCCGCCCCCCTCCCCCCCCCACCCCAATGCAGCATGTTAAAATGGGATCGAACCCGTTTGCCCGGCCTTACATGACCTTAGCTGTTGACAGGCCGTTAAACACTAATAAACAAACAAACAAACATACTTACTTTTACAACCTTGTACAATGGTGTATGGAGCAACCAAGCAGTTGAACTATAAGTAGTGGGTTTGAAATATGCAATGTTCAGAAATTGAATCACTTACAAATACAACCTAGGCAATATAAAATGTTCTGAATATCATTTCCCACATGGTATCTAAAAAATAATGTCATATTTTAGTACTATATTTGAATTTATTTATTTGAAGAAAAATTATCATTTCTTTAAACAATACAATCAATTTTACTAAAAAAATTCACCCACCTGACTCATTTTTTTTCTCCAAAATTTGGATGTTAATACGTAAATTAACGTTATATGGCCTAAGCAACAAGTAGTGGCTCATTTTGATATAAACTGAACTATTTGCAATAAAGTATTTACCACATTTTATGAAATTGTGTTTTCTGTTTTTGCTTTGTTGTATGAAACATATATTAGACGAGCCACATGATTTTGTACCCAAGAATATTTTCCGCAAATGAGGCCGAAAGTTGGCGAAAATTTCATAGCAAGTCTGAAAATTTCATATATTTTCGATGTCATTTGTAAAAAATATGGCGCATATTCTTTGGTGTAAAATCACGTGGCTCGTCTCATATATGTGTGTGGCTGTGACTGGAGAAAAGAGCTTGTCAGATTTCAGACCAGTGTAGCTCCTGATCGAACAGCACACTCCTGTAGCTAGTTCTGGGTACATAACTCTAACTGCATTTCATTAAACTGCATTAGATATGATAAGAGTTATGACGAAGTATCCTTTCCGAATGTGCGTTTGAAGCGTTCTTTGTTTACTTTCTACTTTGTGGAGAGTGACCTAAGAATTTTGCTAATACACACTTTAATAGTAAGTTTAGTCATATTGTAGAATTGTCTCTCAACAATATAGCGAAGTATGAACGTCGTAAATGCTGTTAGTGTGGTGTAGCGATATAGTGCAACTTGTTGCCTATAAAGCGGAAAACATGCAGCTATCCTGTAGCATAACAATCTATATTCGGTGTTCCAAGCATGCCATGTTTATCATTGATGCAATGAGGAACAGTGCAGATCCTGATCAGACTGCGGATGTCTGGATCTACACTGGTGTCAAAACCCATAAGCCCCATTTCTCCAGTCAAAGCCACATATAAGTGTTGATGATAATTGTAAGCAACTCTACATTTACTTTACACCAATAACTACTTACTTGTGTATTGGTTCATCATCACCGACATGGCCATATCCATCCAGAAATTCGTAAAACGAAGTTTCCACGACGTACTGGTTGATGCAGTTGCCATGAAACCCGGGGTGTTCCGTGATGCATCGCAGTCCCAGTTCTCTGATCAGCGTGTTGACCGGTGCTATCTCTGTACAGCATTTGCTCTCATTGGCAGTCGGCATCGGTACACATCCTCCACAGTCACACCTGAAAATGGAATTAAATATAGGTTAACATCACACCAACACAGATGGGTGTCACTGAGCGTCAAAAATGGTTGATGACGAAAATTTATCGCGAATTATGACACCATATTTCTTTGGTCCTGATCTTCACCATGTGGATGAATAGTGATAAACAAGCACATGAAGTTTGACGTACATACATGGCATGAATAGAGCAAATGACGGAACAGAGAATTCACTATCTGATGAAGGGGGAAATATGCATTCAGTTTATTCCATATGGTCTGGTAAATTGCACAATTGCCTATGATTATTCTGTCAAACAGAGCCCCACTAAACGGGCTAAATTTTCATATAATTTCACACCAAATGTTGGTGGGATTTCTCCACAAGGCAGTAGGTTAAACAGGGGATCGAACCTATTGGCCCGGCATTAAATAACCTTAGCTGTTGATAGGCCATTAAATAGCAATATATCAAATACACCAAATGTTGGTCGATACCTACTGTCTGTTTTACGAAACCTGTCCAAATATAATTATTATTTTCGCAATAAAATCAGCTATGGTTGAGTACATTGCAAGTTACTGTTCGCAACTAATGAGCGAGGTGAAAATATGTATAAATGTTTCTCATTGGTTTATGGATGTTTTTATAAAATGCTGCCATGTTTACGACCGCAAAACACGAGGAAATAATCACTGAGAATGGGCTATTATTGTGACAAAAAGATTATACAATTTACACAGCACATGTCTCTGTACAGAAGACAGATGAAACAGTAAAAGTTATATGTAAAGCTGTGTTTATCTAAGCTATTATATTGGACAATGTTCAAGTACTGCAATAAGTTGAATAATTATAATTTGATGAAACACAACATCTGGTGGTATCTTATTTTCACAATGCTGGAACTAATGCAGTCTGACAAAGTGGGTGTGGTTAGTCTGTTAGCCGTAAACGGACGGTACGTGAATATTACTTATTATGACTCCGCAAACCATGTGGGGTATGCCAATATATTCCCCGCAAACCACATCGTAATTTCTGAGTTAATCTCCGTCAAATACTGAAGTGTTTTGTAAAAAAAAATGTTGAAATTTATACCAGTTCGCATGTCCATGTCGTTCGTGCCAGTCGATCTCTGATTCGCCGCTGTCCAACTCGTCTGACGATGAATCATCGGATACAGCAAACCCATCATGTGCTGTAGGTTCGTACAAATATCCATGTGCTTGAATTGGCGGAGAATGCAGCAAAAAGTACCCGTCATTAGCGTCAAATTGTTCTATATCTTCCATTGTTTCTCGCGACTGAATCACCTCATTGACGTCACTTCCGGTTTGGGTCATTTTTCGGTTTCATTTTACGCAGGTGCGAATATACCGGTAAAGCACGCATCTGTTTTATACAATAACTTGCATTCGACTTTATATCATGAAGAAAATGGCTATATTAAAAGATGAAAAATCAACAATGATGTTGCATTTCTCCTTTAAAATGTGGGGATTTGTAAAAGTATATGTTTATAATACTGAAAAATAACAGTTATTGTTTAGTATTATAAACTTGTTTTGCTATCGGCGGTTACTAAATTATTTCGATTTAAAACGTCTATAATGGGAGCGTCATTCAAAATGTGGTGGAGTATTATCCTTTCACAACAAATGCATATAGAGTCGAACCGGACACTCTGGCTGCCTGTGTATTCTTAATTTAATTTTAGGAATGAATGGCCTTTTTGTGGATTTATCGGGTATAAACTTGGAAATTCGCGGGAATTACTTGATGAAGGCCGGAAGGCCTCGTCCAGTATTCCCGCGACTTTTCCAAGTTTATATCCCCGATAAATTCCACAAAAAGGCCATTCATTCCTTATAATTCCAGCCGATGATTTGAAATAAATTCATCAAGAAAATGTGTATATTTTACCGTTTTCTTAAGAAATTATTTTAACTGCGCCTGACGGTTACGAAAAGTAGTTCGGCATGGGAGTTTACTGGGATATAAATTTTGGACAGAGACTTGCTACGGACCAATCAAATGTTAGGGAATTGTGTAAATAATATTTTTGTGCTGGAATTATTGGTGTATATTTATTATGATAATGCCTGTTCAAGTTCACAAAGCACAGCCGCATACCTTGGCATACTCATATGTCTGATTTACAGTGGAACATATCTAAACCGGACACCCTGGGGACCTCCGGTTTAGAGAGGTTCCACTGTATAAATAAATTTCACAACTTTTCCCTTTTCCTTACCGGTACTGGTGCTTCTGTAGCGAAATTATGCCAAATCAAATTCTCTCCCCTGTCTATCGCAGTTTCTGAAAGCATGCACTTGAATATAACACATGTCTTTAGGAATGTGGTCAAATAAAACCGTTGCTATTGATTTTGTCATTTACTGAGCATAAATTGAAAAACAAATACATATGAAACACGCCATGTTATTTTGTACTTTCGGACATCTGCGTAATTTCATGAAATACGTTTACACATTTTAGAATATTTCCCGTAAATGGTGTCAAAATTTGACAAAATCTTCAGAGTACATATGCATGTTTTTGTCATCTTTTGACTTAATTTATGAAAAATATTGTAAATTTTGTAAACGTATTTAATGAAATTACGCAATGTCCGAAGGTACAAAATCCCAAGGCGTGTTTCATATTGGATAGATCTGAAACATAATCTGAAATACCGTGCCTTTACACTATCATCTGCGATAACCTTGCCAATATTTGTACATTTAGTCATTTCAAAATACTTGAATATTGTGCTTGACATCGAGCAGATTGATTGTCAGAGTCTGAGCTGTGCTACAGCTCAGGCTCAGGCTCAGACAATCAAATTGCTCGACTGCAAGTTACCGTTGTCAATATAGATTAGAAACGGCGGCTGTGTAAACTGTATCTATTTGCAGACGAAGTACAACATGTACCGACTACAAATGACCTTGGCGTTTCTGCTGGCCGCCATCTTGTCAACGATAGTCGCTAAGAAAGAACAAGAAATCCCCGTTATTGACGAAGGTCAAGGAAGCCGGTGTGACAGCGATCAGAGTGTGGCAGACGCTTGTCTGACGTGTAATTCACTTCCGGTCGGTATCCAGGTTTCTCTCGTCGAGTGCTGTATGGACCAATCTGCTTTATCGATGTGTCTGACGTGTATCAACACCGAACTGTCGTGTCAGAAAATAGCCAACCATGGCGGAAGCGAGATGTCAACAATCAATACCGATGCGCATGGATACGAATATTTAGATAAAAGTAGTTCCGGTAAACGGAACAATTTTGAAAAACGGTTCGGGGCGCTTTTCATGAACGGGCACAGAAATGACTATTTGGGAAAAGGTAAACGATTTGGAACTGTATTGATCAATCATCCGAAGTTATATAGGCAACACGTGTTTGTAAAGCGTGCACGTGACGGAAACCTTGGTGGACCGATCGTTCCAGATGACGAAGACTTAAGTAAACAATACGGCAGGTTATACGTTGACCGAGACTCAGCATTTGAAAATCGAGGTCAGTCTGATATTGTGGATTATCTACTAAGACCTCTGGATAAGAGATACGGTCGCCTTTTTATGGGTTCGACTGGACTATTTGGAAAGCGGAACAATGACAATAATTATATTGGGAACGACAAGCGGTATGGAAGAGTTTTTATGGATGGTAGTAACCTGCGTTGGAAACGTAGTGATACAGAACCCCTGTCCACAACGAGGCTAGACCACTAACATACTGGTCAGCGCTGTGGCAGAAATGACATACATATAAAACCCGCCATGCCAGTATTTACCTTCAGACATCTGCGTAATTTCATTAAATACGTTTACAAATTTACAGTATTTTTCATAAATAAAGTAAACTGTTGACAAAATTTTCAGATACTCTGAAAATTTTGTCAACTTTTGACTTTATTTAAAGAAAATATTGTCAATTTTGTAAACGTATTTCCCTTAAAATTACGCCGATGTCCGAAGGTACAAAACATGCGTGTCTCAATTATGGTGAACATAGACAACTATTTATCGTATGTTAAATACATTGTATAAATACAGCGAAAATTTGGTGATGGTTCCCAAAAGAAAACAAAATCAGCATTATTTGGTAACAAATCGTTAATGCATATATCAACTATTTAAACGCCTGTCGTTTCTTTCAACACATCGTTTTGACATCGTTTTTCTCATCTTTAATTATGATGAATGTTTTCGTTGGCTTAAACGTGTCACATATTCATCGTTTTTTAATTATAAAAACGAAAACAGTGTCAAAATGTGTGGAACCACCAACACATCAGGGGGCCAGTTTCACTAAACTTCGTACGACTTAACTGTTCGTAAGTGCAAAATTATGATAGTCTGTAGATTTCGCATTAACACTATTTTCTTGTAAACAATTATTGGATTTACATTTATTGAGCATAGGCTGCATATGCAGCATATGCTCAATACATGTAAATCCATCAATTGTAATTTTCAGACGATCCTAAATTTGCACTTACGAACATTTTAGTGGTAAGAAGTTTAGTGAAACGGGCCCCTGGTGTCTCATATAGCCAATGTGTGGATTTTCGCTTCATAAATGGCATCTATATTAATAAATCAATCGCAACTTTTATTTTATTTTTACATCGACACACGTGGCGTAAGTCTGGTATTCCCATAATATAAAAAAAATAGACATATTTTTGTCATACTCACATACTCTTTTTATGACGTTTTGCGTCAAAATATGTGACGTAACGTCAAATAACAATTATTATCACGCCCTTGCCGAGCATAACCGCATTTCTGCCCGCTTATATAACACAACTCTCCAGCCAACAGTTTATTATCCATATCTGCCCGAGGCTGATACGAGGGCAGAGATGACTCCCAATGCAAATTTCGATGTTAACCGATATCATGCCCTCGCGTGCTGAGCCTCTTTAAAATGTGTTCATGCGACGTGTTGTTTACAATTCAAAATGGTGGCCCTTGAGCAAAATATTTAAACCTGATTTTAATGTGCTCCCTTTCGGGTAGATTAGTGAAAATTCAAAGGTATCGCACTTCGGCATGAACGTCAGATGTTTCGAAACCTTACATTTAATACATGTGTCTTAAAAATCCCACATGACCGACTATTACGCAAAATTCACGACACACATCGAGTTTCATCACTCGCTTCCAGACGGAGCATCGCAGGTGCGAGGTGATAGTCGAAGATGACAAAACCAGAGTTTGGAAACAAAATTCACAACGACATTTGTCGGGACTTGTTCTAATATAGTTTACGAGATTAAATATTTAAGAAAAGTATTTACTGTCTTTTTCACGAAAGCTGCCCAAATTTTACGGCCATATAAACAATTCAAAAACAATATTTGTTTTGATAATATTAAATTAAAGGAAAATTTAAGAATGGGCCTTCTTTTTATTTCGGGAAATTTTGTCAAATATTGGTTTTATTATGAAAAATTGATTTCTCTATGGGAATTTAACATGGGGGGAAAAGAGGTAGAGGAGTTGTGGGACAAGTAAAAAAAAAACGAAAACGTTTGGATATTGACTCCGAAACCTAGCTAGATATCTTGGAAATGATCTAACTAAGAAAACAAAAGTTGAATTTTAAAAATTGGTCCAGTATTTCTGAAATTCTAAAACATTTCCCCATGTTAAATCCCCATAGACATCTTCACTCTGCGTTGTCTACAGGGATTTAACATGGGGAAATTGTTTTTTTGCAATAAAATCAATATTTGACCAAATTTCACGAAATAACGAGAAACTTCAAGGCGCATTCTTAAATTTTCCTTTAATTTAATATTATTGAAAACTATTTTGTTTTTGCATTGTTTATATAGCCGTAAAATTTGGGCAACTTTCGTGAAACAGACAGTAGTTCCGTCTGTCTTACACGGAGCCCCGCAGGGGACATACAATTCTTTTTTTATTAATTCGTTCCCACGAAATAACAATTCGTTCCCTCAATTTAACAATTCGTTCCCTCGAATTGACAATTCTTTCCCTCGAATTAACAATTCGTTCCCACGAAATAGCAATTCGTCCCCTCAATTTAACAATTCGTTCCCTCGAATTAACAATCCGTTGCCACGAATTGTTATGGCGCCTAGCTGCGCGCGCACAAACAAATTAATAACAAATAATTATATGTCCCCTGTGGGGCTCCGTAGTCTTACGAGTATAAATTCTGCTAAAATGGCTTGCTTACATTACCGCTATGATGTAGCAGTAGTACAGTTTCCTTGATTGGTCGATACAGGTTTCTTATAGAATAACTTGTGCATTTTACTGACATCATTTATTTGTTTCATCATTTCTTTCTATCGTTTAATATATTCGTTAACAGTGCTTACTCATTCACCTAGTTATACTTGGATTATTTATAATACTCTGTTTGCAATTGTCGGCGATGATGATCTGTGGGGCAGTCGGTTGTAATTCGTGTTCAAACAGACAGTCTAGCCATAATCAGAAAAAATGAAGAATTGAATGTTAATTGGTATTTTGTTACAAATTGTCTTGTTTTGTTACAGAATGACTCCGATATTTCGTATTGATTCTGCAACGTATTGCAAATATGTGTCAATTAAGAAAAAACACCTGGTCATCAACCCTCATATCCTATTTTACCAGCTATCACAATTTCTAAGAAGGATATTACCGATGCGATATGTTTAGTTACTCCAACAAAAGCTAGCGAACCAGAGTGTAAACATAGTTTACTGCCAAATAATTACAATGGGCTTGGGCCACAAGTTCTACCAACATTAGTTACGGCCCTTACCCTAATCAGCATAACAAGTTATATAAACAACAATGGCGATACATTTCAATGCATTTACATACAAATCAGCATTTGGTACACACACACATACACACGTGCACGCGCACGCGCGCGCGCACACACACACACACACACACACGCACACACACACACATATATATATATATATACATACACACATACACACACATACACATGCATGAACACGACTTTTGACAGCAGTAGCCGATTTCATCAAATTGCAAAGTATCCTTATCTAGCAAAGTATACTTTGAGGGAGTAATCATTTATTTTCCCCCAAGATGCATTATTTCATATAGAACTAACGACTGCACATATTTTATGATTAAAAGTATTCAGAATTATTATACTGACTTTAGTACATTATCACAGCCAAAATGGCTGTGATAATGGAATAAATTCAGTATAATAAAAATTAATAAATTGATCTCTAAATTGAAAATTTCTCTCTCAAAGTATACTTTGCTAGATAAGTATACTTTGCAATGTTGGTGAAATAGGTTACATATTTCCAAGAGCTGTCAGCCCCGGCCCCTTGCTACTTCATTTAATAAACTACATTTCCCGGCATCATGTAAGTTGGCAAACGTCATCCTCATCTTCAAAAAAACTGACACCTGCAACCCACACAACTACATGTACCTTTTTGTACTTTCACACTAGCATTTATTAACATTTTATCCTTAAATATCACATATTTGCTGTACATATATATAGTCTCGGTAAACGATACAATACTACAAAAATAAATCATTTATCCCGTCAACACAGTGCGTATGTGCCGTGAAATACAGTGCCGTGAAACATTTTTGATATCCTGTCAATACGACATAATCTCTGCGTATGAATATGTACGGTGGCTGGGGTTATATTTTTGTATTTTACAGCCAGTTGTAGGTGTTGACGGGATAAATAGAATATTAGGGTAGTGCCGTGAATGGGAAAAAATATCTGGCGCGGCACGGAAACGGGATGTGCTCGGCAGAGCCTCGCCCATCCCGTTTCCTGAGCCTTGCCAGATATTTTACCCATTCACGGCACTAACCTACTATTCTATATTTATCGGGAGCATACGCGAACTGGGCTGCCGACACAATCTGTTCACATGCTACACAGACTAACACACGATAATACACTTATATCGTTTGTCGTTACCAGCTGTCAACAACGACGTCAGATATGTCAAAAGCGTAAATGGAAGCGACGTTTCCGACGTCATTTACTCGATAACGTCATTTTCGCCATAAGGTAACTTTTCGCGCGACGCGGCTCATATATTCCTTAAAGGTACATGCCCACTTAAGAGGCCCACACTGTTTTCAATTAAATAAGTGTATAATTGTGTCACTATTTCACCAGTTCTAAAATTTGACTTGACTTGATGCTTACTTTAACGACGGCACTGACTTTATGGACTTGCACATTGTGCCCGCTATGCAGATATAATCATTTAGTAATATTTATTTTACTGATAGTGACTCGCGGTGGTATCAGGCTATTTTCATATGCAAACGAGGTATGATATTTGTTAATTATTTATACTTAAATGATTCACCTGAAAAAAAAAAAATATTTTCGACAGATTATAAAGTATGATCATTGCAGATCAAGCAATAAATACAGAGCATAACTAGTAATGTCCGTTAACATTTTCAGGACACACGGTTATCGCACCTGATATTAGTGTGGAAATGTACGTCTGCTATAATATGTATAACAATGACAATCAACGTGGGGTAATGGTGAATGGATGTTTATTTCGCCAGAAAATGTCTCAGATTATGTCTCTGATATAACAAAAAAAACATTCCGTACCTACTGAGTGTGCAGGTACCTTCAAAATTGATTGTATATATCACGGATTGACTGACCGATATAGATTACTGTCTGTTTCACGAAAGCTGCCCAAATTTTACAGCCATATAAACAATGCAAAAACAATATTGTTTTCGATAATATTAAATTTTCGTGAAATTTTGTCAAATATTGATTTTATCGCGGAAAATTTATTAGTCTATGGGAATTTAACATGAGGGAAAAAGGAGGTAGAGGAACTGTGGGATGAGGAAATGATCTAACTATGATCCCATAGTCTGTGAAGATGTCAATGGGATTTAACATGGGGGAAATGTTTTTTCGCAGTAAAATTTGGACAGGTTTCGTGAAACAGATAGTAGTATATTACAATACATGTATGCCTCTAACATGAGACGGTGGCAGGTATTCTCTTGGCCGTAGGGACGAACGGTTTTACGTACGGAAGCATTTTAGGGCCACTTCATTTTTTTTTTTACTTCCATTTATTCAAGATCTTTTCTTGAATTTTCAAGTTCTTTTCTTGAATTTTCAAGATGTTTTATTGAATTTTCAAGACTTTTTCTCGAATTTTCAAGTTCTTTTCTCGAATTTTCATGATCGTTTCTAATAAAGGATGTTTCAAGATATTTTCTTGAATTTTCAAGATAATTTCTTGAATTTCAAGATATTTTCTTGAATTTTCGAGATGTTTTCTTGAATTTTCAAGTTCTTTTCTTGAATTTTCAAGTTCTTTTCTTGAATTTTCAAGTTCTTTTCTTGAATTTTCAAGATTTTTTCTTGAAATCTTTTCTTGAAAATTCAAGAAAAGAACTTGAAAATTCAAGAAAACATCTTGAATAAATGGAAATTAAAAGAAAAGTGAAGTGGTCCTAATGGGCTTCCGTATTTACGTGATATTATCGGGGAAAAGAACCATCTCCACTGCAGAAGATATTAATAGTTTTCCGCGGTGTACTCAAGCATAGCGGAAAACTGTTGTCTTCAATACACGGAAGTGTAGCACGTGCAGCGAGTAGGACGTGTTATTAGCACGTGGTGTGCGGGTTGTAAGGCGTGTATCGTCATTCTTGCGATAGCAGTCACTGCATAAACAGGCAATTTTCTCATATGAGTGATATGATCAGATATGTAAATATGTAAATGTAAATGTAATGTATGTTATTGTACGTGTACAGATGTGTGGGTCCCGTGCTTTCTAGAGTGGATTTGACCCTCGAGGTTTGTCTCTAGTTTTACCGCAGGGACCACTGTGGGTTGTGTACTGTCCATCTCGACCCATGCAGTAAAGATCGCAACCAACAGATATATGTGTTTGTGTTTCATTTAGGGCCAACTGGAGTATAGTTAAGACAGCATACTTTGTATTCATATCAATATCGACCGACCTACATGTACAGTTAGGGTCATAAGCTTATTTAAACGACGCTTTCAAAAGTGATTGTTAAATTATGACGATATACAGGGGCGGATCCAGCATTTTGGGAACGTGGTGGAGGTTGTCTAGTTGTGAAGGTAACTCTTGCAATCTACTCCCGTACCGTCCGTAGCTACGGACGGTACGGGAGTAATTGCAAGAGTTACCGTTCGCAACTAGGGCGTTGTCGTATTTTCGATCTCTTCGAAATGCACTTTCCTGTGTTTTACGGCATTTAAATTCAGACTCCAACTGGTGGTAAACTGTGATCTATGTAAACTCCGTGGCTGAACGGGGGGGGGGGGGGGGTGGGGGGCGGGGGGGGGGGGGGGGGGGGGGGGGCGTTGCAACCCCGGAACCCTGCTGGCAATTCTGTATCCCTTTGGGATAA
>CM055271.1:81529715-81564202 GCA_029237695.1 Conchocele bisecta
AACACACAGTGTTTCACATTATGCTATCCGTAGTTTTGTTATAACTTAATGATATGTATATTGTAATGGGCGTTCTGGACCACACCACAACACCCTACTGAGCCCGCAGGGGACATGGAATAATTTTATCAATTCGTTCCCACGAAATAAAAAATTCGTTCCCTCAATTTAACAATTCGTTCGCTCGAATTAGCAATTCGTTCCACAAAATGAAAATTCGTTCGCTCAATTTAACAGTTAGTTCCCTCGAATTAACTATTCGTTCCCACGACATAACAATTCGTTCCAAACGAATTAACAATTCGTTCCCGTGGGAACGAATTGTTAAATTGAGGAAACGAATTGTTAATTCGTGGAAACCAATTGTTAAACTGAGGGAACGAATTGTTAATTCGTGGGAACGTTTTGTTAAATTGAGGGAACGAATTGTTATTTCGTGGGAACGAATTAATATAAATAAATATTCTACGTCCCCTGTGGGACTCCATAGTACAGTGCAACCTCTCTACAACAGCCACCCATGGGAAGACGCAAAGGGAGGATAATGCTGAAATACATTTTGTCATCCGCTGATGTTTATTAATTTTCTTCGATAATTCTTATCAAAAAACATGATTTGGCAACCTTTTAGAATTCATTTCCTTTGGAAATGATTCTAAAATGCTGTCAAAACATGTTTTTATTGAGAAAGAAGGCAAAATCAACAGCAGACAACAAGTTTCGTGCTCAGCAGTCTATATGTGTTAGATACAGAGGAAATCATCCATTTGGGATATAAAATAGCGGCTGTTATAGAGAGGGTGTTGTTGTAGAGAGGTGGCCGTTCGTGGAGGTTCGACTGTATTATGTATTTAATAATAAATTATGGCAACTGTACGATGTGTATAGCATTATGTTAACATACAGTGTTGACACCAGGCTATCCGTAGTTTGTATAACTTAATGATATATATATTATATATATATATAATGGGCGTTCTGGACCACAGCACAACACAAGTACAAAACTCATTTACCTACCCTCTGGACCACCCCACCAAATTCTCTAATATATATTAATGATAACGATGGTGGTGTTTATTACGGAGCCCCGCAGGGGACGTAGACTTTGTTTTTGTTATTAATTCGTTCCCGCGGAATAACAATTCGTTCCCATGAATTAGCAATTCGTTCCCACGAATTAACAATTCGTTCCCTCAATTTAACAATTCGTTCCCACGAAATAACAATTCGTTCCATCGGGAACGAATTGTTAATTCGTTGGAACGAATTGTTATATCGTGGGAAGGAATTGTTAATTCGAGGGATCGAATTGTTATATCGTAGGAACGAATTGTTAAATTGTGGGAACGAATTGTTATTTCGTGGGAACGAATTAATAATAAAAAATCCATGTCCCCTGTCTCCATGTCTCCTGCGGGGCTTCGTACTTTATGTACAATGGACGTTTTCGGCTGGTAAGTTTCGTTGACTATTGTTATGCTGTTAAGCACATTGTTCATTCGATTGACCACTATTGATTTTTACGTAGAGCAGATTCAGTGTTCCTACTCAACGGAAAAATCTCGCCGTTAAATTAGTCACGTGATCAAACAAGATGTACTTGGTGGACCGTGTTAAATAGCAAAAAACGCTTCGTTCTTGGGGGGGGGAGACTGTGACTGGAGAAAATTGGGGGGCCCTTATGGGATTTATGACCCAGTGCAAGCCTCCTGATCCAACATTCATTATTTAGCCATGATAAAACCATCTATATTCTTTTGTCTGACGACGAATATGTCATTGGTGGAAATTGGCGAACAGTGGGCAGATCCTGATCAGACTTTCGGATTACACAGGCTGATCTGGATCTACACTGGTTGCAGAATGCATAAACTCAATTTCTCCAGTCACAGCCACATAGTATGTATGTATGATCGCGATATGTATCGTATTGTCCCAATGGGTGGTTGGTTTTAGGAGCATGCGAAAAGGGCATAAATAACGGCAGGATTTCATGACTTTCCGGAAATCCCGATCTACCTGATGTGACCCCTTCATGTACGTTTTTTTTTTAGTATGTATGCAATGAATCGGCGGATAGTATACGTATGTTCCCGTAATTTGGGTAATGGGTTGGGTTGGGTAGGAGCATGCGAAGGGAAATAAAAAATAAAACGGGCAGGATTCATGCTTTCCGGAATCCCGATCTACCTGATGTGACCCTCATGTACGTTTTTAGTATGTATGCATGATCGCGATATGTATCGTATTGTCCCAATGGGTGGTTGGTTAGGAGCATGCGAAGGGTAAAAATAACGGCAGGATTCATGCTTTCCGGAATCCCGATCTACCTGATGTGACCCTCATGTACGTTTTTAGTATGTATGCATGATCGCGATATGTATCGTATCGTCCCAATGGGTGGTTGGTTGGGAGCATGCGAAGGGTAAAAATAACGGCAGAATTCATGCTTTCCGGAATCTCGATCTACCTGGTGTGACCCTCATGTACGTTTTTGGCCTTCTGGTACTTGAGTTGAATGCGGTTATACCCCATTTTAAGAGTAGTAGGATTAGTACTAATATATTATTACTTTTAGGGGCCAGGGCTAAGTGACTCTGGTGTGTTTAGGACCTGGCAACAGGTAAGGTTATTCTAATTTCAGGATTGAATATATATTATTGTAAATATTCAGTTCTTGATTTTGGGATTCCCATCCCCCCCCCCCCCACCCCCCCCCCCCCCCCCCCCCCCCCCTACCTCCTGTATCACAACAGGTGACATTTTAACGAGACTTGACCCCGTTGATCCGGCCCTAAAAAATGACCTTGGCTGTTGACAAAAGCCGTTAAACACCAATCAATCAATTCATTCAATCATTATCGTCACAGCCCTACTTGGTATTGGTTTTGCCTAACAATGTTAGAGGGACATTTACTTTGATTTTTCTTAGAATTTTGTTTATATATTTTAACAAAAATGTGGAATAAAGGTTTATTCATCATGAAAAATTGTTGTTTTTTATTATACATCTATAAATTTGACCCCATTCAATGCATTGTGAAATTTGTCTATTGTTTGTATTTTGGTGGGGCGGGGGGGGGGGGGGGGAGTTTGGGTTTGGAGCATGCAAAGAGTAAACTCATGTCGGTATTTCCGTCCTTTCCGGGATTCCGATCTACCTGGTTTGGGCCCTCTTGTATTTATAGTTGATCCGGCTGTAAAACCCATTGTTAAGAGTAGTTAGGATTAGCACTAATCATATTGTTTGTTTTAGGGGGGGGACTGGTGCTATGTGACCTCTGGTTAGGTTAGGGGACCTTGCACCAGGTCAGGTTATTTTGCTAATTTTCAGGGGGCTGGAATATATATTATTGTAAATATTCAGTTTTTCTGATTTTTTGGGATTTTTTTTCCCCCATCCATATGCATTATGGTATATGTCTTAAATTTACCCGCTGTCCGAAAGTTTTTAACCCGACTAATCTTAAAATCCTAAACTTACTCTGTACGCTTCTTTGGATGCAGAAAAAAGATCAATTGGCAATAAAAAAAGAAAACCGGGAACACAGTGACATGATCTGCAGTGACAAATGAACCTTTCCTCCGCAAAAAGTTTGTGAAATTTTCCAACTAGAAACTTGCAGATTTGGGGGGGGGACAAGATGGACACACACATGGAACGGACAAAAAGAGGCGACTTTTGTCCAGTTGAAAAATATTTGCCATAATTTTGCTAATACATTTTAATTTTGCATACATTATTTTACTGCCCACATTATGCGAGTACAATGCAGGTCCATAAGTAGTTTCATGGGCGGAAAACCACCGTATAGAATAGTTACAGCAAAATATTCGTGTTCACTGTATGGGGCTTAATGTATTCCAATTTTACTTTTTAGTAAAACCATGTGCTGGTGATATCTACTCACTACAGTTCAGTACTGTCTTCCTCCTCGCTACTCTGAAGACGAATCGCGGCAAGTTTACGTTTAACCGAACTTTCTTAAACTTGTTCTTGTTGTTGAAAATACGGAATCTGGATCAGATGAGTACCGTGTTCATTCGGCTGAGATCGGAAACGTTCTAATACGGTTCTATACCCACTGCGCATTTTTGGGCGGAGATTAGCAGTGGCTTTAACAAAAAACGAAGCCCAGTCGAATATGGGGGTTGGGGGGTAACAATGGTTTAGCATGTTTAAGCAGGAGGCTGGCAATTTTTATACCCGGCTTATCGATCGCAATATAGCATTTGGTTTGGTGTGTATGATTGACTTATGATTATGCTGTGTTTTTGATACTACATTCGAGTTGAACTGGTTAAATGGGAATAATTATAAATTGTTCAGGGGCGCACCTGGAGGGGTGTTCGGTGTTGCAAACCCCCCTCCCCCCCTCCGTTTAGCCACTGAGGTTGTTTATCCTAGAATCTAAAACTGCTGATGAACAAGTCTTATGGTATCCAGAATGGTTAAAAAGGGAATCAGGAGGTTGGAATTTTGTGCATTTCCGGACTATCTAAAAATTCCATTTATTTTTCCGTGTGGCATGCCCCCCGGATACCCCTTAACCATACTACGAGCTCCACTCCGTGGAGCTCGAAAAATAGGAAAACAAAAACCCTCGTTCCCCAAATGCTTGGGGGATCCCGCCCCCTGCGTACTTCGTTTCCCATTGAAAATACAATGGAAAAAAAATAAACGCAATCCGTCAATATCTTTCCTCGTGAATTCATATTGGTCAGTGCCGGAAATACGTTTAACCTCGCAAATAGTTTCTTTTCTAAATCACAAAAAAAAACTTATTTTGTATGTTTTGTATATTTTTGGGATTTTTGAGGCACTATAAAAGTACGAGTGATGTACGTATATAATAAAAACGGTTATTTTCATTTGTTAGTAGATATATGCGACTCGTTCCGCCGCGTAACTAATTTGTATGTTTTGTATAGTTTTGGAGGCACATATAAAGTACGAGTGATGTACGTATATAATAAAACGGTTATTTCATTTGTTAGTAGATATATGCGACTCGTTTTTCCGCCGGGCCCGTAAACGACATTTGCGCTCCTAAAGTGGCAATATTGCACGCATTTATTCATATAAATCAAATAACCTATAATTACACAACACACCAAACAACACCACAGAACACAATTACAATGCAATACACTATTCCTGTATTCACCCAATGCATACATATGACAACATGAGGTATATTATTTCAGCCAATGTGAACAATGGGGAATCGTAGCTAGTTATTTCAGTTTGCAAATCTATTTATAGAGATCCGGTCCTTTGGTTTATTTTAGCGTTATTTCTTACTGAATAACTTCCAAAATTAAAGACTGCAAACAGGGTAGACCCAGATCAGACTGCACATAATGTGCAGTCTGATCTGGGTCTACACTGATTGCAATACAATTACTAATACATAGTAGGGTCATCGCTGATGATTCCTTGAGAATGTAATTACAGTGGAACCTTTCTAAACCGGACACCCTGGGAGGTCTACAGGGTGTCATGCTTAGAGAGGTTTCACAGTAAATCAAGCATTTGATTATTCTGAGCCATCGCTGTGTGCATTGCAATCACGAACATATATTGTCACCTGAGATAAATGACCACGAAACATCCCATGTGTGTTCTTGGTGTCATGTTTAGAGAGGTTCCACTGTACATGTATGTACATGTACTTTACTTTCTGTCCATCTAATGTGAACGCCACTACTTGTGGGTGGCAGGTGGGAGCATGCGATGGGTAATTTAAAGATCGGGGTTCATCCTAGTTCTATGTGAACTATGTAAAATGCATTATCTCCGTAACGAAATGAGCAAGAAACACAAAAATGAGGTGTCGTTTCCAAATAATTATATCATGCCAAAACTGCTGGTATGGTTAATTGTTAGTTTGGACTTTCAGATCCAAGATCGCTGCCATCCATCATCTAAAATATACAATACTCCATATTGTTAGTGAGAGCTGAGCTAAAACTAATCTGTATTTATTACACTCTTGCAAATTATTTGCATGGGTTTTGCTGTGAGAGAAAACCCGTAATCAACTCCTTACAAATAATACACCGTGAGGAGAACACCCGTAATTGCGCGCCTGTTTTCTTGGAAACCACGAGCTACCATGCAAAATGTTTAATTTGTATTACAGTCAAATTAAAGTTATTTGAACATTTGGAAAGGGTTTCGACTAATCTAGAATGTTAATGTGATTGAACACATTTCAAACATGCACTCAAATATATCTGGCTCATAGAAACAGCTGCGTAATTTGGATTTCAAAAAGTTTCCATGACGTCACGTTTGAAAAACACGTCATTGTATAACTATTAATGCGCACATCACAATTCATTGATTATAATCTCAACAATAGACTAAATGTGCATATATATCCGCCGTGGAAGTGTAATAAATAGGATATTCCATCGTACAGGTTTGAATAGCGGAAATAATACACTCGTGTCCGTCGGCGTCCGTGCAAGCAACTCGTATCCTACGCTCACTCGTTGCTCACGCGGAAGCCGACGCACACTCGTGTATTATTTCCCACTATTCAAAATGTATGATGGAATGTCCTCTATATGTTCAGTAATTTAGCATGCCACGCCTACTGGAGGGGTTGTGTGTTGGTTTGAAAGTCACTAAGTCCTTGAAATCCTAGATGGCCGCTGTCTGCAATCTTGAACAATATAAAACACAATAGTTCTATGGGGGCGGGGCGGGGGGGGGGGGATTAAGCTAAATGTATAAATTGTGTGACATTTTTGCTAAGTTTAGCAGACCACACCTATTGGAAGGCTTGTTTTTAGGTTGGATGCTATAAGGATCAGGAAATCCAAGATGGCCACCATATGCCATCTTGCAAAACTGAATATGCAATATTTTTGAGACTGCGTACATGTACAATGTACACACAGTGTGATTTCTCACTAATTTTATCATTCTATATTGGCTTTAAGGGATGTTTTGTTACCTTAGCGATTATCATAACTGCCGAATTTCAATATGGCAACCATATACAACGTATTATATATTGCGCAATAAAAGTTGCTCATTGAGTATGTTGGATGATGAATTATGCACGACAATCCCGCAAAAATGTTGGCTTTCATTTTAGTCTACCTGCATATATTAACCTTACTGTGAAATCCAAAATGGATACTGTTTTGTATTTTGAAAATATTGAAAAGAAAAAAAAAATTATAAAGTGATCAAAGGTTGATAATATATGTTGAGTCGGAATAAAATGAATGTCAAATTGGGACGTTGTTATCACTGGTACAGCAAGTCAATAAAGTACAAGCGGAAATGAACTTTCTTGTTTCATACCTAATTGAATGACTATTTGTTATTTCTTTCTGTTATCATAATTTAGAAGTCAAGGTTGTCCAGTATATTCCTATTTTGAATACATAACACTATGTACTTTTAAACACGATAATGTGTTAAATGTGTGGCTGCTAACCAACTATTTTCAATTATATATATATTATCACACTTAATATAATATATGAGTCACAGTCTGTGACATGTGTGTGGGATAGTGTGTTGCTATCCTCACTTCTTCAGTGTGTTGGTGTTAGAAGCCACCATAACCAGCATCATGCGTCATTTTGATGTATGTGAATTATCTAAGGAGTGCAACTCCAGTGAATATATGCATCAGATGCATGCTTTATATAATTGTACATAATGATTATCAAAACGAACACATACATATAGTTCTATGATTGTAGATAGTGATATGACATTGGATATGAGACTTTAGCTGATGATTCGAAACTCATGATAAAAGAAATTCAGTAACCATACGATCATATGGGCTAAATATTCCAGTTACTGCATAATAAATTGTTTGTGCTACAGCAGTTGTCAGAATCACAATTATTATCAGTATTGACATTGGTATTCTATTCCTGATAGTTTATGCTTAGTTGAGGCTCTGGGAATGGATGATACAAATATAACAATATACATTACGTGTGGTGTTATCGCTTGTCAACCATATGGTGTAATCATATTTTCTATTTATAATTCGGGTTGCGTTGTCTATCTGCTATTACACGGGTGGGAAACCACCAGACCTTCCCAATATTGTGTATGTGGAAAGCTGTCCGGTGGCAACTTCCGTGAACGTCCGGTGGCCCAAAAACTTTGTAAACAAGGTGAGTACGAGTGACATTTTTATATTTATTTCATACACGTGGGCCCTTTCTCGAAAATCGGGCTCTGTTCTGCAGTAGATATATATGTCTTCTTTGTGTACAAAGTGATTTTGGCACGAATTTATGTAATTTGTAGAAGTTGGAACTGTTCTACGATGGTTAGGTCTGTCCGAGTTGCACGTGGTGTTTCATATTTGAACTAAGTTTCCCAATATATTTACGAATTTCGACACCCTGCCCGGTGTATACAACACAAGAACCATCTTAACATCGGTCCTGACAAAAAACAATCACCGATTTACACGTTATTCCATAGTTACGGCCATTTTTTCCATAGTGAAAGTCTGGTGGAAACGGAGAACGTCTGGTGGCAATGGGATTCAGTGCCAATTATGACTTTTTTTTGTCGAAACATGGGTAGGCACGCTTCAGGTCCTATGACTTCACCAAATTTCGACCGATATTGACATAACTGATATCGTCGTGTCCCTTATAAAATAGGAGTTTTCAGTTGTGTTGGAAGAAACGGGTGTGCTAACTAAGGAATGCGCAGGAGTGGCCGGAACACCAATTTCAGAATCGATTTTCTTTGCTACCATATTTATGTATTCCGTATTGCCCGCCTGTCAGAGGCGCACCCATTCAAGCCACAAGACAAGAAGGGTTAGTGTCCACGGAAAGTACTCCGTCGTATAGCGACCTCCATTTATCTGGTTTGACCCCCAGATAACATTTTACTATCTGGGTCGGCCGTTACCTCGTCATGAGAGCTGAATTGGGGTATTGGCTTATTGGTCATTTTAAAAGCAGCAAGAATAGTACCGATAGTGTCAGCTCGGTACACCATGTACATGTAGATGAACTTTACTGCGCTTGGGAGGTTGCTAAGTGATTCGGTGTGTCGCGGGCCTGGCAACACATCATACAAGTTCTCAATTCATAGCTGGATATGTAGCTTTTCTAAATACAATGTATCGTCATTTGAGCTCTGATTTTGGCACCGTTGTCTATTCCATAGATAATATGTGGGCTCAGTATGAACCCATTGACCCGGCCTTAGATGACCCTGGTAAATGATCGGCCATTAAACCCAAACAAACCACAGACAGGGCGATTAAATGCTGTCACTGGTGAAATCCCATTGCCACCAGACGTTCACCGTTTCCACCAGACTTTCACTATGGAAAAAATGGCCGTAACTTTGAAATACCGTGTAAATCGGTGATTGTTTTTCGTCAGGACCGATGTTAAGGGGGTTCTTGTGTTGTATACACCGGACAAGGGTGTCGAAATTCGTAAAATATATTGGGAAACTTAGTTTATAATGAAACACCACGTGCAACTCGGACCGACCTACCATCGTAGAACAGTTCCAACTTCTACAAATTACATAAATTCGTGCCAAAATCACTTTGTAAACAAAGAAGACATATATATCTACTGCAGAACAGAGCCCGATTTTCGAGAAAGGGCCCACGTGTATGAAATAAATATAAAAATGTCACTCGTACTCACCTTGTTTACAAAGTTTTTGGGCCACCGCACTTTCACGGAAGTTGTCACCGGACAGCTTTCCACATACACAATATTGGGAAGGTCTGGTGGTTTCCCACCCGTGTATTAGTTAATTTGAGTTGTGGTCACATTGTCTGTGATGTATCAATTTCGATATTTCATAAGCATAAATCAGTGATCAAGATATATTTCCACATCAGTTGATGCTGAGAAACATATATAGTTTATATGTTTAATGGTGAACATGGTCAGACTCGGTGTGTAGAAGGGGAGTATGTCAATATGTAATTGTTTTTAGCTCACCTGAGCGAAGCTCATGTGAGCTATTGTTACCGCAATGTGTCCGTCGTCGTCCGTCGTCGTCGTCGTCGTCGTCGTCCGTAAACATTTTCAAACGTCTTCTCCTCGGAAACCATTGGGTCTATGGTCACCAAACTTCATGGTCATGGTCCTTAGGTAGGGGGATTACAAAATTGTTAAAATGACGTCATTACGTAATCCAAGATGGCCGCCGTCTAAAAATAGCACAAATTCTTAAAAAATCTTCTTCTCAAGAACCGCCAACCTGATTTCGACAAAACTCGATGTACATTGCTCTTTCAAAGTTGTTAAAATGGTGACCCTGGGGTTAAAAATGGGCGTGGCCCGTGGGGGCAAATTGGGGTCAAATTTTATTTTTGACTGAATATGGTCATTTCATATATCAAATTGAAGGTATCAATGAGGCGATCACTCTGGTGCATCTTTTGTCGAAATAGGATTGTTATGTCATCCAAGATGGCCGCCGAAAGGTCAAAAGGTCGTTCTTTTATCAGAGATTTCAAAATTCTTCTTCACATGAACCGCTTGGCCCATGGTAGCCAAACTTAAAATTTATGGTCCATGGGTGAAGCATTTTCAGATTTGTTAAAATAGAGGTCATCGCTAATCCAAGATGGCCGCCGTCTAAAAATAGCATAAATTCTTAAAAAATTCTTCTCATGAACCGCTTGCGGATTTCGACGAAACTTGGTAGAAATGATCGATGTACATTGCTCTTTCAAAGTTGTCAAAATGGTGATGGGGTCAAAAATGGTGTGGCCCGTGGGGTCAAATTTTATTTTTGACCGAATATGGTCATGTTATTATATCAAATCGAAGGTATCAATGAGGCGATCACTCTGTACATTTTTTGTCCAAATCGGATTGTTATGTCATCCAAGATGGCCGCCGAAATGTCAAAAGGTCGTTCTTTTATTAGAGATTTCAAAATTTTTCTTCACATGAACCGCTTGGCCCATGGTAGCCAAACTTAAAAGTTATAGTCCATGGGGGAAGCCTTTTCAGATTTGTTAAAATGGAGGTCATCGCTAATCCAAGATGGCCGCCGTCTAAAAATAGCATAAATTCTTAAAAAAATCTTTCTTCTCATGAACCGCTAGCCGGATTTCGACGAAACTTGGTAGGAATGATCGATGTACATTGCTCTTTGAAAGTTGTTAAAATGGTGACCCCGGGGTCAAAAATGGGCGTGGCCCGTGGGGTCAAATTGGGGTCAAATTTTATTTTTAACTGAATATGGTCATGTCATATACCAAATTGAAGGTATCAATGAGGCGATCACTCTGGTGCAATATTTGTCGGAATCGGATGATTATGTCATCCATGATGGCCACCAAAAGGTCCATTTATTCAAGATTTTTAACGTCTTTTTCTTAGGAACCACATGGCCGATGCTGGGTGAAGCATTTTCAGATTTTGTAAAATGAGAGTCATCGCTTAATCCAAGATGACCGCCATCTAAAAATAGCACAATTTTTTTAAAACACATGAACTCAATGTCACATTCTCCTCTGGTGTTCATGGAGTCAGGTGAGCGAATTAGGGCCATCATGGCCCTCTTGTTTTTTGTTTTGCATGTATTAGTAGTTAGCTCATAACTGACTCTTCATTCATGGTAGTTCTACAAATCACGTCGTACATACATGTCACCTATGTTCTTGGAGAGGTAAGTCGCCATATAAGATGGATTCATCAAGAATGTATAATTGATTTATAATCAAACTAAATATATCACTAGAGGTGGCTACAAGCTAGGTCCCTTGTAAATTCATCTTAACCATTTTACAGAAATATGATGGACGACTGCGAGCAATATCTATCATCTAGCAAGCAACACCCAGCATAACGGTCAGTCAGTGATGAGTTGATGGACAGTTGACGGATACGTATCGGTATAAGTGAAGACCAACATGCAACACATCTTCCACTTTCATTAACTTACTGAGACTCGTGTAGTAACCTTAGAAGTCATAATAACATAACACTAGTAGCAATGTGTATGACTTTAAAGATGGCATAATGCCACCGTTTTGAAGTCATGATTTGCCCACGATTGGACAACAAACTGTGTACTTCTGCGTTAACTAGTCCTAATAGTAGATTACTGTATGATTTTGAATACAGCTGATAGTGTTATCCTTGGAAGGCCAGCATCACAATCAGTATATCTTACCATAAAATTAAACAATAATAATTAATCCTGTGCTTTTTCCCATCTTCTATCATTGAGAACAGCCACACAATTTTATTCTCCATCTTATTTGGCCTAGGATATATTGCAGTTTATGTTTTCTTTCAAGATGGCATACAGAGACAATCTTGGATTTATAACTAAGTATAATATACAGCCAAGCAATAACAAGTTCGCAAGGTTATACCGGTAACTTATTTATAAGAAAACAGATTTGTTGTGTAATTGTAAGTGACTTTCAAACCAACACACAAACCCTCCAGCAGGTATGGTATGCTAAAATTAGTTAACATATACACATTAGTTTTACTTTTAGCCTAGCACCCACTAACATGGAGTATTATATATTTTAAGATGTTGGACGGCGGCCATAAGTGTGATAATATGAATCTGGCAAATAATGCAGTTCCGGATCAGACTGCGCAGATATGTAGGATGATCTGGATCAACACTTGCCACAAACACTATAATGGCTTCTTTACACAATAAAGCATGCGATATTAGGTTTTATTACAAGCAATTAGTCCATAAAATATACAAGCTGGACCAGATTTCTATAAATACATTCAAAAGGAAATAACTAGCTATAATCATCCATTGGAAAGCTTCAAGAAATAGCGTGTACATGAATCATGGGTAATGCATAGCTACCTGGGGGCCGTTTCACTAAACGTCGTACGACTAAAATGTTCGTAAGTTCAACATTATTTCATATTTACTCTATTTTCTTGTAAATACTTATTAGTTTTAGATTTATTGAGCATGCATATGCAGCCTATGCTCAATAAATGTAAATCCATCAATTTAAATTTCCAGACGATCCTAAATTGGCACTTACGAACATTTTAGTCGTACGAAGTTTAGTGAAACGGCCGCAGGCATTCTCTGTGTATGAGCTTTCAAATAATTATCAAGGTCCGTTTCACTAAACGTGCGACTGAACTGTTCGTAAGTGCAAACGTATGATAGTCTTTACAGGTACATGCCCACTCAGTAGGCACAAACTGTTCTTTATATCAGAGATATCATCTGACATTTTCTGGCACAATAGACATTCATTCACACCATTACCCCACGTATTGATTGACATTATCATACATTTTATATCAGACGTAAATTTGCACACTAATATCAGGGGCGATAACCGTGTTTCCTTAAAATGTTAACGGGCATTACTATTTATTCTCTGTATTTATTTTTTGATGTGCAATGATCATACTTTATAATCTGTCGAACAAATTATTGTTTCAGGTGACGCATTTAATTATTATAAATAAATAAAAAATAGCATGCCTCATTTGCATAGGAAAATAGCCTGATACCACCGTGAGTCACTATTAGTTAAATATATATTACGAAATGATTATGCCTGTATAGCGGGCACTCGTAATTTTCAGAACTTGCGGAATAGTTACACAATTGTACACTTATTTAATTCCTATAAAGTAAGTAAGTAAGTACTTACTTACTTGCTTGCTTGCTTGCTTGCTTGCTTACTTACTTACTTACTTAAGCAAGCAAGCAAGCAAGCAAGCAAGCAAGCAAGTTGGAAGCAAGCAAGCAATCAAGCAAGCAAGCAAGTAATTAAGTTCTTTATTTAAAGAGGGTAGCCAAGTTGGCGTGCACAAATCTTCCCTAGGGCCCTCTCAATCACAAAAACATATTTACATATTTACAGTGAACAGGTTATGGCATGTATAAAACAAGTGATGCAACCCAACTGCCACCAGCTAGACGTAGCTGGCAAAACCTTGGATTGCTTGCAATACGCAATTTTAACATGATAATTTATGACAAAACCGCGCTTATTGTCTCAGAAACGAGCAGGTTGCAGATGCTGATTGACCCGAAACTCATGATCAAATACTGCTCGCATTTCGAATGTTTAATGGAATGCTGTTCCATATTATTGCACCAGAGTAAGACAGCCCTTACATAATTTGTTTATATACAAGTAACATATATGGCACATACAACTTCCTACTATATGGGACATATATGGGACATATATTGCAAATGTTGGGATTTTGTATGCAAATGAGATGTATGTATATGTTGATTGAAGCAAATATGGAACATATAACTATAGATTGGCAGTTATATGTCTGGCACATATAACTATAGCTTGAGTTGTATGTCATAGACATATAACTCACTTGCTAGTTATATGTCTGGCAAATATAGCTATAACCTTATGGCAGTTATATGTCTGGCACATATAACTATAACTTTATGGCAGTTATATGTCTGGCACATATAACTATAGCTTTATGGCAGTTATATGTCTGGCACATATAACTATAACTTTATGGCAGCTATATGTCTGGCATATATAACTATAACTTTATGGCATTTATATGTCTGGCACATATAACTATAGCTTGAGTTGTATGTCACAGACATATAACTATCACTTGTCAGTTATATGTCTGGCACATATAACTATAACCTTAGTTATATGTCGCAGACATATAACTAGCCAGCTACACATATATGTCTGTGACATATAACTATAACTCAGGTAAGTATATTCAACGTCAGAACTTGGCTTCATGTTAGACTGTTAATAAAAAGGCTTCATTGATTGAATGTGGCTTTATGTCTTGGCCAGATTGATTGATTGATTATTGGTGTTTAACAGCCTATCAACAGCTACGGTCATTTAAGGCCGGGTATAGAATGTTTGGGATTGGTAGAAGAACAGTAGCATGCTGAGCTACATACGCCTGGCGAAATTCAACCTGTCCATAATGTCTGAGGGAAATTCCCAAAATCGGAACTCAATATTTACAGAAAATATATATTCAGCCCTAAAGTCAGAATATTCCTCATTCCTGACCGGGTGCCAGGTCCTTGCCACACCAGTCACTTAGCTCCAATCTTATTTCTTAATGTGGCTTAACATGATTTAGCTCTCAAGTATCGGAAGTCAAATTGTACAGGAGGGCCAAACCATGAAAATCGGCATTCTGGTAAGGACGAACCCCGATCGTTGGATTACCCTTCGCATGCCGACACCTACAACGCACTTCCTTCCTGTATGGTCATATGCGGGAAACATTAACGTCAGTGCAACAAAATTATGTACGTCTTTCTGAAATGTATTCACATATAACAAATATATATAAACAAGAAATGAGTCTATCGAACGCGAATGCCACTGGCGGCATATTGAAACGAATATTGTTGAAATGTATGAAGTGGTTACAAAGAAATAAGGTAAAAATATTTGCTAAACGTAAATACTAAGTGAAATTTTGTGACCTTGACCTTTGGCGTAAGAAGCCGGGTACATATGTGAGAGTGTATTATGTTGAGGTAAATACTGTTGCCAAATATAGTCGAAATGTATGAAGCTGTTACGAAGAAACGAGGAAAAAATATTTGCTACACGCAAATGCTAAACGCAAAAAGTGTGACAGAATGACGGACGGACGGTCCAAACCCTATATGCCACCCGTCTCTTCGAGACCGGTGGCATAATGACTGTTGAAAATGCTGATATGGGCCGCCGGCTGAAAAAATTCACTTACATATGCGATTTTTGGATTCATATTTTTTTCACACATTTAAAATAAGTATAGTTTTTTTCTTGAGTCAATAATGGCTGCTGCTAAAATGAAGAAATGGCGAACAATGTATGCCCTGATCAGACTCTGTGGATGCGCAGGCTGATCTGCAACTACTCTGGTCGCATATGTCATAAAGTGCCCTTTCTTAGCTGATGCCCGTCTTTAATAAAGGTATTTACAAGTATTTATTACATTCCCAACGTGTTATTACATGGATTTTTCGGTTAGAGAAAACCTATAATTTATTGTTTATTGTTATCTAACGGTAGCGAGAAGAACTCATTTTTTCATGCCGGATGCGCGCGTACAGTGATTCTTAGTTGCAGGACGTAACTGCTGCATCACACAACCAAGTGATTCTTGGGTACTCAGATCCACTATCATGCAAACTATAATGAATAAACTTTAATTTATGTTGTTGATATGAAATCTGAACGTATTTTTCTACATTGATGACACCAGTAAACCGTTTTGTTTGTTTTAATGACGTCACATACACGCACATTTTGGCACCACAGCCATTCAGGATGAATTTTAGTCATTTGAAATGAAAAACTTACAAAATAAGTGGGAGGGAATGTAATAAATAGGATAATCCATTGTACACCTTTCAATATCGTGGAATTGTCAAATAATACACACCACATGCCACACCAGTCACTTAGCTGCAACCACAAAAGTAATATGATCAGCATTAATCTGGTTACTCTTTTACTGGGGTACGACAGGATTTAGCTCTCAAGTATCAGATGGCCGATTAAAAAATTACAAATAATTTAACGCAAATTTCAGAGTAATTTTATCTTGACCTTGGGCATGGGGGCTGCATGTATGGGCTATATAGAATGAAAATATGGATGGTGATAAAGAAGTATTGAAGATATTGAGTAGTTATACACTTTAACTCAGATTTAAGAAAAAACACTTTAACGCAAGTTTCTAGGTAATTTGACCTTGACCTTGACCTTGGGCATGGCCACATGGCTGGGCTATTGGATGAAAATATGGATGATGAGGTATGTGAAGTTTCAAGTCAAAGAAGATGAGGTATGTGAAGTTTCAAGTCAAACAGTCACATCGGGTTATGGAGATATTAGATACTGCAAAACTTTAACGCAGATTTTACAAAAAGCTCTAACGCACATTTCTAAACAATTTAACCTTGACCTTGAGCATGGGTGGGCTATATAATTAAAATATGGAATCATGTTTGGCAGCACAGTAAAATTGTCTCAAACTGAGTAGATTCTACTCTGTTGCTGAAACATGATTTTACATTTAGAAAAATGAAGAAAAAAAATCAGCAGATGACACAAATCTAATAGGCGAATTCTATCATATGCAATGTTTGAGCATTAGTAGTTGCACAAAATTATTTGTAAATTACCCCAAACCAACGAAATCCATCCACATATCGATATGACACCAACATAATGGCCATCTGTTCAGAATCTGTGTTTTACAGAACTTATATTGAATATTTAAATGTGTTCTGTAAATAATATATTATCCAGGCAAAAAACTGTGATGCAATAATTATGGAAGGTTATTTGAGAGTTCAAATACTGTACAAGTGTGTTATTAGGGGATGTGACTGGAGAAGTGGGGCTTATGGGTTTTCCGACCAGTGTATATCCAGATCAGAGTCTCTTCAGAATCTGCACTATTCGCTATTCCATCAGTGAAACACCTGTCATGCTTTTAACAAGCAATGTACATTGTTATCAGGCTACAGGAGTGTGCTATTGGATCAGGAGCTACACTGGTCAGAAATGACATAAGCCTCACTTCTCCAGTCACAGCCACATTATTATGAGAAATCATGAAAATGCTTTGATTACAAATACAATATACACTATTTACTCAAAGTCCAAGGGACTGAGGATATAGTATAACTGAGCGAAAATTTGAGTTAACGAGAGTTATACTAAAACATGTAATAATTTCACTTTGAGTTATCAGTATTTTGATTACAGAAGTTTTAACAATAAAAACAACTTTTAAAATTTCTCGCATGTCCAGTAAATTTCCACATTTGCAGTAAATTTTCTAAGTTCTCAGATTTCCTGTAAATTTCTCAAATTTCCGGTATGTTCCGCTCCTTTTCCGCTCTCGAAATTTTCTGACTCAATATTTTATAGCAAAAAATGACTAAGTTCTCACTTTTAACTGAATTTCCATGTTTTTTCCATTACATGTATTTCCATGGACAATGTCTGCAGTTTCCATGGACGACGTCCATACTTTCCATGGACATTGTCTAGCATATTCCAGTGTTTCCGCATTTATTCCATGGTTTCCACAGAGTTTCCGTGGAAATTCCATGATGTCCATGATGTCCATGGAATTTCCACAGAATGTCCTGTATGTCCATGGAAAATCTACAGCCTGAATCCTTGTCTCTCTTGCATATGAACACTACTTCATCTTCATTATTAAGCATAGAACATTGATTAACAGATGGCTCTCCGCTGGTGTCAGAAATCTAAATATAATCATATAATGTGTGTGTGCATGTATGTGTGCGAGTACATTATTGTACTATCAAATAATTTGAAATGCCTTGGTGGTTGGCTGGTTGTGAGTATGTGGCGGGTAATTCAGTGATCAGCACTCAGTCTTAACGGAATGCTGACCTACATGGTTTGGCCCTCGTGTACATTTTGGCCCCTGATTCTTGAGAGCTAAATCGTTAACCACCAATACTCAACTTCAATTGTTTTTTTGTTTAAATCCTCTACTTATTTATTTTAGCAGTGGGTGGTAGGAGGGAGCATGTGATGGGTAATTTAACGATCGGGGTTCATCTTTACCGGAATGCCGACCTACATGATTTGGCCCTCATGTACCGTTTTGGCCCCCTGGTACTTGAGAGCTAAATCCTGTTATGCCCCATTAAGAAAGTAATAAGATTATAGAGCTAGTCCTATTACTTTCGAAGTTGGAGCTAAGTGACTCTGGTGTGGCATGGACATAGCACCAGGTCAGGATATTCTAATTTCAGGGCTGAATATATAATTTATGTAAATATTGAACTCTGATTTTGGGAATTTCTTTCATTGTGGACAGGTTGAATACGGGATAGTCCAACCCGTTGGCCCGGTCTTAAATGACCTCAGCTATTGATAGGCCGTTAAACACCAATAATCAATCATTTTAGCAAATTTCATACTAAACAAAATATATTTTGATTATATTTTGTAATCTTTTTTTTTTTTTGCTTCTATGTAAATAACACATTGGAATAGCTTATCTCAAACCAAACATTTTGATACCTATTTTGCTCTAACTTAATGAACAATGTATTTTGTCGTTTGTATATATTGTTAAAAAACATACTGTTTGGACTTTGTATTTTCTGACTCGAGAAATTTTCCCAGTTTACTGATGAAAGTTCTAAGTTCTCACTTATATGTCTGAACTTTTGGAAAAACAATTCCCCAACATCTGCCCTACATTCGACATATAACTCCCATATAACAGAAATACTTATATGTTTTACACATATAACTCTCCAACATCTCTCCTATAACTATAACTCCCATACTCCATTTTAATGGCAGTTGTATGTGTACTATATTGGACATATATGGCACATATATGGCACATATATGTTTGTGCTTTCAATTTCGGTAAGGGAGACTACCTTTAAATAATTATGTTTTAGGTCTAGGAACATGCAGGGCCTCGTTTGTCAAAGATCGTAGTGTTATGTTAGTGTTCTCCAGTCGTGTTGATTGCATAATAAAAATGTCACTTAAATATGCGGGAACTAATCCATTGAGGGTTTTGTACATTCTTGTAGCTTTCTACAAAAATATAGTTTCATCAAAACTTAAATTGTTTACTTTGTGTGTACTGAGTGGATATGTACCTTTAAATCTCACATTAACACTGTGTTCTTGTAAACAAGTATCGTACTTACATTTATTGAGCATAGACTGCATGTACAGCCTAAATTCAATATATGTAAATACATTATTTGAAATTTCCAGACGATCATACGAACATATTAGTCGTACGAAGTTTAGTGAAGCGCTAGCCTTGCCTGATAAACCCGATATCAGAATAACACACACAAATCACCCTCCCCCTTTCCTTATTTCACGAAATTCAATCAAGTATTGGTTTTATTGCGAAAAAAGAAAGATCTATGGGAATTTAACATGGGGCAAAAAAAGGAGGAGGGTCGGGGAAAAAAAGAAATTGACTCAGACAGATAGGAAATGATGTAACTAAGAAAACAAAAGTTGGATTTTGAAAATCGGTCCATACTTTCCAAAACTATTTAAAAAAAATTTTTTTTTAACCCCACATGTTAAATTCACATCGGAAATTGGTTGTCCCCCCTCCCCCCCTCCCCCCCTCCCCCAATAAAATCAATAGTTGATCATACAAAAACAAATGGGATGGTGGCTTTTTGTTATTGATTTAAAGCTACTCACATTTAAATATGTTTTACTTTATGTGTTTAATAGCCAACCGTTGGTCAGCAGAACAATTGTGGAAGAGACAGTACTAGCAGATTGTAGCACTCCAGATTGTGGTCAGAATTACACCTCTGGAATCGAGAAGAAACAACAAATAGCAAGATAGCCGTGTTTGAAAGTAAGTTTTGTTCAATGCACCTGTACACCACCACCTGCGTTAATCTTGCCAATATTTGTCAATTGTTTTATTTCAAAATACTTAAATATTGTGCTTGAAATCAAGTATCTTGATTGGCTGAGCCTGAGCTGGGCTGCAGCTCAGGCTCAGCAAATCAAACTACTTGATTGCGAGTTGAGATTGCCAATATATGTTCAGAAACGTTGGCGGCTGGACAAGCTTAGCGCAGGCGGTTGTGTCCATGTATGACGCGTCAAAGGAAAAGTGACCAGTTAACACTGTGTATGAAAGATACGGATTTTGAGTTTTTGCCTTTTCTGAATTTCCATACTTTTCTGATTTCAGAAATATGTACCTTCTGTATGTTACAGCTGTCATAACTGCGATTAATTAAGGACTGACTTTATAGAATATGACCTCCTGTTTCAAATGTAGTAGATCATACATGTGACTGATTGTCCGTACGTATATCTGACCCTGAGATTCTTAGAGTATATTATACAGAGCTTTGAGTTGCCATCTCCCCCATTTTAGTTTGTACATGCTATCAGACAGTTTCACCATTTGGAGCGTTTGACACAATACTGAGATAACTGGTCACAAGTCACAGGAATCGATACAGTATGTATGTAGTATATCGGGAGTCAAAATGATACCACCAACGTTTGTAACGTTATTAGGTGATAATAACGCTCCTACACAAAGGGAATTTTATCTATGTGATAAAAAGTAGTCCCTAGCATAAAAACATTGGTAAAAATTGATAACAATAAAAATGAAATTTTGAATATTTTCAAATTTATATTAAAAATAATTCTGATATATTGGATTTTAAAATCCAATAAACAAAAGTGTGTACCAGCACCCACAAAAAGTAACATTTTTAGTGTAGAGGGAGTCAAAATGATACCACCAACATTACAAACGTTATTGAGCTGTATTGTACCTACCACCACCAACTTTTGGTTGGTGGTGGTATTGAATGAGACAAAATAGTCTTGTAGTCCCAATTATATTGAACATAAAAAAAGTGGAAATCATTAATGTAATTTCAATGCGTCCGCGCGTGATAGTTTATAAAATTTACCCCTTTTTTTTCAAACACCCCATTTTTCTCCTCCAATATAGCTAATTTATTCCGCAGATCAGCAACTAATTCTACCAGCTCTAGTCTACCACGTTCACCTTTAGCCACCTGACAGCGCAGTTGCTTATGTCTACAAAGAGTTTGGGCACTAACGAATTTAAAAGGGCATCTGGGGCATTGAAATTGTGGGGCGACACAAGGATATTTCTTTGCTAGATGCCTTCGCAGGTTGGCCGGTCGTGCAAAAGTTTTACAACATCTAACACACTCCATTTATACTATGAGATATAAATGTGCAATTGGTGTCATAAATACGTAAGTTAAAGGGGGGACCAATTGAACAGATAAATTTCATAGGTTATAACAAAAGTATATACAGAAAATATGATAACGCCAGAAACTAGAGCAGACATCGAAAGTTTGAGAAGAGAAGCCGAATCTCTAGGGATTACTTATAGTAAACGGTTGAGAGTTAGAGGGTTGACAAAGCTGATAAACGCCACAAAGAATGAGGCGTTTATGAAGCCGTTTAGCCGCGCCCACAAACGAGGAGCCTTTAAATACCTCTCACTAGCAGAAGAAGTTGGAACATAATTCAAAAAGAAAGTATTGCGGGGTTAAGGGCTAGTGTAATAAAACCTTCAAGCACCAATTCCAGACACACAGGTGACCCAATACCAAATAATTTGGAGAATAAGAAAAAATCTATCGTTCGCGCGATAGTGGCAGAAGGTGAAGACATATTTGGGGCTCATGATGAAACATTGGAAAACGTAGAAAGGGGAAGACGGGTAGTTACAATGTCCTTTCGTAAAAATATTGACATTAACGAGTCTGAACGCATGTCCGATAAACTCGCTCCGTATCTAACAACCAATTTTTATTTGAAATATTCATATTCTTACAAGCTAGAATATATGGAGGAAACTAAATCCAATACAATTGGGGGAAAACCTATAACTATAATATTTCACAAAAATCTCGGTGGTAGTGAACCACTATCATCAATGAAAACCGTTAAAAAATGGCTGTCAGATAAGGAGCAAACACGAATAATGTCCGATAAAATAGATAGACCAAATACAAAGTGGAAGTTTGTAAGATGGGTAGAGATTTTTGTAAAGTTAATACAGGGCAATAGGGGAATAGATTTGGGACTACAATCCAAAGAAGCAGCAGGAGGAGAATTTCCAGAATGGTTGAAGAATACAAAAGGTATGTATTCTTTAGATAAGTATAATGACGACCTTTGTCTGTTCAGATGTTTAGCGATGCACACAACAGGGAAAAGACCTGACAGATGTACAGAAAAAGCGAAAGAACTTAGTAAGCAATATTTCGGTAGTAATGTTGTTAAACCAATTCCTTTTTCAGATCTGAAAAAGGTTGAAGAGTTTTTTAAAATCGGTATAGAAGTATATCAACCCACAAAAGGCGACGTATGGTGGTTGAAAAAGGTACCAGCGCACTATAAAGCAATAGGTAATAAACCAATGACAATAGGACTGTTTAATAATCACGCATTTCTGATAAAAAACATTAAAAATTTATCTAAAATTTACGCCTGCGATAATTGCAAACAGAAATTCACGAAAGCGAGTAATACACGGACCAAAATGTATGAAAGGTGAGACAAAAGTAATATGTGACGGTAATTATTTAGAGCGCCCGCGTTCATTGTTCGAGAAAGCGTTCTACCCAAAAAGTTCTAACAGTTATGGGGCGATCGATTGGATGTACTCTGTGGAAAAGCAGGAGGGAATTCACATTCACCACGAACAGTGTGGACACGGGGGTGAAAGATGGATTTTAGGAGCTCCAGTAGATGGATACTGTCAAGAAACCAATACCGTATATCAATATCACGGCTGTTACTGGCACGGGTGTGAGATTCATGCAAAGCATAGAAAAGAAGAACGCGCATCCACTATGAGAAGAGATAAATTTATTAGAAGCAAATAATTCAACCTAGTAGTTATGTGGGAATGCGAATTCCAAAGAACGGGTAAAGACATAACGATCGGTTGCGACACTACTCTTTATCCATATCAGATAGTATACGATTTTGAGGCGTATCTCCAGCCAGAATTTGAAACTCTCGGTAATAGTTTAGAGTACGAAGCTGAGCACGTTCCGGTAAGCGTTAGTATAGGAGATAATTTCTCAGGAACAGTAACTCATATTTGTGATAAAGATCCTGCAAAACTTATAGAAAAATTCGTAGAAGATTTGAAAGTCATGGGAAAAGCTATAAGAGAAGAAGTATGGTTGAGATATGGGTTTAATACAGAACATTTACGTAAAAATCAAGTTACACAGATCGAACAGTGGATAGAGCAAGTACCGCTTATAGGTTTTAACAGTAGTAAGTACGATATAAACTTAATAAAGAAATACCTAGTAGGCGAACTGGCATCAACAACAAAGAAAGTAATGGTCGGAAAACTGGCAAACGCAACAATATTTCTATTTACTCCAGAGTTTAGATTTCTTGATGTAATACTTTACCTAGGACCGGGTTTAAGTTACGATAGTTGGATAAAAGCCTACGACTGCAAAGGACAGAAATCTTTCTTTCCTTACGAGTGGTTCGATCTCCAGACAAACTGGATTACCCAGGACTGCCTGATATAGAGAATTGGTATTCCAAACTATAAGGGAAAATGTTACTAGACGAAACAGAATTAAGCAAATGTCGTAGAATTGTCGAAGAAGAGAATATGGAAACCTTCAGAGATTGGTTGAAATATTATAACGATTTAGATGTAGCACCGTTCCTAGAAGCGGTGGAAAAAATGTGTGAATTTTATAAACACAGAGGTGTGGATATTTTCAAAGATGCGGTAACACTACCTGGAGTAGCTATACAATATTTATTGAGAGGAACCATTAAAGAACAAAAATCTTCAAAGACGATTATACCGGAGGATGCTCTATATGCACCAAAAGAAGAAACATACGAAATGATGAAAGACGCTCTAGTTGGCGGTCCATCAATAGTATTTACAAGATATGCAGAAGCCGGTGTTTCAAATATTAGAGATTGTTCCAAATCTTGCAAGGCTGTTTTGGGGTACGATGCAAACGCGTTATATTTATCTACGTTAAATAAAGATATGCCGTGTGGGAGAGAAACTATACATCATATAGATTCCCCACATAACCCTAAACTTATTAAAAAGTTTTGTAAAAGAGTTTTATCCGGAGACTGGTTTGGGTTTGCGGAGGTGGATCTAGAAGTTCCCAAAATCTCTGATTTTAACTTGGTGGATAAGTTTTCTGAAATGTCTCCACTTTTTATAAACAGAGAAGTAGATGTTGATGAGGTTCCAGAACACATGATAAAATATTTGGAAGATACTGGCAGAACTAGAGGAAATGGAAGAAAATTGGTGGGATTTATGACCGCCACTAAAGTATTGCTGTACGCACCGTTATTGAAATGGTATTTAAAACACGGTCTAGAAATAACGGGAGTTCATCGTGTTATAGATTATATTAGTGGAAAACCATTCGAATGGTTCGAAAAAGAAGCTACAGCCGCAAGACGAACAGACGATGTAGAACCAAATAAGAAACCAGTAGCGGATATAATGAAATTATTAGGAAACTCGTGTTGTTGAAAAATGATAGAGGCAACAGACAGACATTTAAATACGACATATACACAAGACGAAACCTGTGTTGACAAAGCATTAAGATCCACGTATTTTGATGATTTGGAAGAGATAGGAGATGCGTACGAAATATCTTCCCGAAAACCCCGGTGCTCAGTAAAGATACCATTTCATTGTGGAATAGCGGTTTATCAACTCGCTAAATTGAGAATGTTGGAATTTTACTACGAATTTCTAGACCAATACGTAAAAAGAATAGACTTTGAATTAATACAGATGGACACGGATAGTATGTATATAGGAGTTAGTGGAAAAACGATAGAGGAATTGATTATACCTAACTTACTAGACGAGTTTGAAAAAGAAAAAAAGAAATGGTTGGCTTGGAATAAGTGGAGTGAAAGAGAGCCCGGGCTTTTCAAACTAGAATTTAGTGGATATAGAGCGATAGCGTTATCTAGTAAGTGTTATTTTGTAGAAAAATTTAATTCTACTAATTCTAAAGAATTAATTAATAAAAACTCTGCGAAAGGAATGTCCAAGAGAACTAACAATTTAAATTAGGATAGATATAAACGAGTACTAAGTGAAACTACAGAAGATGGAAAACACATTATAGATGTAGCACAAAATAGAGGATTTAAAATGAAAGACGGTGTTATGAAAACGTACTGTCAACAAAAATTAGGACTCTCGGCGTACTACGATAAAAGACGGGTGTTACCAGACGGAATACATACAGAACCTCTCTACTAAATCTAACGATTTATTAATAAAAAATCATCTAACGATTTATTAATAAAAAATCATCTAAAGATTTATTAATACATCAACCTAAAGACTCTGACGATCCGGGGGTAGCTGGGTGTGAGAAGGCACCGTAAGAAGTTCTTCGCGAACAAACCCGCGAGATGGACCATCAACCAAATAGTAGAGCACGGGCTCATCGGGTTTGGTAATAGATCGATCCAGATGATATACATTGAGAGACCAAACGGGATCAGTCGCGCGGCGGCTGCCACCTTCGAGCTCTCCCGGTTGATAGAGGTACCGGACGTCAACATCCGATGGAAGCCGTTGCTCCTCTAAACCAACGGGTCGCCCGCGCGAGACGGCAGAGGGCTTGCTCGTCACCTTTTTAGACTTGATAGCATCTACGGGTTTCTTACCGATCAATCTGGTCACCTCACCGTTCAGTGCGGAGACCACGGAGGGTAGCCTGGTCACCCAATCACCCAGTACATATTTATCAGGGCAAGACGAAGAACCCAATTTATTTTCGAACAAAATCGATGACTTATCTCCCCTTGGCGGCCATTTTTAATGTTCGCACTCTGTATCCTTGCTCACGCAATAACTGAAGTTTTACTTGACGGATAGGAAAACAATTAGGTAAACATGTTTATCAATGTTTATCACGGTACAACGAAGAACCCTATTGATTTTCAAAAAAATATCGATGACTTATCTCCCCTTGGCGGCCATTTTTTATTTTCACACTCTGTATCCTTGTTCACGCAATAACTTGACGCATGGTAATCAAATTCGCTATACATGTTTATCAATGTTTATAACGGTACGACGAAGAACCCTATTGATTTTCAAAACAAATCCATGAAGTATCTCCTCTTAGCGGCCATTTTTAATTTCGCACTCTGTATCATTGTCCACGCAATAACTCAAATTCTACTTGACAATGTTTAACTAAATTTGGTACACATGTTTATCTTGGGAAAACGAAGAACACTATTCATTTTCAAATTTGTCGGAGACCTTACCTCCGGCCATTTTTAATTTGGACGGATCATAACCTTACCTCCGGCCATTTTTAATTTGGACGGATCATAGCCAAATATGGCACACATATTTACTATGTCAAGATGACAAAACACTATTTGTTGTCAGTGAGTTGTCTCCCCTTGTTGACTGGCCATGTTTCGGTGGGCTTATAGTGTGACCTACAAGTACTCCTGTTTACTGGGGCCCGTTTCACTAAACTTCGTACGACTAAGATGTTCATAATGGCAAATTTAGGATCGTCTGGAAATTCCAATTGATGGATTTACATTTACTGAGCATATGCAGCCTATGCTCAATAAATGTAAATTCAATAATTGTTTACAAGAAAACGTTGTTAATGTGAAATTTACAGACTATCATAATGTTGCACTTACGAACAGTTTAGTCGTACGAAATTTAGTGAAACGGGCCCCTGTTAATTAGTGAACTTGAACCATCTTGGAACGATCAGCCATATATGAAATTTAAATTGATTGATTTACATTTACTGAGCATAGGCTGCGTATTCGGACACACCGAATAAGCCATTCGCAGCAGGTCGGGTGGGAATCGAACCCGTGGACTCCAGATTCGCAGTTAGACGATTTGCCTATTGACCTAATCCGGCCACCTGTCTAATAATATAGTACATTATTGGTTATATACGGTATGTGTTGTGTTGTCAGTCAGATAAAACTGTTTCTGTGTACAAGTCTATTTGCAATGCTCATTCGTGATGTTAAACAAACAGGCACACAACTATCGAAAAAAAGCTGTGTGTTGTCCTGGCTTTTCTACGTATGGTTACATGTATCTACAGTATATCATCTATTCTTGTTGGTATTTTCCGTTCTTTGTCAAACGCCACAAAATATGTAACTGGCACACACAAATGGCCGAGATGGTCATTCCATGAGCCATATCGTATACAGTAACGAGGCAATGTTCACATGCATGTATATGTTACCCGTATATCCCATTACATTTAGGACGCAATTATGTTTGAATCATATGTTGATTAGGGGTCCCACGGGTCCTCAGGTTGCGAATTACTAGATAGACCCCTGTCACAGTGTTATCCTGTATGTGGTTGTGACTGGATAAATGGGGCTTAGGGGTTTACGACCAGCTTAGATCCATTCGCACAGTATGATAAAGTTTGCTGCTTCCTGGCTGGCCGTTACATTGTACGATGATGTATATTGCTTGTCCTTGCGAAATTTGCTTACTCTCTTGAGTAACGAAAACGCTTGTACCGGTAGCCGATTTCATCAAAATTGCAAAGTATTCTTATCTAACAAAGTATACTTTGAGGGAGCAATCATTTATTTTTCGCGAAATGCATTATGTTATATAGAACTAACGACTGCATATATTTGATGATTAAAAGCGTGCAGAATTATCATACTGAATTTATTACATTTTCACAGTCAAAATGGCTGCGATAATGTAATAAATTTAGTATAATAAAAATTTATGTAATTTTATGTATTTATCTTTAAATTGAAAATTTCTCCCTCAAAGTATGCTTTGCTAGATAAGTATACTTTGCAATGTTGGTGAAATAGGCTACATGTCTCTCCATTTGGAAAGCTTTTCAAATTTGACAGTAATATATCCCTAGACCTCAGTCTTCATCGCCTGTACTATGGGGTAGATATCAAAATCTCCCTCCTGGTCCACCTGACCAATTCAAATATAGATTCATCCGATTTCACCGCTGTATCTTCTCTCAGAGAACGTGGGCCAGTAATCCAATCGCTCGTAAGTACACTCTCTGCTGGTGTAAGAGGTCTAGTACCCAGGTTAGCTGGGTTAGGTTGCGTTGACACGTACCGCCGCTGTCTTGGTCTGGATCGCCTAAGAATGGAGTACACACGGTTAGCAACATATATATATAAAAGCGTCTACTGCGATTGTTAAGATAACCAAGGACAACCGTGCTGTCGGTGTGATAGACAAAATCCTCTGGCGAAACATCTAGATGTTCGGTTATAGTGTCCGCTAACTCAGTGGCGTGGACAGCAGCACAGAGTTCGAGCCTATGTTTGATCCGTAAGAAGCCCTCAGGTAGGCTACAGCAGAAATTGCCTTCTCTGAAGCGTTAGAGTAAATATACACACTTGTGGAATCAGCGAGGCTCAGACCTCTAGGAGTGAACATCCTGGGAATGGTAGCACCCCTGAGATTCGGCAGGGATTCCTTCCATCTCATCCTGTCGTCCCTCATCTGTTCTAGAAGTGGCTGATCCCATTGTAACGACGATGATTGGGATGTCATTTCTCGGACCAACATCCTTCCTTCGATGGTCACTGGTCTCAGAAAACCAAGGGGATCGAAAATACTGCTCACTGCCGAAACTACACCCCGTCTTGTGAATGGTTTTTCATGAATGTTAAGGTTAAATGTGAACAAGTCCGCGTTAATGTTCCATGTCAGCCCTAAGCTGGCTTGGTTCGGGAGTTCTTCTGTGAAGATGTCCAAAGATGTTATGTTCTTGGTCAGATCTTCCGCTGGGAACGCACACATAACAGCTTTGGAGTTGCATGCGATCTTGTGTAAATTAATCTTGGCTGTAGACAGTGTTTGTTGTGTCTTTTTGACCAGACTTACTGCTTCGGCTGCGGTTTTGGATGAAACCAGTCCGTCATCCACGCAGAAGTCCCTTTCCACAAAGCGTTTCACTTCTTCATCGGCATGTTCAACAGTTTTGCGTGAACCATAGGTTGCGACAGATGGAGAAGGGGTATTGCCGAATACATGGACTCTCATCCGATACTCAATGAGGTTCATATCATGGTCATTGTCTTTGTACCAGAAGAATCTAAGAAAGTCCCGGTGATCTTCATCCACCAAAACTGAGTAGAACATTTGTTGGACATCCGTGGTAACAGCTACTTCCTCTGTGCGAAAACGTAACAGGACTTCAAGCAAGTTGTTAAGTTAGGGCCAGATAGAATACACTGTTGAGGGAATAACCATCACACTCTACTGATGAGTCAAACACTTCACGTATCTTGTCAGGTTTACGTGGGTGGTAAACGACAAACAACGGCAAGTACCAGGCCTCCTTACCAGGAGATAAATGAGGCGCTACCTCTGCGGCGCCCGACTCCAGGACCTGCTGAATGAACTCAATCATATGACGTTGTTTTTTGGATTTTTCTTCAAAGACAAGTTCTTGGCCTTGTATCCTTAAAAGGTAGCGGGGCCTTCCATTGACATTCGTCAATGTCACTGCCAATATTGTTTTCCGGAGTATCATCAATGTCTTTTACTAGCAGGTCATTCTCACAGCCAGTGACAATGGATGGTCGTTCGCCCTTGGTAAGGTAAGTCTTAAAGGTGTTAATACTGGCTGGTTTATGGAACTTCCCAAGGCATACCTCTCAAACTATCACCCAACCGAGTGGAAGTTTCTGAACAAAAGGTGATTCCCCATTAAACCAAGTTTATCAAATAATGCCGGACTTCCAAACGTTCTGTTGCTTTGATCGTCATGGACCGCGTACACCATCACAGATTTGTCTGGCTGCCCGGAGGGGAAAGACTTTACCAAAATAGTCTTAGCACATGAACATCCTGTGAATCCCTCTCCACACAGTGTGTTGCATGTGGTGGAAAATGCTGGTAGGCGACCCCTGTGTAGCCGCAGGCGAATGGCGTGACTTCTCCCCGCCATGAGCTGCCAACAGTTTGACCATTTGTACCAGTGTTAGGTGCGTTACTTGGTGGATGCATCGCAGTCGGATGGCTAGTTGCGTTGCACAACCTGCAAGTAATCCCCACCCTGCAGCCGCACCCGCACCCGCAGCACCGGAAACACGTCTTATTTTCCTTCAATATTTGTTTTCGCTCGTCCAGTGTCTTCTAGCGGAAGAGTCTACATGCGTTAAGCGGATGACCAGGTCCATGCAGTAGACAAGGTGGTTGTTTCTTGGAGGTTGTCCCTTCTGCAATATCAATCTTCTTAACATTCATGGCTGGTTTCGAACTGAAAGGATGACCATGTTTCTGGTCGCGTGTCTGGCCAGGAGCCAGACTCCGTATTTTGCCAGAGTTATAAGCTTGTTCTCAGTGGCGCTTAAACCGATAATGAGCCCAGGGTCACTAAACCGTGTTCACATCTCCCTCAGAAATTCAATAAACTCACGGAACGGCGGATACGCAGTGTCATGTGATTGTTTGTAACTAGACGCTCTGTCAATCCATTTATGTTGAAGATTGAATGGTAATTTAGCCAGTACTTGATTCACTCCAGCCGATGTATCGTAAAGTGCCATTAGGGCTTGACAACGCGAGTCCTCCTTTAATGATTCTATCTCGCCCATGATGTCGGACAGTTCATATAAACGGTGATAATCCATTCCTATTCTTGGGAAAGCTATTTTTTTGCTTTATAGAAGAGTCAATCATCTCAGGTCAACCGTACCTTTCGTCCAATCGCGCCCATATACGACTATTAGCCAATCCAGGATTATTAGTACTTGCATTCCGTAGACTATTTGCCTGGACACTCGAAGTCGGGCCTAAGTATTTTACAAGAAGATCGAGTTGTTCATAATCTCCAACCCTGAGCTCTGTAACAATTCCTTGGAAGTTGCGCTTCCATGCTGGATACGACTCTGATCGATCGCTGAAAACGTTAACGTGTGCTACCAGCAATTCATTTTTCATGAAGTGGTTGATCAAATACATGGCCAGTATCTATTGCCATATGAATAGAGTCTTCGATACTATTATCATATACAGCATTAAACTTCGGGGGCCTGTAAAAAGACGCTAAATAAGAAATGTTTCTTATCTGACACAACTTCAATCCAAATTGATTCAATGTTAGGGAGCCCGAGAGCTCGCCTACGCTTATCGAATAGTGTGTTTCTAACATATAGAATTACACCTCCGTGCCTATCGCATTGTCTATCTTTCCTTTCTGGAGATTTAAAATTGTAAAACAGCATATCATCTGTTTTATTTTCATCGCCAAGCCATGTCTTTGTAAAAGCTATTAGGTCAAAGTGTTTGAGCTCAGTGCGTAATATGTCTAGTTTTGAGTACATGCTTTGAACGTTACAATGTACGAATGACAGGTGGTGAGATAGATCATCTGATAAAATTATTTCTGACGCCGATTCTTGGGTGAATGACGTAGACTTTTTTTTTTTTTTTTTGCTTATATTTAACGGCGGCACTGGCTCTAGGACCTTGCATGCCGTCTCCCAAGAATGGGAGAAAGAACCGAGGTAGAGATTTTTTGAGAGAAGCCGGTAATTCGTATTTACAGAGCAACTACGAATTATCGGTACCCATTTACAGCTGGATGAACTGGAACAGTGTGGATAAAGTGTCTTGCTCAAGGACACAACGCACGCCGCTAGGCAGGCTCGAACCCACGACCCTTGGATCAGTAGTCCGACACACTAACCATTACGCCACGGCGCTCCAATGACGTAGACGGAATCGTGGGAACGAAATGTTAAATTGAGGGAACGAATTGTTAAATTGAGGGAAAGAATTGTTATTTCGTGGGAACGAATTAATAAAAACAAATCCATGTCCTCTGCAGGGCTCCGTAGATTTGCGAATGTGCAGTACATGCATTTTTGCCTGTAGACGACGCAACTTTATTAGGACCTGTGAGTGAGCATGTGTGTCTCTTCTGGTGGGCTAAAAAACTGTATTTTACAGCGGACATGGATTTTTTTTGATTAATTCGTTCCCACGAAATAACAATTTGTTCCCTCAATTTAACAATTCGTTCCCTCGAATTAACAATTCGTTCCCACGATATCACAATTCGTTCCATCGAATTAACAATTCGTTCCCACAAAATGACAATTCGTTCGGACATCCTTAAGTACATTTACAAAATTTACAATATTTTTCATAAATAAAGTCAAAAGTTGACAAAATTTTCAGAGTACATGTACATGCGGAAAACAATGTAATTTTGTAAACGTATTTCATAAAATATCGCACATGTTCTTAGGTACAAAATAGCATAGCGTGTCTCATTTTATGGGGGTGCATTCCAATCCCTTACTCCCCCCTGGCTACCCAATTGCATTCTAAATTTTCAAACACATCCACACGTTCCTTCCCCGATCAAATGAGGTCTAAAAATAAACATGGAATCGATGGTTACTGTGGCTGTTATCGGAACCAGTCTGTACAAGTTAAACCTTTCATCTGTTCAATGAAGTCTAAAAATAAACATGGAATGCATGGTTACTGTGGGTGTTATCGGAACCAGTCTGTACAAGTTAAACCTTTCATCTGTTCATTCCATGTTTAGTTGTGTACATCATACGAGGACTTTCTGGCAGGGTAAGTGATTTACTAATATCGCGCTGTTTCACATGCTGTACTAAGTATTTAATAATATGGAAAATGTACGATGTTTATAGTTTTATGTTAACACACAGTGTTTCACATCAGGCTATCCGTAGTTTGTATAACTTAATGATATGTATATTGTAATGGGCGTTCTGGACCACACCACAACACCCTACTGAGTTTCGCAGGGGACATGGAATAATCTTTATCCATTCGTTCATACGAAATAAAAATTCGTTCCCTCAATTTAACAATTCGTTCCCTCGAATTAACAATTCGTTCCCACAAAATGACAATTCGTTCGCTCAATTTAACAGTTAGTTCCCTCGAATTAACTATTCGTTCCCACGATATAACAATTCGTTCCAACGAATTAACAATTCGTTCCCGTGGGAACGAATTGTTAAATTGAGGAAACGAATTGTTAATTCGTGGAAACCAATTGTTAAACTGAGGGAACGAATTGTTAATTCGTGGGAACGTTTTGTTAAATTGAGGGAACGAATTGTTATTTCGTGGGAACGAATTAATATAAATAAATATTCTACGTCCCCTGCGGGACTCCATAGTACAGTGCAACCTCTCTACAACAGCCACCCATGGGAAGACGCAAAGGGAGGTTAATGCTGAAATAAATTTTGTCATCCGCTGTTTATTAATTTTCTTCGATAATTCTTAACAAAAACATGATTTGGCAACATTTTAGAATCATTTCCCTTTGGAAATGATTCTAAAATGCTGACAAAACATGTTTTTATTGAGAAAGAAGGCAAAAGCAACGGCAGACCACAAGTTTCGTGCTCAGCAGTCTAAGGGTTAGATATAGAGGAAATCATCCATTTGGGATATAAAATAGCGGCTGTTATAGAGAGGGTGTTGTTGTAGAAAGGTGGCCGTTCGTGGAGGTTCGACTGTATTATGTATTTAATAATAAATTATAGCAAATGTACGATGTGTATAGCATTATGTTAACATACAGTGTTGACACCAGGCTATCCGTAGTTTGTATAACTTAATGATATGTATATATTGTATATATATATAATGGGCATTCTGGATCACAGCACAACACAAGTACAAAACTCATTTACCTACACTCTGGACCACCCCACCCAATTCCCTAATATATATTAATGATAACGATGGTGGTGTTTATTACGGAGCCCCGCAGGGGACGTAGACTTCTTCTTTTTTTATTAATTCGTTCCCGCGGAATAACAATTCGTTCCCATGAATTAACAATTCGTTCCCTCAATTTAACAATTCGTTCCCACGAAATAACAATTCGTTCCATCGGG
>CM055271.1:81564702-81611829 GCA_029237695.1 Conchocele bisecta
AATTCGTTCCATCGGGAACGAATTGTTAATTCGTTGGAACGAATTGTTATATCGTGGGAAGGAATTGTTAATTCGAGGGATCGAATTGTTATATCGTAGGAACGAATTGTTAAATTGAATGGGAACGAATTGTTATTTCGTGGGAACTCATTAATAATAAAAAATCCATGTCCCCTGCGGGGCATCGTACTTTATGTACAATGGACGTTTTCGGCTGGTAAGTTTCGTTGACTATTGTTATGCTGTTAAGCACATTGTTCATTCGATTGACCACTATTGATTTTTACGTAGAGCAGATTCAGTGTTCCTACTCAACGGAAAAATCTCGCCGTTAAATTAGTCACGTGTTCAAACAAGATGTACTGTGGATGTAGCGTTCGTTCTTCAGACTGTGACTGGAGAAATGGGGCTTATGGGATTTATGACCAGTGCAGCTCCTGATCAACATTCATATAGCCTGATCTATATATAGCCGAATCTATCTATATATTCTTTGTTAGAATCATGACGACGAATATGTCATTGGTGGAATGGCGAACAGTGCAGATCCTGATCAGACTTGCGGATACACAGGCTGATCTGGATCTACACTGGTTGCAGAACGCATAAACCCCATTTCTCCAGTCACAGCCACATATTATGTATGTATGGTCGCGATATGTATCGTATCATCCCAATGGGTGATTGGTTGGGAGCATGCGAAGGGTAAAATTAACAGCAGGATACATGCTTTCCGGAATCCTGATCTACCTGGTGTGACCCTCATGTACGTTTTTGTACTTGTTGAATCCGGTTATACCCCATTTTAAGAGTAGTAGGATTAGTACTAATCCTATTACTTTTAGGGGCCAGGGCTAAGTGACTCTGGTGTGTTCAGGTTATTCTAATTTCAGGATTGAATATATATTATTGTAAATATTCAGTTCTGATTTTGGGACCCCCCCCCCCCCCACCCCCCCCCCCTCCTATATCACAACAGGTGACATACGAGACTTGACCCCGTTGACACGGCCTAAAATGACCTTGGCTGTTGACAAGCCGTTAATCACCATCAATCAATCATTCAATCATATCGTCACAGCTATACCTAATACCTTGATATTGGTTTTGCATAACATGTTAGAGGGACATTACTTTGATTTCTTAGAATTTTGTTTATATATTTAACAAAAATGTGAATAAAGTTTATTCATCATGAAATTATTTTATTATACATCTATAATTTGACCCCATTCAATTGCATTGTGAATTGTCTATTGTTTTGGTGGGGGGGGGGCAGTTTGGTTTGGGGCATGCGAAGGGTAAACTTCATGTCGCAATTCGTCCTTTCCGGGATCCCGATCTACCTGGTTTGGCCCTCTTGTATTTCATAGTTGAATCCGGCTGTACCCATTGTAAGAGCAGTAGGATTAGCACTAATCGTATTGCTTTGTTTTAGAGACTGGTGCTATGTGACTCTGGTTAGGTTAGGACCTGGCACCAGGTCATGTTATTCTAATTTCAGGGCTGAATATATATTATTGTAAATATTCAGTTCTGATTATGGGATTTTCCCCCATCCATATGCATATGGTATATGTCTTAATTTACCCACCCGCTGTCCGAAGTTACCCGACTTAATCCTAAACTTACTCTTCTCTGTACGCTTCTTTGGATGCAGAAAAAAGATCAATTGGCAATAAAAGAACCGGAACACAGTGACAATGATCTGCAGTGACAATGAACCTTCTCCGCAAGTTTCGTGAAATTCCAACTAGACATTGCAAGATTTGGACAGATGGACACACACATGGACGGACAAAGAGGCGAATTTTGTCCTGTTGAAAATATTTGCCATAATTTGCTAATACATTTTAATTTGGCATACATTATTTTACTGCACCATTATGTGAGTACAATGCAGGTCCATAAGTAGTTCATGGCGGAAACACGTATAGAACAGTTACAGCAATATTCGTGTTACTGTATGGGCTTAATGTATTCGTACTTTTTAGCAAACCATGTGCTGGTGATATCTACATACTACAGTCAGTACTGTCTTCCTCCTCGCTACTCTGAAGACGAATCGCGGCAAGTTTACGTTTACCGAACATCTTAACTTGTTCTTGTTGTTGAAAATACCGGATCTGGATCTGATGAGTACGTGTTCATTCGGCTGAGCTCGGAACGTTCAATACGGTCTACCCACTGCGCATGTGGGCGGAGCTTAGCAGTGCTTAACAAAAACGAGCCAGTCGAATACGTCCAATGTTTAGCATGTTTAAGCAGAGCTGGCAATTTATCCCGGCTTATCGATCGCAATATAGCATTGATGTGTATGATTGACTATGATTATGCTGTGTTTGATACTACATTCGAGTTGAACCTGGTTAATGGGAATAATTATAAATTGTTCAGGGGCGCACCTGGAGGGGTGTTCCGGTGTTGCACCCCCCTCCCCCCTCCGTTCAGCCACTGAGTTTACCTAGATCTAAACTGCTCTGAACAAGTCTTATGGTATCCAGACTGGTAAAAAGACAGGAAAGTGCATTTCCGGACATCTAAAATTCCATTATTTTCCGTGGGGCATGCCCCCGGACACCCCTACCATACTCGCTCCACTCCGTGGAGCTCGAAAATAGGAAAAACCCTCGTTCCCCAAATGCTGGATCCGCCCCTGCGTACTTCCGTTTCCCATTGAAATACAATGGAACGCAATCCGTCAATATCTTTCCTCGTGAATTCATATTGGTCAGTGCCGGAAATACGTTTAACCTCGCAAAATAGTTCTTCTAATCACAACCAATTTATTTGTGAGGCACATATAAAGTACGAGTGATGTACGTATATAATAAAACGGTTATTTCATTTGTTAGTAGATATATGCGACTCGTTCCGCCGCGTAACGACATTGCGCTCCTAAAGTGGCAATATTGCACGCTGCGGAACTCGTGCATTTATTCATATAAATCAAATAACCTATAATTACACAACACACCAAACAACACCACAGAACACAATTACAATGCAATACACTATTCCTGTATTCACCCAATGCATACATATGACAACATGAGGTATATTATTTCAGCCAATGTGAACAATGGGGAATCGCAGCTAGTTATTTCCCTTTGCAAATCTATTTATAGAGATCCGGTCCTTTGGTTTATTTTAGCGTTTATTTCTTACTGAATAACTTCCAAAATTAAAGACTGCAAACAGGGTAGACCCAGATCAGACTGCACATAATGTGCAGTCTGATCTGGGTCTACACTGATTGCAATACAATTACTAATAGTAGGGTCATCGCTGATGATTCCTTGAGAATATAATTACAGTGGAACCTCTCTAAACCGGACACCCTGGGAGGTCTCCAGGGTGTCATGCTTAGAGAGGTTTCACAGCAAATCAAGCATTTGATTATTCTGAGCCATCGCTGTGTGCATTGCAATCACGAACATATATTGTCACCTGAGATAAATGACCAAGAAACATCCCATGTGTGTTATTGGTGTCCGGTTTAGAGAGGTTCCACTGTACATGTATGTACATGTACTTTACTTTCTGTCCATCTAATGTGAACGCCACTACTTGTGGGTGGCGGGTGGGAGCATGCGATGGGTAATTTAATGATCGGGGTTCTATGTGAACTATGTAAAATGAATTATCTCCGTAACAAAATGAGCAAGAAACACAAAAATGAGGTGTCGTTTCCAAATAATTATATCATGCCAAAACTGCTGGTATGGTTAATTGTTAGTTTGGACTTTCAGATCCAAGATCGCTGCCATCCATCATCTGAAATATATACTCCATATTGCTAGTGGGAGCTAAGCTAAAACTAATATGTATTTATTACACTCTTGCAAATTATTTGCATGGGTTTTGCTGTGAGAGAAAACCCGTAATCAACTCCTTACAAATAATACACCGTGAGGAGAACACCCGTAATTGCGCGCCTGTTTTCTTGGAAACCACGAGCTACCATGCAAAATGTTTAATTTGTATTACAGTCAAAATAAAGTTATTTGAACATTTGGAAAGGGTTTCGACTAATCTAGAATGTTAATGTGATTGAACACATTCCAAACATGCACTCAAATATATCTGGCTCATAGAAACAGCTGCGTAATTTGGATTTCAAAAAGTTTACATGACGTCACATTTGACGTCACACAACGTAACGTCAAAACGCAGGAAAACACGTCATTGTATAACTATTCATGCGCACAATTCACAATCACAAATCATTGATTATAATCTCAACAATAGACTAAATGTGCATATATATCCGCCGTGGAAGTGTAATAAATAGGATATTCCATCGTATAGGTTTGAATTGCGGAAATAATACACTCGTGTCCGTCGGCGTCCGTGTAAGCAACTCGTATCCTACGCTCACTCGTTGCTCACGCGGAAGCCGACGCACACTCGTGTATTATTTCCCACTATTCAAAATGTATGATGGAATGTCCTCTATATGTTCAGTAATTTAGCATGCCACGCCTACTGGAGGGGATGTGTGTTGGTTTGAAAGTCACTAAGTCCTTGAAATCCTAGATGGCCGCTGTCTGCAATCTTGAACAATATAAAACACAATAGTTCTATGGGGGCGGGGGGATTAAGCTAAATGTATAAATTGTGTGATATTTTTGCTAAGTTTAGCAGACCACACCTATTGGAAGGCTTGTTTTTAGGTTGGATGCTATAAGGATCAGGAAATCCAAGATGGCCACCATATGCCATCTTGCAAAACTGAATATGCAATATTTTTGAGACTGCGTACATGTACAATGTACACACAGTGTGATTTCTCACTAATTTTATCATTCTATATTGGCTTTAAGGGATGTTTTGTTACCTTAGCGATTATCATAACTGCCGACTTTCAATATGGCAACCATATACAACGAATTATATATTGCGCAATAAAAGTTGGTCATTGAGTATGTTGGATGATGAATTATGCACGACAATCCCACAAAAATGTTGGCTTTCATTTTAGTCTACCTGCATATATTAACCTTACTGTGAGATCCAAAATGGATATTGTTTTGTATTTTGAAAATATTGAAAAGAAAAACACAAAACTATAAAGTGATCAAATTTGATAATATATGTTGAGTCGGAATAAAATGAATGTCAAATTGGGACGTTGTTATCACTGGTACAGCAAGTCAATAAAGTACAAGCGGAAATGAACTGTCTTGTTTCATACCTAATTGAATGACTATTTGTTGTTTTTTTTCTGTTATCATAATTTAGGAGTCAAGGTTGTCCAGTATATTCCTATTTTGAATGCATAACACTATGAACTTTTAAACACGATAATGTGTTAAATGTGTGGCTGCTAACCAACTATTTCCAATTATATATATATTATCACACTTAATATAATATATGAGTCACAGTCTGTGACATGTGTGTGGGATAGTGTGTTGCTATCCTCACTTCTTCAGTGTGTTGGTGTTAGAAGCCACCATAACCAGCATCATGCGTCCTTTTGATGAATGTGAATTATCTAAGGAGTGCAACTCCAATGAATACATGCATCAGATGCATGCTTTATATAAGTGTACATAATGATCATCAAAACGAACACATACATACAGATCTATGATTGTAGATAGTGATATGACATTGGATATGAGACTTTAGCTGATGATTCGAAAGTCATGATAAAAAAAATTCAGTAACCATACGATCATATGGGCTAAATTTTTCAGTTATTGCATAAGAAATTGTTTGTGCTACAGCAGTTGTCAGAATCACAATTATTATCAGTATTAACATTGGCATTCTATTCCTGATAGTTTATGCTTAGTTGAGGCTCTGGGAATGGATGATACAAATATAACAATATACATTACGTGTGGTGTTATCGCTTGTCAACCATATAGTGTAATCATATTTTCTATTTATAATTCGAGTTGAGTTGTCTATCCGCTATTAGTTAATTTGAGTTGTGGTCACATTGTCTGTGATGTAGCAATTTCTATATTTCATAAGCATAAATCGGTGATCAAGATATATTTCCACATCAGTTGATGCTGAGAAACATATATAGTTTATATGTTTAATGGTGAACATGGTCAGACTCGGTGTGTAGAAGGGGAGTATGTCAATATGTAATTGTTTTTTTTTTGTTTTGCATGTATTAGTAGTTAGATCATAACTGACTCTTCATTCATGGTAGTTCTACACATCACGTCGTACATACATGTCACCTATGTACTTTGAGAGGTAAGTCGCCATATAAGATGGATTCATCAAGAATGTATAATTGATTTATAATCAAACTAAGTATATCACTAGAGGTGGCTACAAGTTAGGCCCCTTGTAAATTCATCTTAACCATTTTACAGAAATATGATGGACGACCTGCGAGCAATATATATTCTAGCAAGCAACACCCAGCATAACGGTCAGTCAGTGATGAGTTGATGGACAGTTGACGGATACGTATCGGTATAAGTGAAGACCAACATGCAACACATCTTCCACTTTCATTAACTTACTGAGACTCATGTAGTAACCTTAGAAGTCATAATAACATAACACTAGTAGCAATGTGTATGACTTTAAAGATGGCATAATGTCACCGTTTTGAAGTCATGATTTGCCCACGATTGGACAACAAACTGTGTACTTCTGCGTTAACTAGTCCTAATAGTAGATTACTGCATGATTTTTAATACAGCTGATAGTGGCTATCTAAATTGTGTTATTCTTGGAAGGCCAGCATCACAATCAGTATATCTTACCCTAAAATTAAACAATGATAATTAATCCTGTGCTTTTTCCCATCTTCTATCATTGAGAACAGCCACACAATTTTATTCTCCATCTTATTTGGCCTAGGATATATTGCAGTTTATGATTTCTTTCAAGATGGCATACAGAGACAATCTTGGATTTAAAACTAAGTATAATATACAGCCAAGCAATAACAAGTTCTCAAGGTTATACCGGTAACTTATTTATAAGACAACAGATTTGTTGTGTAATTGTAACTTTGTGAAATACTCATTACTTGGTACTTTTAGCCCATATAGCATCTCGGAAATGTTGTATTTTGTCTTTTTGAAATGGAAGATGGTGGCCATCTTGGGTTTTCAAACCCTGATAACATCCAACGTAACAAACAGCCCTTCCAGTAGGTGTGGTCTGTTGAAATTAGCGAAACGGTCACACCATGTACACTTTCAGCTTAATTTTCCTCAGAAATATTTTGTTTTTTATTGTCGAAGATGGCGGGCGGCGGCCATCTTGGACTTAAAGGGCTTAGTGACTTTCAAACCAACACACAACCCCTCCAGCAGGTATGGTATGCTAAAATTAGTTAACATATACACATTAGTTTTACTTTTACCCACTAACATTAAGTATTATATATTTTAAGATGTTGGACGGCGGCCATAAGTGTGATAATATTAATCTGGCAAATAATGCAGTTCCGGATCAGACTGCGCAGATATGTAGGATGATCTGGATCAACACTTGCCACAAACACTATAATGGCTTCTTTACACAATAAAGCATGCGATATTAGGTTTTATTACAAGCAATTAGGCCATAAAATATACAAGCTGGACCAGATTTCTATAAATACATTCAAAGGGAAATAACTAGCTACAATCCTCCATTGAAAAGCTTCAGGAAATAGCATGTACATGAATCATGGGTAATGCATAGCTGCCTGGGGGCCGTTTCACTAAACGTCGATACTAAAATGTTCGTAAGTTCAAAATTATTTCATATTTACTCTATTTTCTTGTAAATACTTATTAGTTTTAAATTTATTGAGCATGCATATGCAGCCTATGCTCAATAAATGTAAATCCATCAATTTAAATGTCCAGACGATCCTAAATTGGCACTTACGAACATTTTAGTCGTACGAAGTTTAGTGAAACGGCCGCAGGCATTCTCTGTGTATGAGCTATCAAATAATTATCAAGGTCCGTTTCACTAAACGTACGACTAAACTGTTCGTAAGTGCAAACGTATGATAGTCTTTACAGGTACATGCCCACTCAGTAGGCACAAACTGTTCTTTATATCAGAGACATCATCTGACATTTTCTGGCACAATAGACATTCATTCACACCATTACACCACGTATTGATTGACATTATCATACATGTTATATCAGACGTAGATTTGCACACTAATATCAGGGGCGATAACCGTGTTTCCTTAGAATGTTAACGGGCATTACTATTTATTCTCTGTATTTATTTGTTGATGTGCAATGATCATACTTTATAATCTGTCGAACAAATTATTGTTTCAGGTGCATTTAATTAGTAGAAATAAATAAAAAATAGCATGCCTCATTTGCATATGAAAATAGCCTGATACCACCGCGAGTCACTATTAGTTAAATATATATTACTAAATGATTATGCCTGTATAGCGAGCGAGCGAGCGAGCGAGCAAGCAAGTTCTTTATTTAAAGAGGTTAACCATGTTGGCGTGCACCAATCTTCCCTAGGGCCCTCTCAACCACAAAAACATATTTACAGTGAACAGGTTATGGCATGTATAAAACAAGTGATGCAACCCAACTGCCACCAGCAACACGTAGCTGGCAAACGTTGGCTTGCTTGCAATACGCAATTTTAACATGATAATTTATGACAAAACCGCGCTTATTGTCTCAGACACGAGCAGGTTGCAGATGCTGACTGACCCGAAACTCATGATCAAATACTGCTCGCATTTCGAATGTTTAATGGAATGCTGTTCCATTTTATTGCACCAGAGTAAGACAGCCCTTACAGATTTTTTGTATATGTCCAATATATGGGAAAGTTATTGGGGACATACAAGTAACATATATGGCACATACAACTTCCTACTATATGGGACATATATGGGACATATATTGCAAATGTTGGGATTTTGTATGCAAATGAGATGTATGTATATATTGATTGAAGCAAATATGGGACATATAACTATAGATTGGCAGTTATATGTCTGGCACATATAACTATTATAGCTTGAGTTGTATGTCATAGACATATAACTCACTTGCTAGTTATATGTCTGGCACATATAACTATAACCTTATGGCAGTTATATGTCTGGCACATATAACTATAACTTTATGGCAGTTATATGTCTGGCACATATAACTATAGTTTTATGGCAGTTATATGTCTGGCACATATAACTATAACTTTATGGCAGTTATATGTCTGGCACATATAACTATAGCTTGAGTTGTATGTCACAGACATATAACTATCACTTGTCAGTTATATGTCTGGTACATATAACTATAACCTTAGTTATATGTCGCAGACATATAACTAGCAAGCTACACATATATGTCTGTGACATATAACTATAACTCAGGTAAGAATATTCAACGTCAGAACTTGGCTTCATGTTAGACTGTTATAAAAAAGGATTCATTGATTGAATGTGGCTTTATGTCTTGGCCAGATTGATTGATTGATTATTGGTGTTTAACAGCCTATCAACAGCTACGGTCATTTAAGGCCGGGTATAGAATGTTTGGGATTGGTAGAAGAACAGTAGCATGCTGAGCTACATACGGCTGGCGCCATTCAACCTATCCATAATGTCTGAGGGAAATTCCCAAAATCTGAACTCAATATTTACAGAAAATATATATTCAGCCCTAAAATCAGAATATTCCTCATTCCTGACCGGGTGCCAGGTCCTTGCCACACCAGTCACTTAGCTCCAATCTTATTTCTTAATGTGGCATAACATGATTTAGCTCTCAAGTATCGAAAGTCAAATTGTACAGGAGGGCCAAACCATGCAAGTCGGCATTCTGGTAAGGACGAACCCCGATCGTTGGATTACCCTTCGCATGCCGACACCTACAACGCACTTCCTTCCTATATGTTCATATGCGGGAAACATTAACGTCAGTGCAACAGCATTATGTACGTCTTTCTGAAATGTATTCACATATAAAAATATATATAAACAGGAAATGAGTCTATCGAACGCGAATGCCACTGGCGGCATATTGAAACGAATATTGTTGAAATGTATGAAGTGGTTACAAAGAAATAAGGTAAAAATATTTCCTAAACGTAAATACTAAATGAAATTTTGTGACCTTGACCTTTGGCGTTAGAAGCCGGGTACATATGTGAGAGTGTATTATGTTGAGGTAAATACTGTTGCCAAATATAGTCGAAATGTATGAAGCTGTTACGAAGAAACGAGGAAAACATATTTGCTACACGCAAATGCTAAACGCAAAAAGTGTGACAGAATGACGGACGGACGGTCCAAACCCTATATGCCACCCGTCTCTTCGAGACCGGTGGCATAATGAATGTTGAAAATGCTGATATGGGCCGCCGGCTGAAAAAATTCACTTACATAAGCGATTTTTGGATTCATATTTTGTTCACACATTTAAAATAAGTATAGTTTTTTTCTTGAGTCAATAATGGCTGCTGCTAAAATGAAGAAATGGCGAACAATGTATGCCCTGATCAGACTTTGTGGATGTGCAGGCTGATCTGGAACTACTCTGGTCGCATATGTCATAAAGTGCCCTTTCTTAGCTGATGCCCGTCTTTAATAAAGGTATTACAAGTATTTATTACATCCCAACGTTTATTACATGGATTTTTTTCGGTTAGAAAGAAAACCTATAATTTATTGTTTATTTTTATCTAACGGTAGCGAGAAGAACTCATTTGTTCATGCCGGATGCGCGCGTACAGTGATTCTTAGTTGCAGGACGTAACTGCTGCATCACACAACCAAGTGATTCTTGGGTACTCAGATCCACTATCATGCAAACTATAATGAATAAACTTTAATTTATGTTGTTGTTTATGAAATCTGAACGTATTTTTCTACATTGATGACACCAGTAAACCGTTTTGTTTGTTTTAATGACGTCACATACACGCACATTTTGGCAGCACAGCCATTCAGGATGAATTTTAGTCATTTGAAATGAAAAACTTACAAAATAAGTGGGAGGGAATGTAATAAATAGGATAATCCATTGTACACCTTTCAATATCGTGAAATTGTCAAATAATACACACCACATGCCACACCAGTCACTTAGCTGCAACCACAAAAGTAATATGATCAGCATTAATCTGGTTACTCTTTTACTGGGGTACGACAGGATTTAGCTCTCAAGTATCAGATGGCCGATTAAAAAATTACAAATAATTTAACGCAAATTTCAGAGTAATTTTATCTTGACCTTGGGCATGGGGGCTGCATGGATGGGCTATATAGAATGAAAATATGGATGGTGATAAAGAAGTATTGAAGTTATTGAGTAGTTATACACTTTAACTCAGATTTAAGAAAAAACACTTTAACGCAAGTTTCTAGGTAATTTGACCTTGACCTTGGGCATGGCCACATGGCTGGACTATTGGATGAAAATATGGATGATGAGGTATGTGAAGTTTCAAGTCAAAGAAGATGAGGTATGTGAAGTTTCAAGTCAAACAGTCACATCGGGTTATGGAGATATAAGATACTGCAAAACTTTAACGCAGATTTTACAAAAAGCTCTAACGCATATTTCTAAACAATTTAACCTTGACCTTGAGCATGGGTGGGCTATATAATTAAAATATGGAATCATGTTTGGCAGCACAGTAAAATTGTCTCAAACTGAGTAGATTCTACTCTGTTGCTGAAACATGATTTTACATTTAGAAAAATGAAAAAAAAAATCAGCAGATGACACAACTCTAATAGGCGAATTCTATCATATGCAATGTTTGAGCATTAGTAGTTGCACAAAATTATTTGTAAATTACCCCAAACCAACGAAATCCATCCACATATCGATATGACACCAACATAATGGCCATCTGTTCAGAATCTGTGTTTTACAGAACTTATATTGAATATTTAAATGTGTTCTGTAAATAATATATTATCCAGGCAAAAAACAGTGATGCAATAATTATGGAAGGTTATTTGAGAGTTCAAATACTGTACAAGTGTGTCATAAGGGGATGTGACTGGAGAAGTGGGGCTTATGGGTTTTCCGACCAGTGTATATCCTGATCAGAGTCTCATCAGAATCTGCACTGTTCGCTATTCCATCAGTGAAACACCTGTCATGCTTTTAACAAGCAATGTACATTGTTATCAGGCTACAGGAGTGTGCTATTGGATCAGGAGCTACACTGGTCAGAAATGCCATAAGCCTCATTTCTCCAGTCACAGCCACATTATTATGAGAAATCATCAAAATGCTTTGATTACAAATACAATATACACTATTTACTCAAAGTCCAAGGGACTGAGGAAATAGTATAACTGAGCGAAAATTTGAGTTAACGAGAGTTATACTATATAGGAAAACATGTAATAATTTCACTTTGAGTTATCAGTATTTTGATTACAGAAGTTTTAACAATAAAAACAATTTTAAAATTTCTCGCATTTCCAGTAAATTTCCACATTTGCAGTAAATTTTCTAAGTTCTCAGATTTCCTGTAAATTTCTCAAATTTCCGGTATGTTCCGCTCCTTTTCCGCTCTCGAAATTTTCTGACTCAATATTTTATAGCAAAAAATGACTAAGTTCTCACTTTTAACTGAATTTCCATGTTTTTTCCATTACATGTATTTCCATGGACAATGTCTGCAGTTTCCATGGACGACGTCCATACTTTCCATGGACATTGTCCAGCAAATTCCAGTGTTTCCGCATTTATTCCATGGTTTCCACAGAGTTTCCGTGGAAATTCCATGATGTCCATGATGTCCATGGAATTTCCACAGAATGTCCTGTATGTCCATGGAAAATCTACAGCCTGAATCCTTGTCTCTCTTGCATGTGAACACTACTTCATCTTCTTTATTAAGCATAGAACATTGATTAACAGACGGCTCTCCGCTGGTGTCAGAAATCTAAATATAATCATATAATGTGTGTGTGCATGTATGTGTGCGAGTACATGATTGTGCTATCAAATAATTTGAAATGCCTTGATGGTTGGCTGGTTGTGAGTATGTGACGGGTAATTCAGCGATCAGCAGTCAGTCTTAACGGAATGCTGACCTACATGGTTTGGCCCTCGTGTACATTTTGGCCCCTGATTATTGAGAGCTAAATCGTTAACCACCAATACTCAACTTCAATTGTTTTTTGTTTAAATCCTCTACTTATTTATTTTAGCAGTGGGTGGTAGGAGGGAGCATGTGATGGGTAATTTAACGATCGGGGTTCATCTTTACCGGAATGCCGACCTACATGATTTGGCCCTCATGTACCGTTTTGGCCCCCTGGTACTTGAGAGCTAAATCCTGTTATGCCCCATTAAGAAAGTAATAAGATTATAGAGCTAGTCCTATTACTTTCGAAGTTGGAGCTAAGTGACTCTGGTGTGGCATGGACATAGCACCAGGTCAGGATATTCTAATTTCAGGGCTGAATATATAATTTATGTAAATATTGAACTCTGATTTTGGGAATTTCTTTCATTTTGGACAGGTTGAATACGGGATAGTCCAACCCGTTGGCCCGGCCTTAAATGACCTTAGCTATTGATAGGCCGTTAAACACCAATAATCAATCATTTTAGCAAATTTCATACTAAAAAAAATATATTTTGATTATATTTTGTAATTTTTTTTGCTTCTATGTAAATAACACATTGGAATAGCTTATCTCAAACCAAACATTTTGATACCTATTTTGCTCTAACTTAATGAACAATGTATTTTGTCGTTTGTATATATTGTTAAAAAACATACTGTTTGGACTTAGTATTTTCTGACTCGAGAAATTTTCCCAGTTTACTGATGAAAGTTCTAAGTTCTCACTTATATGTCTGAACTTTTGGAAAGACAATTCCCCAACATCTGCCCTACATTCGACATATAACTCCCATATAACAGAAATACTAATATGTTTTACACATATAACTCTCCAACATCTCTCCTATAACTATAATTCCATACTCCATTTTAATGGCAGTTGTATGTGTACTATATTGGACATATATGGCACATATGTGGCACATATATGTTTGTGCTTTCAATTTCGGTAAGGGAGACTACCTTTAAATAATTATGTTTTAGGTCTAGGAACATGCAGGGCCTCGTTTGTCATAGATCGTAGTGTTATGTTAGTGTTCTCCGTCGTGTTGATTGCATAATAAAAATGTCACTTAAATATGCGGGAACTAATCCATTGAGGGTTTTGTACATTCTTGTAGCTTTCTACAAAAATACAGTTTCAACAAAACTTAAAATGTTTACTTTGTGTGTACTGAGTGGATATGTACCTTTAAATCTCACATTAACACTGTGTTCTTGTAAACAAGTATCGTACTTACATTTCTTGAGCATAGACTGCATGTACAGCCTAAATTCAATATATGTAAATACATTATTTGAAATTTCCAGACGATCATACGAACATATTAGTCGTACGAAGCTTAGTGAAGCGCTAGCCTTGCCTGATAAACATACAAAACATACTTGTCAGAATAACATACAAAAATCACCCTCCCCCTTTCCTTATTTCACGAAATTCAATCAAGTATTGGTTTTATTGCGAAAAAAGAAAGATCTATGGGAATTTAACATGGGGAAAAAAAGGAGGAGGGTCGAGGAAAAAAATAAATTGACTCTGAAACCTGCCCAGACAGATAGGAAATGATGTAACTAAGAAAACAAAAGTTGGATTTTGAAAATCGGTCCTTACATTCCAAAACTATTTAAAAAAAAATATTTTTAACACATGTTAAAATTCACATCGGAAATTGGTTGTCCCCCCCCCCCCCCCCCCCCCCCCCCCCTCCCCCCCCCCCCCCCCTCCCCCAATAAAATCAATAGTTGATCATACAAAAAAAATGGGATGGTGGCTTTTTGTTATTGATTTAAAGCTACTCACATTTAAATATGTTTTACTTTTTGTGTTTAATAGCCAACCGTTGGTCAGCAGAACAATTGTGGAAGAGACAGTACTAGCAGATTGTAGCACTCCAGATAGTGGTCAGAATTACACCTCTGGAATCGAGAAGAAAAAACAAATAGCAAGATAGCCGTGTTTGGAAGTAAGTTTTGTTCAATGCACCTGTACACCACCACCTGCGCTAATCTTGCCAATATTTGTCAATTGTTTTACTTCAAATACTTAAATATTGTGCTTGAAATCAAGTATCTTGATTGGCTGAGCCTGAGCTGTGCTGCAGTTCAGGCTCAGGCTCAGAAAATCAAACTACTTGATTGCGAGTTGAGATTGCCAATAGATGTTCAGAAACGTGGGCGGCTGGACAAGATTAGCGCAGGCGGTTGTGTCCATGTATGACGCGTCAAAGGAAAAGTGACCAGTTAACACTGTGTATGAAAGATACGGATTTTGAGTTTTTGCCTTTTCTGAATTTCCATACTTTTCTGATTTCAGAAATATGTACCTTCTGTATGTTACAGCTGTTGTAACTGCGATTAATTAAGGACTGACTTTATAGAATATGACCTCCTGTTTCAAATGTAGTAGATCATACATGTGACTGAATATCCGTACGTATATCTGACCCTGAGATTCTTAGAGTATATTATACAGAGCTTTGAGTTGCCATCTCCCCCATTTTAGTTTGTACATGCTATCAGACAGTTTCACCATTTGGAGCGTTTGACACAATACTGAGATAACTGGTCACAAGTCACTGGAATCGATACAGTATGTATGTTAATAGTAATACTACAGGTATATATCTACAGCACTGTGTATTGTTCTTACTGTGACACAGTCTTTATTGAATTCTCAAACATTTTAACAAAGGGTCAACAAACCCTTCATATATCAGACTTTGTATATAAATTTGATGAAAACAAAGCATAGCACGCTGTAGTCTGATGTCTCCCATCATGTTGCACCAACTTTTATTAATGTGTTTGTCATTTTATTGTCAAACGAAATAAGAGGTAAAACTGGGCGATGGCTTGTACACACTAAGATGGCCGACATGGGAACTCCATACACTGTGCAGGATATAGTAAGAAGAGAATGTTCACATGTATGTAATGCTTATATCCAATCACATTTGCGATGCAATTATGCATGAATCATTGGGTGATCAGGGGCCCCACGGGTCCTTAAAGGGTCCTTAAAGGTACATGTCCACTCAGTAGGCACAACGTGTTCTTTATATCAGAGATATCATCTGAGACATTTTCTGGCAAATTAAACATTCATTCATCATTACCCCATGTATTGATTGGCATGATTATACATTTTATATCCGACGTTTTCCAAACTGATATCAGGTTCGATAACCGTGTTTCCATTATATGTTAACGGACATTACTATTTATTCTCTGTATTTATTTTGTTATGTGCAATGATCATACTTTATAATCTGTAATTTTTAGAACTGGTGGAATAGTGACACAATTATACACTTATTACATTCCTATACATAACATTTTGTGCCTACTGAGTGAGTGGACATGTACCTTTAACTGTTCTTTATAGGATTTAAATAAGTTTATAATGGTGTCACTATTCCACCAGTGTTAAACATTACGAGTGTCCCCTATACAGATATAAGCAGTTAGTAATATCTATTTTACTGATAGTGACGCGCGGTGGTATAATGCTATTTTCATATGCAAATGAGGCATGATAGTTTTTATTTGTTTATACTAATTAAATGTGTCACCTGAAAATATAATATTTTCGACAGATTATAAAATATCATCATTGCACATCAAAAAATAAATATAGAGAATAACTAGTAATGTCCGTTAACATTTTAAGGAAACACGGTTATCGCCCCTGATATCATTGTGGAAATTTATGTCGGATATAAAATATATAATAATGCCAATCAATACGTGGGATAATGGTGAATTAATGAAATAAATAATACTTTGTGCCTACTGAGTGGGCGTGTACATTTAAAGCTCAAAATGCAAGCATACCGGAAATAATTAACGGGCCCGTTATATACCTACGGAGCCCCGCATGGTACATGGATTTTTTTTAATAATTCGTTGCAACGAAATAACAATTCGTTCCCTCGAATTAACAATTCGTTCCCACGAAATAACAATTCATTCCCTCAATTTAACAATTCGTTCCCACGAATTAACAATTCGTTCACACGATATAACAATTATTTCTTTCGAATTAACAATTCGTTCCCACGAAATGACAACTCGGGAGACTGCTTGGAGGGTGACTGGCGGTATGCCCTCCGGAATATTTTTGATATATATACCCCATTTTGCTGCGTTCTTGCGCATTTTAGAGCAAAACTATCTTTGGGTTTTCCCCGACGTGAATTCGCCCTTGGATCAGGTATATAACGGGTCCTTATGCTTGTACATGTGTGTGCTATTTGATAAATAGTACACTGGTCCAAATTCCCATAAGTCCCATTGCTCCAGTCACATTTACGACTACCCTACAGTATGGTTTTAAGAGCTCAATAAGGGATCGCAGCTAGTTATTTCCCTTTGCAAATATGTTTATAGACACCCTGTCCTATGATGTTTTTCAGCGTTTATTTCTTACAGAATATCATTACATTGCATTTTGCGAACAGAGTAGACCCAGATCAGACTGCACTCATACACTGATTGTAATAACATTAATAGATGTGAAACTATGAAACTGGCAAATAATGCAGGCCCGGATCAGATTGCGCAAAGTATACTTTGAGGGAGAAATTTTCAATTTAACGATAAATTGAGTAATTTTTATTATATTGGATTTATTACATTATCAAAGCCAAAATGTACCGTGCGTAGCCAGAGTTACGATTCCACTCATAGGCCTTCTCTACAAAATGGCGAATCGGATCTGATTCGCACTTTAGCAGATACATGTAGTTGTGACATATTTGAGATATGTTCCATCTGAATAAAGATTAGTTTTATAAAAGTAATACAAACTAATACTTCTGAAACAAATTTTACCATTGTAGAAGGTCTATACATTTTGTTTGCCTTTACAGAAAATGGATCGCATGTTAACTTTTACATGTTGAAATGGCCTGCCACTGACTGGACCACTTGTTGATTCTAGCTTAAATGTACTTAATTAACGAAAGTATTGGTACATCTTGGAACCTAGCTAAATCGGACACCCTGGGAGGTTCAGGGAGTAGGTTTAGCGACGTTTCATTGTAAATCAGGCATCTGATTATTGCAAGCCATTGCTATGTGCTTTGCGATCATGAACAGGCATTATCACCAGAGATAAATGACCAATAAAGCTATCAAAATTATGATCACATATATTTATTGTTGTCCGCTTTAGAGAGGTTACACTGTAGTTCGAATTTGCAGAACGGAGGAACAGATCGATGGTGGTTCCTATGCACAAAAGACACAGACAGAAGAAGCACATGTACGTTCGGTCAGTTTTATTATAACTATATTGTCCACAGAGTGTAAGGAATGACATTTTGTGGTTGATTAATATACAGAGTACTGTGTATCTGCGGGGTGTGTCCTAGTACAAGTGTTAACCTCACAGCATTACTGAACCATTTTCATTGCACAATAAATAGCAGAAATAATGAAAAACAAATATTATAGCATCTTAACAGAACATCGCATTATACATGTAAAGTTAACACTAACACGTGAGATATCAATGTATGTAGTGCATGCGTAATAAATTTAAATTTCAATTTTCATTTCAGTTTAATGTTTATTAAATATTATGTTATAATTCATTTTATTGTTGTATTCTGTATATCGGTTTACTTCCTACGTTAGTACACTGTGATTAGTACGTAAATGTTCCATTTTATTGTTGTATTCTGTATATCAGTTTACTATTTCTACGTTAGTACACTGTGATTAGTACGTAAATGTTCCATTTTATTGTTGTATTCTGTATATCAGTTTATTATTTCTACGTTAGTACACTGTGATTAGTACGTAAATGTTCCATTTTATTGTTGTATTCTGTATATCGGTTTACTATTTCTACGTTACTACACTGTGATTAGTACGTAAATGTTCCATTTTATTGTTGTATTCTGTATATCAGTTTACTATTTCTACGTTAGTACACTGTGATTAGTACGTAAATGTTCCATTTTATTGTTGACTCACATATTGCCATCAATACATCTTCGTGTAATCTAATGTTACATACAAATTATGTCACTTGTTTAAAAAGAAATATAGACATATACGCATTCCTATTCAGCTTTTCATATCAACGAACTACTTGTAACGTAAATGTCAACCACAATATTTAATACCTTTTACAATAACGTTACGTTGTCATTTTTATATGTTTTCGTGTTCAGTGAACTGTTTTCTATGTTATAACGTATACCGTAGGTATACATATACGTGAAGAGGATATTTAGATTTTATAAAATGCTTTCATTTTCCGCTATTTGATGACATGTGTTGTCTAATGTAATACACACTTAGTAATACACACGTAGTCACCATATAGTAGGAATACTAATATAAGTAACACGTCACACATTCTCACTCGTTCAGAGCGTGATTGATCGGATCATGTCGTCTCAGGCACAAGAAACTGTAAATGTCGAAAGGGTGGACAAGTTAGAAAAACAGATACTGGATCTACAAGACGAGGTGGACGAATTACGAATAGAGCAGAGCAGACAAAAAGAGGAATGTGCACAACTGGAGGAGCGGTTTCAAAACATGGAATTAAAGATAAGCAACGCGCTCGTAAGTGGCATTGCCATGGGAGGTGCGGATAGTTTAAAAGATGTTGGATCACATGATGAAGAAAACACGAAAGTCGCTTTGACAGGAGGATCCAATGGAGGTTCACCCACTACGGCTTCTGATTCCGCTAACCACTCTTCAGATACTGAACCCGATGGGGAACATTTTGACGCAATTATATTTGACATAAAAAAAAACGAAATTGACTCCGTAGAAGCAATTGATGAATTAATAAGCGAGCATACCCCACTCTTATTATTGGTTCAACAATGTCCCCAAACAGTCATGGATATGTTAAATCTGCATGAACAGCGATATAAATATAAATTGAACGGGTTCACCGGTCTGATATATAAAAGGACAGTTAAAATCAAAGACATTCGTCTTAATGAATTATTTGCGGACAATGACGACAGATTAACAAAATTAAAACAAATTACATGGATGGAACAGCTGAAAATGGTCAAGGTTATCCTCCCCAACGACACCCATCCATTCAAATATGAGTTTATTTGCGTGTCATTTCATGGGTTTTGGAATAAAGCTGAGATTCAAGAAGGAATAAGTGGAAGTTTTACGACAGCCGATAAAAAGAAACAAGTCTTTTCTTTAATGCATTGTTTATATGTGGTATCCACTGAGCTAAACATTCCACTGTTGATCGGTGGGAGTTTCAATATCAGCTTGTATGCCATAGAAAAATCATTTGATGAAGAATTTAGAAACAAATTCAAGTTACACAAATACACACCATCTGAGGAACGAAGTATGTTGAATGAGTATTTCATAACCACCATCACCATGGATTTGACACAATGCAAGAAGTTACATAGAGGAGCCAATGCGAACAGATCAACTCGTGACCCCGTCGGAGTTTGCATAAGACATACCTAAAGGGTCATGTCTGAGTGTAAGGTTTGCTGTGTCACGAGGGAACTATTTGAACCCCAAGACCGTAGACCGTAGGCAAACGTTTACCCACGGCTGGACATGGTCGAACGTTACTGTTACAGTTCCGTCCGAAATATCGTGCATTTTAAGCATATATACAGTAGTTTCCGTACTTTGATAATCTGCTCCATTCAAATAGTTAATTTACCCATACATATTCTGGGGCCGCAGTACACGTCGCGTGATGCAGCCGTGTCAATTTCAAAATGTTAGCACGTCTGTTGTGAACTGGGTTGGTGACGTAATGGGAATGTCATGAGACACATGCATTACGTAGGTGTTGGCTTGGCCCAGGAATGATCAGTGTCTACAGCCATGGTCAAACAGCACGCGCTGTAAGTTTGAACAGGCCTGTGAGCGGTTTCGAACAACGGCAGTTATGTAACAATGATGATTTAATGACGGAATGGAGAACAGTGCATATCCTGATCAGTATGTGCGGATGTACAGGCTAACTGGATATACACTGGCCGTAAACCCCATAAACTCCATTTCTTCAGTAAAAGCCACACATTTGTTAATAAATTTCGTGCTAAATCAACACAGCAATTCATTTTGTTTCTTTTTTTTTATCCCCGCAGCATCAAGTATTGAAACTGTATTGAACAGCTGTGTTTGAAATAGCCAGCTCATTTGAAATGTTTGTTATATCATTGCAGTATAATTTCACTACATGGAGGAACTTACATGCGTGATGATTTAATATGATATTTATTAAACGACTTTACTTATTTCATAAGAAACGAGGCTATGCCGAGTTTCTAAGGAAGTCAGCCAACAAGTTTAATAAATAGCATATGGAATCAACATGAATGTTGCATTTTATTTGTTATATAAACACATCATCATAATATGAAGCTGTGCTGATTACCTAGCCCGTTTTCTGCAGCGGGCTCATTTGCATATTTATTACACTAGTGTATTATTTTTTGTATTACGCTGTGTTATTAAACTGTGAAAGCTCATGTTATGCAATAAAGTGTGTTTATTCACTGCGAGACTCTACGGAGCCCCGCAGGTGACGTATAATTATTATTTATTAATTCTTTATTTATTAACACGAACTAACAATTCGTTCCCTCAATTTAACAATTCGTTCCCACGAAATAACAAGGTGTGCACGAGATTTACGGACCTGCGAAAGGTAATATTCACCGAGGTCCGTAAAGCTCGTGTACACCGATTCAAAAGACAACAATTATTTATTATGGTTTTTGCTGAAACCCGACTGACATTTATGTACAAGTTATCTATTGTTGTTGTTTTGCTTTTAAGTGCGACGTAAATTTGTAAGCTTATTACTGATGGGACGATAGTATTTGCGTAGCTTTATTCAATTGGCTGGTAGATGAACCGTGTCATGCTTCCGTTGCGTGATCAGCGATTCGCGCATCCACATGATCCAGGTCAATATCACATTTAGAATATCATTTTCGGACTCGTCGCAATATCATTATATGTCCGCAATCATGTGACCTTCTATTGGGTAATCTCATTGGCTGGAATTCTCAGTCATATAATAATATATTATCAAAAGTTTAGAATAACAGGAGAACTAATTACACCCACATTTTGAAAAAAATGTAACCTGTTTTCGTCAGGGGTGTCCGTTCGTCTGTCTGTCCGTCTATTTTGAATGTGGCTTCCTTATGGTGGGTTGATGCGCGAAATGGATTTCGAATTTGACGTGCCACCGGGTCATATATTGTCTCCATCTTGTAGATATTACATTTTGCAAATTTGCTTCGCAAGAAATAAAAAAATGTTATATTTGCTACATGAATGTGAATTCCGTATTGTGTGTATACATGTATATGCATAATTAATATTTCATTTGACAACAGGGTCATGGATTTGCTCCGCCTTTTCGACTTTGTATTTCGCAATTTTGCTTTGGGAGAAGTAAAACTTCTAAACCGTAGTACCTGGACACTTCATATTTTGTATGTGGCTTTCTTATGGTATGTAGATACGCACACAATGTGCCCGGGCCATAGTTCCGCGTTCCCGGGCAATACATGTAGCTCCGCGTGCCTGTGCAATAGTTCCGTGTGCCCGGGCATTAGTTCCACGTTCCCGGGCATTAGTTCCGCGTTCCCGGGCAATAGTTCCATGATCCCGGGCAATAGTTCAGCAGTCGAATTTTGGCTTAAACATGATTTGAATAACATATTAAATAAATAAATATATTACTGATTTTGCATAACTAAACCGTCTACTGTCTGTTTCACGAAATATGCCCACATTTTACGGCTCTCTCTCTCTTTCTCTGTCTCTCTGTCTGTCTCTCTCTCTTTCTCTCTCACCGGCTATAAAATTACAGATATAAACATGGCTAATGCAACTAATAGAAAAGGTAAGGTAACTATAGAAAATGTTGAAACTTTAGAAGATATATTCAGTGAACACGAATTAAGAATTGGCGAGCAGAATAAAAATGAAAAACTCACACAGCTGGAAGTGGAGATGCAAACTCTACAAATAAATATAGAGCAGCCTGGTGAAACAGCAGGTCTAGATGTGTGTGCAGGCGGAATGAAAAATAAATCTGCATCAGGAGAAATACACATGAAACATAAAACTGAAACTGAAGCCGACTCAGTGAAAGGAGGCATTTCAAAAGGTGGAGCAGATAATAATAACGAAACAGATAAAACAGATGCACCACACTATGACATAATTCTAGTTAATTTCAATGCTGAAGAACGCTGAAAAGCAAAGCAAAGCAGGTGTTGAATCAGTTATATAAAAAAGCATACCCACACCTAGTATTGGTTCAAGAATACAACAAAGGAATACTGGAAAGCAACAATTTGCCAACTTACAAACTGGTTGACTGTGAAACACGACGGTATGAGCATGCTAGTATATGGATCAAACATGCTGGCCTGATAAATATATGGCAGCACGATAGTTACTATTGAAACAATATCGGTCGAAATGATGCGGAAATTGTTTGACGACAACGGAGATATTCTAGAGAAGATGAGGCAATCAAAGTTGTTGGAGCGCATGTGTATGGTCAATGTTACGGACGACTGCTTTCCATTTTCTTTTATCTGCATTTCTTTGCATTGCCGCAATAATTACGATAAAAATGATTACGATAAAAAAGTAAATGTTGACGATCAAAATGATTGCGATAATAAAGCAAAGGTTGGCGATAAAAAGAGAAAATATGAATTAAAAGAAGAAGATCTTGATACATTAATATCCTTTTTACGTCATTTTGTGAAAACTATGAATATTTCGCTACTAGTTGATAATTTTAGATATGAAAAGGTTAGAAAAGACACTGACTTCACGCTACACGACTACGAAACATCCGCAAGTCGAACTGGTAAAGGAACAGCTAAATACAAAGACGAAATTACAAGTTGATAGATTATTTCGTATCAACATCTGACATACGTTTGACAGAAACACAAGAGTTGCAGCAAAGTCTAGGTGGCGACCACGTGTCGTTTGATCACGACCCCGTTGGAGCCTACATCAAACGTGTAGGTCAGACCACTTAACCCGTTTGAATGTGTAGTGTATGAAGAAACGCGATAATTCTTATTTATTACATGAATGTTTTTCCACAGTGTAATACCAGAGTGTAATATAACTATAAATACACTAGTGTAATAAATATGCAAATTAGGCCACTGCAGAAAACATGATAGATAACCACTACATCTTCAATGTATACTGTTATGTATGCAATTCATCTAATCCACCATTTGTGTTGATTTAATATGATATTTATTATACTTGTAGACTGATTTCATAAGAAACTAGGCTATGCCTCGATTCTTATGAAACCAGTAAACTCATATATCATATTAAATCATCACCAGCACAATACTGGGAGTGTACACTACGGTGCCATATAATATGTAATAGCTTGCAATTAAAATTCAAATGTCCTAGGCCACGATCTTCAAAGGTGCATGATCACGTGGTTAGAACAACAACAATGGCTGAAAGTGTTGCAAGCGCGCCCACTCCAAGGTAAGTATTATTTGATATTTTCCTTAATATGCAACATATTTTGATGAAATATTGCGCAGCAAACGCGTCTTTATGAGCTGCATTTTGGTGGTGGTCTCGGGACTTCGGCACATACTTATGTCGTTTTTGCGAAGAATCGATATCCGTGTCAGCAGATACGGAAATCGATTCTTCGCAGAAACGACAGACGTTGGGGGCAAAGTACAGACCACCAAATGTAGCTTAACAAGACGCCTTTGATGCGCCAAATTTCATCAAAATCCGTTATATAATAAGGACAATTTAAAAGAATACGTACCTTGAATCGGAGGCGTTTCTGGAAGGTTCAGTAAGTGTTGTTGTTGTTATAGTCACGTGATCATGCACCTTGGATCTTGCATAGCAGCGATTATTCCCTTTCTGACCAATGTACATAGAGCATACCAGACAGTGAGTCTACTGTCTGGTTCACGTTTTGCTGCCGACGATTGTTTGGCCATTAAGCAAATTAAATCTTATTTTTTGTTAGACGTAAATACTTTTTCATAAATAACAAAAAAGTTACCCTCCCCATTTTGTTTTATTTGATGAATTTTGTCAAATATTTATTTTCCTGCGAAAAGAATATTTTCCTATGGGAATTTAATCTGGGGCTAAAATAGATTGTATGCCTCGATTTTATGCACCCACACACCTCTACCCACATATTTCCCCCATGTTAAATTCCCATAGGAATATCGTCAATCATCAATATTTTATGGAATTTCATCAAACACAAAAATATTGGAGAGGGAGACTTTTTTGTTATTGGTGAAAAAGTAATTACATTGAAATATTTTTTAGATTTAATGTGATTGATAGACAAAGGTTCGTCGGCAGAAAAAACGTGGAACAGACAGTAGTATCGTTTGATATTAAAGGTCACATTAACATGTTTTATATTTTGTAAATAATACAATTTCATAATATGAACTAAATGTTGCAAACTGCATGTAAAAATAACAATATTAAAAAAGTTACAGGATTCAGCAAAATAATTAGCTGAAATATGCGTGTTCCACTGTGAGGTCATAGAAGATCAATTATTTATTTATATTAAGTCTTAAGCGATTTTTTCTCATTTTTTTATTACATGAACTTGATAATTTATGATGAAATAACATGAAAAATGTAAAAAAAGTTTTTAATTTTATTAAAACTTTTTTATTGGGATTTACAAAATTTAGTGGTTAGTGTCGTGAATGGGAAAAAAAGCGTTTCCTAAACGTTGCCAGATATGTTTTCCCATTCACGACACTAACCTAATATTCTCTATGTTCACACCGTTTTACACATGTTATGTAGTAGATACGTATCTGTTTTATTTAAAGGTGCATGCCCACTCAGTAGGCACAACATTTTCTTTATATCAGAGGCATCATCTGGGACATTTTCTGGCAATATAAATATTCATTCACCATTAGCCCACGTATTGATTGACAATTCATTCGTTCCCACGATATAACAATTCTTTTCCTCGAAATAACAATTCGTTCCCACGATATAACAATTCGTTAATTCGAGGGAACGAATGAACAATTTGTTACCACGATATAACAATTCGTTAACTCGAGGGAATGCATTGTTAAATTAATGGAACGAATTGTTATTTCGTGGGAACGAATTGTCGATTCGAGGGAACGAATTGTTAATTCGTGGAAACGAATTATAACATCGTGGAACGAATTGTTAATTCGTTAGAACGAATTGTAATATCGTGGGAACGAATTGTTAATTCGAGGGATTAACGATTCGTTCCCACGAAATGACAATTCGTTCCCTCATCGTTCCCTCAATTTAACAATTCGTTCCCTCGATTTCCCGTGGGAACGAATTGTTATTTCGTGCGAACGAATTGTTAAATTTAGGGAACGAATTGTTATTTCGTGGGAACAAATTAATAAAAAAAAGAAGTTTACGTCCCTGCGGGGCTTCGTAGTAATATGATGTACTCTTTAGACACAAGGGTTATATGGCGCTCTGCCTGTTGCTAATGACATTTACATGAGGGTATCTTATCTAGTTATGTTCCTTTGAATTTATTTATACATGTAGACATCCTGCCCAACATGAAAATTCAATCGCATTTATTTTTTGCAAAAAGGGCGACTGTGTCTTGTTTTTTCCTTTAAATGAGCATTGATGGTGTTTTCCACTGGCGTTGATCCAGATCATCCTATATGTTTGCGCAATCTGATCCTGGACTGTGTTATTTGTCACATTCATATGTTCATACTTATTATTAATGTTATTGAAAACAGTGTATACTAAGATAAGACTGCACAGTTGTGAAGTCGGATATGGGTCTACTCTGTTGGCAATCTCAATTTTAGTACATTTCAGTAAAAAATAAACGCTTAAATACAACACGGGTCAATATCTCTATAAATAGATTGCCAAAGGGAAATAACTGACTACGATCTACGATCTTGATTGTACAGGTGCCCGTAAATCTTGCCAATATGTCAACGTTTCTGAACATTTATTGATGATATCAAATTGTAATCAAGCAGTCAGATTGGCGGAGCATGAGCTGTAGAACAGATCAGGCTCAGTCGAACAAACGACTTGACTTCAAGCACAATAGGCAAGTACAGTCGACACTCGTTTACTCAAAATCCTGGGGGCCGTTTCACTAAACTTCGTACGAATAAAATGTTCGTAAGTGCACAAATATGACAGTGTGTAAATTTCACATTAACAATGTTTTCTTGTAAACAATTATTGGATTTACATTTATAAATGTAAATCCATCAATTTACTGACGATCTTAAATTTTCACATTTTAGTCGTACGAAGTTTAGTGAAACGGGCCCCATGGGACTGAGGAAAATGCATCAAAATAAGGAACAATTGAGTTAACGAGAGTTAGTATATAGAAAACACTTGGTTGGGACCAAGACTTTGATTTTGACTTATCAGTAGTATGACTGAAGAGAGTTTGAGGTAACGAGTGTAGACTGTATTTTAACATAAAAAGAAATTAAAATATTGGCAAGATTAGCGCAGGCGATGGTGTACCTACACGTGCGTGTTTCTTCCGAGTTTATATGTCCTGTGTGGCGTTTTGGTTTGACTCTCGTTTTGGCCCAATTTTGACTCAGTTGGTCCAAGTTTGACTCACGTTTGGCCCAAGTTGGTTTGACTCACGTTAGGCACACGATTGACTTATGGTTGACCCACGTGTGGCTCACATTCGCGCTGCGATTGCCAGAAGACCAGTAGCATATTTCACCAACATTGCAAAGTATACCTTTCTAGCAAAGTATACTTTGAGGTAGAAATTTTCAATTTTAGGATAAATTTATTAATTTTTATTTTTCTGAATTTATTACATTATCACAGACATTTTGGCTTTGATAATGTAATACATTCAGTACAGTAGCGCTTTTCTGCAGGTCAACTATACGTACTATACCAATACTATACGTATACTATACCAATACGATATGTTTTCTATACGATATGCATATAGTATAAACGTACGGTATGTTTGTACCGTACATACCAACCAATATCGTATAGATATACCATTCAAATCGTACGTTTATACGAGTTGTATACATGTATATAATTCTGGTACGTTTGTATCGTACAAACATACCAGATTATGGTATATTCATACCATATCCGTACGGATATATCGTATATACGAACGGATATCGTATGTTTGTATAATATTCGTATAGTATGTTTGTAATATACGATGATACGGTACAAACATACCAATATTATATGATCATACGATATGCTCATTAAATATACCAATACTATACGATTACGATATGTATACGATATTAGTATATACAAATAGGTAAGGAGCAGAAAAGCGCTACTGTATAATATTTCTGCATACTTATAATCATCTAATATATGCATTGTTAGTTCTATGTGAAATAATGCGTTTCGGGGAAAATAAATGATTACTCCCTCAAAGTAAACTTTGCTAGAAAAGTATACTTTGCAATGTTGGTGAAATAGCAGTAGCGCTTTTCTGCTCCTTACCTATTTGTATATACTAATATCGTATACATATCGTAATCATATAGTATTGGTATATTTAATGAGCATATCGTATGAACACATATTGAACACATTCCAAACATGCACTAAAATATATTTGGCTCATAGAAACAGCTGCGTAATTTAGATTTCAAAATGTTTATATGATGTCACATTTGACGTCACACAATGTAACGTCAAAACGCGGGAAAACACGTCATTGTATAACTATTCGTGTGCTCATCACAATTCATTGATTATAATCTCAAAAATAGACTAAATGTGCATATATATCTGCCGTGGAAGTGTAATACATAGGATATTCCATCGTACATATACATGTTTGAATAGCGGAAATAATACACTGGTGTCCGTCGGCGTCCGTGCAAGCAACTCGTTCGCTACGCTCACTCGTTGCTTACGCGGAAGCCGACACACACTCGTGTATTATTTCCCGCTATTCAAAATGTATGATGTAAAATCCTCTATATTATAAATAATTAATTATTATGAATAATGAATCATTATTAATTATGTATGTTACGCTTAATGAATTATTATGAATAATGAAGTTATTTGGGGATGAAAGAGTTAAGGACTATATGCCCATGGACTAGTGGCATGTTAACCATGATTGTTGCTTTTATTTGTTGTATATAGTGGAATCTCTCTAAACCGGACACCCTGGGAGGTCCCCAGTTTAGAGATGTTTCACTGTAAATCAGGTGTATGAACATTCTGATACGTATTTGTGTGATTTGCAATCGCAAACATACATTAACATCTAGACATGCAAAAAGCAAAAGTATTTGTAGTTAGATTTAGTCAATTTGTATAAATATAAAGTTACCAAACTATATGTATGGCTGCAAATGTGTTTTTTTTGCGTTCTGCATGAATATATGATGATGATATAATGTATACATGTAACGCAAACACATTATTTTTACTCAGATTTTAGTTACTTTGTATAAATATAACCAGACCATACTATGTCTACAACATTAATGTTGTTTGTGTGTTTTACATGATGATATGATGATATAATATACTGTACATGTTTAAACATTAGTCAGGCTTTATAAAATGGAACCTCTCTAAACCGGACACCCTGGGATATCCCCAGTTTAGAGATGTTCCACTGTAAATCAAGCGGATGACCATTCTAATACGTATATGCGTGCTTTGAAGTCATGAACATACATTAACTTCATTAGGCTTTATACAGTGGAACCTCTCTAAACCGGACACCCTGGGATATGCCCAGGGTGTCCGGTTTAGAGAGGTTCCATTGTAATTAACCACTCTATGAACATTTTTGTCATTTTCCATCATGTACAGACTCGAAAATAAATTGCAATGAAACGGATCTAAATTAAACAAAATGGGGTTGCCAGGCTGTCCGGTTTACAGAGGTGCATACTGTAGTCACTTTAGTTAAACAAGTGAATAATGACAACAAATTTGTGTGGTGGTTGGTCGGGCAAACGCGACGGCGTAAATTAACGGTAGAGGGTCCTCCTTATTACATAGGAATCACGATTTGCCTGGTTTGGCCCTCAGGCACGTTTTTATCTTTGGCTGTTGTGTATTTGGGAGTTGAATTGGGTTATTCCCATTATAAAAGTAGTAAGTTTATTATACTGATCCTACTGCTTTCGGGAGGGGGGGGGGGTGGGGGGGGGGGGGGGGGGGGGGGCGGGTGCAAGTGATTCTGGTGTGGCGAGGACCTGGCATCTGGATTATTCTGATTTTATTGTAAATATTAAATAATCCCCTCAGGTAATATATGGGAGTTAGTACTAAACCCAGTGACCAGGCCTTAAATGACCTTAGCTGTTGATAGGCCGCTAAGCCCCAACAAACAAACAAACAAACACATGTTTTGTGTTCTACATGTTGATATGATGGTTTGATGTTCTTGTTTAGACATGTATAATATGCTTGTTCATTCATAGACATATACATGTGTATAATTGAGACACGCCACGTGATTTTGTTCCTTCGGACGCGTAATTTCATGAAATACGTTTAAAAAAAATAGAATACTGATCTTCCGTAAATGACGTCAAAGGTTGACAAAATTGTCAAGAGTACATGTACATGCGGTACTCTGAAAATGTTGTCAACTTTTTACTTTATTTCTGAAAAATATTGTAACTTTTAAACATATTTAATGCAATTACGCAGATGTCCGAACTTTGAGATACAAAATCACATAGGGCGTCTCATATATAGCCCAGAGTGTATATGTCATTACACGGACCTCCGTATTGCGCAACAAATATTGTAATACGTATGTAAAATATCGAATGCCTTATATCCTCTTTTATTGTTTGGGAAACATGTACATCAGGGACCCGTTTTCACTAAACTTCGTACGACTAATATGTTCGTAAGTGCAAATTTAGGATCGTCTGGAATGTTCAGTTGATTGATTTAAATTTCTTGAGCATAGGCTACATATGCAGCCTATACTCAATAAATGTGAATCCAATAATTGTTTACAAGAAAACATTGTTAATGTGACATTTACAGACTATCATCAGGTTGCACGTACGAACATTTTAGTCGTACGAAGTTTAGTGAAACGGCTCCCTGGTTATTGTGAACTTTAATATTGTACACATGTTATTTTAAACGGTGTTGTCAAATGTGGAAGTGCATCGTCTCATATAAGTGTGTATTGCATGGCAACTGTGCATATGTATTACCTTCTTTGTGGGTGGCAGGTGGGAGCATGCGATGGTAATTCAACGATCGGGGTTCATCCTTACCGGAATACCGAATGGAGACCTCGTTTGGCCCTCACGTACGTCATTGGCATTTTGTATGTGACAGTTGAATCTGGTTATACCCCTTATGTGAGTATTACGATTATTCGTAATCGTATTTTAGGGGAAAGGGCCAAGTGACTTTGGTGTGGTATGGACCTGGCACCAGTTCAGGTTATTCTAATTTCAGGGCTGAATATATTTGTTCTCGATGTAAATATTCCGTTCTGATTTAGGGATTTTCCCCCCAATGCAGCAGGTTAAAACGGGATCGAACCCGTTTGCCCGGCCTTACAAGACCGTAGCTGTTGATAGGCCGCTAAACACCAATACACAAACAAAACAAAAACCTTATTTGTGTCTGTGGCTGGATAAATGGGGCTTATCACTTTTGTGACCAGTGTAACTTCTGATCAAATATCACACTCCTGTAGACTGATGACGATCTTCTTACAAGCAGTGTTACATTCATGGAATGGCGAACAGTGCAGATCCTGATCAGACTGTGCGGAGCACAGGCTGATCTGGATCTACACTGGTCGAAAAACCCATAAGCTCCATTTCTCCAGACACTGCCACATTTAGAAAATCCATCACGACAAAACAAGGCTTATTGAACCAATTAGGACATGGTAATTATAATAATTCCACCCCACCCACACCCCCTCCAAACAAGTATTTCATGGACTATTTCTTGTTAAAGGTACATGCCCACTCAGTAGGCACAACATGTTCTTTATATCAGAGACATCATCTGAGACATTTTCTGGCAAAGTAAACATGCATTCACCATTACCCCACGTATTCATTGACAGTATTATACATTTCATATCTGACGTAAATTGCCACACTGATATCAGGGGCGATACACGTGTTTCCCTAAAATGTTAACGGACATTACTATTAATTATCTGTATTTATTTGTTTGATGTGCAATGATCATACTTTATAATCTGTCGAAAATATTATTTTCAGATGACGCATTTGATTAGTATAAATAATAAAAAAAAATACCCCATTTGCATATGAAAACAGCTTGATACCACCGCGAGTCACTATCAGTAACATACGTAGCGGGCACTCGTAATTTTTAGAACAGGTTGAATAGTGACACACTTATACACTTATTTAATTCCTATAAAGAACAATTTGTGCCTACTGAGTGGGCATGTACCTTTAATGTTAACCTTGTCAATTTTAGTTTTGAACGTACGAACGTTTTATTCGTACATGCTTACTTTCAGAGCATGTTCTTTGATGTTTACCCACATCAGGCAGTGTGATTGGTCGAGGCTGAGCACAGCACAGTTCAGCCTCGACTAATCAGTCTTCCTGAGAACGTTGCATAAGGATCAACGGGACACTGGTTGTCTTTATCGGGTAACATCTGCGCATTGAGCGAATACATGCCTATCGAAATATGTGATACATACTGCAGATACACTGTTCACAAACGCAATACGCATTCATTGGAGGGTTGCATTATAAATAATCGTATGTAATTAGTATGGAATCGTCCTGGTGCCAATGTTAAAATATCTCCTAATTATGAGTTAGTATCTAATTAAGAGACAAAAAAAATTAGCATTGACACAGATAGTAAGTCCTAATTATGAGATAGTATCTCCTAATTAGGAGATAATAAATTAGGACACCGTAAGTCCTAATTAGGAGATAATAAGTCCTAATTAGCAGATAGTAAGGCCTAATTAGGAGATACTAACTTAGTGTCTTCTAATTAGGAGATAAAAATATTTTAGCATTGGCACCAGGACGCTTCCATAAATTGGTGTGTTTCTTTCTATTATATATCTTCTTAATAAACATATATTCCTAAATGTATGGTCGTCAGTTTTCTGTTGCAATTTCACGGTGACGCTATAGTAGGGTCATTTCCGAGGATTCCGTGACTAAAATGTTCCTCCCGTTAAAAACGGGACATACAGTGGAAACTCTCTCAACCGGACACCCTGGCCCCAGGGTGTCCGGTTTAGAGAGCTTCACTGTAATTAAGCACTCTATGAACAATAGTTTTCATTTTCAATCATGTACAAACACGACAAAAGAATAACAGTGAAATCCATCTAAATTAAACAAAATGGTGTCGCCAGGCTGTCCAGTTTACAGAGGTTCTACTGTATTACGTGTTCACCTTGTACGGGCGGCGGGCTTGCACAGCTTGTACACGTAATAACTACTTGGCGGATCATAACCACATTCGGTATACATATTTATCAGGGCAAGACAAAGATCACTATTGATTTTCAAAGCAAATCGATGACTTATCTTCCCTTGGTGGCCATTTTTAATGTTCGCACTCTGTATACTTGTTCACGCAATAACCAGATACCTATAACGTGAAGGCAAATAAGACACCACATTATGCAAAGAAAAACGTATCTCCCCCGCTTATCACAGTTTCTGATAGCATGTACATGTGCTTTAATACAATGCGTGTTTTAAGAATGTGATCAAATAAAATATTGCGACTGATTTGTATTTGTCATTCATTTCATACAATTGGCTTTCTATGGCAGCTTAAAAGTGACATGCGTAATTTATTTTCTATCTCGTTCCCACGCCATAGCATCTCATTACCGTGACATAGGATCTCGTTTCCACGAGATAGCATCTCGTTCGAACGACATAATCAGCCAATAGTAGAGCAGATATTACTCCACCATCTTGGATGACAATGGTGCTACATTCTGATTGGCTGAATATGTCGAGGTAACGAGATACTATGTCGTAGGCACGAGATGCTATATCCTGAGGAACGAGATATAAAAAAATGCGTAGCTGCCGTAGCTTTCACAGTTTAATAACACAGTGTAATAAAAAATCATAATACACTAGTGTAATAATCATTAAAATGAGCCCGCTACAGAATCAATACAGCTTTACATTATGATGATGTGCTTATGCAATAACTATAATCTAACATGCGTGTTGATTTGATATGATATTTATTAAACGCGTTGACTGATTTCATAAGAAACTCGGCATAGCCGAGTTTCTTATGATATCAGTAAACGCGTTTAATAAATATCGTATTACATCATCATTCATGTATGATCCTCTAATAACTGAGTATGAAGCAAAAACCACATACACGAGTCCTCATCTGAGAGATACGGCCTCTTTAAAGTACATGCCCACTCAGTAGGTTATACTATAGGGAGACAGATAGTTTTGTATATTCTGTACATATGTCTTTTTCTGGCAATATAAACATTAATTCACCATTACCCCACGTATTGATTGGCATTATCATATATTTTATATCAGACCTAAATGTTCACGCTGATATCAGGGGTGATAACCGTGTTTCCTTAAAATATGAACGGACATTGCTATTTATTATTTGTATTTATGTTTTGGTGTGCAATGATCGTACTATATAATTTTAAAACATTATTTTTTCAGGTGACGCATTTAATTAGTATAAATAATTAAAAATTATCATGCCTCAGTTGCATATGAAAATAGCCTGATACCACCGCGAGTCACTATCAGTAAAATAAATATTACTAAATGATTCTATATGAATCATGGACACTTATACTTTTTAGAACTGGTGGAATAGTGACACAATCATACATGGACACTTATTAATTCCTATAAAGAACGTTTTGTGGCCACTGAGTGGACATGTACCTTTAACCCTTTCAACCCTAAGTAACTGGAATGGATTTTGATTTGCTAATTTTGCAACCAATCCAATAGTCACAAAATGATTTTCAGACTAGTCCATTATGAAAAGTGGGTGTTAGTGTTCTTAAAAATATTAAAATTACTTGCAAACTGTGCAGATCATGATGACATGGCTCGTTACGAGCCGGCTCATCGGGATCTACACTGTTTGCCAATACCACTATACTGGCATGTGGTTTGTGAAAGGGTTAATACAAACTTTCTTTCTAAATGTGGTATAGTATTTTCATGTTTACAACAAACTACGTGTTAATACATTTAGTCTTTGCCATCGTTACTCGACGAATGAAAGCATAGCCCTTCCGTCTTAATTAAACACATATTTCGATAAACACAAAATTCAAGACTGTAGCAAAAATTTCAGCAAGTGCATATTTTTTCACTTTCTGTCACCGACTATTATGCGAGAATGGAAAGCTGTCGTCTGCTATTGTTTCATATTCTTTCCTTCCTCTAAGTAAAAACATGGTTTGTCAGCATTTAGAATCATTTCCATCGTTAATGATTCTAAAGTTCCGTCAAACCAGGTGTTCGATGAGAAAAAATGGAAAATAAACAGCAGACGACAAAGTTTAATTTAGCATTGTCACATGACTGCCGTTGTTCGACACCGCTCACAGCCGTGTTCAAACGTACAGCGCGTGCTGTTTGACCATGGCTAGAGACAATGCTCATTCCGGGGCCAAGCAAAAACCTACGTAATGTATGCCTACGTAATGTAACGCGCCATTACGTCACTATACCAGTTCACAACGGTCGCACTGAAAGTGTGAAATTGATGCGGCTGCATCCGTGACGTGAACAGTGGCCCCGGAATAGGTATACTGTTATGTTAATAAGCTGTTTGAATGGAACGGGTTATCAAAGTACCAAAAGTACTGCATATATGCTCAAATTGCATGACACGACTGAAATGTAACAGTAACGTCCATCCGTGGGTAAACGTTGGCCGTGCCACTTGGGAACTGTTTGAACCCGCGGCCTACGGTCTTGGGGTTCAAACAGTTAACTCGTGCCACATAACACGTTTACCCACGGCTGGACATCTTATTGTAAGAGTTAACATCAACTGTTTGACATGCCGCCAAACCAAGTTTTAGATGAGAAAACTGCAGAAAAAAATAGAAAATGTGTTCATAGGGCAAGGACGCCCCCAGCTGCAGCATTGATAGTAAAATGGCATCGTTATTAGTAAACTAATCCCTAGACAGACACTGTGGGCAAATAGTATTGATATTGGTGAAAGAGTTAATGAATTATTGAGAAAATATTAAAAACTTAAAGGCATTTGCCTTACAAACAAGGTGAACATAAGTCCCCAGTGACATTGACCTTGGTTGTTCGGGCGTGGGTCGTATGCGAAACAAGGCACCATCCCTAGAAATTACAGTGTGGGTAAATATTATTAAAATTGGTGAAGTTAAGGCGTTATTGAAAACTGAAACGAATTTGCCATACGGACGCACGAACGGACGGACAGGAGTAAAACATAATCCCCCCCCCCCAATAAATTGGTGAGCGGGATACAAATATACAGCAGACGAACACATTTATTTCAGCCGGGTTAACATCAAGCGATTGGGGAGCATAATATTAGACTTGCCCGCAGCATAGCAACCCGAGTGTGTTTTCACACGTGCACTCATAACAATCTGACGTTATGAACGTCCCGTCTCCCGCCAAGTATTTGACGTCATTGTACTCACATATGTTACGTAACTCGCCGTCCACTGAAAACACAAACAGTTAGCCCTTTGCATACTGAAGACACATATATTGTTTGGTTCAATATTTTAAACAGATCCAGACTAGATAAAATGTAACCATTTCACCCGAAGTAACTGGAATGGATGTTGATATGTTAACCAACCAATCCAATCATCTCAATATGGTTTTCAGACGAGTCCATGTATGAAAAGAGGGTATTTCTTGCTATCAAAAAAATGAAATTTATTTTCAAAATGTGCAGATTCTGGTGAGGCGGCTCGTCACGAGCCGGCTCATCTGGATCCGCACCGTTTGCATAAACCGCTATAGCGGGCTTCCGGGTTCAGAGGTTAAGTCGTATTGCTATCTTTATCTGGCGAGACAGTGGAAAATAAAATAAAGATCAAAGTACTGAAAGTACTGAAATATGCTATCTCCACAAAAACTGATCACTTGCGGAGCTAGAGACTGAAAGTTGCATATTTTCTCAATAAATATCCAGAGGCAAATGTACTGTGATGGTGCAAAGGCATTCCCATCTATACGTTTTCTCTGGAATAAGTTACTGTTTGAAATTCCTGGAAAAAAGTGTACTGCTACCTAACTATGAGAACTAAAGATAATAGCTGCTGTTGTATTCATACGCACAAAATGTCTCGATTCGTATTTTCCAGAATTTAACTGATAGACTGAGCACAAAACTGTAAAACTATAGAGAATAGTATAATAGTTACATCTTTGATACTTTTTCCAGTTTTGTTTCTGTTTTTACACAGCACATGGGCAATGTATCGACATGAGGATGTGATAACACAGTTAGATCACGTTCGTCCGCATGTACGATCGATAATCCACTCGCTAAAGCTCGCGGATTATCTCCTCGTACATGCGGACGTACCATGATCTAACTGTGGCTGTGATCAGGCTACAGAAGTGGGCTATTTATGGAAGCGTCCTGGTGCCAATGCTAAATATATATTTATCTCCTAATTAGGAGATACAATCTCCTAATTAGTCTTAGTATCTCCTAATTATGACTTACTATCTTCTAATTAGGAGGTAGTCTCTCCTAATTTGGAGATAAAACATGTTTTACATTGACACAGATACATGTAGTAAGTCCTAATTAGTAGATACTAACTCCTAATTAGGAGTTAGGAGATACCATTGGGAGATATTAAATCCTAAGTAGGAGATAGCACTTACTAATTAGGAGATAGTAACTCCTAATTAGGAGATACTATCTAATAATGAAGACTTAGTATATCCTAATTAGGAGTACTATCTCCTAATTAGGAGTTAAGAGATACAAAATATTTTAGCATTGGAACCAGGACGCGTCCGTGGCTATTTGATCAGGATCTACACTGGTCACAAATCGCATAAGCCCCATTTCTTCAATCACAGCCACACTGAATACGAGCTTCGTATGATTTACCTATCAATCGTTTTGTCCATCGCTGGTTTCATAAAACATCCCCGGCATTGTAATCCGCAAACTCCGATAACCACAATACATACAAGTCCGCGAAAATTCATGTTACCACGTGATCGTAGGTAAAGACAGAACAATTCAATGATATATGGTCAACCTAGTATATGCGTTGTCTTCAACTGAACTGACGACACGCAATGGGGGTGCAAGTATCGCTAAAACATTAAACTGACAACCCACGGTTTTTGTATACGTGACATAATTGGTGCTTGGTGCTTGGTGTACACGCGGTACGTAACCATAGTGGGTATAGTACGCCACGAGCTCCTGTTTTAATACCCGTTTCACTACATGAAAAAATGCAAGTTTCTAAGATATGAAAATGTTTTGTATATTAGTCCACTTGGCCATGTTTACAAACGTTCACCGTATGCACGTCTAACAATATTGTTATTCATGTGTATATTAAATGTATGCATATCTGCGTATGGAGTGCCCGGTACTAACCTGCTTATAGAGAATACCAGGCTAGTGTCTTTTGATATCAAGTTTATCAGGCAAGGCTAGGAAACGCGTAGGAATTCCGAGGCTTGCCGAGGTCTTCCTACCGTTTCCGAGCCGAGCCTTATAAACTTTATATCAAAATACACTAGTCTGGTATTATATTTATCAGGTAACGTTTTATGCTCGAAATTACCACAGATGACGTCGTTATCTTTGGACAGAACGAGGACTTGTTTACGTTGTGTCCTTACACTGACGTCATTCGGTCACGTCACATGACGTCAACCGACCAATGTAACGTCAGTTTTCACTTTGTTGTAACCCGGATGTTGATAGCAGGTCAATGCTTGATACAACACTATGTTATCAGTCAGTACGTATTCGGTCAATACAGGGCAGGTTACCTGATACATAACTTTATATGAGTTATCTAACGTTAAACATATGGACCGTCATGTCAATATTGAACAATTTATACAAGTGTATGTCAACAACGATCGCATATTACTTAACTGGGCCCGGTTGCTCAAAGCTTATGTAGCTAAACAGACTGTTAAATCCTTAGCATTGCTAAGGATTTAACAGTCTGTTAAGCTAACAGAGGTTTTGAGCAACAAGGCCCTGATTATTAACATAGAGAACAAGATGCGCAAAGGAGACCCATATTTCAATGTCAAAAATAAACTAGCGCAATAAATACTTCATAATAAACGAATGACACAGTGGTGATTGCGGCGCCTTCAGCGCGGTGCATATATGCACTCCACGACCTGTAGCCGATTTCATCAACATTGCAAAGTATACTTTTCTAGCAAAGTATACTTTGAGGGAGTAATAATTTATTTTTCCTGAAATGCATTATTTCATATAGAACTAACCACTGCATATATTTGATGATTAAAAGTATGCAGAATTATTATACTGACTTTATTACATTATCACAGCCAGAATTGCTGTGATAATGTAATAAATTCAGTGCAATAAAAATTGATAAATTTATCCAAAAATGGAAAAATTCTCCCTCAAAGTATACTTTGCAATGTTGGTGAAATCGGCTACAGACTGTGTATCCTATGTGTATCCTATGTGTATCCTATGGATGGAGTGTGTTGGTTGGCAATGTTGGTGAAATCGGATACTGGTCGTGGAGAACATATATGCATATATGCACCACGTCGATGAAGTATGCGACAGCGGTCCTAAGAGCAAAGCAACAGCCTATACACTACATAAGATAAAACAAAGGCACCACAAATAACTATTTCCCTATGAACTAGCGAGAAGATAACAGCAGGAATAAAATCAAATCATAATGAAGTTCAGTACACGAGAACATGATAACAAGGATGCCGCTTTGGAATGGAACCAAGCAGTCCAATTGGTTGATTAACTTGGTTAGCGAACCGCAGAATGCTTCCTGCATACCTGGTTGCCATGCCTCAAAATGACAGCAACATACAAGGCAAACAAATGATTAATATAAAGTGCGAAACGGACAGAATAATCACAACAGAAACAGAGTATACATGAAGTGAACGCTACTAATGTAAATATAACTATTAGACAAGAATGTTATATGATGACACAAAAAGCGACGACAGTTACATTGTTCAGCATTTTCATATTAATCTATAAAACTTAATGATGTTGTATATATGGTTGTGTCTTATGCGTATTGATGTCTACAAGTAATCGATAGTCGCTTTCACGAAACCTGCCCAAATGTTACGGCTATATAAGTAATGCAAAAACAATTTATTTTTCGATAATATTAAATTATAGCAAAATTTAAGAATGAGCCTACTTTTTATTTTGTGAAATTTGGTCCAATATTGATTTTATTTCGAAAAAATAATTTCCCATGTTAAATCCCCATAGACATCTTCACATAGTGAAGATGTCTATGGGAATTTAACATGGGGAAATTTTTTAGAATTTCAGAAATACTGAACCGATTTTTTAAATGTAACTTTTGTTTTCTTAGTTAGATCATTTCCAAGCTATCTAGCTAGATTTTGGAGTTAATTTGCAAAAAAAAATTTTTTGACTCCTTCCACAACTCATCTACCTCTTTATCCCCCATGTTAAATTCCCATAGAGAAATCAAGTTTTCGTAATAAAACCAATATTTGACCAAATTTCACGAAATAAAAAGAAGGCTCATTCTTAAATTTTGATAAAATTTAACGTTATCAAAAAAATATTGTTTTTGCATTGTCTATATAGCCGTAAAATTTGGGCAGGTCTAATGAAACAGACAGTAGTTGTTTTTATGTTGAAGAAAGTGTCAATTGAAACGGAGCTAAACGCACAGGTGCGCCTGACGTACGATACCCACCGTGGTAATTGTTAATTCAAGGGAACGAATTGTTAATTGGTGGGAACGTATTGTACAAATTGATGGCACGAATTGTTATTTTTTGGGAACAAATTCTTATTTCGTGGGAATGAATAAATAAAAAAACATACGACCCCTGCGGGGCTCCGTAGAAAACAGCAAGCAGCGAATAATTGTTTAAAATTTTCCCAAGGAACAATACGAAAACGTAGTGAATACGATCGTTTTATACAACGATATGTTCGTTTAAATACCTGACTTTAAAACATCATTTCTTTCAACGCATCATTTTGACAACGCTTTCCTTGTGTTTAATAAGTTTATGATTTGATTTAATGGTGCTTAACGGCTAGTCCGGATCGAATTCTATATGTTACCTGTTGTGATAAGGGGTAAATCCCAAAATCAGAACTGAATGTTTACAGAATAAAATATATATCCGCACTGAAATTAGAATAACCTGACCTGGTGCCAGGTCCTGACTTCAGTAGTGGGATTACCCTTCGCTTGCTCCCAACCAATTTCTCCCGGATTTTAATTAGACCAGTAGCCGATTTCACCAACATTGCAAAGTATACTATTCTAGCAAAGTATTCTTTGAGGGAGTAATAATTTATTTTTTCCAAAATCGATTAATATAATAAATTCAGTATAATACAAATTAATATATTTATCCTAAAATTGAAAATTTATCCCTCAAAGAATACTTTGCTAGATAAGTATACTTTGCAATATTGGTGAAATAGGCTACAGATGGCCACGGCCCGCATGTCGAGCCAGCAGAGGCATTTGATGATCTCGGAGTGTATTTATTTGAAGTTTGAATTAAGGGCTGTGGAGATATAAGGTATGCAAAAGCTTAGAATGAAAATATGGATGATAATAAAGAATAATTTGAAGTAAGTCATTTGACCTTCACATTGGGAATGTGGACCACATGGATGAAAAGGAAGTATTGGAAGTTTGAAGTAAATTGGAGTAACAATTATGGAGATATAAGGTACATGTATGTAAAATATTTAAAACCGATTTTATAATCTGAAAACTTCTAAGTCATTTGACCTTGACCTTGGGACAAAGGGGCCGCATGAGTGGGGCACGGAATGAATATATGGATGATGACCAATAAGCATATGAAGTTTGAAGCAAATCTGACTTACGGTTACAGAGGTAGTATGTATCTGAAACCGTTAACGCAAATTTTAACAAAAAATTTACACAAACTTCTAAGTCATTTGACCTTGACCTTGATGCACAGGGGCCGCATGAGTGGGATACAGCATGAATATATGGATGATGACTAATAAGCATATGAAGTTTCAAGTCAATGTGCCTTAGGACTGCAGATATAAGGTATTTAAAATATTTAGCGCAAATTTCGGACGGACGGACGCACGGACACCCAGATCACTATGTCTCGATTTCCACAACCGGGCTTGACAAAAATGACGTTTTCATTGGTTTAAACGTAGGACGTTTGCAACGTTTACGCCAACGAAAACATCGTTGTGTGATTATAAAAACGAAAACGGTGCCTAAACAATGTATAAACAATAGACAATCCTTCGTTTGTGGAACCAGGAACAAATATTGGCTGTATGCTAGATGAAGTCGATTTTCGCGGGACACTTAGTGAGCCGTCTCTTGAGAAACTACAATGTACAGTATTTAAAGAAAAAAAAAATGGACGCTTGCGTTTACTGGCGTACACAATACATTTGATGTATTACTCCACGCACTTTAAACGGACCAAATGTAGTGTCACCCCAGTAAAAGCAACAGCCCGTGGTTTTATTACTTATATTTACACTGCATTTTCTGATAGTTTCAAATATGTAAATAACCAAATATGATGTTAAAATTAAGAATAATATTGTTTTACATCAAGTTGTCGTAATTCCTGGAACAGCGACGTTGCCTGTCAATTGCGTGACAATTATTGACAAACTCGTGGAATGTATGGACGTCAACAAACTTTAATCAATCAACAGCATGGCGCGACGTCACGTGGGGGTTATGTATTGTTTTGGGATGTAAATTGATGGATTTACATTTATTGAGAATAGGCTGCATATGCAGTCTATGCTCAATAAATGTAAATCCACGCAGTACGTTGAATGGGCGTTTGTATTTTGAATTTATAGAAGGTGTAAATATTTGTGAGTATTTTCTCATTTTGTATATTACATGACTACCACTTCTATACAATTACACCTTCTATAAATGCACAATGCAAACACCCATTCGACGTATTGCGTTTATATCCCAATACAATACATTAGACCCACGTTACGTCACGCGACATTGTTGACTGGTTAAGGTTCGATTGACGTCATTATTTTCCACGATGTTATCAATAACGGCACGCAATTGACCGGCAACGAACAAAAATGACGTACAACAAGACTATTAATTTTATCGCTATATTTGGTAATTTACGTCTTTGAAACAATCCGAAAATGCAGTGCAAATATAATTAGTAAAATCATGTGTTGTTGCGTTTACTATGGTGCAGAATACATTCGGTCTGTTTAAAGTTTGCGATGAGTATTTCGGCCTCAATTTTAATCTGCTGCATTGGGGGAGGGGGGGATCCCAAAAACAGAACTGAATATTTACATGGAGAACAAATATATTCAGCCCCTGGAATTAGAATAACCTGACCTGGTGCCAGGTTCATACCATAGTCATTTCGCCTCTTCCACTACAATAGGATTACGAATACTCGTAATACTCATATAAGGGGTATAGCCTGGTTCAACTGTCACATACAAAATACCAAAGACGTATGTGAGGGCCAAACCAGGGGGCCCGTTTCACTAAACTTCTTACGACTAAAATGTTCGTCAGTGCAAACTTATGATAGTCTGTAAATTTCGCATTAATAATGTTTTATTGCAAACAATTATTGGATTTACATTTATTGAGCATAGGCTGCATATGCAGCCTATGCTCAATAAATGTAAATCCATAAATTGAAACTTACAGACGATCTTAAATTTGAACTGACGAACATTTTAGTCGTAAGAAGTTTAGTGGAACGGCCCCCTGGTCTCCAGTCGGAATTCCGTTAAGGATGAACCCGATCGTTAAATGACCCATCGCATGCTCCCACCTGCCACACACAAGAGACGCCACTGAATCAAATCGGACTTTATGTAAGCTTCATTCCCACCGCGCCACCGTCGAATTTCCCATGGATCGGGACAAGCGTCTATCTGACTGAGGAGACATTTCCTTCTGTGATTGATTATCAGTCAGCGTAATGGGCGAAATGGATAAAATGGGTGCGATTATAAATGGTTCCCACGACTCGCTATGTACAGGAATATAGACAGTTTCATTTAGTATCAGACCACTGTAGCTCTCGATCTTATTTCATAAAACGAATTTCTAAGTGTATTAACACAGTATCAAGGTATATGGTCACGTGGTTACAACAACAACAACAAGTACTAGAATCCCCCCCCCCCCGATTCAAAGTACGTATTCTTCTATTTTATCCTTATTATGTGACAGATTTTGATGAAATATGGCGCATCAAACTTCTGTCGTTACTGACATGGAAATCGATGCTTCGCAAAAACGACATAAGTATGTGTCGAACTCCCGAGACCACGAAATGTAGCTCATGAATACGCGTTTGCTGCGCCATATTTCATCAAAATCCGTTGCCTATTAAGGAAAATATCAAATAATACTTACTTTGGAGTGGGCCCGCTTTCAACATTTTCAGCCATTGTTGTTGTTGTAACCACGTGATCATGCACCTTGAGTATATTAGAAATCATGATACACTCGATCAAGAATTTACTGTCTGTTTGCACGAATTAACAATTCGTTCCCTCGAATTAACAATCCGTTCCCTCGAATTCCCTCGAATTGTAAGTGCACACACGAACGAACACGACAGGTTGGTTCCAACCTGTCGTGTTCGTTCGTGTGTGCACTTACACTATTTCGTGAGAACGAATTGTTTTTTCGTGGGAACGAATTGTTAGCCTATATCGTTGGAACGAATTGTTAATTCGAGGGAACGAATTGTTAAATTGAGGGAACGAATTGTTATTTCATGGGAACGAATTGATAAAAAATAGTCCATGTCCCCTGCGGGGCTCCGTATCATACCGTTCTTCATTTTCATTCAAAATCGGACGTATGCTGAAATCGCAAGCGCTGTCGTTGGGGAAATACAACCACGAGTGTCAGTATAACTTTATTTAGAATGCATTGTTTGTGAATTATTCCTGTTAAATCATTACATAATTTAATTATGAGACGATCATACTTATATACTGTACAAGAAGATAGTAATTGCGACTACGTGATATAAAGTAACACAAGCATAAACTTCCATTTTGTAATTAATAAATACTGAATGATGTTAACTCTGTGCATGCTGGGAAACTTGTGGGCTATAAATAGTTCAAAACTTGCGGACAAAAAAAACATCATATTTTCTTGTATTTCTCCCCGTAAATGTCATGAATATGTCTTGGAATGTCATTAGAATTGAGTCCTGAGGACTCAATCTAATGAAATTTCAAGACATATTTACAGAGAGAAATAAAACATATAGTCCTAATTCGTTTGGCGGATATTTTGTTTGGCGGATATTTTCACCGCTAGGATGCAAAGAGATAAAGTACAGCAGCCCGGTTGCTGTGCAGAAAGAAAATGTGCCATTATATATACAGTAGCACTTTTCTGCAGGTCAACTATACGTACTATACCAATACTATACGTATACTATACCAATACGATATGTTTTCTATACGATATGCATATAATATAAACGTACGGTATGTTTGTACCGTACATACCAACCAATATCGTATAGATATACCATTCAAATCGTACGTTTATACGATTTTTATACATGTGTATAATTCTGGTACGTTTGTATCGTACAATATTCGTATAGTAAGTTTGTATATTGTAAACAAACTGTACTATACGATGATACGGTACAAACATACCAATATGATCATACGATATGCTCATTAAATATACCAATACTATACGATTACGATATGTATACGATATTAGTATATACAAATAGGTAAGGAGCAGAAAAGCACTACTGTAGCTGTGGCGTTGGTTATAGTAATTGCACTGTTGGGGTTAACTGTGTTACCACAGCGAATTGCGACAGTGTACATGTAGTGATAGTTCCTATCACTTTTTGTTGTTATTTTTATGTACCACCCACCCTGTCCGTCCGTCCGTACGTATGAGATTTGAGTTAAAGTTTTCGTGTACCTACTATCTCTGTAACCCTAAGTGTTATCGGCTTGCAACTCCATATGCTTATTAGTCATCATGATCATCCATGTTTTATTCTGTGGCCCACTCATGTGCCGTGGTATGTTTCATGTCGAAATAGGCGCCAAGGTCACGTTTCACTAAACTTCGTACGACTAAAATGTTCGTAAGTGCAAAATTATGATAGTCTGTAAATTTCACATTAACAGTGTTCTCTTGTAAACAAGTATTGGATTTACCTTTATTGAGCATAGGCTGCATATGCAGCATATGCTCAATAAATGTAAATTCATCAACTGAAATATCCAGACGATCATAAATTTGCACTTACGAACATATTAGTGGTACGAAGTTTAGTGAAACGGCCCCCAGATTCCTGACAAATCCCGATTCAGCTACATGCAAAATATATTGCATCAACTGTTTGCGCTGGTTACTAGACGAACATGATGCTTTTATGCGATATCTCTGAGTAGAGTTGTGTTGCATCTCGTCAGGAACCCGGTGCAGTTTCGACATGAAACATTTTACGCCGACGTGGAGTGCAGCACCTGAGTTTAGGTCCCATCACGAACATAGAGGGAGGGGGAGGGGGTGGGGGGGGGTAGTTCTTTCACCCGTAAAGTAAAACATCTAAAATTTACGGAGCCCCACAGGGGACGTATACATGCTACTCAGTAGGCACAAAGTGTTCTTTAAAGGAATTAAATAAGTGTATAATTGTGTCACTATTCCACCAGTTCTAAAGATTACTAGTGCCCGCTATACAG